>OU343218.1:221048302-221189404 GCA_910596185.1 Chrysanthemum makinoi
ATGGGTCAACAACCACAAGGGCGGTCATGTAGCCTAATCCACAGAATCACATAGACAAAAATAAAAACCAAACAAGGATGGAGTATTACACCACCAAAATGTAACCATTTCACCTTCATTGCATAAAATGTACTTTTTTGCTCATATCACATTACAGTCACTTTACCTAAACATTTTCTTTTTGGTAATTTTTAAAAGAGAGATGGTATATAAACCATAACTCCATAAGATCTTTGGACCAAGGTTTGGTTGTGAAAACGGAAGCAGAGCATCATATCGACTGCAAACCATAATTTTAATCCAAGAGAAAACCAATTGGATCAAGAAGTTCAATGTTTAGCTAAATCCCGATCATGGATAATCATGCTGCGACTAACAGGCCATTGTGCCTGAGCAGTGGCTCAGGAGAGGTTCATACAATTCAATAAACACCTGTATAGGTAAGATATTTGGCCTTTAATAATTATGGTAATAACTAAAGGGATCTTAATAATGTAAAATTTTAAGGAACTTTTAAGTAATCGTTCTTAGTCATGTGCTTTATGTATCAGAAATGCACAAAATATTAATGAATTCTGATAATAAAGTGGATAAGAGTGCTGAAGAAACAGTGTTTGTTGAGATTCAGTAATTAAAAGCGTCCACATGAAAAAAAGAAAATTATGAAGTCTGTAAGATCTAACCTCTAGTGGATCTTTTCCACCTCCAAGTGCAAGGATAGTTTCACGGAACCTGTGCCCTGTCTCTCTGACCGCCTGTACATAAAAAGATAGATTGTTAATTCACTAAAGCTGGACATGTAGAGATTAGGGATTTAGTTCCAAGATGTAGAAAACCAATGATTAAAATTCTTCCACAACAAATAAAATAGCATTGCCAATATGACGCATCACCAAATAAAAATGCATACCATCCTACTTGTCAATTTCATAGAATTCTAGAACCAGCTAAAAATTTGTATGCTAACCGATAGGAGTTACCAAATTCAAATGGGGCAATTTCATATCTCTCTCCTTTTAGTTGGAAATTTCATATATACCCAAACATGCATTACAAACATTGTACATTATGTATTCAGTACTTGCACTTTGGGTATATATGAAATTAATCATAAAAGTAGGGTAATATATGAAATTAATCCAATTCAAATTAACAACTCATAACACAAACTTTTATTGAGATGGTAAAGCAAAAGGAAATTAATGTGTAAATTCACATAAATCATACCTTGTCATCATGTAATCCAGCATCCTCAAATGCAGAAAAAGCATCAGCAGACAGAACTTCTGCCCACTGTAGCAATTATGTTCAGAATCAGAAAAAGAGTGCCAAATGAGAAATAAGTATATAAAATAAACAAATACTAACATATTTGAAAATTATAAACTTCAAAGAAGTATAACCAAGACCACAGATGAGCAAAAAAAAATTACCTTGTAACTGTAATATCCAGCAGCATAACTACCTGTTTACGCCACACCACATCATAATTAGACGCAACAAGGATAGAAAGTAGAGCAAAACATTCATCTGGAAACTAATTGGCATTAACAAAATGAAAGAAAAATAATATACAACCAACCTGCAAAAATATGGCTAAAACTGCAAAGGAACCTATCCTCCGGAAGCGGAGGAATTACTTGAGTTTTCTCACTGACCCTTCGATCAACATCATAGATTGATTCAGACCCGCCAGGCACATACTTGCTATGCAGCTCAAGGTCAACAGTTGCAAATTTAAGCTGCAAAACATGTCAACTAATTATAATCTTTACTCTTCTATGTTATAACATATAAACAACAATACACCGGACCAACAAATTAGAAAGATCACATCCACGACTCTCTATAACGGTAAATCACTGTGGATGTCTACTGTTTAATAATATAAGCCTCATCTAGATAAAGTATGCATTACTAACAAATTATCAGCTTGAATAGATGCATTTATCAATGATGGGGAAAAAGAGAACGTATGTATTCACCTGACGAATGCTGAGGGATCCAGCTCGGAAAGTCCTAGCAGCAAGAAGCTTCTGATATATTTCTTCAGGGAGACACTCTCCAGTTTCATAATGTTTCGCAATATTCATTAGGGTATCCCTACAATATTTTAATAGATTAAATTAATTTGTATACATCTGGTGAGAACAAAGTATAGTGCATATAATTGTCACTATAGATACGCACCCCAATCTAGGTGACAGTAAACATAGCAGTATGGTTTACTAGTACAAATATGGATCAGCTATATTGTAACATATCTATAGTTACAGGGTTATGTCTGTATGACAAAGTAAAATATTTTGAGTTCTTCTATTTTCTGGAATTGGTTTATGTACATAATCTGAATTTGAAAATAACTAGAACCCTTTAGCCTTTACTCCTAATCAGAGCATTTCCTTAATGCATATGGACTCAAACTATTATCGTGTTATCACGGATCCAGCACACCAATTTAAATGTCACATAGTTTATATATAAGTCTGCGTGCTAGCTCTATTGATAAATTCCCATGAAGGGTATAACTCCAGACCATTTGACTCAGTCTGCCACTTTATATAGTTTTATATAATTCTACCGCCTGCCAGCTTCAAAATGTGTAATATCTTCCCATGTTCTAAGGAATCTAGTCATCAGATTTTCACATGACTTCTTTAAAAAAAACTGACTAATGTAGTTCATTTTACTGTAAACCATTCAGAAACTGATGTACTCTCATTCCATAACATATATACGGTAGCAGCAGAAAACCTATATATATATATATATATATTTTTAATGTTTTCTGCTGCTACCGTATATATGTTATGGAATATAATAAGTTTCAAACATGAATATATATATATATATATATATATATAGGATAAAGATCAAATAAAAAGACAAATATCAGTAAAAGATAAAAGATTTTTTTTCAAAAAGTTCTCAAAATTCCCAAAAAATCCACAAGATCGGGTATGATGGTGCATGAAAAAGTTGTGAAAAACTTTTTTCTAAATGTAGATATTTTTTCGAAAAAATTTATGAAAAATACGTTTTAGATCGTCGTTTTTGTGCATCAAAATTGGTTTTTGCACCCAACTTCTTTTGACTTTTTCATCAAAATAACATTGCGCATCTAACTAAAACAAGTTGAAAATTTTGTGCATCAAAATTTCATCAAAATTCGTTTTGTCATTAAAAAAGCGATATCAAAACTCAAAATTATAAAAAATGTTTTCACAAAATTTTATCGCACCACTTACCGATCTTGTGGAATTTTTGGAATTTTTGGAGAATTTTTTAAAAAAAACAAATATTTTTATTCTTTTTACGGATATTTGTCTTTTTATTTTAACTTGACCCTATATATATATATATATATATAGAGATCTGATGATTTAAAAAATGTATTTCAAAAGAAAAGTGAGAAAAGTGTACAAATCACCCTTCCTCCTCCCCTCTTTTTTTTTTAACTACCTGAGGGTCCACTTTGTCACTTTCTTAATTTTTCAAGGGTCCTTTTTGTAAATACACATTCTTTCTTTCCTTATCTATACTACATAAAAAGAGAAATGGTCAAATAGTCAATAATTGGAAAAGTGAAAAGTGGAAAAGTGGAATATATGAAATCTCATGCCATTGAATCTATCTTTGTATCTTAATTTAAATGCGATGTTGTATATTTGGAAAGTATAGAATGTTTCATACCATGTCAAACTTCATAACTTTGGAAAGTATGGCTGATTTCTTCAATCTTCAAAAGCGGGATTTAAATATAATCATTCAAATTGGATTCCTTAATCGCCGCTAAAATTTTGTCGAAACTAGACACCGCTGCCGCTAGGCGCGGGTACTCGTCTAGTCATATATAATGCCTATTTTTTTCTCATATCTTTCTTCTTTCTCTCGTCTCAGTTCCTGACCCTTTACATCCACCGACTTTCACAGCTGTTCCCCGTCGCTCACCACCATTCACCACCGTTCACCACCATTCCTCACCGTTCACCACCATTTAGTACACAAAATGTAATCAGATTCATCATTCAAGTCTGAAAGTAAGTTTTTTTTTAAACTGTTATCGTCGATTAATATGATCATATTATTCTTTGTTTGCATATATATGAACTTTACTGATCATATTTGAATAATTTATTCGTTTTTATTTTATTTTATTTTTTTATATTTTTGTTATTGTTTGTCTAAATATGTTATATTTTGGAGTTTACTTTAAAAAGTTGAGGAAGAATATATACAAATCATGTTTGGGAAGGCAGGACACAAGGTGTTTGATAAAATGTCTCAACGAAATTTTATAGTTGTGATGCACTAATAGTTTCCATAAGAATTGTTTATTGCTATGACGAAACGATGATTTTGGGGATTTGATATGATGTGTTTATGACATTGATTTTGTTAGCTTTTAAGCATTGGATACTAACTTTATCATGATATGATAGTGGCACCTAGGAATTTTAGTAGTTTTAATTTAGTTTCTGTAGTGTAATTTCTTTTAATTAATGAAAAAGTTTTTATTTGTTTCAAGTTTCTTTTTACAGCTTATTTTGCTAATAAGCACTTAAGTGCTTATTAGTTTGTTACTTCTTATCAAGTTCCATTTCCAAGTTATTAAAAAGTTTATATAAGTGAAAATCACAAGTTTTATTCCTAAAAACAGTTTTTAAGATAGTTTAACACCCCATAAAGGGGTGTTTGGTTCAAGCTTATTTGCCATCTAAAAGGACTTTTTACCCATTTTGACTTTCAATGTCAAATTTGTTTTGGAGTTTTAGTAAGTTTCAAAAAGGATTTCAGCTTGCATAACAAGGTTTACAAGTTTTCATAGCTAAAAATTTTATGTCCTGCACACCATAACAGCAGCTATAGCTGCTGTTTCAACTTTTCAAAGCTTATTTTTCATTCAAAACTTTTCCAAAACTACTTTTCTTGCATCTCACATACCCATTTTAATATATATATATATAGTTTATTTGCACTTAGTATTACTTTAGCTTAGTTAAATTGTCTCGAAAAATTTGTCCTTTGCCCATAGTTACTGTTACAGCAACCTAAGTGTCCCACTCCCCTTCCTTTTTAGATTTTTAACTTGCTTAATATTTAGCCTTAGGTCCTGTAATTTTGCATGCTTAATCTATGGTAGGTAGTATAGTTATAACTTTTTTTTATGAATTTTTAGGTGGTCCCTTAGGTAGCTTTTTCCTAGCTTAAACTAGCCCCATAGAGACTTGTTTTCTTTGCAACAACATGAGACATCTAGCTTCTTTGAGCTTATTTCAGATTACACTTTAGCTTATTTAGCATACTTTAGTGCTTATTAGATCCCTTAGATTAGGATAGCTTACCTTTAGCTTATTAGTGCTTGCTAACTTCTTTGCTTATTTAGCCCATTTTAGCCTTAGTAATTTAGCACTAGGAATTCCCAAAACTGCTTATTGGTCCCCTTATTCTTGCTTTACTCTTTTTAATTGTAGCTTATTTTTTTTGTTCTTAACTTATAAGCTAGCTTATCTCTGTTTTAAAATTGTTTGTTTAATAGCTTATTGTAGTTTATTGTTTGTTCACTGTTGAGAAATTAAGCCATTAAACAGCTTATTCAAAAGTTTTCAAAGTTCAAGCTTTTACAAAAAGTAGTTATTTTAACATCCTTTTCAAGTTGTTAAAGAAAAAAAATTTGAAAAAAAAAATAAAAATAAAATAATTTGCAAAAGGCAAGTACGATTGAACCCTAGTCCTTTGCTTCACAAACATCAATCACCAAATGCCCTGGGTCTTTGACGGTTACATGAAGCATGGATATGACCATCATTTGGTAATGAACGCCTTCTCTTGAATGGCTTTGTGTGTTTTTGATATTCGTACTAACAATTGGCGTGTTTTTAAAGGTACGATGCACCACCACATGGTGTGGTTCGGAGTTGGACTGGAACGTGTTGTGATGCTTTTTACGTGGCCTCAACAACATCCGAAAGACATTACTTTTCCATGTGACGCACGAAGACCCATTGATATAATGAGTAGTTTGTATTTATACATTGATGCACCTTTTGTTTTAACATTGATGCACCATATTTCAACATTGATGCACCTTTTATTTTATCATTGGTATGATGAGCAAAAGACCCATTGATATAATGAGTAGTTTGTATATACATTGATGCACCTTTTATTTTAACATTGATGCACCATTATTTCAACATTGATGCACCTTTTATTTTATCATTGGTATGATGAGCAAAGTAATTCTCATTGAGCACTTACTATCTTCAAATAAATGCACCTTTATTTCAACATATACAATTGTTTTATTATGGAAGTTACGAGATTGTGACAGGCGTAATATTGAAACCTTGGTTTTTGAAATAGTGAGCAACTTATAGTTGCCTTCTAGGCTATTTGAAGTTGCAACTATTTAGATGGTCCGTGAGATATTTTATTTGTGTTAAACAATTATCTCTAACAATTTATACATTTAGTATGTTATAACTTTACAAATTCTCATATAACTTTCTAAAATTTCCAAAAGAATGATTCAGTTTGCTCATGTTCTCCGTTTTTTCACAATTCTAATATAACTTTACAAAAGTCAAAACTACATATGTCCAGATTAGCCCAACATTTTATACAGTCCAAGCTGCATGTTTACATTTAGTTTTACTCTTTTCCATTTTGCAAAATGTGATGTATTGATAAACTCTTACAATAGAAATGTAGTCAAGATTAAAAGAGCCTCAAATGAGAGTGGCCACACTTAACAACTAAGAAACATGGTCAATGCAAATTTGGTGATATAATATGATTAAGATAATAAGCATAGTTTGAAAATCATATTTGGTTCCTATAAAACTCAATCACAATGTAACAAGTTCATATTGGCACTGATATAATGATATCGACTACTATATAACTAAAACGTTGAAAGAAATTTTTTTATGCTTCAAGTCAACTCCATGTTTTCAATGTAGGTGCACAACAACTTCGAGACTAGAAGTTTTAGCATGAACACCCTACGCATTGTGTCCTCCAAACCTTTTCTCTTCTTTTCCGGTTCAATAATCCATATGCAAGAGCTTCCAATGCTTGTATGGACAATGGACAGTTTCTAGTGCTCTGCCTTTGACCATTAGCATTAGTATTCGACAACTCA
This sequence comes from Chrysanthemum makinoi, assembly GCA_910596185.1. Classification (NCBI taxonomy): domain Eukaryota; kingdom Viridiplantae; phylum Streptophyta; class Magnoliopsida; order Asterales; family Asteraceae; genus Chrysanthemum; species Chrysanthemum makinoi. Next base: position 221,055,450 of record OU343218.1, read on the forward strand.
GATTGGTTTGTTCAACAACAACGGGATAAGTAAGAACTTGAAGACCAATTTTCACATGCATCACAAACTCAACTTAGTTTTGAAGCGAGATAACCACATTATAGAGCGACTAGGTAGCGGTGACATTAACATAAAGTAACTAAAATAAATTACATGCAACTAAAGGGATGTTTGAACAGCTAATTAACTATGAGCATCAAAAGTGCCCCATGTAGCCGTAACACATTTTTTGGATACACTAACTATTAAGTGATGCCCTAATCATACTAACGGATGCCCTAATCATACTAACAGATGCACTAAAAATACAAATTGATGCCCTACTACTTATCAATTTGAAAGTCACCCAAATTGAATTTTTAATATTTGACTTCTTATATCATTCACTCAAAATAACAGACCTCTTACTGTAATAGCTTAGTAAATATAATTAATGGATCAAGTATTTACAAAAAAAGGCAAATAAATGTGTAGGGTCAATCTGATCTATCCCATTTCAACCCAAACCTATCGGTGACCAATTAGCCGAGTCAATTTTGCCGCGCTAAATCTTGAAGTCAATTCTCTCTTTTAGGTTACCTTTCTAACATGATAACAAAACTCCATTGGAGTTAAGTTCTGCGATGTGAAATCATCAGGACATCGAGAGAGTATACTCGTATTACAAACAAAACGAGATGTAAAGAGGAATGCACATATGAGGACTGAAGTAATACATGATGTCTGTTATTTCACATGGTCAACACAATAAAATGCCAATTCCTGATCACAACAATGATGCACCGGTTCAACATAAATGATATATAATGAAGAAACTCACCACGGTTTCATTTGACCACTTCCGCATAATATGATCAGTAAGAGACCAAGCAGTCCATCACATTTTAAAATTTAATGGATTCCTTATCAATTAGACTAGAAGTTTTAGTCACATAGACTGAAATCACATTTTTCCCAATTCGGGCAAAGTACTTGTCCTCTTTACTACCACCCCATGCAAAAGTATATCATAATGAGATCATGAACGAACCCAAGATAGATAATGTATAGGTATTGTAAACCTACAAAATAGATCACCTAAAATAGGCCGGGATACCGCGGTAAAACTACCAGTTCCACCAAATGCAAGCTCGTCAGCACTTCCCTTAAAATCTCTCATAACTTTACCGGTTCTCGCATCAAATATGTTGAGCATGACCCTCTGATCATTTGCGGTTGCCGACTTGCTTTCTATTGCTTTTGGTGACGAGACTTGTACATCATCATTATCTTTTTAGGTTTCGATTGATGGTGCACTAATAGCGATTATTTAACATCATTATTTTTCATCTTAAGCATTAGGTAAGGCTTTAGCTTTTCTACAGATTTCTTTAGTACATCTTCCCCTAACTTTTGAGCAACTTGCGGGAACTCCTTAAGCGAGTAATTAATACAAAATCATGAGAACAAGAAGGCAAAATGAGAGTGATTATTTAAGGTATTATAAACTTTGTACCTCATTACGCTCAAACATCTCTACAATCATCCCATTGCATTCCATAACAAGCATGATCACGCATGATCAGACTTTGGAAACAGTCTCAAGAATCAAGGCTCTTTTGATACAAGATCGGCTGGATTGGTCAACTAAATCCTCAAATGAAGAAATAAACATCCTATGAATACAAAATAAATGCTAGTACCAAATCTTTAGAATCCATAAATTTTGTATAACCGTTCTTGGTTGTATACCTAGAGTGAGTAATTGACAGCTACTATAGTGCTATCACAGCAACCACAACTTATCATGAACTCTTTTCTGTGTGAGCAAAGATCATGCCTTAACAGAAATATTATCACCCAGAGGCCGCTATCGAAACACTTAAAAATAAAATGGATAGATGTATGTCCAAACAGATGCTTTAAACATGGAAATGGATGCACTAAACATTCAAACAGATGCCTTAATAATTCTATGTGCAAGATCTTCCCATGCTTTAACTCTAACTATTATTATACTTGTATCAATTCTGATGTTTATAATAATTTTGTGGTTTTTCAAGCTTCCAAATATAAATAAAATGCATCTATGCAACTTTGTCTCCAAAACTGATAGATATGAGCTTTTATATAAACTATGAACTTTAATAATTTGACTCAACTCAACAAACAATAATTGTGTAATCGTGATAAATGTCCCCGGCAACATGCAAATGAATACTTAGCATTGAAACAACTCGTATAGAAACGTGTAGTACACATTCAAAACTAACATAAATCCTCAATCATATTTTAAGTAGGAACCTAACGGAAAACCACGTGCTATAACTTACGTGCTTTCAAAGATATTTAACCAAGCTACACTACTTAGTCAGCTATGATTATTAAAAAAAAATAATAATAAAAAATAAAAATAAAAAAAAATCAAAAAAGTTAAATTACAAGACAATAAATTGATATCATGTAGGCAAGTTAAATTACTTAGAGTTAATCGGTAGATCCACAAGTTTTTGGTTGAAGATTTTGCCATTACAGTTACAAACTGACAAAAAAAATATATGATGTAATTACATTAAAATTATATATTACAATAGACCTACTTACATGACTCTATTCAATGCATACAGTTCATATAAAGATGGACTTGAAAAGTGTTTGTGGGTCAACCTAACTCCACCCTTGGTGTTTTGACCATACTAAAAGGCTCGTTTTAACCTAGATAATGTTTTCACATGTATTATATCTCTTACACATCCTCAAGATCAATGAACCACAGTTGAAGTATTGGAGGTTACATGAAGAAGTAAACATACACACTGATGCATTACACTAACTATACTCATTGATGCCCTAATGTTTTCATTGATGCACTAAACATAAAAGCAGAGATGCCAAAGTAGTTCCAGATGCCTAGACATTCAATGGATGCCCTACTATGACCAACGATGCAATAAACTTACAAACTCATACACTAAACAGACACACCGATTCCTTAATATATCTAACAATGCACTAATCATAATCATTGATGCCCTAACCACACTCACCGATGCTCTAGTATGTTCACGGGTGCACTAAACATATTTTTGATGCACTAAACATAATTTTCACAATGATACACTAAACATACATATGCTATTTTCATTAGACTGATGCAATCAAACTAACAAATGTCAATCATACTCTATAGATGTCGTAATTTATCACACGATCCTTTAATCATTCACACTTGAAGCACTAACGTTTTATGAGATGCTCTAATCATAAACATTCGATGCTCTAATCATCCTCATTGATGCTCTAATACGTTATAGCATATTATCTCAGGTGCACTAAAATGTTTATACTGATACTCAACAAATGCCTAAGACCTAACAATTCACTAAACAATCTCACACATCACCCTTACATTTGCCATGATTGGTGACCTAACAATTTACTAAACTTAATCTCACATCACCACTTACCTCTTTCCATTGATTGGTGACGTCATCACAACAAATTTACCATTTCACTAAAACCTAATGATAGCTTCATCCTGTTTCTGAAGTGGCTAATTAGGTCAATCATAAAACTAACTAATTCAAAGACAACAAAACTAACAATCAAAACAAATCAATGAGATGACACATTCAGTAAACCTAATATTGCTGACGTGGCATCAAATTAGGTCTAACAAATCAATCAATCAATTAATAAACAAAATTTATACCTTGAAATTGGTCAATAGAAGATGTGAATCAAATAAGAACGCAGCACTAATACCAGGAGGTATAGTAATTAATTTTAATTCACCGATGATGGTGGAGTTGATGGTTCGCGATGTGGGCGATGAAGATGATGGTGGTGATGTTGAGTGGTGGAGATGGAGATGGTGGCGACGGAAGACGGTGGCAACGAATGGCGGTGACGGTGAGTGTGTGAAACGAGAGTTTCGTGTGAAAAGGAGTGTTGATTACTTACTGTTTTTTTTTGTTTTTTTACATTTTTACCCGAAGTTTGAGATGTTTGCAAATTCAACCTATAACTTTTCTCACTTTTATATCAATTCACTTTTCAGAACCGGACTCATATGTATATATATATATATATATATATATATATATATATATATATATATATATATATATATAGTGAAACTTTATTTTAATAACTCATTTAAATCGGCTCTCTTTAAACCGTTAGATGAGTTGATCAATGGATGAAAAAATTTGTGGCAAACGTAAATAAAGAAAAATTCAAATTTTAATCAGTAGGGGAAGGAGGGGTAATAAAGGAATTTCATGATTACCAATCCTAAAAACCTGACAACTAATTAAAAGTATAATTAATTAGTGATTAGGTCAAACAAAACAAAATCAAAATCCCTTTCTTCTCTCTTGATAACTGCCGCCTCAAAAGAAAAAATACCACCACTCCAAAAATCTTCAACACTCGCCGTCATCATCATAGACGCTCGAACATCCGTTTTTTTCAGTGGTGGCGCGCGGTTGTTTTGGCTTCTGATTTTGAACAAGATGTCTCCGGTAAGATCCTTTCGTTTATTTTTCTTTTGAAATTTTATTGAGCTTTATTGATCAATGATGGGTTGGAAATATTTTGAGCCTTGTTATGGCTTCACGAACCTGAGTTTGAAAGTCTTTCTTTTTCTTTTTTTGAGTTTTTTTCTTTGTTTTAGATTTTTTAAATATCTGTGATGAAGTTCTTTTTTACTATTTAAAATTATGCAACATAGGTAAAGAACATGCGTTGGTTTTTGAAATAATAGGGCATGTGGCATGTGAGATGAAGTGAACACGGAGTGACCATGATGATGCTGATAACCATTTGTATCTACTATTGTTTGGTTTTTCTTATTTTATTTGATGTATTTTTAACTTTGTTTGTACGTATTATGAAAAAGAGTCATAGATTTAGGTTAATGATTATGTTTATTTGATGTATATTTTTTATGAAAAATATGTATGTTCAAAATATACTTATTTAAAACATATATGTTTTAATTAGTGAGATACTGAGATCTAACTTATAAAAAATATATATGTTTGAGAACATGATGTTTTCAAACATGCGTTTAAAAATGATTGCTTATAAACGGAATGCTTAAAACATGTATGTTTTAAAAACATGTATATTTTTTATTTAGTAAGTGTAATTATTTTTTTTTCTAAGACTTCGTGTATTTCAAACAAGTATGTTTCCTAAAACATATATGTACTCATGAAAATGTATGCTTATTTAGTAAGTATAATTGTTTTTCCTTCCAAAGACTTCATGTATGTTTAATAGTTTCAATACAATTTTAAAAATAATATATAAATAATGCTTTGTAGATGTTTTAGTAGTTATATGTATTTTAACAAGTGTGCCTACATGTGTAATAAAAAAAAGAAAACGGACGCAATTATTATAAGAATGTATTTTAACAAGTGTGCATCCATGTTTTAGTAGTTGCATATATGTATATAACAATTATTTTAATAATATTATTGTTCTAATTTTTTTACTTTTTTTTTGTATCGGTGTAATTACAAGAATGTTCACGGCTACGAGTGTGTGCATATATGTCCAACTTTGAAAACATGTTAACGGCATAGCGTGTGCATATTTTTCCGAATTCTAAAAGTGATAATAACAATGAGTGTTGATGAGTGCTTATTCACTCATCATTTTTGGTCAAAACTGAACTGCAAAACATTTAAAAACACTTCGAAATGCATCAAAATACTGAAGAAATTACAGTTTTGATCCCTGAATTTTTAAAATTGTCAAGTTTAGTCCTTGGAATTTCACAATTTGCAAATGGTCCTCAACTTATTTGAGATTCACAAGTTTGACCCTTGGATCACTTTTCAGAAGTTACTTAATTGGTCCTCTTGATTAACTTTCAGAAAGTGACAGATTTGGTCCCTTGGTTTTTGATATAGTGCAATATTGGTCTTTATGTGTACAAAGCACCCTTGAACCCCCACCAAACTAGACTTGACCCCTTCCCTTCACTTGACCTCTCTTTTGAACCCCTACATTCAGTAATAAAAAAACGACCTCCACACTTTCTTCTTCACCTTTTCCTCTTTCTCCTTTCTCTAAAACCGAACACCCACAACTCTTTTACCGAATTCCAAAACCCCAAACACTCAATCCCTAAACCTCCTTTTACCCAGTTATACCCATTTCCCAAACCATCTCCCCCAAATGCCCACGGTGGAAATCCATGTCTAAAAGACCCATCAATGGCTCGGATTTGTTCCCATCTATACTGCTTGTTGGATGGCTAGGATCAATTCAAAGCACAAGTGAGTCTTTAGCGGTCTTATCTCCAGCAGAAGCACAACATGAAGAAAGAAAGAAGAGATTGAAGACCCACAGTAAAAGGGAGGACAGGTTTTGGACGAAAGTTGCGATTTTAGTCCAAATGCATAGTTTGGTTCCACTTTTGGTCCATTTTACAACAGTTAGTTCATCGTTTGCAGCGTTAGTCCTTTATAGCGATTAGTTTGCAACGTTAGTCCTTTATACCAAAGATCTTTTGCAACATTTGCAACGTTAGTCCTTTCTGTTAGTTAGTCCTTTAAAAAAAATTCTAAAAAAATTTAGAAAAAATTATAATTTTTTCTAAAATAAAAATGAAAAAATTTGAAATATATTCTAAAAATAAAACTTTTTTTGAAAAAATTCTAAAAGAAACTTTTTTCAAAAATAACTTTTTCCGAAATTTTTTTGAAAAAATTTTTGAAATATATTTTAAAAAAAACTTTTTCCTAAAAAATTCTAAAATATATTCTAAAAAACTTTTTTTTCGAAAAAATTTCAAAAATATTCTAATTTTTTTTTAAATGTATATACATTGAAAAGCGTTTTTTAAAAATGTATATACATTGACGTTTTTAAATGTATATACATTTTTTCTAGAATATATTTTGAAATTTTTTTCAATGTATATTCATTTTAAAAAAAACGTTTTTTCAATGTATATACATTTTTAAAAAAAGTTTTTTTTAGAATATATTTCGAAATTTTTTTCGGAAAAAAAAAGTTTTTTTTTTTTAAAAGTTTCTTTTTAGAATTTTTTTCGGAAAAATTTTTTTTTTCTATTTAGAATATATTTCGAATTTTTTTTCAATGTATATACATTTTTAAAAAAACGTTTTTTCAATGTATATACATTTTTTAAAAAAATTTAGAATATATTTTGAAATTTTTTTCGGAAAAAAAAAGTTCTTTTTTAGAATATATTTTTAAATTTTTTCGGAAAAAAGTTTTTTAGAATATATTTAATTTTTTCGGAAAAAAAATTATTTTTTGGAAAAAAATTATTTTTAAAAAAAATATCTTTTAGAATTTTTGAGGAAAAAGTTCTTTTTAGAATATATTTCGAAATTTTTGAATTTTATTTTAGAAAAAAATTATAATTTTTTTAAATTTTTTTTTTTCGAATTTTTTTTTAGAATACAAGGGTAACTAACTGAAAGGACTGCGTAATGTTGCAAATCTTTGTTATAAAGACTAACGTTGCAAACGACGTTATAAGGACTAACCACAACGACACTAACTGAACTAACCGTTAGAAAATGGACCAAAAGTGGAACCAAACATGCATTTGGACTATCAACTTTAACAATGGCCAAATGGAATCAGGTCAACCACAAGGACCAAAAATGTAGTTAACTCTAGTATAAATAAGTTATTGTAGCCAATGTATAAGGCAACCCTTAATTTAGTTTTTTTTTTTAAAGTCATTAGTTACTGCTTTAACTTTCTTGTATTTTTTTTAAGTAATGAAATGATTTAAATTTCTTTCCTGCCTTTTTCCCATCAGTGCTTATTTGCTTGTATTAAATCAGTATTCAGTTGAGAGGGGTCTCACAAGTTGTTAGGTTTTTGATAAAAGAAAAGGTCTAAGTTCAGCTAGTCAAAATCTGTTTTAAGCATCTTACACCCTTGAAGGATTGTTTGGTTTAAACTTTTCAGAAGTCAAAAAGCTGTTTTCTACCCATTTGACTTTCAAAGTCAACCTCTCTATGATGTATTTAGTTAAGTATTTAAAAGATAAATCAGTTTTAGCATGTGTTTAGAAGTTTAGTTTGAAAAAAAAAAGGGTTCTGTTTTCAATTCTCTGCACACAGAAAAAAAAAAAAGCGATTTGAGCTTCAAGTGGTGTTTGATTTTCAGCTTATTAGGTATTCAAAAGGTGTAAAATTTGTTGTTACCAGATCCTTGTATGCCCAACTTGTTTTAGTTCAGTTCATGTCTGGTATCATCTCGCATAGTTAAAAGTGAGTTCAAAATCTTGACTTGTCGGTTTTGTTACACTGGCAGCACGCAACAAGCTGATCTCGACTTATTTTTAAGCTGTTAACAGCATTTCTTATTGAAATCAATTTTTTAAAAGCCACCTATGCTAACCATGTTTTTGTAGCTTGTCCCTGGACTGGAAGCTCATCTCTAAGCTCATAAATAAGTACGCAAACAGGCCATCAGGGACCTGTTCTCAGCCTGCCCAACAGCAACACATGTCTTCTTTTTTTCTCCTTTCGTCAGCTTAGCAGTAGTTAATCATGGCTTATTTAGATAATCATTAGCTTATTAGTTTGGATAGCATAGGATTAGTGTAAACTTAGCTTTAGTTTAGCTTAATTGTACCTCTTTATAGCTTATTCCTTTTACCACTTAGACTTAGGATTTCCTCTGGTTAAAAAACTTTCCCAACTGTTTTTACCTTCTACTATTGCTTTTTATAGCTTATTACCAGATTGTTTAGGATTGCATCTTCCTTATTTTGTGACTTAGATAGCTTATGCATGATTAGTGTTACCCCCCAACTGCTTATCTAGTTTTTATGTCACTTAGAATATTTGAATAAAGGGTGTTTGTTTCTGTTGCTGTCCAAAACAGTCGCCAATAAGCTGTCATAACAGCTTATTGCACTAGTTTTAAAAGAAAAGTTTTCACAAAAAGTGCTTAGTTGGATTGTGTCTTTAAGTTTTGAAAAGCAAAATTGAAAAAAAAAATGTTTTGCAAAAAAATGGCATGGCTGGGACTCGAACCCACGCCACCCAGCTCACACACAACATACTTAACAGGCGCCCTTGGGACTTGTCTCAGTCATATCATGCATCATTAAATACTTAAGGTGTCTTGGCAGTTTAGGGTATAAGCTAAATAGAGCTTATTTGTAGCTTATTTCATAGAACAACTACCCAGTTTTTTTATTTTTCTTAGGACCAGTATTACTTAAAGTACTTTTTGTGAATTTTTCAGATTTTTCTTAAATAGTTTAGTATTTTTAATTAATTAATTAGATTAAAATAGTTTTTAATTCGTAGTAATTAATTTAAAAGTCAAAAAAATACCCGGATTTTTTCTAAAATTATTTTAGTCAAATAGAACGTAGGAAAATTGATTTCACACCCGTAGCCCTTAAATTGCAAAACCTTTACGTTTATGGCTCGGGTGGTTGCCGGTTTTTACGTTTTTTTTAGTTTTTGCACCCTAGGACTTAGTTTAGCCTCGTTTTATCATTCCTTAGGCTTAGTGATAGTTTATTTTTAGTTTATTAGGGTTCCCTTTCCTTAATTACCTTCCCGTTAATTAATTTGTAGTAATCGTAATTCAACTCAAGCAAATCATTTAAAACCAATTTAAGTTCTAATCACGAAACTCAACGAATCCTTCTATTTCACACCTCGTTGGGACACGACCCGGGAAATCACTTTTCCGGTATCACTTTTATCACACCCGTGAGATTTGATACGTTGACCTTTTTCCTAAAGGGTTAATTTGTCGAATTTTACGGTTATTTTGATATACGTTGATATTGTGTTTTTCACCACTCACTTCACAACGAATCAAGTGTGCACATATGTCCATTTGTGTTGAATATTATTAGTGCTCACGTGTATAGATCGATTAGATTCATATATTTATGCTTTTTAGAAATTTGTATTTCAATTGTATTTCAATCGATATCGAAGTTTGTGTATAACATTTATGTTTTTGGTTTTTATAAATTTCATTATATTAAAAAACTCATATGTACCTAACTACTTCTAGAAACATATATTGTAGCACTAAATCTAAAAATATGTAATTTTTGAAAAAAAAACATATATGCACTAAACATGCTATTTTAAAAACATATATGCACTAAATCTGGAAAATACTATTAAAAAAAAGGGGATTTTGTAAAAAAAAATCAATTTTTTTTTGTCATTTACGATTTTACCCTTTCGGATTAAATAAATATTTAAATATTTAAAAAAAATATAGATATTTTCAAAAATGTCATTTTGCATTGATATGTTGCACACTATGCATTATTAAGAGTACATAAATGGTTCTCGCAGTTCTCGCAGATAAGATAGGTTCTGAAAATAAAGGGACTCTATATATATATATATATATAGGCATGATACTATATTATCAACTACAAGTAGATCAGGCTATAAGATAAACAGAAAATTTTAAGCCGACATAAAGACATTTTCTTAAGATGGTTGATTGAAGACTTAAAGTTTAGGACATAGGCTTATTCCAAATTCATTGTAAAACAAAATAAATTGCAATATGATAAAATACCTGTGGTAGCACCAATTCTCCATGAATTGAGAAGGTAATTCAACAGCGTCCCACTCTATGCCCCGTACACCAGCAACAAGTCCCTCATCTTGTTTTGTTAGCATATGCTGAAGTGCATGACCAAACTCATGGAACACAGTCTCAACCTGCAAAAATGACACACATGTTAAACAACACCTGTATAAGAACTAGAATAATTCACTTGACCATGGATAGATGCATGTATTGCATATGTATTTTCTTTTTTTTTAACTGCATATATTGTGTATGTACCTCGCGAAATGTCATAAGGCTTGGCTTCTCTCCTACAGGTGGCATTTGATTGCACACCATATGAGCAATGGGTAACCTAATAGATGTTTTGTCATCTGATAGTATACGACTAGGGTTGTAAATGAACTGAACGTTCAGTGAACATTTCATGAACCGTTCGGTAAAAAGTTCGTTTATGTTCGTTTATTTATTAAATGAACGAACATGGACAATATTTTATGTTCGTTTAGTTAAATGAACGAACATGAACAAAAGCCGCGTCCGTTTATATATGTTCGTGAACGTCCGATTATGCGTTCGTTAACGTTCGTTTATGTTCATTTATTTATTTATGTTCGTATACGATATCTTTTAATTGTATGATTTAAGATTGGTTTATTTAAACAAAAAAATATTTTTAAAACAATATATTGTGCATAATTTAATAAAGTTTATGTTTGTTTCTCTATGTTTATTTATGTTCGATCGTTTAGCGTTCGTTTAATTTCTTAATAAACGAACATAAACGAACATGAACAACTCATTTTATTAATAAACGAACATGAACAAGAAAATTTGTCCGTTTAAGTGTTCGTGTTCGTTTATTTGTCCGGTTAAAATTAAATGAACGAACATGAACACGGCTCCGTTCGTGTTCGTCCGGTTCGTTTACAGCCCTATATACGACTCCTTGCAACAACCTCATTCATCCATGCACTGCCTCTCTTTTCAGCTGGACGAGAATATGGGTCAAAGTAAAAATATGAAATAGGTTTGCCTGATGAATCCTTGATGCGGAAGAATCTGACATCAGCATTCCAGACCTGCATGTTTAGCAAAACATATGAATGTAACATGTTGAATACCAAATCATGTTTAGTAAACAAAAGGTAATTATATATCTTACTGGTGCTAGGCCATCAGCTGCTTCAACATCAATTCCAAATAGCATCTTCACTAGGCTGAACAGACCTTCCATTACTTTAGGCAATGAAAAGTAAGGTCGCAGTTCTTCCTGCGGGATCAGAAGGTGAACCTTTAGAAATAAATTCGCCCAAGGATGCAAAATTGTATGACTTTTGTGAACTATAGGCAACAAAATTTAGAAATCACACTATGAGAAAGAGAACCTCATTTATTTCATATTTTGATTCACGTAGCCTCTCACTCCAAAAAGTGGTATCCCAGTGAGTCAACTCATCAGCTTCAGGAGCACCTTGACTTTTGGCAAACTGCCTTAGATCTTCCATATCTACATAATATGAAGGGATTGGTATAATGAGTGTTATGAGCTTTTTACTGATTAGAGTATCAACAATATATACTTAGCAGCAACAAACCTGACCAATTAAAGAAGTGAACGTACAATTATACAAACATAATCAGATAATAACCACAAAACTTAAAAAATGGCAAACAACCACAAACGTCAAGGATATATAGAAAACAGAAACAAAGAGCAGTGCTTAGTTGTTTCTGTCTTAGCTATTTATACTTGTTATTTAAATTCCTTATATGGTACTATTTATCGACAAATATCTACACTTGCAAGTAAAACCAAGGATATGGGTTCCAATATGTTTCCATACAGAAACAAACATAATGAAAGTGAAGTCAGCGAGCAAACCATCATATCTTAACAAATATATAGCTCTACAAATGTTGTAACTGATATATTAGGGACTTTTTAGTGATTGTCGTCAATTTGAGCCTACTAAAGCAAGATACCTCCATCACGAATTGATAAGGCACAGACTATATATGTAATATATTACCCTGAACTGCAGCATTCCAGGAAGCACTCCTGAGCTTTTCCAGAAGCTCTTCTGCTTTACTAACAGTAGCCATCTTGGTTGCCATGCTTACCTGATACAATCAAATAAAGCAACTAAGAAGCAATGGTAGATAGCATGTACAATCGATGAACACATATATATACATCTGCATAGTTATTGTAGCCGAGAAGCTTAGCCTTTTCCAATCTAAGTTTCAAAATTTGTTCAATAATTGGAGTATTATCTAATTCTCCGCTAGAAGCACGACTTATATAAGCACGATAGATTTCTTCACGCAAAGCTTGATTCTTAGCATGTTGCATGACTGCCATAAAACTTGGAGCATCCAATGTAATCATCCATGGCCCATTTTCAGCAGTGGCGTTTTCATGACCCTGGATTCAAATATGCACAACAGAATAAGAAAAAGTGGAACACTGGTGTCCTGAATCTCAAATGGAAGCATACTAACAGTAAGCACACACAATGAAGTTTTATTACGAACCTTAGATGAGGCTGTTTGTGCAGCCAGGCCAAGAAATGTAGCCGGCAATCCTTCGATTTCTTGTTTATCGGTTATTAGTTTTTCAAACTTCTTAGTGGCATCCAAAACATTCTCACCAAATTTTTGAGAAAGTTTTGTTAACTCCTGCAGTTTAACTCATAATTAGTGCCATAATAGCTAGTGACCTTTATTAAAAGAAACATAACTGACATTCCATTCTTGTCTCTCAGTTTTAGACATAATATAGGATAAATATAAGGGAAGGAGAATGTCAATATGACCGCCCAATGAATAAATAAGTGCACCTGCTGAATTTTGTTGAATTCTTCTCTCTTAGAATCGTCAAGGGAGACACCGCTAAGAACAGCCTTCTTTATTGATGCTGCATGTGCACACAAGTCGAGAAATGTGAGACAAAATTTAAAGTTACTAATAACAAGTCTTTTAGATTAGCTGGTATGCATCTCGACGTGCTTGCAGTAATAAAAACTTCATGTAATGATTTAAATAATAAGATTAATTTTTTTTTTAAAGGTGTAAAAATTGTCGGGCAAAAATTCCACCTTTCTTTACATTATAAATATTACAAGATACAATATAAAACCATATCATTATCATTTGTTTTTTCAAAAAAGATTGGTACTTGGCGTACAATATCTTATGCACTTTCGTGTGGTTGCTGTAAAAGACTAAAAAAGCTCCCTGGAACAACGCTTCAGTTAATGTTTATGCAGAAACTCAGAAAGAAAGATAAGAACTTTATATATAATTCAAACACACGACATGCGAGCATTTATCAGCTAAACAATATAAACTTAAAAGTAATGCTCATAATAAAATTATAACTACTATAAAACAATCAGAGACGCCTCAAGATACTTACATTCAACGACACGTTTCTGAGCATCACTTAGTCCTGCCCAGTCAGGTGACTGCCTTATCGCCTTAAAAGCTTCATATATAGGTTTGCTTTGGCCCAATTTTAAGTCGAATTCCACTTTCTCAGGCTGCAAACAATATATAACCAGCGTAACTTAATCACAACGTTCACTTCAACTATTATATGTTCATATAAATGCAATCATGTTACCTTCCTAAAGCGTATATCAATTAAATTAACTTAAAACCATAGGATCAAACCTGGATTTCTTCAATTGCAGAACGGAGCTCGGTAGTATCTTTAACAGCTTTTAAATGATTAACTGCTCCCCCAAACAACAGTGAGCTTATCCATCATCTTTTCTAACGGCTCAACTAGTTTTGGCCACGATGGGCCCACATTCTTCTCCAATTCACTCAAATCACTGTCCTGAAAAAATCTCCCCAAATTCAACAATCAGATCACACACACTCGCAATCGCGATCTTCTTCAACAATTCATGCATTTTAAGCACAAATCTTATCAATCACACACAATTACAAGCTTCTTCAATAACATTTAAATGTACAGCCAAATACACACACTTACAATATTCTTCAACACACACGCATAATAAACGCAAATTTCACATAGACTCGCAAGCTTCTTCATAAAGCGTGCATCATAATCACAGATTAAATCACACACTAGCTATAAACTTGATCATACACAGTGTCAGATAAGGACCTTTTGGAGCGGTTTAGCATTCGGATTTTTAGCATATAGAGCAACAAGCTTTTAGCCTTTAAACACTCCTAACGAAACACTAATTCGGGAAGCGTTTAGCTTTCAAGATTGTTTGCTTGTTTTACACTCTATAGTTACCGCTACACCTCGTTACCAAACGCTTTTACAAAACAAAAAGTTACAGCTTGCACACACACACTCACAGTATTCTTCAACAACACACGCATAATAATCACAAATCTAAAATCAATCACACACACAGAGACTTTAATCAAATACACACACTTACAATATTCTTCAACACACACGCATAATATACGCAAATTTCACACAAACGCGCAAGCTTCTTCGTAAAGCCCGAATCATAATCACAAATTTAATCAATCACATAATAATTATAAAAAATCACGCATACACACACACACACAGAGTTACACGCTTCTTCATCAATGCAATAATAATCAATCAGAGATACTTACAAGCTTCTTCAGCAAGGTACGCATGCCAGGTCGCACGTGAGAAGCATCGATCGAATCGAACGGTGGAAACTCAAACTCCTTCAACAAAGGATTCTCATCGGTAACATTAGCCATTGCGGTGGATGAGAACGACACGAGGTGGCGCGTGACGGTGACGGAGAGAGAGGCAGCGGAAGAAGGAAGGAGACCAGAGCGGACAGATGTGTGATTTAAGAAGAAGACTTTTGGAGGTTGATTGTGAAGTGTATATTAGGGGACGATGGAATGAACGTGCTATTGATATGATCATATGATTCTCTTTATATATAATGGCGCGAGGAGTTGGGTTTCCGTGCCGTTTGAGGAAATACAGTAGTTTTTTTATCAATTATGACCTATGGCGTGTTGACGCGCGTATTTTGGCCAATCGTGGTTTTTCCTGATTTTATATTACGTGCCTTTATCTACACAATCCTCGTTGTTGACATTCGAAGAAGAGTGACCACGATAAGATGCGTGGGCGCGATGGGTCTGATTTTTCCTCTCATTTCTTTTTTATATTTTTATTTTTTGTGTTATCGTGTTGAAATGTTAACCTATACTATAGTCAGAAAAATATAAAATATTTTTAGATTAATATCATGACTTGGTAAAACCATTGATTAATTTAACAATCTTTGATTTACCTTTCTTTTCTTGTTAAGCAGATTCAAGACGTAAATTAGTCACTAAATATGTTCATATAAAAGTATTAGTTATGATGTATAAAGATATTTACGTATTTTTTGCTTGAAATGAAGTATTTTTATTTTTTCTTTAACGTCGTCAACTAACTATTTCATACATAGGTCATGTTTGGCAACAAGCATTTGGAAGCGTTTAGGAGCGACAAGCAACAAGCGGTAAGCATTATAGATGAAAAGCTTGTTTGGCAACACCTCAACAAGCGTTAAAATATTGTCTTACTGCTCCAATCCAAATGCTTCTTGATTAAGCATTTCACAGTTGCTCCAAGCGTTTAGTTTATGAAATTACATATATACCCTCATTTGTTTAATCATTTATTTTATTTTAATATGTATATGACCTTTTTCGTAATTTTACAATTTATAATTACTGCTACAGCTACGTTACCAAACACATTTTATAAACAAACAACTACAAACTGCTAGCATTGCTACTCTGCTACTGCTTACTACTTACTGCTATTGCTACGTGTCGCCAAACATAGCCATAATAAGTTAATCTCACAATGATTAAGGACTCGCGCGATACCACTGTTACTGCACTCAAGTGAAAGATCAGCCTTTGAGTTGCATGAGAATTCAATTTGCACAATCATTTTGGAAAATAGTATCATATATGAGGTACCACTAAGCAATATATAACAGTAATTGAATTTTTTTGTCAAAATGAACTTATTTCTTAAACAATAAGGAGCATCTAATATAAGTGACAATTTTTCTAAAATCATAAGGTTTTAGACCGGTGGTAACAAGAGTATCCGTAACAAGTTTTTGTTATTAGCTACACCCTACATGACTAGTCTTTGGCCAAAAAATGGAGAAGTCGGTTTTGGGGAAAACCCAGTCGTGAAAAGAAAAAAAAATGGTTGTGTGAGATGTTGGTTTTGGTGAGGTAAATTTGTGTTTAAGTGTAGTATGTTTGGATTGTGAATTTGGTTATCGTATTACACTATGTTGGTGATATTGAAAAATTGATGCTACGCTGAATTGACTATGATGATGTTGGTCTGTGTTACCGTTGGCCTTATGCTTAGTCAAGCCAAACACCACTAAATCTTTTGTTAAAGTGTGGGTCATATGATGCTAACATCATCTTCCTCCACCTATACATATTGTAACACCCCCAAATCTCGGTACAGCGGAAGACTTAATCAAGTTTTCAGGGCGTTACTATTGGATTGGTATCGCACACAAGTATAGCAAAAGATAGTCATTTAACATTCAAAACCAATCCCAAATTTAGTCATTTAAAATATTTAATTCAAAAGAGTAAATATTAGGCCCAAAACATGGTTTAATCAAATAGGTCCCCAAAGTTTATCAGAGTCAGAAATTATCCTTGAACCCCGCCTTCTTGCCAAGCTTCCACTGATCAAGTAATCCAAACATCTCTCAAATACTTGAGAAATCATGCTAAAAGGGCAGTTTACGCTGGTGAGTTCATAGGTTTAAGTTCAACAAAATCATAGTGGACCTGTAAGAGTTGATTTGCTATGCAAGACCTAGATAGAATAATACCGTTTGCACACACCGATCCTACCCGGATCACCAATCATATAATCACATCCCGTATCCAGGGATTACTCGGGCCCCGCGACTCTAGTCCAAAGACTGCGTGGCAACCTTTAAAACAGTTGCCAACCCCGGACTAGGTCGAGGTAGAAGTCTATTCTTAGCTAGGCAACGGTTAAACCTAGACTAAGGCAACAGCTACCGCACATCTATCTAAACAGTCAAGCATTCAAGCAAATCCAAATAGTTTTAACAGTCCAAAAATAGTAGCATGATTCTCACCCCAATATAGTTAAAAACGTAGATAAAAGTGGGGCTATGAAACTCACCTCAAGCAATCAACGCACAAATATACACTAGCAGAAGATAACGGTATCACGGCACAGCAACTATCGACTCGGCACAACTTATTAATGTAGACCAACTTTAATATACATATTCCTCAAAATTAACGTTATCTACCCCAATATGTTCCATTTCGTTATTTCCAAAAATGTCTCGTTTCACCATTTAATCCTAGTGTTTGGTATTCCTCATGTGGGTGTATCGACTCAATATGATGCTATGAATGCACTCAATCAACCAATATACAACTCAATGCAACACAATGAGACCTCTAAACGATAAGCTCCATAGTTCAATAAGTTTCGGAATAAATAGTAGACCTTGTCGAATTCGTCAACTCGATAAACTCATTTATTTACTCGTGTCGCTTATTATCCCATAAATCAATCGTATCCTAAAGAGTCATAAGGATAATTCACCCATTAATAGGGTTACCCAACATACCTAGCGGGCTCTTATTAGATTCGTCAACCTAATAAGTCTGCTACCCACGTGGATCAACACTATTAACGTTAGGTTATCCGTAACCCATGCACACAACATAAGTAAATAAATACTTAAACTAGTATTAAATGTTCACAATTGACATTTCTTGATAAACGTGTACTCGAAACATTAATTACTTATTTATTACAAAACATTTCCAATTTAGTCGTTAGTTCCCATTTAAAAATAGTAAATAACAAGATACAATTTGTTTTCGATATTTTTTGTACAAAAGCCCATTTATTATTTATATTTCATAATTTATTAGCATTTTCATGTTTATATATATATTTCGTCAAATTCCAATATTAATCCCATATCGTTATTCGTTTCGAGTCCACAAGCACGAGTCATAACTTCTCGGCTTTTAATCAATCAATAGTCCAAATTATACTAAAGTCCATGTTACGGCGTTGTCGGGGTCAACTATGACTAAAAAGTCAAAGTAACGCCGACGTAGCTCAAAGTCAACAATATATATATATATCAAGTCCAAATTTAAAAGTCATAATAGCGCAATTCAATCCCAAACCAACTCAAAACAATCTCGCCAACCAATCAACCAACCAAATATACCCGAAACCAATGTTATGACCCTAATGGTCATGACACGGTCGCGGTTAAGACCACGTGAACCAAACAAGCTCTAGAAGCTTTTCGGCTCCACGCGTCTCATCCAAACCTCAACTACATCAACCAACAAGCTACCAAATCGACCCGACCCAGACCCGTGGCCCAAGTGGGTCACGTACGCAAGCCAAGGGCTACGTACGTGCCCTTTGTGGCTCGTACACCCTTCCAAACCAATCAATCATCACCCAAATCCATTCCACAACATCCAAATCCAATCATTCAAGCTTCAATCACTAACGAAACACAAAACCCATCATCTACCTTAACCAAAAATATGAAACTAGACCTAAAATGCATAAACCCATCAAATTGATACACCACACATTTACCAAACACTAATTACTTGTTTATTTAGACATTAATTAGACTTAATTCCATGTTTCACCCAAAAGCCCCAAATTTGGATATTAGGTCGAAACCCTAATAATCCATACGTGGGTTTTAAGAGCTTAAACAAGCTCTAATCTTGTTCCATTTACATTATTCAAGCACCAATTGCAATATTAGATGAAAACCCTAAAAGTACGAATCTTAATCTTTAAATTTGAATGTGTTATTGAAGGCTTTTGTGGAAGTATTTTATATGGATAAAAAGAGGATGAAACGATCTACAAGATAGTAGTGGAGGTGTAATTTTACTTGCCGGAATTTGGCCGGAGGTGGGGCGACCATTGTGGTGGTGGTGGTGGTGGTTAGGGTTTTATTTTTTTGGAAGAGAGAGAGAGTAGAGAGAGAAAGTGAAAGTGTGTGTGTTTTTAGTGAGAGAAATAAAAGAGGGGAGTGAGTAGGTGATGGGGTATATAAATGTAGAAATAGGGACTCAAAAATAAATAAATATGGGGGAGGGGGCGCCGGCCATGGGTATTTTAGGGGGTCGGAGTTGTAATTTTTCGTAACTATCCCGTTTACCCATTCCTGAGCTCATATATTGTTCCCCGAGTGTCCCAAAATGTTCATTCGACTTTCTAACATCGTTATTTATGTTTTTCCACAAGTTTTGACTATTTATTTGTCAATTTTCGAGTTACGGTCTAAAAGTTACAATATTTCTCGTTTTAGGCTTTTCTAGTGCCGAATCGAATAGTGCCTACCAAATAGAGTTAAAACTCATACGATAACTCATTTAATAATGAAATAATCCGTAAAAACCAATAGACGATATAAAATCATGTCATGGTTTATAAAATAGTGATAAAGGCAAAAGCTCGGTTTAGTTTAACGTAATGCGGTTACCTAAAATAGACTCCTTAAATTGCCAGTTGTCACACATATGAACTTTCCAATGACTATTTACACGATATTCTTCAGATCACGACTGGTGTTGTGTTTAAAGGTACAAAGTGTGAACCCATCAAGTCTCTGACCTCCCTGAATCTGATAGTGGTAAAGTGTGATTCATGTCGCTGATGAAGTTCAGGGAGTCTACTCTTCAGTGAGTATAACTCCGAACGGTATTCATGAGGCTCATAAGTTCAGCTTCATACTCTTTGAGTAGTAAAACTGAAGGATCTCATCATGGAGTAGTCTTATCAGAGGGTTCATATATTCAGTAAGTGAATTTCTCAGTGATCAAACTCAAGAACTAAACAACTCTTTCAAGGAGCATATTCATCAACGAGTAAACACGCTGGAACAAAATTCAAACTTACTCGTAATGGCTTTGACCTATTTAATGGCAACTATAATTGCAACTTAATGATCATGTTTAACAAATCATGTAACCATTATTATCTATAATGGAGAAACATTATGATGTAACTAATGGGCCGATTAATTATCATAATTTCATTATTGGGCTTTGAGGTTTTTCTATAAATTGGAACACATACTTGCATGGAAGATATGAAGAAAAACAAAAAACACTTAAAAGCGAAAGGGTTCTTGCTTTGTGCATAAAACAAGAACAAACACTTTGTCTTATCTCAAGGAGATATTCGTGGAACCCAAACATTAGGGTCGAATAGTTTTTTTGGAAAGTGATTACACGATTCTAAGTGATATCTGATACATTAATTATCTATACCTAACTGGAAAACCCGCCAACACTACGAGTCATGGCATACATCAGGCAACCAATTACTTTTGAATACTCAAGTTGAGATATTGCCCGCTCGTTATTAGGTTTCAGCTTCTCACTTGTATCCGTGGGAAAAAATGTAATCAACACTTCAACTTACTTGTAATCAAGTTTTCTAGGGTTGCAAATCATGTACAATGCATAACCAAGAAATATATAAATGTATACAACTTATAAAATATATATAATCACATAAGGGAAGTGAAATTTATAGTAATTTCCTTACAATGATTTGGTGGTGAGAAAGACAAGAACTACAACAATGATCAAGAACACAAATACAAACTTATGAAATCACCAACCAATATTCCCAAAGCTTCCAAGTTTTAACCCTTTTAACCAACTACAAAAATGATCTCGCAAACCCAAATTTACTCTAATAAAACCCTTGACACTCTTCCCAAAATAACCCAAGAAGATGTACATTAATGAAGCTTTGAGGTGATATAGCCCAAGAACATAACCTATGAACCTATGATCTTTAACCCAACTCTTGGTCATTTTTACCCAACACTTTTACCATGAGAAATTGACTCTATTTGCTGCCAAAAACAAGAGATATATGTGTATGAGATCTAGAAATCAAAATAATATAGTTAGTGTGTTGGTGTAGATGTTTAAAGGTGGAAGCATGCATAACACAAAGGACAAGTGTACATACTTGTGTAGAAAAATGACACTACAACAAAATGACTCGCCACACTTGTCCATGTGGTTTAGTCGTTCATGACTAGTGGAGGGGGAAACGGTTAGTGGTTTTGAGGTATTTTGTGTTTAGAGGGTATAGTTTGATCCCGGTAATTGATAACGTGAAGTTTTAAGGCGCGTAACGTAAAACTGGTTAATGTAAAAATATAAAATTGTACAAAATGTTATAACTTGTCAAAATAACTAATTTTTAGTATATTAGGTGTGACACGAGCTTATCAAGGTGTTTAAAAGTCGTTAAAACTGAAAACGTAAGTTTGAATGCGTAAAACGCTAGTTATTTGAAAACAAATGATCATTTAAATAATTATAAGTAGACTAAATATTAGTCTTAGTGTGCTATATAAGGTCTAAAAGTGGTTCTTATTATGCACGGGATAACCAAACGGTTATACTTGAAGTTTAAAATTTTACGCGATTTGGATAAAACGTTTAAGGTTAATGGTAAAAGTTAACGAAAAATTTCCGGTTGTTACAGTTACCATTTTCATTTGTAAAGAAATATTCTTTTATAGAATACACAAAGTTTGTTAATACAAATAAACTGTAAAAACGTTTATTAATATTTAACGATCTCTTTTTGTTTTGTTGATAACAAATATAATGTTATCATAAGTAAAATTATAAGGATACATGTTATTTTTGTAAAGCATCTACACATAGTCAATTAATACAAATTGTTGTAATAATTCATTTGTTGTAATAGTTTATTAGGATGGGTAAAAACCACAACCCGTGACCCATACCCATGGATCATATCCATACTAGCAAGGTACCCGCGCGTTGCGGCGGCGGGTACCCTGAAATAAAATTTTCCGGTGAATCATGTATTTTAGTTTATTATGTTCTTTTTGACAATAAATTTACGGATATCAAGAATTTCGTTTAGCCCGTGCCCGTTCGGGCTCGAGCCCGTTGGCCCGCGCCTATTTGGCCCATGCCCGTTCGGGCTCGAGCCCTGATGCGCGCCAAACAGTCAAGCTAAATCACACAAGCCCGCCACTTGTGGATGGCGGACCGTAACCACTTAAACCGCTTAAGCACGAAATCAATGAAGATCACGAGGAGTATAGGGTCTCCCGGTCGTTATGTCCCCGAAGCTATGCAATGGATCAATCAACGTATAGTGATCGAGGAGTTTGAACAGAAAATGGGTCTGAATGATATTATAACTACGAGAAAAGCCAACAAATTAAAACGGCTTAAATGCAAATTAAAGAAAATTAAAAAGATAAAATCTATTAAATAAACGCTATCACTATATTTAAAGTGATGAACGTTTAAAACCTAAAACGTACGTTTAAATTGAAAACTACGTAACGTACAAAATAAAAAGTGAAACTAAATCAATATTAACCCTAAAAATATGAAAATGAAGTTTTTACAAACCTAATGATATAAGAAAATATTTAGAAAAAGAAAATTATTTTTAAAACTAATTATCTAATTAAAAACTATTTTTAACTAATAATTAATTACCTAAATTACAAGAAAATAGGAAAATGAGCTAGAAAAATAAGATTAAGACTTGGAAAAGTCTAAAATATCAAAATAGACTTTTCAAAACTATTTTTGTATTTTTCTGATTATTTTTCTATTTTCTAGGAATTTTAAACTATTAAATACTAATTAAATTACTAAAAATTGCAAAATGAACTATGAAAAATATGGAAAATTACTTTTTTCACTTTTTATATTTATCTAAGCCTGAGAAAAATGAAAACTTATTTTTTTGAACCTTTTTTAATTTTTTGTATTAAATGCTATTTAAAAGTGCTTAAAAACTAATAAAAATCAAGAAAAATAGCAAAATGACTTAGAAAAATATGAAAAATTCAGGAAAACTCTAAAATTATAATCTAAATCTGAGAAAAATATAAAAACAGGCACTTATGTAGATATATTGAGAACTGATGCACAAATGCTTATTATTAAGCAATCCAAATAAGCCAAATGGACAAAATAAGCTACCAACTGTTTACCAAAGCCTAAATAAGCTAATTTAACTAAAATGCAATGAGTTTCAACAAGCTAAACCCTCTGAATCACAAGCTAGATCAGATTTGATGTTTTGAGTATTTTGCTTAAAACACAGGTTTGGGTACCAACTGTTGATACAAGCACAAGCTTCAAATTAAGCTCAAAATGAAAACTACCACTTGCAACCTAAAGTAGACCTGGCTGAGATTAATTGTACCAAAAAGCAAATCATGGAAAGCTCTTTTGAGCCCTGTGCACTAGCTGCACTTTCTGAGAAAAACTCAGCATCAGCTGACCTCAGTGGTGCAGGGCATATAAGCCTAAAAGAAGGGCTTATTTGAAGCTTATAGAAAAATGACAAAAATCAACAAAAATACAGATAAGCAAGGGGTCCAGTTGAACTTTTAAGAATGACAAGTCTCACTTGTTAAGACCCAAGTATGAGATCATGAAAAATCTTTGAAGTTGGCTAAAAAACTGATTTTCAATTTTTGACTTTTAAAGCAAATGAGCAAGTTTGACTTTGGTGAACTTTGGATCCAATTTTATCACTGATCTAGGTGTTATATGATGTTATAAACCTAATGCAAGCAACATTTAATGATTCTAAACACAAAACAATGGTTTGGATTTCCAAAAATCTCAACAGTGTACTGTTGAGATTATTTAAGTTAGATTTTGACTTTTACATATAGCAGGCACAATTTAATGACTCAACTGAGTTTATTTTGAGTTAATACACCTGAACCAACAGAATTCTAGAACTGAACAACCCTAGAGCACAAGTTTAACAGCAATACCAAACACTCCTATATTGCACTTGATGTGAAGTTAAAAACTATTCTAACACTATCAAGCACAAACCATTGATCAAACTAAGTTAATGTAACCTAATTACTACTTTTAAAACAGAAATGAACCAGTTTTAACTACAAATACTGAGTATGCATAAAAACTTGAAAATGACTTACAAGAATCCAAAGTCGCTATGGCTTGAAATCAGGAACCCAAGATCAACTACCTATTCTAAACCTAGAAATAACCAACTATCAACCCAAGATCATGCTCTGCATCACCCATTAGCCATAACTGCATCATTCTTACCCATTTTGACTTTTGTTGACCTATATCCAATGTAGCTTAGAATTTGAGCACAAGCTTATAACAAGGTACCATAAGCTGAAATGAATCTATTTAAGCTTAAGAATAAGCTAATAAGAGCTAGCATACAAGATTTAAAGATAGAAATTTTCAACAGTGGATACAAAATGAGAATTGTAACAATAACTGAAAATTGGTACTTGAATTGAGTTTTAAAACACTTAAATACTTTAAGTTAACACAATTTAACAAAAGATTACAAGCTTGATACTAAACTAAAGCTTTTATGTAAAAAACGACATAGATAAAAATTTTAAAACTAAAAAAAATAAATCTCTTTTGCTTCCTTCCTCTGTCTTTTATATCCCAAAGCTACTCTCTCTCTCTTCTGAATCTTTCCCACCATTCCTAGCCCTTGGATTGCTTCAAAATCATCTCAACCGTTTAAACATAGATTTGGCGCCATTTTTGGCCTTTGACAACTGGGGTTGAGTGAGGAGGGGGAAGGTGCATTAAATGCATCTTGGAGGCTTGTTGTAGGTGGGGAAACGGTTTGAGTGATTGGAGAGAGGGGGATGGGGGAAAGCTAGTTCAGCAGGATAGCGGTTGAGAGTGATGACTTTTGGCGCCATGGTGGGTTTGACCAGCTAATAATACAGGGGGTTCATAATTCAATTTGACAGGGGTCCAAGGTTAGTGCAAGGGTCCAAAATGGGTGAAAGGGTTTAATAATCCAAGGGTCTTATGTGTAAAATCTGAAAATTGAGGGGCCTAAGCTGCCAAATCATCAAAATTGTTTCAAGGGACCAAAAGTGAAAATCTCACAAGTACAAGGACTAATGTTGCCATTTTCACATTTTCCAGGGACCAATTCTGCCAACTTTTAAACTTGAGGGACCATTTTTGCAATTTTCTCAAACTTTTAATATTTTTCACCAAAGGATTAAATTTGACAACTTATGATTTAAAAAGGACCTTTGGTGACTTTACTTTTGAAATTATGTGCTCAGGGACTGTTTTTGACAATTTTTTTGAAACTTGGGGGACTAAAACTGCTAATTTTGCAAATTTGATATGTTTTTCATCTGATTTTGATATTTTTGCATTTAAAACACATAAAACACTGATTTGCGATATTTTGATCATTATGATGCATTTTGGAGTGTTTTCAGATGTTTTTGCAGTCTAAATGGTACAAAAAATGATGAGTATTTAGACACTCATCAATCCCCCACACTAAGATATTGCTAGTCCCTAGCAATGTTTTGAGAAAAATTAATGGATTTTATCTCTTTACCAAAAGCCATCACTTCTGGAGTAGCCAAATGTTTCAGTTCAAGCAAGAACCATGGTACACTGATAACCATGTGATTTTGAGCAAACCACCAGTTTTCAACGGATTTGATTTTGTCTTTACCAGAAGCCGTACCCTTTCGGACTAGCCAACTCTTAGATAAATTATCAATTTTATCTTTGGTGAGCTGATTACCAATTATGGATTTTCCACTGCCTTTACCACAAGCCATAATCTTGCGTGCTAGCCAACTCTTCACTTTTTAGGATATGGTGAGTTGAGAACCATACAATTTTGGGCAAATTGCAAGCCATATAAACGGATTTGAGAAATCTTTACCAAGAGCCGTTTGCTCTAGGATTAGCCAATCCTTTTGTCTTACAGACATGGCGGATCGATAACCAAGCCGAGTAAGTGTAAAACACTTACTCCAAAAAAAATTTTGGCCAAAAACGGGAATTGGTATAATTATATGATAAAATTCGTGAGAATTCCCCCCCACACTTAGAAATGAATATTGCCCTCAATATTCAAAGTACCGGCGGTTATGCCGAAACAAAGAACGTAAAAGGGAAATACTACGGCCATTATATAGAAAGAAGATTTTTTGGAACTTTATATACACAACATGTGGGGCAACCCCCCCACACTAGGGTGGTAGAAAATAGAAAGAAGTCAGAAATATGGGTGAAAACCCATATAGTGTGCTATTGTTTTTGATTACCGAGTCGCTAGCTTGACTCGATCCCCGAATTCATTTGTTCTTGGGGAAAGTAACGTGGAAAACCAATCTCAGTCGGACTTTCGTCCACAATGTTAATAAACATATGAACATCAGAAAGTTCCACACCGATGAGATTTAACCGCGGTATTGTTAATAGTAGAAACTATAGAGGATGATACCGGGGTCAAAGATGGTGTCCTCATTCCCGAAAGAGAAAAGGGAAAGAGCAACCACACCATCTGTGAAGAATGGAATAAAGACGTACATGAGAATGCATGTCCATTCCTCAGCAGAGAGAAGCAAATCACCAGGTTTGACATCTTTAAGCTTAAACTTGAAGCTTAGATGGTGATTGTCAAGAAGATGTCCGGTAGGGAGGGTGGGAAATGGTTCCTCAATCAACAGACTTTCCGAAAAGGATGTCTCCTCCGGATCAAGGTAAGTGTTATCAATTCCCATTGGAATTGACTCATCACTAAGAAAGGCCTCGACTTCATTCCAAAAGTTGTCATCTTCCTCATCAGGAGTGAGAGAAGGAATGGAAGAGTCGGGAATAAGACTAGAGGACGATGGATCATTTTTGAGCATTTCATCAATGGGAAGAATGTTTCCCATTGGATCACAAACATCATCATCCAACTCAGATGAAACTGAAGAGATTTTGGTTTCATCCACAGACTTAACAATCTCGATGCGACAAACTGATGCCGGAGGTGGGACAAGTGGTGTGCTCTTAGAGCTAGCAGTTTCCACCACTTCCGATGAATTCTCCGATTCTAGATCATCGTCATCATCAAGAACACTCTTGACTTCCCTGGTACAGCTTTCAAACCATTTGTTTGAACCAGGGGTAATTTTCAAAGCTTTGAGCTCAGACGTTTTTGGTGAACACTCTTAACGTGAAATTTGAGAGTGTTGCATTGATTCTTTCAGATTTTTGATCAATTGAGGCAACACTCTTTTTGTATAGAGGTTTGGAGTTTTGGTTAATATTTAACGTGAGCTCTTCATTGTCAACCCGTATGGTCAACTCTTCCGCAAACACATCAATCAGAGCACGACTCGTTCTTAAGAAAGCTCTCCCTAAGATGAGGGGAACTTTAGGATCTGCATCGAAGGCTACAACAACAAAGTCAAGATGAAAGTGGAATTTTCCCACTTTTAGCACAACATCCTCGGCTATCCCAAGTGGACGAGTTATGGTACGGTCCGCTAGCTCGAGTGTCATACGAGTGGATGAAAGTTCGGGAAGAGACAGTTTCTTCCATACCGAGAGTGGCATGAGGTTAATGCTAGCGCCAAGATCGGCCAAGGCGGAGCATTGAAACATCCCCAAGAAATCACACGGGATTAAGAACCGGCCAGGGTCTTCAAGCTTTTCGGGAAGCTTATTAAGAATGGCTGCTGAGCATTGCTCATTGAGAGGAGTTTTAGCCATCTCTGATAGCTTGTCTTTGTTGGTGAGTAAGCCTTTAAGCGTGGATGCAAATTTAGGCATTAGAACGAGCATCAACGGCTTATATCAAAGTGAAGCTCATTAAAGATTTGGAAAAATTTTTCCATTTGCTCTTTGTTTTTGTCTTTGAGCTTCTCATCATTCATTCTTGATGGGTAAGGAAGTTGACTAGACTTTTGAGCCGGGATGGAAGTGTTTTCGGCTCAGATTTTTCTTCGAACATCGGGTTCCGGACTTAAAGCTTGGACTACCGAAGGTGGGGACGTCTTGATGCGTACTTGGGCTTGAATAATGCACCTTGTCCGTTGTCTCCTTGGTAACTTGACTCCATGCTACAGGAGGAGGGGCATAGGAGTCGAAGGTCCATTGTGCGCCTTACCACTACGAGTGGTGACGGCTTTCAACTCGGCATTGGGATTAGGAATTGTATTGCCGGGAGTCCTCCGAAGATGATGAAGCTTTGTTCATATTCATGTTCATAAAACTGCTCATCATATTCTTTAACTCATTTGTCTGCCGAGATAATGTGGTATCAATTTCCCTTTTAGCTCACCTCTCATGTTATTGATCTGAGTTTGCATTGAACGCATGTTTGACTCGGTCATTTTCATGAAGTCATTTGGCATGGGAGCTTGAGGAGGTGGTTGATAACTTTGATGATTAGGAGCTTGAAAAGGTTGTTGATAACCTTGCTGATTTGGAGCTTGATAAGGTTGGTTGAAATTGTTCCGGTTTTGATTGAAATTTTGAGAGTTATTGAAATTTTGTCCTTGATTCAGAACAAAGCGATTTTGATTGCCATGGTTTTGCACAGGAGGAAAACCGGGTGGTGTCATACCGCTAGGTGCACGGTAGTGAGGATCACCGTGGTCGGTATTGATTGTGGTTTACCGGCTACGGAGCTTGGTAAAAGGAAGCATCGGTTGCTTGACAATCATAATACGCATGTGGACCACTACAAATTTCACACACCTTGTTTATGGCTTTGATTGGTTCCGGCTTATGAATTTCGCTTTTGATTTCCTTCACCTCTTTTATCATACAATGGATCATATCCGTTAGAGCGGCTAACGGAGCGGCTAACTCAGAAGAGTTACCGGATGAAGAAGCAGGAGTGTTCGGAACATTGACTTTGTTGCGAGAAAAAAGGAACTTTTGATTTACTCTCGCAAATTTCAAGCACATCTTTAGGTCTACGATTCAAGATATTTCCACCCGCGGATGCGTTCAAAGAATCTTGATCGTTACAGTTCAACCCATTATAAAAGATATTGACTTGTTGAAGCTCTGTGAATTCATGATGGGGCATTTCTGAGGAGATCTTTGAATCTCTCCCATGCCTCTCCAAAGTTTTCATCGAAATTTTGACGAAATCCAGAAATTTCATTTTTAAGATTAGTCGTCTTTGATGGAGGAAAGAAATAGTTCACAAACTTTTGAACAAGATCCTCCCAAGTTTCGATGGATCGAGGGGGTTCTTTTTCCACCAAATCCGGGCCGCCCCAAGTGAGAACGGAAATAGCATCAATTTGATCACCTTTTGTGGCACATCCTTGTAATTGAGAGTTGATGTCAAATGGTTGAACCAACGGATGTGTGCATACGGGTCTTCTCGACCGCGGAATTGATTCGTGAGACACAAGTTGGATTAAATGTGTCTTCAATTCGGTGATCGAATTGATAACGGGTAAAACAATGGCATCTCCATAACCCTCGGTGGGTGCCGGAGCATTTCGCCATAGCACGTTCGTCGCCATGGTGTTGTTAGAAATAGTACGAATCTCGGGTTCGACTATTTGGGCAAAGCACGCCACGAACGTCGTCTTGGAATTTCTGCTAGATCACGCAAAGGACTCAATGATCTAGAAGAACGAAAAGCGCATGCACTAGAGTTAACTCTAAGGGACCTCAGAGTTAAGGAGAGAAATGGAATTATGAAATTCTTTCAGATGAGAATGAGAATTATGAAGACGTTTTATAAAAATGGGGTGAGAAGAATATTTATGGGTTTTCGGTTCAAACGTCGATATCACAACAAAATCAATTAACACAAAATCGAGGCAAAACAACAGTGAACTTAACCAATAATCCAAGATGAATGGCTTCTTTGAAAAAGGTACACCAATCACAATGGACACAAAGGCAAGTTTTATATCTTTAGTTCGGGAACTTATTATGGTCGCACCCCCAGTTAGGTAGTGCACTGCCTTGGTTTTCGGTGGTAATCTTTTAAGTTGTTAATTATTAAAGAAAACGACGATTCTTTTTGTATTTTTATTTTTGATACATATATATAAACAAAAGAGAAAATATTTTTGTGTTTTATACGTTTTTGGCTGTTTTTGGGTTTTTGGATTTTTTAGAAGAAAATATGGATATATATATATACAGAGATGGATGATATAAACAAAGAGTGAGGATTCAAACAACTAATCTTCTACACGGAAAATAGATCGCCGACTCAAGCAATGGCGCCAAAAATTTGATGCGCGCCAAACATTCAAGCTAAATCACACAAGCCCGCCACTTGTGAATGGCGGACCGTAACCACTTAAAACCGCTAAGCACGAAATCAATGAAGATCTGAGGAGTATAGGGTCTCCCCGGGTCGTTATGTCCCAACGAGCTATGCAATGGATCAATCAACGTATAGTGATCGAGAAGTTTGAATGAAAAAGGGGATAAGATTTGATATTATAACTACGAGAAAAGCCAACAAATTACAATGGCTTAAATGCAAATTAAAGAAAGTTAAAAAGATAAAATCTATTAAATAAACGCTATCACTATATTTAAAGTGATGAACGTTTAAAACCTAAAACGTACGTTTAAATTGAAAACTACGTAACGTACAAAATAAAAAGTGAAACTAAATCAATATTAACCCTAAAAATATGAAAATGAAGTTTTTACAAACCTAATGATATAAGAAAATATTTAGAAAAAGAAAATTATTTTTAAAACTAATTATCTAATTAAAAACTATTTTTAACTAATAATTAATTACCTAAATTACAAGAAAATAGGAAAATGAGCTAGAAAAATAAGATTAAGACTTGGAAAAGTCTAAAATATCAAAATAGACTTTTCAAAACTATTTTTGTATTTTTCTGATTATTTTTCTATTTTCTAGGAATTTTAAACTATTAAATACTAATTAAATTACTAAAAATTGCAAAATGAACTATGAAAAATATGGAAAATTACTTTTTTCACTTTTTATATTTATCTAAGCCTGAGAAAAATGAAAACTTATTTTTTTGAACCTTTTTTAATTTTTTGTATTAAATGCTATTTAAAAGTGCTTAAAAACTAATAAAAATCAAGAAAAATAGCAAAATGACTTAGAAAAATATGAAAAATTCAGGAAAACTCTAAAATTATATTCTAAATCTGAGAAAAATATAAAAACAGGCACTTATGTAGATATATTGAGAACTGATGCACAAATGCTTATTATTAAGCAATCCAAATAAGCCAAATGGACAAAATAAGCTACCAACTGTTTACCAAAGCCTAAATAAGCTAATTTAACTAAAATGCAATGAGTTTCAACAAGCTAAACCCTCTGAATCACAAGCTAGATCAGATTTGATGTTTTGAGTATTTTGCTTAAAACACAGGTTTGGGTACCAACTGTTGATACAAGCACAAGCTTCAAATTAAGCTCAAAATGAAAACTACCACTTGCAACCTAAAGTAGACCTGGCTGAGATTAATTGTACCAAAAAGCAAATCATGGAAAGCTATTAAATACTTATTTTTTTGAACCTTTTTTAATTTTTTGTATTAAATGCTATTTAAAAGTGCTTAAAAACTAATAAAAATCAAGAAAAATAGCAAAATGACTTAGAAAAATATGAAAAATTCAGGAAAACTCTAAAATTATATTCTAAATCTGAGAAAAATATAAAAACAGGCACTTATGTAGATATATTGAGAATCGATGCACAAATGCTTATTATTAAGCAATCCAAATAAGCCAAATGGACAAAATAAGCTACCAACTGTTTACCAAAGCCTAAATAAGCTAATTTAACTAAAATGCAATGAGTTTCAACAAGCTAAACCCTCTGAATCACAAGCTAGATCAGATTTGATGTTTTGAGTATTTTGCTTAAAACACAGGTTTGGGTACCAACTGTTGATACAAGCACAAGCTTCAAATTAAGCTCAAAATGAAAACTACCACTTGCAACCTAAAGTAGACCTGGCTGAGATTAATTGTACCAAAAAGCAAATCATGGAAAGCTATTAAATACTTATTTTTTTGAACCTTTTTAATTTTTTTGTATTAAATGCTATTTAAAAGTGCTTAAAAACTAATAAAAATCAAGAAAAATAGCAAAATGACTTAGAAAAATATGAAAAATTCAGGAAAACTCTAAAATTATAATCTAAATCTGAGAAAAATATAAAAATAGGCACTTATGTAGATATATTGAGAACTGATGCACAAATGCTTATTATTAAGCAATCCAAATAAGCCAAATGGACAAAATAAGCTACCAACTGTTTACCAAAGCCTAAATAAGCTAATTTAACTAAAATGCAATGAGTTTCAACAAGCTAAACCCTCTGAATCACAAGCTAGATCAGATTTGATGTTTTGAGTATTTTGCTTAAAACACAGGTTTGGGTACCAACCGCTGATACAAGCACAAGCTTCAAATTAAGCTCAAAATGAAAACTACCACTTGCAACCTAAAGTAGACCTGGCTGAGATTAATTGTACCAAAAAGCAAATCATGGAAAGCTCTTTTGAGCCCTCGCACTAGCTGCACTTTCGAGAAAAACTCAAAGACATCACCGACCTCATGCAGGCATATAAGCCTAAAAGAAAGGCTTATTTGAAGCTTATAGAAAAATGACAAAAATCAACAAAAATACAGATAAGCAAGGGGTCCAGTTGAACTTTTAAGAATGACAAGTCTCACTTGTTAAGACCCAAGTATGAGATCATGAAAAATCTTTGAAGTTGGCTAAAAACGATTTTCAATTTTTGACTTTTAAAGCAAATGAGCAAGTTTGACTTTGGTGAACTTTGGATCCAATTTTATCACTGATCTAGGTGTTATATGATGTTATAAACCTAATGCAAGCAACATTTAATGATTCTAAACACAAAACAATGGTTTGGACTTCCAAAAATCTCAACAAGGTAATTGTTGAGATTATTTAAGTTAGATTTTGACTTTTACATATAGCAGGCACAATTTAATGACTCAACTGAGTTTATTTTGAGTTAATACACCTGAACCAACAGAATTCTAGAACTGAACAACCCTAGAGCACAAGTTTAACAGCAATACCAAACACTCCTATATTGCACTTGATGTGAAGTTAAAAACTATTCTAACACTATCAAGCACAAACCATTGATCAAACTAAGTTAATGTAACCTAATTACTACTTTTAAAACAGAAATGAACCAGTTTTAACTACAAATACTGAGTATGCATAAAAACTTGAAAATGACTTACAAGAATCCAAAGCTGCTATGGCTTGAAATCTGTGAACCCAAGATCAACTACCTATTCTAAACCTAGAAATAACCAACTATCAACCCAAGATCATGCTCTGCATCACCCATTAGCCATAACTGCATCATTCTTACCCATTTTGACTTTTGTTGACCTATATCCAATGTAGCTTAGAATTTGAGCACAAGCTTATAACAAGGTACCATAAGCTGAAATGAATCTATTTAAGCTTAAGAATAAGCTAATAAGAGCTAGCATACAAGATTTAAAGATAGAAATTTTCAACAGTGGATACAAAATGAGAATTGTAACAATAACTGAAAATTGGTACTTGAATTGAGTTTTAAAACACTTAAATACTTTAAGTTAACACAATTTAACAAAAGATTACAAGCTTGATACTAAACTAAAGCTTTTATGTAAAAAACGACATAGATAAAAATTTTAAAACTAAAAAAAATAAATCTCTTTTGCTTCCTTCCTCTGTCTTTTATATCCCAAAGCTACTCTCTCTCTCTTCTGAATCTTTCCCACCATTCCTAGCCCTTGGATTGCTTCAAAATCATCTCAACCGTTTAAACATAGATTTGGCGCCATTTTTGGCCTTTGACAGCTGGGGTTGAGTGAGGAGGGGGGAGGTGCATTAAATGCATCTTGGAGGCTTGTTGTAGGTGGGGGAACAGGTTTGAGTGATTGGAGAGGAGGGATGGGGAAAAGCTAGTTGCAGGGATAGCAGTTGAGAGTGATGACTTTTGGCGCCATGGTGGGTTTGACCAGGCTAATAATACACAGGGGGTTCATAATTCAATTTGACAGGGGTCCAAGGTTAGTGCAAGGGTCCAAAATGGGTGAAAGGGTTTAATAATCCAAGGGTCTTATGTGTAAAATCTGAAAATTGAGGGGCCTAAGCTGCCAAATCATCAAAATTGTTTCAAGGGACCAAAAGTGAAAATCTCACAAGTACAAGGACCAATGTTGCCATTTTCACATTTTCCAGGGACCAATTCTGCCAACTTTTAAACTTGAGGGACCATTTTTGCAATTTTCTCAAACTTTTAATATTTTTCACCAAAGGATTAAATTTGACAACTTATGATTTAAAAAGGACCTTTGGTGACTTTACTTTTGAAATTATGTGCTCGGTGGATGCTTTTGACAATTTTTTGAAACTTGGGGACTAAAGCGCTAATTTTGCAAATTTGATATGTTTTTCATCTGATTTTGATATTTTTGCATTTAAAACACATAAAACACTGATTTGCGATATTTTGATCATTATGATGCATTTTGGAGTGTTTTCAGATGTTTTTGCAGTCTAAATGGTACAAAAAAATGATGAGTATTTAGACACTCATCAAGCCCGTTTGGCCCGCACCAGTTCGGGCTTAAGCCCATTTTTCCCGTTGACCGTTCGGGCTAGAATATCTGTATAATGTTTGTATTAATGACATTTAATGCAGGGTTCCCGCGCGTTGCGGCGGTGGATACCTTGAAATAAAATTTTCCGGTGAATCATGTATTTTAGTTTATTATGTTCTCTTTGATAATAAATTTACGGATTTCAAGAATTTCGTTTAGCTCGTGTCCGTCGGGCTCGAGCCCGTTTGGTCCGTGCCCGTTTGGGTCGTACTCGTTCGGGCTTGGGCCCATTTTGACTGCTGCTCGTTCGGCTTGAATATTTGTATAATGTTCTTTATTATTTGTATTAGTGACATTTTAATGCAAGAATTATGTTTAGGTTGGTTGTACAATATGCTTGATAATTTGTATTTCTTGTGTAAGGGGTGTTTTAATAACTGCATTAATTGTATTTATTAACCAGTTAATTAATTAACTACATTAAATATCTTGACCACACTAATAGTGCTTTGTATTTTGTACATTAAGCTTTAAGACATGTAAGTCTTAAAATTAAGATTGATGAGAAAGATCATTAATAGTGCATTATGTATTGTACAATAGGCTTTGTATTTTGTAAGTCTTAATTTTAAGACCATGAGGAGAGAGATTTATTCCTCTATTATAAGTAGTATAGATATAGATAACCCATGGAGTTAACCCATACCCATTGTCTAGACGCATTGCATCTATTAGATACATTGTATCTATTTAGATACCCATACTTCATAATCTATTACCCATGACCCATAACCCAAAAACCCATGGGCAAACAGGAGCATCTCAAGCAAGGGATCCGTGAAAAAGTGGCAAGAATTTGCCTATAAATAGAGAGTCATTTCTTCATTTTTACTTACCCCTCTTCTTACAAACTCTCTCATATATTCTTACACTCTTCTAACAAAAGATCACTTGATCTAGAGAGTTGTTCTTCTTTCTTTTATTACGATTCTCATATAGGTCCTTCTCTAAGGCGAGATCACGAGCATTCTACAAGTCATCCAAGCAAGGGGTCCTTGATTGATTTGTTCCTCCACAAGATTTATGTAGGGAAGATCTTGTATTTCATATTTCACATATTTGTTGTGTTATAGTAGTGCTGGTTTGGTCCTCCGTGTTACGGACTCGGTATTTAGCTTTGTACCGGAAAAAGTGTAAGCGACGTTGTGAAGGCTTCTCCGCCAAGTTGAAGGAGTTTTTTGACATAGTGGTTGAACTCTCGAGTAGGTGACTTGGGGAGTGGAGTAGGGCAAGGAAGGTGTCCTTGTAGCCGAACCACTATAAATCGATTGTGTCATTTTTATCCTTTACTTTACTTGCTTTCTTTATTTGCATTACTCTTAGATCTTTACTTTCTCTTCATCCATACGATTTCACATAACATCGAATCTAAAGTTTTTGAAACCAACTTAAAATCGGCAAAACTATTCAACCCTCCCTTCTAGTTTTCCATAAAGTCTTTTAATGCTAAACTAGCATGGTACTCGCGCGTTGCAGCGGCGGGTACCATGGAATAAAATTTCCTGGTGAATCATTTTTAGTTTATTATGTTATTTTTGACAATAAATTTACGGATATCAAGAATTTCGTTTGTCCCATGCCCGTTCAGGCTCGAGCCTGTTTGGCCCGTGCCCGTTCGGGCTCGAGCCCGTTTGGGCGTTGTCCGTTCAAACTTGAATATTTGTATAATGTGCTTTATTATTTGTATTAGTGACATTTCATAATTGTGTTTGAGTAGATTGTACAATATGCTTGATAATTTGTATTTCTTATGTAAGGGGTATTATAATAATTGTATTTATTGACGAGCTAATTAATTGACTACATTAATGTCTTGACCACATTAATGTCTTGTTAATTTCTTATTATAGAAATGTTTTTTGTCTTATTTTTTAAGACTTCTATATATAGATGTCTTAAATACATTATAAAGTAGTATATATATTTTCAAAAGTATTTAGGGATGTTTCTAAGTCTGAATAGAAGAAATAAATGAGCTATTTCCCTTAACACATATACTTCTACATCACACTGTCAAATGGTTAACTACACAGTTTTAAAGACTAATCTTACAGATGACGAATGAGCAACACATGAAGTTATTACTAATTTTAGACCAATAAGTAATCATACGGGAGTTGATATCGGCCGGAAGATATTATAATGCATAACTGAGTAACGAATAAAAGTGTTAGACCTTAACTACTAATAATGATAATCTGAATGATAAGGCACTTGATTTTATGGCAAAGAGTTACTAATATGCATGATGGTGGAAAATACTTTCATATTAGGGTTTTTACACATATTTTGAATTTGATTGTGAAAAAAGGTTTGATTCGGTTGAACGTATGAGTAGGGGCATTCGGTACACTACACTATTCACAAAAAGAATCACTAAATTTATTGAAGATGCTAATATCACATCAAAGCGGTTTTTGGTCGATGATTAGGTGGATTTCGACACACCACATGTTGAAAACCGCCTACGAGTTGCATTTGGGTTGTATGATGTTTAACACCCTTCTTATAATAAGAACATGAAAAAGTGCCTCGAATCTTAACAATTTTGATGTAAGCAACGGGATGATTCAATTTCTACTTAATGTTATGTCATTTGTTTTACATTATTATTGTCATACTTTGAGATTTATTTAGATATCTTGGCAAAAATTTCAACATTGCATCTGAGTCGGCGTTTAGCAAAGGGAACGTGTATTAGACCTCGATATAATTTTTTTTGTCAAGTCAAATTGTAGAGGCATTGATTTGCACCTAAGATTGGGTGAGAAAGTCATGGAAGCAAATAAACATGGATGACATAGAAGATTTATTGAAAGACGACGAGATTGCGCAATATAATTAAAATTATAAACTTTACGACCTCACACACATATTGAATATAACCATGATTTATTTGCTGTTATATAGATAGATATAGAAGAAGAGCTGAAGAATCTAAATGGCTTGTGACTGATATCATTATAATGTGTGAGGTCTCAGGTTCAATTCTTACCGGATGCAAACAACCGTGAAGTGGCCACGCGAACCTCCTGGAAAGGGAGGGCTTTACATGGTTTGCATATGTGTGACGGTGGGTTCAAACCAGTGAATTAGTTGGCCCGAAGAGCACAAAGCATGGTTAAAAATAACAGCTAAATGGAAAAGATAAAGAGAAACTAGTTGTTGAAAATTGAGTGATTTTGGTTAGACAATTCATGTTAGTTTTCGAAGTGTTTTATATTGTCTCTCTTGTTACATATTTAGAACAATCGATTGTTTATGACTAGGGTTAGTTGTTAAAACCTTGCTGGTTTACTCATAAATAGGTGTAAAAGAATAATGAAAATTGAGTTTTTTATTATTTTTATAAGAAGAATGGGTACAAATGGTCCACCCGGTATTTGGCCCGGTTCTTACTATGTCCTTTATGAAATATTGATTCAGGCCGGTTTATAAGCATGTATTGTATTTTAGATAAAGATTATACATATACTTTAAACTACAAGTAATACCCTTTTTTTAACTTTTTTTATTTTTTTATTTATTTTTATAACTCTGTTTTTATTATAAAATTGCGAAATAAAAACAGAATAAAATGTAAAGTTTGATGAGTCAAAAGTAGTAAAACACAAAAAATACGGGACAGAAAATTATAAAATATTGTCTTGGCCTATTAATGAAATGAGGTAAAAATTAAAAAAAAAAATACAGACCATAAACTATAAAATTTAACAAGGCAAAAATAATAAAATAAAAAAAATACATAACAAACAACATAAAAGGGATGTTTGGTTTGTAGATGGGAATGGCTATAGTTATGGTATTCGAAATAGGTTTGTAAACCCATCACCTTGACGGGTTTAGAAAATGCCAGTTACGAAGGTTTACTCATTTTCATTTACGAAACTTATTAAAGAAACAACTATATTAGAAATGAAAGTTATTTCCTTATACCCGTATCCTCCGACCAAACACCCGCATGTGATATTGAAAGTGGGTATTAGGGGGGAATTGGATTCTTTTAGTAGATAGTACACCCTTTAGAGAACAGATCTGGTTTTACCATCTGCCATAGCAAAACAAATACTCATTCATTGACTAAAACTTGACAAGATAAGGTAGTTAAAAAACCATTTTCCAGTTTTGTTGATATGAATTGTAGTTACACTTTGAATCATATGCAGAGATTTTTATGCTGGCAGGTGACAATATGAACTGGATTCAACGCAAAATCTACCTTTATAATGTCACTTTTGGGCTATACATGCTGGATTGGTGGGAGCGATATCTCTTCAGTATCCTTTTTTTTTTTTTTTTTTTACTTTTTTATTAGGCGAGTTTATATGTCCAGTAACTAGATAGTTTGTTATAAACATGTGCAATTTTGATTTAATGATAGTTCTAATTATTTTGTTGGACCTAACTATTAATAATAGATACCTTGGTTCTGGTCTTGATGTGGTTCATCATTTATAATGGATATCGCAACACAAGTGAATTCTGCAAAAGGTACCCATCACTACACAATTTCTGTTTCCTTTTGCTCATTTTGATATACTGATATAAATAGCGAAGGATGTAGAAAAAAAAAAAAAAAACTTTGTTGTATTAGTACTGGTTAATTACACCCTCATATGAATTGTGCCCAATTTCATAGATAAGTATAATAGAATTAGATCTTATGGCAGTCCTGCTGGCTAATTCTTCATTTGTGATAATAAGTAACTTACAAATCTTCCTGCATCATAATGACTGAAAATGCTGCGTGGTGGTTTATTGGAAAAGGGCTCAGTTTCGTTCCAGTAGAGGTGGTCAAATGGGATTGTGCGTGTGCGGTAATGGGTCAAAACTTGTCAGTTATGAAGTCTAGACAGTAAGAGGTCAGGTCGTTTGAAATACAAAACACTTTTTTGAATAAACCGTTTATGAGATTAAAAAGATTTTCGGCGCCATTCATCATTTTTGACACATTTCACACGTTCTCTTTTTAGCCAATCTTTCTGACTTCACCCAATCAATGTGTTTGAGAAACCCAAACCAAATTGACCATTCATAATTAAATGGGTAGACATTGCCAACTCAAATTTCTAGTGCAGTTTAGCTGTATGTCCCTCTGCCTGTATGTTTATAAAGAATAAATGTTTATCGGCCTAGTTTTCTTTCAACATATGCTAATCCCTGTTCTATCATGAAAGCTCTTGTAGTCAATATTTTCTTCATTTTGCAGAAGAATATTCAGTTCTAGACGCTTTCCAGCTGGCCCTATCTGTTTGTTTGTAAATCATTATATGTACTTCTTACTCTTGCCGATAAATAGGTGTTACAGACCTGCATTTTTATTGCCTTTGCATTTGTTGTATGCCATTTAGTGCTCATCTCAAGTCTGTGATTATGCTTGTTCTCAGGTATCTATAGTAAGTTTGGGTATAGAGTCACCCTTGAAGATGAACCAATGTGATGCCGGATGAAGCTCATAAATTCTGTTATATGATATAAGTACAGTCCTCGTGTTAAGTTTGTATGTAGAAATATAAAAATTTCATCATTTGCAAATTTCAGTTGCAAGCTATTAAGTATACAGCAGTCACTATTTCTTTTATTTCTTTTCTTGCAGTCAACTATTGTCTATTCATGTTTTTTAAATGTTGGCTAAAATCCTAATGGAATGGAGACCATTACTAGCTAGCTGTTATAATCAATTTGGATTCTACCAGTGAAGCACAAATATATTTGTTCAATAGCCTTTGGAGGTGCCCAGTTTATACATGTAGAAACCAGAATCTTATGACTAGGAATGCCTTATGTGAGGTTAATAGTTGAAAGTGAAGATTATTTGGTGAAGTTTGAAGACAAGTAATATACTATTAAGGTTTATACTTAGATATAGTCAACAATTGACAAAATGTATATTGCTGATTATTTGCTGCTTCATTAAAAAATGTTATCTTGAAGAATAAAAAATAACAAACAATAGTTTGAGACTAAAATGTTAAATAAAGTTGGCAATCAATCAGTACAAAGGTAGATTAGTCAATAGTCAATAGTGAATAGGTGGATTTTTGTTATTTACCACATTTTCAATATGATATCAGTATTTACATATGATTTATGAAATCAAATAAGTAATGGTGTCTTTGGAGTTTTCATAATCATCTTAAACAATTTTGAAAAAGATAAGATGACAAATATAGATTTAACTTACAAAAATAAGCTAGAGGACCGAGACAAATCTTTGAGTATGCAAGCGTGTACGAGTATAGAACAAACTGGCGTTTTTAATATGATAAATTTGAAGACGTATACTATAAATGGATGATCAAACCAAAAGTTAATGATTAACCGAAGAAATACACTGCTTGTACATGACATACACATAAGTTCTTACCACAGATATTATTCATACGTGTAAGTGTGTAACGTACAGTATCAATATGAACAAGCTATTCATATAACGTTTTCCTTGTACAACTTTGCAGAATGACATTTGAACTTTAGTTCATTGAATTTCATCTTATCATCATTAAAATCCAAAATGGTGTTAATGTTCTAATTGACACTTATGCCTAAACATGATTTGGCGGCATTTGGATCGTGAAAAATAACACTAAGATATCATTACATTTGCTGTGTCAAACATTACATCTGGTACAGTAGTATCCATTTTTAGTTAGGCATGCAATGAAATTTCTATATCCTAGTAGAGTTATGTCTCTATGCATTTCATCCTTGTCAAATATGTTTCTTTACCAACTTGAAGATGATGTTGATTAAGCCATCTTAATTACTATTAGTCCACCACATGGCTTTGACTAGTCAAGCAAGTATTTTCAAATTTCCTGTTGAAAACTTACATATGGCATTTTTATTTTTACTCATGGGACCCTTAAAACAAAAATAAACAAAGCAAACGTGACGAGTAATCTGTCTTTGGTAATATAATTCCGTGTTCATGTAAGCTTTATAAATCAGATAAAATCAAAGTGATAGCTAGAAGTTGGTACTAATTAACATATGTTGATTTCATGTAAACACCTCTTTTAGGCAGTTGTGCCTGAAATATTCCATAATTATGTCTTCCTCTGTTACTTCTTCTGTCTATTTTCTTATGCTGATTTTACCCATTGCTCACTCGGTGTATTTCCAAGTGCCTCGTTTTGATTCTAATGCGAAAGATGTAGTCTATATAGGGGATGCGGTTCCATCTTTTGGAACTGTGAACTTCAACAGTGTCGTGTACTGCTGTCGTGTTGGTCAAGTCCTATATAAAGAAAAAGTTCCCTTATGGGACTCAAATTCAGGAAAGTTATCAGATTTCGTTACTCATTTTACCTTTGTAATCGACACCCAAGAATTTCTACCTTATGGCCATGGCCTTGCTTTCTTTCTTGCTCCAGTTGGTTTCACTAGCCCTCTAAACTCAGTTGCTGGTTTTCTAGGCCTATTTAATTCTACAACTAGCGATGATCCGTCTCAAGGTCCTATTATTTCTGTAGAGTTTGACTCGTATTCCAACCAGGAATGGGACCCTCCAGTCGAGCATGTAGGAATCAATAGGAACTCACTATCTTCAGTCACTTATGCTGATTGGAACGCTAGTTTGCACAATAAAGAGACTGCTAATGCTTGGGTTTCTTATAATGCTACAACCAAGAACCTCAGTGTCTTTTGGACGTATGAAAGAAACCCAAATTTTCAAGGAAACTCTAGTCTTTGGTATCAAGTTGATCTCAAAGAGGTTCTTCCTTCATGGGTCACTATCGGCATCACAGCTTCCACTGGTCAGTTCATGGAGAAACATAGCTTGCAGTACTGGGAGTTCAATTCGAGCTTAAATATTACAGAAAGCAAAACATCATCAAAAAAGTTGAAGCTAACACTGGGACTAGCAGTGCCATTAGGTT
Organism: Chrysanthemum makinoi; assembly: GCA_910596185.1. NCBI lineage: Eukaryota > Viridiplantae > Streptophyta > Magnoliopsida > Asterales > Asteraceae > Chrysanthemum > Chrysanthemum makinoi. The sequence continues at coordinate 221,098,450 of OU343218.1, forward strand.
TTCTATTAACACTATGTTTAGTAGCATATACTATTAGGACGAGGAGATGCAAGAGGACTACAGATGGAACATTAGGAACAGTTGACTTTTCTTCGATTAATGATGATCTCGAAAGAGGAGCAGGCCCCAAAAGATTTTCTTTCAGAGATCTTGCTTTGGCTACTAATAACTTCACTGATGATTTGAAGTTAGGGGAAGGAGGATTTGGATGCGTTTACCGTGGATATCTCACCCGTGAACGAAAGATAGTCGCGGTTAAAAGGATTTCAAGAGGATCCAAACAGGGAAAAAAGGAATATATAACAGAAGTTAAGATCATAAGCAGTTTGAGACACAGAAACTTGGTGCAACTCATAGGTTGGTGCCATGAAGAAAACCAATTTTTACTAGTTTACGAGTTTATGCCAAACGGTAGTCTCGATTCCCATCTCTTTGGGAGCATGCCCCCACTTGCTTGGGGTGTGAGATACAAAATTGCATTAGGTTTGGCTTCTGCCTTGCTTTATCTTCATGAAGAATGGGAACAATGTGTCATACATCGTGACATTAAATCAAGTAACGTGATGTTAGACTCAGGATTTAATGTCAAGCTTGGTGATTTTGGGTTAGCTCGACTTATGGACCATGAGTTAGGTCCACAGACTACTGGTTTAGCTGGAACTTTAGGGTACATGGCACCTGAGTATGTAAGAACAGGTAAAGCTAGTAAGGAATCAGATGTTTATAGTTTTGGGGTGGTTGCTATAGAAATTTGTTGTGGAAGGAAAGCTAGGGATTGCATTGATGAGGAATCCGAGTTGGGTTTAGTGGATTGGGTTTGTTGTTTGTGTCAACGAGGTGAAATTCTGTTGGCTGTGGATGAGAGGTTGAATAAGGATTTTGATGCAGAGCAAGCCAAGCGTTTGATGATGGTTGGATTATGGTGTGCACACCCTGATCGACGGTTGAGACCGTCTATAAGGCAAGCAATTCAAGTCCTTAACTTTGAGGCCCCTATTCCTGATCTTCCAGTGAATGAACCCGTTCTCGGGTACCATACATCAACTACTCCTACAAGTGGTTCAGAAGAGCCGTATTTAACTTCTTCGAGTATTAATATAGGGCGCTAAACTAGTACTGTTTTTTATTTACAAGGGCGCTAAACTAGTACTGTTTTTAGTTACAAGATTGAGTGTTTTCACTGTTGTATATTTTCTATAAGTTTGTATTATTTGTTATTCTTTAGATTATGTAAGGCTATAAATATGAATTCTTTTGGATTAAATACATAGGAAGGAATGGAGGATCACATTGGTTAATGTAGTTGATATCTTTTCTACGAAATTCACGCCTATAAGGTAATCATTGACTTGGCTTAATGCCTGATTTTGTTTATCTTGAACGAAACTTCATGTGATATGGTATATGATTGTATCTCTTGCTTGGAACTTAAGGTATGGACACTCTGTGGGTACCATGTCAAAGCAAGCTTATTAGGACACATTCAAAATAACTTATGAGTCATAATAACTTATTTAACAGGCGAGTAATACTTTGGTATCAAATTATCTAGTATGATAATTATACCTCATGAAAATATCCATTTCATCGCTAACTTTCAGTTTTGTTCTTACAGTTAACTTCTATGCACATTAGAATCTGAAAATGTTCCAGTTTCATATCCTTCTAGTTCATGCAGACAAATGTTCTCCCTAGAGGTGTCAAATAGGCAGGTCAGACGGGTTGACTATTGGCAAATGGGTCAAAATGGGTAATCCTGGTACGGGTTGGGTCATGTTTTCCCCTACTGTTCCGAACCAGATTTTCTTTAAAAAATCACAAAACGTGTTGAACAGGATTAAGAAAACTATATTATTACCTTTAAGTAGTAGTATTTTTCTTTTAATATAGTTATCATGAAAAATATTTCTCGGCCAACTTTCGACCCATTTGAGTATTTGACGTGTTTCCTTTTAAGCAAATCTTTTAACCCATTTGACCATTAGGGATAAAACATAACTCAAACTGCCTGATCATTATCAGTAATGGGTACAAATTGCCACATATGTGCTAACCATAAATGTAATATTGGCGCTAGTATATTGTGGTACCATTGCTTGGTGGTCTGCTGGTCTTGAAGCTCTAAAATGGTGATCATCTTCTATTAAGTTGACCCTTTGATCATTTATTTGCTCATTGTATAAAAATTTGACAACTCGTTAATCTTGAATATGAAGAATTTGACTTATATGCATTAGCAATGGTATTTTATATAATCCCTTATGATATTATCAACATATTCAGGTGTCATTGAATGATTGGAGAACATACCTAGGAAAACAAACCCCACATGTAATGATCTTTCTACTAATTAGTTAACTATCAATCATTTTTTTTTATTCTGTCAACTTCCACTAACCGTCTTATGTTCATATTAAACTAAGTCAAAATAATGATATTAAAGATTAAGATTTTGACAGATATGAATTTGCATCTTTATTTCTTTGTCGTTATGGTATAGTAGCTTAATCTTGCCGGCCAAGAGTTTGATCTATATTAATCAGCATTTATATTATCTTTACGGAGTTTATTTACATATTAAGGTATCGCTATGGGGCCTAACTATGATGAGGTGGTGCTTACCCATGTTCAATTCCAGGCAGGGGCACCCTTAATAAATGACGGTATGTGCTTTAGATGAACCCCATGCTCAGGTGAGACCCCTGGTGTTGATGGAATGGACTTACGGATTGTTTCAACTTTTAAGTCATTAATAATCCAAATGGTCATTTTGATATGGTTCAAAAGGGTTGGTCAGGTCAATCCATTACCACTTGGTCATTGTTTTCAAAAATTTTAGTACTAATTATTGCATCAATTATGATACATGAGACTTATACTATTACAATTATGCTACAAAACTTGTTCTCCTTCAACTGTTGCTTGTTACAAGAGGTGGATCAAAAAATACATTCACTTGTTACAAGTCATATAACAAGAAGCTAGGTTAGATATTTGGTGTCCTCAATAATTTGAAGAGCTATCGGTATGAGCTCAATTACGTGTATTATATATCTGGCGATGTTAGATCATTATATGACAGCATGGTTCTGACCTCGTGAACTGGTTGCTAAATAAATAAGTGCTTAGGACCAAATATACTTGGATTCTTGATTATGGGTATTGAAGTTGTAAAGAAAAACTTAGGAAAACAGTCGTTAACTATATGCCATTTAAACAAGACAAAGACAAGATAACACTATTATAATCTTTTCTATATCAGAATCGGAGTCTATTGGTTAGTGCAATTTCTTCTATGTTGACTTTAAGTGCTTAGTTGTTAATTGATTAGTTAATACTCCTCTAATCTTCATGAACCTTTGATTCTCTATATAATATTAGGACAGTAGGTGTAACCTTGAAGAACAAGTTTAGAAAATATGTATTAGCATCAATATTTTATTTTTCATTAACGGTATTTAATCACATTATCAGGTGTTGTAAGCACAAACACATTGTGTTTTAAGCTTTTAGCTTAATCATGACTACCTTAATCTTTGTTTCTTGTTTCTTATTCTTGTTACCTTTTTCTGCATCAGTGTATTTTGAGATCACACGTTTCGACACTGATGCAACAAACATACTCTACTTAGGTGATGCAGTACCTTCTGTTGGTACCATAGAGTTCAACAAAGTCAATTACATCACTCGTGTCGGTCAAGCCATATACGCAGATACGATCCCAATATGGGACAGAAAATCTGGTAAGCTAACCGATTTCACTACTCACTTCACTTTCATCATCGATACACTAGGAGCATCTCTTTATGGTCACGGGCTCACTTTCTTTCTGGCCCCCGTTGGCTTCCAAATCCCACCCAACTCACCTGGTGGCTTTTTAGGCCTCTTTAACACTACTTACACCGACTCATCCAGAAACCAAATAATTGTAATAGAGTTTGACTCTTATGTAAACGTAGAATGGGATCCTCCATTCGAAGATGTGGGTATTAACAAGAACTCGATTAGTTCAGCTAACTACACTGCTTGGAATGCTAGTTTACACAGTGGAGACTCTGCTGATGTTTGGGTTTCTTACAATTCTACCACTCAAATTCTGAACTTATCGTGGAGCTACGGTGCAGGAAATGATACTGGAGGGAATACAAGTCTTTCGTATCAAGTTGACCTCCGTGAAGTTCTTCAGGAGCGGGCGACAGTTGGGTTTTCGGCTGCTACTGGTGCTAATACAGAAAGACATATCCTTCAATATTGGGAGTTTAATTCCACCTTAAATGTAGCAGAAAAAAGTGATAATAAATCAATAGGATGGAAACTAGCAGTGGGGGTAACTGTCCCTGTTGGTATTCTAATAATAGCAGCTATAGCAGCATTTTATATATTTTGGATGAGACCAAAAAAACCAGCAGAGAAACAAGTGGAGACAGTTGGCTTGACATCAATGAACGATGATCTCGAACGAGGGGCGGGCCCGAAAAGATTTTCTTACGACGATCTCGTTACAGCAACCAACAACTTCTCTAGTGACCGAAAATTGGGTGAGGGTGGATTCGGGTGTGTTTACAAGGGCTATTTATCACGTGAAGGTATCACAGTTGCTGTCAAGAAAATTTCCCAAGGGTCTAAACAAGGAAAAAAAGAGTACATAACAGAAGTAAAAATTATCAGCAGTTTGAGGCACCGAAACTTGGTGAGACTCATCGGTTGGTGTCATGACCAAACCCAATTCTTGCTTGTTTACGAGTTTATGCCAAATGGCAGCCTTGACTCGCACCTCTTCGGTCAAAAGAGTTCTCTTGAGTGGGCTGTGAGGTATAAGATTGCAACAGGTTTAGCTTCTGCATTGCTATATCTGCATGAAGAATGGGAACAATGTGTTGTGCACCGAGATATTAAAACAAGCAATATCATGCTTGATTCAGGGTTCAACGTGAAACTAGGAGACTTTGGGTTGGCTCGATTAATGGATCATGAGTTGGGCCCACAAACAACTGGTTTAGCTGGAACCTTAGGCTACTTAGCTCCCGAGTATGTCACAACTGGTAAGGCTAGTAAAGAGTCCGATGTTTATAGCTTCGGGGTGGTTGCATTAGAAATTGCATGTGGGAGAAAAGCAATGGATTCTGTTGACCCAAATTCTGACCTTGGGTTGGTTCAATGGGTATGGGACTTGCTTGGAAAAGGTGAGCTGATTTCGGGTGTGGATCTGAAGTTGAACAATGTCTTTGATAAGAAAGAAGCGGAGTGTTTGATGATGGTTGGGTTATGGTGCGCTCACCCTGACAGGAGTTTGAGACCCTCGATCAGGCAAGTGATTCAGGTGCTGAAGTTTGAGGGCGCAGGCCCAAATCTTCCAACGAAGATGCCTGTGCCAATTTACTTTGCTGAACCCGGTGATGCTGAAGTTAATTCAGGAGGTGGTTCGATAACTTATACTAGCATTGGTCTCATACGTTGACAGGTGCTATATTTTGGTCTGGTCTGGCTCAAATGAGCGATTGTTGTAATTGTACTTGCATTGTTATAATAACAGCTGGTTATCTGCTTTATGTATAGTTCATAACTCGTTTATAATTAGAGATTAGAAACTGATGCACTGGCGGTCTCACGACTAACATGTAATAAGTAAATTAAGATCTGACACACCAACAGATCTCACAAGCAACATGTAATAAGTTAATCAGGCAACACTTGTTAAAGAGACACGATTCTTTAATCAGGCAACCTAGCAGATGGATCAGTGGTGTAAATAAATTTGCCTTTGTGACTTTGTCATATTCCGTATATTCAAACTAGAATTAACAGATTTTCATTATTTGACTAATGGAAATTTGGATGCAACTTTAAAGTAATTTTCTAAGAACTACTTTACGATCAGATTTTAGTCATCAACATTAATGTCTTCTCGAAGCAATCCTTTAATGCAAAGCTGACTTTGGGGTCGTTTCTTTGAAAAAATTACCAAAATGTAACTTACCAAAAACTACTTTTTAATTTTAATTACAAAAAACTATGAGATTTTCTACAATGTATTTAATTTAATTTAAGAATTAATTATGTTTAATTAATGCTTTTAAACCCGTGCCCCCATGGCACAAGTTAGAAAACCCCAAAAAGTATTAAAAGCCCGTTTTTGTATGCTCTCCCTTCATTTTTGCGCTCCTTGTGGCCCCAACTCATATTAATAACAAAATATAGAGCGCAATTTTTTTGCACTCCCTATTAAATTTGCGCTCCTATCTAATTTTTTTTTTTAATTAAATGTAACTTATCTAACTCATTCAATATATCCTATTAAATTTTCATCTACCTCATTTTCAAGGATCTACACAATATTCATCTTATTGAGCAGATTTTTTTAGATAAGATTCAGATTTTTGCGTGCCTTAAACTTGAGGGAGAGCAAAATATTTGCGCTCCGTGTGTACGTGTCACTCTCTTGTCCACATAATCCTCAAAATTGGGAGCGGAAAATGGTTGGGAGAGCAAAACTTTCGCACTCCGTGTCACGTGTTTAGTTTAGATGTGATTTTAAAGTGCACGTGTAACAATTTTAAAAAAGAAGCGCAAAACTAATAGGAAGAGCAAGAAATTTGCGCGTTCTATGCGTCTTTTTTGAAAATTTTCTTCGTTTCTTTCCTGTTTAATGGACTTTCTAAAACAAAGTATACCCTTTTCTATCCTGACAACATATTTCACAAACACAACCTTTAGTTAGACAAATATGGGGTTTGGTCATTAAATAACAATGAACTTTTCTAAATGTATAGATGTAAAAAAAAAAATTGTAAATGTAACGAACTTTTATAATATGTTCCAATCATCTGGAAGTCTGACACGTTAGCACCATTTATGACGTGACACGTAATCAAAATATGTAAATTGAACACTTTATGAAACTTCGTTATATTTACATACTTTTTCAAAGTTTACGTACCAAAACAAAACAATGAAAAAAATTCGTTTCTATTTTATGACCAAAGCTCCACAAATATAACCCCATTCATCTTCTCTTCCATTTGTTATCCAACCACCTACAACCAATTTCACATTTATTTTTCCTAGTCAAAAGGGGCGGATTTACGACTTTAAGTCATCAAATGCACAATTTTTTTTATGAATATAAAGAAAATAAAAATGAGCAAGACATTTATTTCTTTTGACATATTAGTAAATTAACTAAATAAGACATGAATTTATGCGAAACAAAACTTAAAAGGCCAAGTTAATTTCGAACTTTAATCAATCTCATTTAACTTTAATTTTCTACCCCCTAGGTCTGCCGGTCGCTACACCCACCAACTTTCTACAGCACTACCTCTCCACATCTTTCTTCAACATGATGCTTGATGACAAAAACCTTTAACTTTCTACTCGTATCATGTTGATAAAACAAGTTAAAATCTGTATAATTATTACTCACTTAACTTTGCCTAGAAAGTCATTTTACTTATCATACACATTTTAATATTACTAATAGTTTGTTAGTGACTACCTGCATAATACGTTATTTAACAATTCAAAACTAAAACATACGTATGACTGCTTTTTAGAAACGGTCAAAAATTGCAATAAACTGGTAGAAAATAGAACATTTCAACATTATATGGTACCTTATTATTTTGGTCAAAAAGATATGACAAACTTATAATCAATCTCATTTATGCCTTTAATTATTCATTTGTATTAATTAACTATAACATACAACACCTTATAATTTTGAATGTCAAAATTAAAAGGTTTATGTTTGAACATTATCCTTTGCGTAGATCCATCCATTTTGGTTAAATGACACTTAAATTTTTTCAAAATTATGTATGAGTAAATGAACTTTAATCACGGTACAAAAAGGCTTAGGTGTCGTTTGTTTTTTCAGAGCTTTTACCTCTTCATCTGCAAACCATGTTTGCATAAGAAAAGACACATTTAAAGTCTTCATATTCATGCAAGAAAACAGTTTTTTTTTTTTTTTTTTTTTTTTTTTTTTTTTTTTTTTTTTTTTGCGCTATAAATCCTTTTGTCATATGGGTCAAATGGATCAACGGTTTTCTTACGTTTGGGTATTTTTCTTTTTACGTTTTCGTCTGTTTTTTTTTAAGTTTTCGACCTTATTTTTAAGTTTTTGTTTGTTTTCTTACGTATTTGTTATTTTTTTTTATGTTTTAGTCCGTTTTCGTCCTTTTTATTCTGTATTTTACGTTTTCATCTCGTTTTTTACGCTTTTGTCTAGTTTTTTACGTTTACGTCTGTCTTTTAACATTTTCGACTGTTTTTTACGTTTTTGTCTATTTCTTTACTTTTTCCGCGTTTTCGTCCTTTTTTTTATGTTTTCGTCTTTTTACGCTGTCCATATTTTTACATTTTAGTCCATTCTTACGTTGTTCAAGATTTTTACACGTTTTCCTCTGTTTTTTAAGTTTTATCATTTTTGTTACGTTTTGGCTCGCTTTTTATGTTTTCGTATGTTTTCTACGCTTTCGTTTTCACGTTTTAGTCCGTTTTTTAATTTTCATCGACGTTTTCGTTTTCGTTTTAAGTTTTTCGTCCGTTTTTAGTTTTCACATGTTTTTTACGTTTTCGCCTTTTTTACGTGTTCGACCATTTTTTTATATTTCGTATGTATTTTTACGTTTTCGTTTGTTTCCTTTCGTTTCATGCGTTTCTTACGTTTTCGTCCGTTTTCTTACATTATCTTACGTGTAATATAACGTAAGAAAACGTAGAATAACGTATAAAAAACGTATAAAATCATAAGAAAATGGATGAAAACGTAAATAAACAGGCGAAATTATAAAAAACGGACTAAAACGTTAAAAACGGAAAAACGGATTTAAAACGAAAAAACAGTAGAAAAACGTAAAAACAGTAATTTAAAACGAAAAGCGATCTAAAAAACCTGCGCTAAAAACATAAGGAAACGGATGAAAACGAACAAAAACGTAAGAAAACTGACGAAAACGTAAAAACGAACGAAAAAAACCTACGAAAACATAAAAAACGGACGAAAACGTAAAAAACGGATGAAAACGTAAAAACAGGTGAAAACGTAAGAAAATGGAAGAAAACGGATGAAAACGTAAAAAAACTGACGAAAACATAAAAAAACGGATGAATACGTAAAAACATACGAAAACGTAAAAAAACGGACGGAAAACATAAAAACCCGAACGTAAACGTAATAAAACGGACAAAAACTTAAGAAAACGGACGAAAACGTAAAAAAACGGATGAAAACGTAAAAAAATGGACGAAAACGTAAAAACGGACGAAAACGTAAAAAAAATGATGAAAACGTAAAAAAACGGACGAAACGTAAAAGAGATCTAAGATATTGGGAAAGAGATGTAGAGTTTATGAAATAAAAGGTAATAAGTGAAAGAGAATGTCTGAAATTTAGAAGAGGAAATAAATGAAAAGAAGCATTTATGTATGAAAAAAATAAATAGAAACCTCTGCCCTTCTGCTGACAAAAAAAAAAATGAAAGGAGGAGAAAAATGCTTATTTAAAAAAAACAAACCTTATTTTTATTGGCGTTATGTTAAATAACCATGTGATAAAAGGAACTCAAGAAGACATAAGATCACATTATTCGATTTAAGCAAGAATCGCTTTACGTATAAGTTTGACAGCAACACAGAATTTCTTGATTCTATAACTGCAAATTTTCCGCAACCCGTATACCATTTAGGTGAAAAGCCTCGGGTAAAGTTGGCAAAACGGGCGGGCTGGGCGGGCACGGGCCTCGGTTCAAACGTGTCATGGGCTAAACAGGAACGGGCTAAATAGGCACGGGTTAAACTGGCACGGGGCAAACGGGCGCATGTTATATGAATCGCTTTAGAAAAGACCTAAAACGACGAAATTAATTTTTCAGACGTAACACCTCATTTATATTTAAAAAATTAAATAAATTATATCTATAAGTTTTCTTTAAAAACAAAACGGGCACGGGCCAAACGGGTGCATGTTATATGAATCGCTTTAAAAAAAACATAAAACGACGAAATTAATTTTTCAGACGTAACACCTCATTTATATTTAAAAAATTAAATAAATTATATCTATAAGTTTTCTTTAAAAATAATTGTAATGTTTTTCGATTGAAAGAAAATATGTGCCCGTTTGTGCTCATTTAATTTTTAAATGGCCAATATATGCCCATTTCAAAAAGAGATGGCTAAATGTGTCAAAATCTTTTATAAAATTGCTCAAATTAGCTATTTTTTTATATATTTTTTTAAGCACAAATTACCGCCTCTTGATGATAAGAATACGTGATCAGAAATCGGTACTAAAATCCACCGTGTTTGACAAATGGCAAGTGAGTATATACAATACAAATACCATTTTTTCAAAATATATAAGTAATTCCTAACTTTGAAATAAATACCTTTAAACAATTACGTCATGTCTCATATGTCATATTCACCCTTATTGAGTTGGGAAGAGATTGTCTATTGAGTTACTTTCCTAGTTATAAACTGCCCCATAAAATAAAAGATACTGTAATACAGACCCACACTCAATTCTAGCCAGGCTGTATCAAACCAAACAACGGAAAAGTGTTGAAACCTTGCTTAATATGTCCGTGTCTTATTAAATGGTGTGTGAGCAAGTACGCGGAATCTTTATTTTAATTAATTAATGATTAATTATTGTGTTTTTAATTTTTTTAGTTAAAATGTTTGCAGGGTGGGCGGCAACCAATAATTATAAACTTACAAAACATAATCCTTTTCATTAACTTATTTTATTCGTATCAAAATTAATAAATATTAACGTTATCTTAAAAAGAATACTTTAGTTATTAAATACCATATCTTTTGTATTAATTATGATCGTATTATTCTACTACCAATTCATGATTATTTTATAAGGGAAATGATACATGAACTTAAATTTATGCCTAAACTTAGACTTAAAATCATTTGGCATCATCCTGAGTTGTAAAATAAGTGAGTCATGTCTGCAGTCATCAGGATGCTGATACTTGATTTAGGCCTAAGTTTAGGTCCATGTATCATTTCTCATTTTATAAACTACTGTAGTAATAACTAGAAATCCATTCCAAAAAGAATATGCTTTTTATCTTTATTTATTTTAGAAAAAGCATGAATTCTACTTTATTTTATTAAAGTTATTTAGAGTATGATTAGATATAAAATACAGTAACATGGGGTAACTTTTACGGAGTAACTTGTGTTACTATTCTAAGAAAGTGTTAATAAATTGTATCTATTACAGTCTTTCGTTAACTAAAAGAAAAATATTTAGTTTGACAAATTAACATGGCCAGTACATATGCTAAATTTTATAAGAAACAAAAATGCTTGTTATATCTTAACAATCTCTGTTTGTTACTTTATAATTGAACCTGATTTAAAGCAAGTCAACTTTTCTTTTTGTGAGAGAAGCACGTATCATCCAACTATGTTGATTACTTAAAATTAGTATGAAGTTTGGCAAATCACTCATTTTTTACCTTGTATTATATTGGTAAATGAGATGGTCGGAAAAACTTAACATCTGATGCATAAAACATACGGAGTAGTAGACTAACCATTCAATTTAGTGACAAAATAGCTTGTGACTACTTTCTAGGATGTGTTTGGTATGCGTAAATGGAAATCAATCAATGGATTTCATTTAATTTATAGTTATTTGGTTAGTTAACATCGGAATCAAAAAAAGAAATGATACTAAATATGTTACTATACTTAAAAATCACATAAAAGGTGTGGAATGAAAATTGATTCCTTGGCCTACCATTTTCCCTCATATAATTTAAAAAGCACTTTTCATTTAATTATCATACCAAACAACATTTATGATATTGATAACTTAACTTATAGTCATTCTTATTCCACCCATATATCAAATCCATACCGATTATCATTCCGGACAACAAACCAAACGGCACCTAAAATAAGTAAGGTTTTAAGTTCAATTCCTGCTATATGTAAATAACATTGAAGTGACCACATCAACATCCCAAAAAAAGAGGGCTTTACACCGCTTTTACCCGGTTTGGATCTATGTGACAACGGGTTTAAATTCGTAAATTAATCGGCCAAAAAGTCGAAAACATACTACTAACATGTCGCTAAAAAAATACTACTAAACATACTATTTTCGTTATTGTCGATATTGTTGTTAATGTTATCATGGGACTCTTATACTTTTTTTATAAATTGTTATCTTAAAAAAGATATATAAATATTGAAGATAAGAAGTAGTGGTAAAGAAAATGAAATAAAAAGAATGGTAAGAAATTTGTAGTCTACACATTTTAAATAAGGAAGAGAAATTTTTTTAAATGATTTACTTTTTGTAGGTCAAGATCCTGAAATGCTTGCGGCTTATTCTCACCCTTCATTTGATTTTACTTTTCATTTGATCCTTACTCATATAAATATACAATAGACCCAATTTGTTTTTTTTTACTCGGATATTTTGACAGAAAGTGTGTAGTACTAGTACTAGTAAACTTAAGAAAAAAGAAATACCTTAAATAAAAGTAAAGAAAATAATTTCCTATTATATATTCAAAACCCGTGTACCCACCTAAAATCACGCCATCCTCAGCTGCCAGTAGTATATATGTTGAGCTCCAACCAAAACCTTTGGCACATAGCAAACAGCAACCTACGTAAAACCTCAACACTCCATTGAGATCCTCGAACCATAAACAAAAACAACCAATCCATCATTAATAATCTTGTTAAACATATATGTCTATGGATCATTTGTTGGGTTTACTAAGAGTTCACATCCACAGAGGTGTAAACCTTGCTATTCGAGATCTACGTAGTAGTGATCCTTACATCATCATTCGTATGGGCAAACAGGTTATCTTCTTCTTCTTTTTTTTTACAAGATTGTTGTTTACTCCGCCAAATGTGGCTGGGAACATAGTTTTGGTCTAAGGCAGGTGAAAGTGTGAAAATGACTGTTCTAGAAGTATCTAGATGGATGTATGATTTGGAAACAGTGAAATGTTTTATGTGAATGATTTTTATGTTTTTTTGTTGGTTGTACAGAAATTGAAGACTAGAGTGGTGAAGAAAAACTTAAATCCTGTCTGGGATGAAGATTTAACGCTTTCAGTTGTCGAGCCTCTTCCTATAAAACTTGTAAGTTCTTTTTTTTACACCTAAATTTGGATGCGCTTAATTACTAATTTCGGAATATGGTTGTGACGGGCGTTCATTTTGAGCTTGTTTTTAAGTTAAGTGGTAGTAGGCAGTCAATGATCCAATGATGATATATATAGTACTTATGGAGTAATTGATTAGATGAAATGAGTACACTTGTTTCAATTATGATTGTGGAAAGATAGTGTTAAAACCTTGCAATGTGACATAGACCAATTTAAAATAAAACCTTGCAATGTGAGATAAAGCTTGGTTATGAGAGCACTTAAAATTGTTTGGTTTGCATTCCGGAATCATTTTGGGTATGTGTTTAATAGCATTGTGGAACGGGAATCAGTTTCTAAACCAAACACAAAATATTATAATCATTTTATTTCCATCAATCCAAACACCCCCTTTTTCATTCACATTCCACTCTGGTATTAATTTCATACCTATAGGCTATAGCGATTCCAGACTGGAAAACAAACGCCGCCATTGTTGATAGATAGTTTGCAAAAAGTCATTGTCTTTTAGTTTGACCTATTATAAAATATGCAGGAAGTCTATGATAGGGATCTATTTTCAATGGATGATAAAATGGGGGATGCAGAATTTGACTTCACACCATTCTTGGAAGCAGTAAAGATGCATTTAAATGATGATATCCCAAACAATACAATCATCACTACTGTTAAACCGACAAGGACCAACTGCCTAGCTGAGGAAAGCTACATAACATGGACGGATGGAAGAGTTGTCCAAAACATGGTTCTTAGATTAAGAAATGTGGAATGTGGTGAAGTTGAAATTAAGTTGAGATGGATCGATGTTCCTGGCCCTAGACGTAAGTAATTAGCTAGCCCTCATCACTCGTTTGATTGCTGCATTCGTAATCACCTAATCCATTTTTAGAAATGTATGTTGTAGCTAGATTCAAGTTCAAATGTTTTCTCTGTACTTTGTTACAATTGAATGGCATTTTGGATTTTGACTATAACTGAAACATTTCTTTTGGTACACAACTTTTTCTTTAGATGTATTGGTTAATTATTTGTAATTCTGTACATAAGCTATTTAAATATGATATTTGGTTGTTGAAGAACGATTGATTGGTGTTTGGTCTACGATCATTAGTTTGTTGCTTTGTTTTGTTGTTTGCTATGTAGATTCTGTTTATTGACTGAACTAATGATGAGAAGTTTTTAGTAGTTCAAGCTTTTTCTCTACATACATAGTATCCGGCCTCAATAGCTTCGTGATCAAAGGAACTTACATCCACAGTTGGTAGACCTTTAACTTGTTCCTTTTTGAAACATTAGAATTCTCATATTAGAAAGTGCCAGTTTTTTGGTCTGACATTTTGATCATGTCACAGAATTACATTTTTTACTCTTTACTCTTTAATAGCTTGAAGCATGTATGTTAGAGGTTCTTTTACCAATGATATATGCAGAGTTTAAAGACATGATTTGAACCTATACGCTCAATACAACATACTTGGCACACCACGAATATGATAAGGAAAATATGTTGGAATCTGCTTTGCTGTACAAAAGGATTTAGGTTGAAAGGAATTGTTATTTTCTACTCCATATCTAAAGCCTGAATACAACATAATTAGTACACATCAAATAAGATTATGAACAAGTAATTCTCTAAATTCTTTTGTTGGTGTTTGTATAATTTCACAAAAACCTAAAGGGTATGTTATGGGAGATTTTATTGTAACCAAAATCATTCTTACACAAAGTTAATTACTCGTAATTCACAGAAAACAAAACAGTATGATCCTTCTTTTTGTTTGTTCTAAGTGGACTTATTAACCATATCTGCCGTCCCCAGTTGTCTTGCTTATCACAAATACGCTAAATTCCCACAAAACACACTCACAAACATCTTTAATGGAGCGGTTGTTGGGTTTGTTGAGCATTCATGTTCTAAAGGGAGTAAACCTTGCTTCCAAGGATATCCGAGGTAGCGATCCTTACATAGTTTTCAGAGTGGGAGAACAGGTTACTTTCCGTGGATCCTTAATCTGCCTGAAATATGTTTTTTTTTTTCTTTTCTTTTTCTGCTCTTTTACTAGCAACAAATCTTTCACCGCTTAGATATGCTCCCTTCCCACTATTGTAATCGATTTTCCATAATCTTTTGGAGTATGAGGTGGTTAAGAGACCAATTTATGTGTTTGCTGATAAATAGTTCAATCATAACCACCTTTAGATGGTTAGCTAGTTAAGAAACAAATGTCTTGTGGTTGGTCGGTTATGATTAAGTTTTGGTGAAAGTTTAAAAGTAAGTCTTTTTCAATATCATCTACAATGCTAATACTTTTAAAAAACACATCTAGCTAACATACTTTTAAATTTTTCGATCTAAAGCTAATATACCTGTTGGTAGTAGGTTCACAGTGCTTAGTGGCGAAAATTTTATGATTAGTCCTCTAGGACTAACGACCGTTATAGCTAGATGATAACGACCGTTAAAAAACTTTTAAAAAATTTATGTTTTTTTTTCAAAAATTTTACGTTTTTTTTAAAAATTTTAAAAAAATTTAAAAATTTTTTCGTTTTTAAAAAAATTACGTTTTTTAATTTTTTAAAAATTAATTTTTTTAAATTTTTATGTCTTTTTTAAAAAAACGTAAAAAAATTTTTAAAAGTTTTTTTTATTTTATTATTATTATTTTTAACGGTCGTTATCTTCTAGCTAACGATTCGTTAGTCCTAGAGGACTAACTCATGCAAATTTTTCGCCAAGGTGACCTGGTAACCTACTACTAACAAGTCATATTAGCTAGATCGAAAAAAATTTGAAAGTATGTTAGCTAGATGTGTTTTTTTGAAAGTACATTGCGTAGATGTATATTTTTGAAAAAGTACGTTGCGTACCTTTAGCTTTCACCTTTAAGTTTTTTATTGCTAACAAAAGTTGTTACATGTTTCATGTTCTTTAGTTATTATTGTTATTTCTAAATTTTAAACCATATATATGATTCTTATGAAACAAAACTCGGTTAGAAACATGTATATACTCAGGAGTTTTATATGCAGACATTGAAGACAAAAGTAGTGAGAAGTAACATTAACCCTGTATGGGATGAAGTCGTAACACTTGCCATTTTTGAACCTCTTCCAATCAAAATGGTAATTGCTCTCTTCAAATCCTAAATTTTTATGTTTCCAGTTGAAATATTCCGTTTCACATTTAAAAGAGATCGTTTATTAATCACTAAGTTATGCTTATATACGCATTTTTGATAGTTTAAACTTTAAAGAATGACAAAATACAGGAAGTCTATGATAAGGATACATTTTCGGCTGATGATGAGATGGGGGACGCGGAATTGGACATCAAACCATTTCTCGAAGCGCTAAGAATGCGTTTGGATGATCTCCCAAACGAAACGATCATTGCAACCTTAAAACCAACAAGAACCAATTGTATAGCTGAAGAGAGCCACATAAAATGGACCAATGGAAAAGTTATCCAAAATATGGTTCTTCGCTTACGAAATGCGGTATCTGGTGAAATTGAGATTCAGTTAGGATGGATCAATGTTCCAGGTTCTAAAGGTCTATGATAAGTTATTTCAAATGTTTCAAATGGTTATAAATTGTATGTGTGTTTTTCTGGTAGTTCTATTACGGTTTCTTACGATAATTGGTGATTTTTGATGATGATAGTGTTACGGACGAAGTGGTGTAAAAGAGTGTGAGATATAAAATATATAGTAGAAAATAACACGTTTGAAAAAAATATTGTACAAATGAAAGTTGAATGAAACTATATACACATGCCTAATTTCATGCCTCACATGAAAGTTGAGTGATTGGCACGCCTAAAAGACATGCCTAATTTCATGTTTAAGAAAGAGATAAAAACACATGGCATAATCAAAGGTTATCATCAAGAGAGAGAAAATGCATCCTCCACTTGTCATATTTTGTATGGATTAGTCTCATTATTAGGCATACAAATTAGTCAGCTATATCATTTTCCATCTAACAAATGCCTCTAACGAGGCTTGAACTTACAACCTCTAAATTGGTGAGCAACTCACACACCACTATAACAAAGGCCTTGACTATATGTTGACGCATGACAAATAAGATCTACGAGTCACATACAACAACAATATACAAACACAAGCGTGAGGTTACTTATATGCGTGGATGAATAATTTTTACCGGATGTAAGACGGGTGTAATAGGTATACAAACAATGCGTTCTGTTGGAGGTAACGCCCAGAACAGGGTTAAGATAATCAGTACCAACTGCAAATACCACTTGGTGGTTACCGGATATCACTTGGAATCGTGTAATCACTTTCCAAAGTAAACTATTCGACCCTAATGCCTGGGTTACACGAATATCTACTTGGAATAAGACCAAATGTAGTTATAGAATTAGGCACAATTCAATAACCCCTACGCTTATAAGTGTTTATGCTTTCAGTTTGTTTCTCCTGGTATTGTTCTTTTTCAGTGTCTTCAAGCTGAAGATGTCACTCTTTATTTATAATAGAGAACACTCAACACTAATCAATGGACATTATGTGTGTTTAACGGCCAATTAATCACCCATAATAAACCTCCATAATCATAGAAATAGTGGTTACATGACCAATTAAACGTGGTCATAAAGCAGTCATAACAGCCAATTGAATGAGTCAAAGCTGTTACAAAATAACTACTGCAACACTACCAGTAGGAACCATTACACTAGCGGCGGGAACCATACACTACCATCGGGAACCATCACAGGAACCATTACACTAGCGGCGGGAACCATAACACTACCGGTAGGAACCATCGGTTACTACACTATCGGTAGTAACCAATACACTAGCGATACAAACCACTATTGAGTCGAGTCGAGTGTTCGGGGACCTCATGGGTGTACCGCCGTACCTCCTTACCCAAAACCGGTGAACTAATCCCACATGTGCACTAAATTTTCCAACAATCCTCCCCAAATTTAGTTCACTTCCTTTGCAAGAAAACAAACATCAAAACAAAACATGTGCATAAGCGAAAATATCCCGAGATTGAATTTCCATCTTAGTACATTACACGCGTTCAAATATTCGAGAATCGAGGTGTTCTAAGAATTGAACCCTTCAACCCATTTGAAAACACGAAGATAAAATACACACAAGTTTTCAAACACTTAACAACTCCTGACACTATACAAGCCATGTGTCCATATCCAAGTTCATAAATGTTGTAAAAGTTAAAAGTTCAAAAGCTCCCTGAAGCGGCAAAACTTCAACATTTACATAGGTGGTTCCTCTTTATTCATGCTCCTGCCAAGCACTTTTTCAAAGACAAATAACCATTAAGAAGTAAAGACTTCATCCTCCTTTCGGTTTGGTTACGAGGCACAACCTGGGATGTAAAATAAAACATATGCTCCAGTCCCATGAATGTTCATTTCCACATTGATTTCGGCTCCCAAGTTTCCTTAGGAGGGAGTTGGGTGTCCTAGCATTCATTGACTAAGTTGGACTTAAACCCATCCCTTTAGCGAGACTTTATGACCAGTCTCTAGCCAAACCCCTTCGTCAAGTGATCAGCTAAGTTTTGTTGAGATCTAACAAACTCTATAGATACCACCCTATTCATGATAAGCTCACTTGAATCATGCTATGCGACACCTAAGTGTCGAGACTTCCCATTGTACATCTGGCTATAAGCCTTAGTCAATGTAGCTGCACTATCACAACGGATAGAAATAGGTGCTATAGGTTTAGGCCACAATGGAATCTCAAGAAGCAAGTTTTTCAAACATTCAGCTTCTTTACCAGCAACTGCTAAGGCCACAAATTCATATTCGATTGTTGAACTGGTGATGCAAGTTTGCTTCTTGGATGCCCAAGAAATTGCACCTTCACCAAGTAGGAATACCCGACCCCTTTATCTGGCGAAAGAATTGTCTTCAGTGATTATTCTGATCCAAATTGCATCAGTGTATCCTCACTAACAACGATGGGTAACCAGATTATATGAGCGACTATAATCCATAGTTCTCTTCAAATACTTCATACCTCGAACTGCTTGCCGGTGATGAGCACTAGGATTACTAGTATACCTGCTCAATTTTCCCCTTTATCGCAAAACCAATATCAGGTCTTGTACAAGTCATGGCATACATCAAGCAGCCAATTACCCTAGAATACTCAAGTTGAGATACAACTTTGCCATTATTAGGCATTAGCTTCTCACATGTATCCATAGGTGTACTGTTAGGTCACCATCTTATCACAACAATATGTATTTCTAGAGAGAGAAAGTTATAGAGAGAGAGAGAGTGGAAGGAACTAATGAATGATTAGTGAAAATGATAATTGCAATTAGAACCAACAACCCTCTCCCTTCTAGGGAGGGGGTATTTATAGTCTTTACATAAGTAAGGGAGTTTCCCCTTGGTTCTAGAAGAACTTCTATCACACTCATGGGCTTACTACATGAGCTGTGAAACTAATTACAAACATTTATAAACCATAATTATTAACGACCTATTACAAATGAAATGACCTACACTTGATAATAAAACATGTTCCTAACAATCTCCCCCTAAGGGTTGGTCATCATTTGTTATCTTGCTTAGGTCGTTTGACGTCTTGAACTTCTTTGGCGTTCATAGCTTGTGACGTCTTTGATTCTTTGAATCTTTGTTCTTTGTTCTTGTTGTTGTGATTAGTTGTGAAATCTGCCTTTTATCAACATCTTTGTTGTTAGTGATGAAGGTCATTTCAGCATGCTCATACCGATGAAGTTTGTGATTCAATTATTTTTGTTGATGTTGGTATGAGCATGTGAAGAGTCTGCACGATCTTTTCCACCCGTGAGCATCCATAAGAAGAAAACATAAAACATAGGTTAGAAATAATCCGGCCTTACAAGTTTGAACTTCGAGAGTGTTAACAGCATAGTGTGAAAACACATCTCTAATTCTTACAAAGGCTGTTCCTGAACTGGAGTCAAACAAGTGAGATAACGATGTCCGAAATACACCTACGATTCGGATGAGTCTTGAGGTACAGAAGCATCACCCCACGCATCTGTAGACCGTTTGAGACACACTAAGCGTAACCCACAAGGAGTTACCGAAGTGACCTGCTTGTCGAGGTACATTTTGATGTTGACCCCGGCGAGAATTTCCATTCAATCATTGAGGATCACAATTGTGAATTCCCTCATAAATGTTCTGGCAGATTGCTAAGATCTGCGTAGGACTCTGGAAAAATGTCACTTGTGTTCTTATTGTTTGAACAACAAGTGATGAGATATTTAAGTGTTCCTAAGAGATCTTTTGATAAATCTCATGGCTCTAGACTCGATTAGTGCGCTTTGATTTTCCTAAGCGGAGACTAGGGAGAGGGTCTCCTTCTTCAATACCAACAATCTCTAAGAGAATGTCGATAGATTACGTTAGGGTTCACTGTGAGAATAAAACAAGCTCTTTTGAGAGAACTTGAGTGGCTTAGAAGGTTTAGTGCATTGCGCCATCCTTTGGGTCCATGACGACTTTGTCTTCAATACGGTGTCATCTTGTGACAACCAGTATATGAATTGAACCCGATTATGTCGCCTAAGTTGAATAATTTGGAGGGCTATTTCTTTTCACCCTTTTCTTTAACTTTTCTTTTAATTCTTCAACTCCTTCTTTCTCCGATTCTCATTTTCTCCTTTTTAAATCATACCTAAGGACTTCTAGATACTAACTATTTGTGATGTCCTTGGGTAGATCCCTCCAGCTCTGGCGGATCATAGGACGTTTATTCCTAAACTTAGTCACCTTATAACTCCATGACTATCCTATGTTGCCACAAAACCTTTTCTTGAAAAATCTCTCAATATGTTTATGATGAAAAACATGTTTTGCTAACACCTTGAGAGTTTTGGTTTTTCAGAAATACTCCCCCTCCACATGTGCTTATGAGTTTTGATGAAATCGCACACGAGAGGGAAGAGCTAGCACTTTTGAATTGATCGACTCTTGATAGACAATTCCCTTGAGACACTGATTCGTTGTATAGTTAAAGAGTTCCATTATCAGCTTTTAGGTGACAACTAGCTCTAATAACTACCTTGAAGATGTAAACTCTCCTTGAAAAGGAGGTTAGAACCGTCAAAGTTCATGTCAATCAAGAGTGTCTCGGATTGGTACATTCTACTAAGATAAGTCTTGGAAGACAAATCTTTTCGATTTCTGACATTCAAAGATCGTCAATTCATTGGTGATATCCGAGTCGAGCACGTTATGAGATTCCATAACTTCCTGATCAACAATTTTAATCACATTTCTTCCCCTCAAAAATAGCATATGAATGTTGTTTTTGAAAAACATGTTGATTAAAATATGCTTTTTGAGGTTTTTGAAATTCCTTTGGGGAAAGCGGATTTCAAGAACATTTGAGTTTGAACAAAGATTTTGTTTTAAACAGTTAAGAAGCTTTCGCTCCTTTAATTAGGATTGAGGCAGCGAAGCGTACCACGGGGTCCTTTCGTGGAATCGATTCTGTTTTGTTGAACAAAAGTACGCCCCCTCAAATATGGAAGCATATTCAAGAGATAGCCTTCTTGAGTCGAATTTGAAACAGTTTATTACAGGTTGTAAAAACATATTATCAGATTTGTTGTACTTGTGAAAAAATTCGAGCTCAAGGTTTAACAGAAAATCAAAATCAATTAAGATAAGCAAACGAATGAAAGTAAAGAGTTAGAGTTATTACAGACAGATGTTTAAATGTTCGAGTAATGTTCCAAATAAACTAACTAACTGCAGTAATTCATTCAGGTCGACGAAACGTCAAGATATTCGGAACCCTTGCTCTTCCTCCAACATATCCTTCAAGTCGTCGCATCCGGTGGAACTTGAGTCGTGAATCAATTTTCTTGACAAACTTTTCAAACTTGCTTAACATCACTTCTCTTCCATGTCATGTTCCGCAACCAACGTTGTTTTTTGCCCGCATTCAGATCTTCAAGAATGTTGACAAGCTCAACCTTTACCTGTGTCAACGTATCATCACTGAACTTGTGGATTTCTTCATATCTCATGTATTTGACGATGTTGTTCCGGATGAAGTGTAATCCAAATGGTGTTGTGGTGAATGTATACGGTTGCTGGTCATAAATGCCGGGTGGTTGGAGATCAGGTTTGGTAAGATTCAGACGTTTCGATAACTTTCAACACCAAGATGAAGATCTTCAACTCTTGACTTAATGACAAGGATCGGATAAAAATGAGGATTGAGTTGAAGATATCATATTGTAAGCTTCCGGGAAGATGCTCAAGTTTTCCTTGAACTTTGAGAAGATACATATCTTCGATATCGTTGAGGTTCGAAACACTGTAGTCGGCCGTTGAAAGTATACTCGTTGTCGTCGACTCTGCGAACCTTGATGTTAGTTAAAAAGTTGTACCCGTATTTATCCATAATCTCTGCACTTTTAATGGACAAGATCCGGTGGTTATAACACACTTTGTGTTTGGAGGTGAATGTGAGTCGCCATTTGTAAAACCATTTACGCATATTTGGCCAATGGAAGATGCCAAGTTCAGCTTCATCATTATAATTAACAACCGAAGAACTAAACAAGTCAGCAACTTCTTCCTCCATTCCCTCTTGAGTGTAAACCGCAACATGAAACTTAGACAATGATGTTGCATATCGTTTCTCTGGATCTGTGTTTCCATACATTAGATATTCTAGATCATGATTAAAAAATAAGGTGTGGGTACCTTGAGATTGTGAGTATGACCCATGAGTGGTAAAGGTTGAGAATAGTCATAAACTTGAATGTTTTGGGAACCGGAGGCGTGAAACATCCCAAGTAATGTTCTCAGACATTGCTCGTGCAACTTCCTCAAGATTTTATTCAAATTGAAGCACGGAAGTTGTGGAAGTCTTAAATTGTGTAAACCACCTTCGGCGAATAGTGGCAATGTGAGACAAGAAGTTTCGCACCTTCATGATCTTTTTCAAATTCTTTGTGAAACCCACAATGGAAGCTTCATTAAGAAGATCATCTTATGGATGAGCATCAATCATATCTTCAAACGGTCAAACGAGTCGTGGAAGAGTCAATCCATTCGGAGCATCATCTTGTTGCATGTTGAATGGTGGTGGGATATGACTTGAGAGACAGATGCTGTGGAGGTTGATTGGAGGATTGTGGTTGAATTTCATCTTGAGTGAAATATCATGAGAAGTGGTTTGAAAAGCGAAGATGGCGGTGCATGAATTTGGAACGTTTGTCGCGTGGGCGTGACTCATCATCTTTATCATCGGTCAGTCTGCGTTTGGCGGGATATCCTTGCACGCGTGCGGATGCACTTTTCTTATCAGCCCTCTTCATGGATTTGAGTAGAGCGTCTCGAAGTTCCACTTCTTCTTCATCATCAATTATCTTCTCCAGAAGTTGACTTTTGAGATCAACGACAGGCAACGTTGATGGTTTAGTTTCAAGAGTTATCGGATGTGTTTGAAGATGAGTGGCTACAGCACTTTGAAGCTTGTTTTTGACATATGTGCGTAAGGCTGATGGTAGAACTTCATTAATGCAACTCTTGACCTCGTAGGAAGGACACATTTAAGGATTTCCTCAATCTGCTCAGTAATGGAAACTTCGAATTTGTTGATGTTGTTCTTGAAGTTGCTTTGTTGTTATTCGAACTTGAGTTTGAAGGAAGTGAGCTGTGCTTGAATGTCTTGAAATTTATCTTTCTCGATTTGCTTGGATGTTTGTCGAAGGGGCGATCTTAAAGGTGGTTTTGGAAGGAACATTCGTCTTTGGTTGATCGAGGATCTTGGAGGTGGTTGTATTAGTGATTGTTGGTTATGAGCATCACCTTGCAAATGTGGTTTCGCAACGAAAACATCATCGAATCATCGAGATTCATCATTGTTGACGATTCTTCATTATCGGAATGAATGAATTGATCGATTCATCTTTGGATGAAGAGTGTCCGCAGAATTGAGTTATCCTCTTCGGAAGATTCTGATTCATTCATGGGTTGTTGAAGTGGTTCAGAAATCATCTTGGAACCCTGATCCTCGCACCCTTCTTACGCAACCTTTCAATATCAGCTTGGTGATGGCGTTTGGTGATAGCCAAGGTTTTCTTGAGTGCTTGGTCTTGTTTGTGGGTGCGAGGAGATTGAAGTAGTAGAGTTTGACTACTGATGGTTTTACCACATTGTCTTGCAGCTTTTCTTGTTTCACTTTGAGAATTCTTTGAGTTTCTGTAGGGTTAGCATCTTCGTCGTGAGGATGAACTTGTTCTTCTTCAGCAACATGTTCTGATTTGGATAAATCTTCATCAATCAGTGAGGTTTGCTTGTGTTTTGCAATGGATTTCCTGCTTCTTCTTTTAGAAATAATGCCAATTGTTCTGCTTTTACGCTTGATCATAGTCCCTGTAAGGTAGTCGACTTGATGCCATCATTAAAGAGACGATCGGGAATTCTTAAACCTTTGTTTGTTGTGCTCGTGCTTTGAACTTTAACAGTTTTAAGCACATGATCCATGTGAGGTATGATATCTTGATCAACACTTGCTATTCGTTTGTCGATGCTTGGATCTATTTGCATGAAGTATTCAATAAGAAGCTTGGTGTAACGAGCAAATGGAATTTTATACCCTTTCTTATTGGTAAACTGCCGTGCTTGATAAATCATATCATTCAGATTAGCTTGTGCATAATCAAGGTGTTGTGTATTAATGATACCCCAGAAGATTTGAAGTAGTTCCAATCGAGGGTGTTCATGGCCAGTAGCTTTTCCCGTAACAAAATGACTGAGTATGGTAAACATAGATAACCATGGTTGGGGAATGAATGCGATGTACATCGAAGTTGGTTGGACAGCGGTTGAGAAGACTCATCATAACCCATTTTCTGAAGAGATAATGCAATTTGTGAAAGCGATGGGGATGGTGTGAATGAAGTGTTGGTCTTTGTTTCTTCAAGAGGAAGATGAAGAACATGACGAAGAATTCTAACATCAAATTCAACTGGAGTTCGTCAATCGAACTGTCATGATGGTGGAATCGTTACTTATCTTGAGTGAATGCGAGGAATTGATGCAGTAGATTGCTGGGACACTTGCGGATAAAGTCGAGAAGATGCCTCTGAAGTGCTTCTTAAGAATTTCCACTACAATCTGACACGTGGGATGGCATAGAAGTTGTTTGAAATCAATACGAGAGTTTGAAAGCGCAATATTGCGTTCATCGTCAATGGGATACATGTCTTTCTTTGTGAGAGAGCCTTGAGACATGTTGAGACTGAAACAAAGCATTTACCAAGATATCCAAGAATAGGTAATGACATGTTAGAGAGATAACTCATATGATTCTAACATACAAACAATGCAAACACACAAAATCATTAATGATTGAAATTCTCAAAATTAACTGAGTCATACTTGCTAAGACTCACTTGAAACACACTGGGAACATCAAATTCATGAAGAATAACAAGTATACAAACTCGCCAAAGTTTATTAATGGAACCTTAAGCATAAACATGTCCGAAACCTTGAACCAATGACAAGCTTGCAAATAATCATAGGGCAGGTAGAAACTAGCCATTAATCAGTCAGACAACAAGAAACTCGCAAGCAACACAAACTCGCCACAATCTAAAGCTAGAAGAAACTCGCCAGACACTCGTGTGGTAGTCAAACTCGCCAAATACACACTGAAGAGAAACTCGCCAAAGATTTAAATAAAAGGCAAACTAGCTAAAAATTTAAAGGAAGTGCCTTAACTTAAAATAAGTAAACGGAAGTGGCAAACTAGCCAAAAATTTAAGGAAGTGGCTTCAAACTGAAATTCAAATAAATGGACAAACTCGCCAAAAATTTAAAGCGTGGCAAACTCGCCAAAAGTTTAAAATAAAGTGGCAAACTCGCCAAAATTTAAGGAAGTGGCAAACTCGCCAAACAAAAAATTAAAATTTAAAGGTGAAACATTTAAGGCAAAGTGGCAAACTATTAAAAAATTAAAATAAATGGCAAACTTCATGCCAAACAGTCATAATAATGGCAAAGGGCAAACTCGCCAAAATTTAATTATTTCATGAAAAAATCACAAATAGTCGGCAAACTCGCTAAAATTCATAAATAATCGGCAAACTCGCCAAAATTCATAAGACCATGAGAAACTCGCCAAAACGCATCAGTTTATCTCAAACTCGCCAATAATCATAACTTAACATAACTAGAGGACCTACCAAGCATTCATATAAATCAAGAACTCTAAATTCATAAAGCTCAACAGATTAGCCAAATACCTAACCTAAGATCAGACCCGCATAATCCTAAGTTCCGCATAACCTAAGATCGAATATGTCCTAAATACGAGAAAAGGAACCCCAATTAAACAAACATAACACAACAATTAGTAAATGATACTTACAATTGATTTTGGAATAATAAAAAAAAAAACTTGATTGGATCAAGTATAATCTAAGAAGCAGCAGGAGTGTGTGAGTTTGAGAATGAATGGTATGAAAATAGTGAATTAAAACTAAGGTTTTTAAAGGAAGTGAAATGAGAAAATGACACTTTTAGTCCCTAGAGTATTAAAAACGTTTTTTTTTTTTTTTTTTTTTTAAAATGAAAAATAAAAATCTTTTTGGGTTTTGTATAGATTTTATATTGTTGTATTTTTATTTTGAAATATGTATTTACAAAGAAATGTTTTTGGTGTTTGACGTTTTAAAAACGTTTGATTAACTTTTCGGATCTTAGGAGTCAAACACCGCATACCAATTTGATGGACAAGCTCATAAACCTTTGGTGGCAAGGCTTTGGTGAACAGATCCGCCAATTGGTATTGAGTACCCACAAAGTATAGTTCAATTGTACCCTGTTCAACATGCTCTTTGATGAAATGATATCGGAGAGCTATATGCTTTGATTTGGAATCTTTGAACCGTGTTGCGGAGATTGCAATGGCACTCTTGGAGTCACAGTACATCGGAATCTTGTCGAATACAAAACCGTAGGCCATCAGTTGTGATCTCATCCAAATTATCTCGAGCACGCGATGCATCTGACATGGCAGCGTATTCTTACGTGATGACATAGATGTACAGTCTTGTTTCTTTGTTGCCAAGATACCGTTTATCTCAGAAATTGAACACCACCGATGTACTTTTGCGTGTATCTAAACACCTGCGTGATCGCATACGAAAAAGCTATTAGTGCAAAACCGAATCCTTCGGATACCAGATTCCCAAGTGAATGGTTCCCTTTACGTAGCGAAGGATTCTTTTAGCCTTATTGAGGTGTCTTTCAGGTTGGTCTTGGCCGATACGGAGCAAAGATATACAGCAAATACAATGTCGTCTGCATTTTGTTAGATACATGAGAGACCCAATAATACTTCTGTATTTGGTAGGGTCAACTAATTTCCCATGTAAATCGACATCCGCTTTGGTGAGGTTGCAGACATAGGTGTGTTATAAGTATCACAGCTGGTCATTCCATGTTTCTTCAAGATTTCAAGAGCATATTTGGACTGATTTAGAAATATGCCACGGGGAGATTGATGAACTTGAAGTCCTAAGAAGAACTTTAGTTCACCCATCATGGACATTTCAAAATTTTGTTTCATTAATTTTGCAAAAGCGTTTGAATACTTTTTATGTGTTGAACCAAAAATGATATCATCAACATAAATTTGAACAATCAAAATATCCTCCCCGTGGCGTTGAATGAAAAATGTTGGATCAACAGGTTCCTTTGGTGCTGATTAGCGAGAAGAAATTTTGACAGTTTGTCGTACCATGCCCGTGGAGCTTGTTTAAGACCATAAAGAGCCTTTTTGAGCTTGTACACATAGTTAGGATGATCTGAATCAACGAACCCGTCCGGTTGACCCACATAAACTTCTTCACGGAGTTGACCATTCAGAAACGCCGTTTTAACATCCATCTGATAAACCGTGATATTCTTGTGTGCGGCATATGCGGAAATATCCGGCGAGCTTCAAGTCGAGCCACTTTGGTGCAAACGATTCTTCATAATCGATTCCTTCTTCTTGAGAATACCCTTTAGCCACAAGACGAGATTTGTTGCGAATAACATTGCCTTCAGGATCTAATTTGTTTTTCGGATCCACTTGAGTCCAATGACATAAATCCCATCGGTCTTGGAACAAGTTCCCGGACTTCGAGGCGTTTGAAGCTGATTCAACTCTTCTTGCATTGATTCAATCCAATTGTCATATGTCATAGCTTCTTTGATGTTTCGTGGTTCATCATGACAAACAGTGAGTACATAAACACAAGTTTCGAGCATCGATTATGAAGTCGTTGTCTCGTCATAACTGGGTTAGAAGGATCGCCAATCACATTTACTAAGGGATGATCTTTCGTCCATTGATGTGTCGAAGGGTGGTGATTGAATGTTGCATGCATATTAGGCGGTTCCAAATTGCGTGAAGACGACTCGCCATATGCGGAATGGTTGGAGCCGAGCAAATGGATTGAAGAAAGCATTTCCGTCATAATCTGCGGGGCGGGTACTTCTTGATCTTGTGATTCATCACCGTGTCGGTGTTGGATGCAATGTGTTCTTCGTTGAATGAGAATCATGCGGCCGGTGCATACTGGTGCAACAGTTGTTGTTGTTGGAGCAGGTGTATCGGGTATTGGAATATGATCGAGGGTGTGCGGCGGAAAGCATCGATACATCACGGAGCACTACTTTCGAAATCTCATCAAACAGAGGAGCAAACAATGTTTCCAATTGTTGACGTGTGAATTCCATGGGTGGAACGGTGATGAAGAAGGAAAGTTTAGAGCGGTTGGATCGGGTCCTAAGCGGTTTTGCTCAGAAGCCATTTCTGTAAGCTCATCAAAGTTGACATGAACGGTTTCCATCATTTGTCGAGTTCGACGATTCCAAATTTTAAATCCTTTCGAATTTTCACGGTAACCAATGAACACTCCAATGTCAGCTTTTGGCTGAAGTTTACCAATATCATCACGATCATTTTTCGGATAGCATAGTGCACCGAAAACATGAAAATATCCGATATCTGGTTTGCGGTTGTGAACAATCTCATATGGAGTTTTATTATGGCGTGTATGAATGATGGAACGGTTTTGAGTAAAACATGCAGTTGAGACGGCTTGACCACAAGAAATCCGTAATGTGAGAAAATCAACATCGTTCGGCACTCTACTAATGTTCGGTTTCGTCTTTCAACAACACCATTTTGTTCAGGAGTACGAGCAATTGAGGTTTGATGTGTGATTCCAACTTTCTCAAAATAAGCACGAAGTGTTTGATTTTTGAATTCAGTTCCATTGTCTGTTCTGATAATGCGGACAGTATTTCGAGTTGAACTGAATCTTTGTGAGAAAGGTGATAATCATTGTTGGAGCTTGATCTTTAGTGCGGAGAAAATAGACCCAAGTCCATCGTGAATAATCATCAACAATAACCAGAATGTAACGTTTGCCATTCACACTTTGTACACGCATAGGGCCACATAAATCCATATGAAGTAAGTTAAGAACGTGTTGAGAACTTGGTTCGGTTTTGAGGAAAGTTAGATCTCTTGCTCTTGCCTTGTTCACAAGCCGAACATAAATGATCTTTGGTGTATCGGAACCTTGGAAGACCATCAACTAACTTATGCCGAGCGAGTTCAGTCATGGTTTTGAAGTTTAAATGAGAAAGCCTTTTATGCCATAACCATGATTTAGTCGAAGTTGCTTTGGAGAGAAGACAAATTGGTGATGATGCAATCATATCGGACATAGGAATCATATAAAGATTTGTGCTCCGATTGCCGGTGAGTAAATCATGTCCATCCAAGTCACGTACGTAACAAGTTTTGGAGCGAAACGCAACTTCCAAATCATCATCACAGAATTGTCCAACAGGAGAAAAGATTGTGTCCAAGACCTTCAACATAATAAACACGACTGATCTCAATGTTTCCATTGACATAATCTCCATATCCCATGATTGCAGCAAAATGATCATTCCCAAATCACAGATGCCGATGAACTTTGAAACAAAGTTTATTAACAGCTTTAGATTTCCTGTCATATGTCGGGTACATCCGCTATCAACAATCCACAGAACGAGTTGAATCACCTGCAACACACGAAGACAACGAGGGTGGTATGATAGAAGCAGTGGAACCCAAAGAGTTAGTGGGTTCCATTATGTTAGTGTTACATACATTTACACATTTAGGAATCCATTTAAAACTTGAGGTACGCTGCAACCATTGTTGCCATAACCAATTATGTTTCGCTTTGGTCTTAGTGAAGTCACTAGGTGAGTACTTATGCTTAGGAGATGTTTTTGCAGCAATGGGTGTGTCGACAAGTTTCTCAGAAACTACATTGTGCACCTTCCCTAAATTCGATTTTGCAACTAGTGAGGACCTAGAAGGAGAGCCAATTATAGATTTCTTAGAACGAGCTAACAGAGATTTTGCAACACATTTATCATGATTACCAGACAACATACTTTTACGACAAAACACACAGGAAGCATTAACGTTTGAAAGCGTTACAGACCTATCATTCGTTACCGACATTAGAATTACAATTTGCCAAATTTGAATCTAAAGCAGATGCAACATGATTTTTATTCGATTTCCTAAGATGAACTTCTACTTCAGATGTCGGACGAGTGCTCTTCCTATGTTGCGAGATCCTAGTATTTTCTTGGTGTCTCTTATGCTCGGATCTTCTAACATTAGTAGACGCAACTATTTCTGTAGAAGTGGAAGAAAGCAAATTAGTTCCCTGAGGTTTATCAATTATATAAATACCAGGAGCAATCACTTTTGTGTTACTAGACTTGCTAGATTCATGTTTATCTAGCTTTTCTTTAAGCTCAATGATGATGTGTTTTTGATCCTGAATTATGGAATTTAATCTTCCTTGTTCACCCAACATTTGTCGAGTGTATTCAACATGGTGATCAAGTTCTTTTGAAGCTTGAGCGAGCAGTTTTAAGAGAATCAAAAATCGTTTTATATTCCTTTTTGACTTGTGCAATCTCTTGTTCATATTTGAAAATTTGACATTTTAACGATGCATTTTCATCATCAAGAAATTCGACTTTTGAAATTCGCGATTGATCCAAAGACACCTTTTCCATGTGATTTTGCAAAGCAAGTTCAGATTCAATTGTCTTAGACTGACACCATTGAAGTCTTCGTTTAAGTTCAGAAATCTCCATTGAAAGTTTAGATTTGACATCATCATTTTGTGAAAACAGTTTTTCATTTTCCGCTTTTAATTTCTCAATTTCATGCCTTAACATCTGATTGTCCATTTCCAACGTTTGAATCACATTGAGATTCTCAGCAGTTAACACATTTTCATGCAGAAGCAAATTCACAATATATAACCACGAAGCAATATTAGCGAAAGAGCATCTTCTAACAATCGATCAAGGGCATTTTGAAGATCTTGGTTTTTGCATTGTTCTTGTGAAACGGAGTTTTCAAGTGTGTTAAAAGCTTCAATCATTGAAGTCACCTCTTGTTGAAGTTCCCTTTCGGTGTGTTGCACACAGACGCAGATGTGCGACATGAGGTGATATTTGGGTTTGAAACATTTGTCTTTGCTCTCTTGCATAAGCAGATTGAAAATCAGATGCTTTTAACTCGAGAATTTTTTCAATTGCCGTTTCTAAAAATGAAATATCTTCCATAAACGTTTGAAAGTATCGTAATACTAAACAAGATTTAGGAGTTTTTGGCAATGATTTGCTTTTGCAAGAGGCGGTAATGGACCATTTATTTGTGCAACAACGTGAGCGGGACCTTACACAAGATGCCTCTGTTTTTTCAGAAAGATTATACGTTGGTGTTGAAATGACATTCAGTTTGTAAGAAGCATTTTCTCTTGTGTAATCATATGGTAAAATTCCATTTTGTCGCATGTTTAAGCGACTTCGATCATCTTGTGTCCATTGTTCCTCACAATCAAATACAACAAGTTGCATGTTTGGATCTAAAAGACATTGAGCACTATACAATTTGGGCATTTCCTTGAGAGCTGTGTGAAGAAAGCGTGGGTGATTATACCCAAGAGCAAAACGTTTTGAGTCATCGAGGACTCGAAGTAAAGTTGACATTTCAATCTGTTTTACTGAGTGGCCAATCTTATATACAACAATACCAAAATCTTTTAACCGTCTTTCCAATCGAAGAATTTCCTCGATTTGATCATCAATGCGCTTCTTAGATTTCTTCTTGAATTCAGAAAAATTTGACCGACTTGTTGAAAAATCTTGTTTAGTATTTGAAAGTTCCGTTTGAAGATTGTCGATGTGTTTCTGAAGTTCAGACTTTTCTCGTTCAATTTTAGAAATCTTTTCGTTATTTGTCGCAACAATTTCATGCATTTGATGTTGAAGATTTTGTTCGTTAACGTAAGATTTTTGAAAAGCCACTTCAAAACTTGTTTCTCGGGTGTTTTTGGTTTCAAAATCATTTATCCGTTTTCGACAACTCTCAAGTTCAGCAATCAAGGAGGTAATCTCAGCCCTAAGGTTATGAGTTATTTCATTACATTTTGCAGTTTGAGCTTGAAATGGCAGAAGTAATGAAGTCGATATTCTGAATCGGACCATGAATTGCTTCACTCTGTTCAATATGCTCATTATTTTCATCATCACTGAAGTCATCAAATGTAACCACGGGGTTAATTTGATCAACTTCAGTATGATTAAATAATGATTCATGTTGAGCAGATTGCATCATCGGATGCAGTCTGGAACACAATTGCATTTATGAGACAAATATCGATTGTGGGGTACTGAGATAGACCGTCACGTGTCATAGACGGTCCATTCTCTGTTTGGTGATGTGATGTTCTTGCATATTTGCCATCAAAATAACTGCAGCATTTGCTTCCAATTCTTCATATTCATCATCGGAGAGTATGCGCCATAAAACCTTGCTGAGTTTCACTGAGTTCTCCTTCTGCTTCATCCTTGTATGCCATCAGCATGACTTGCTTATAGTAATCTCCTCCTCTTGTTCGTGGTTCAGTACAAGCATTAGCAAGATGTCCTTGCTTTTTGCAATTATAGCAGCGAATATTAGATCACCCGGTGAATCCCTGTTTCCACAACTTGAACATTTCTCTTGAAAGTATTACCCGATCCCCTCCGATGTTTGACCATTTCGGAATTACCAGAATACCCACTTGTAATAAGCGACGACCACTAGTTCTGTTTTGAACCTCAACTTTTCCACCTTGTATAACAGCATGACTTTTGGGATTTGATGATGAACGAAGACGATTGTTTGGCTGAGTAGAGAACTTGGAGAAGGCTTTAGCAATAAAGGCCATTCCATGATTTAATGCTTCAAAGGCATTAGCTTGATCATCATTGAGTTGGCAAGTATGCATTGTTAGAATCACCTGCAGGTGTGAGTTGATGAGAAGGTGTAGGTGGAGCATAACTAAAGTGGCGTTGTTGTTGATCGAAAGCATGATTTGACTTTGGGTAAGGAGTTGGATAACCATGTGCCATGAGAGCAATTTGATCAGCAATGGGTGGTGTAGGGAAACCATGTGTGCCACGAGCTTCTTTATCTTTGATAACTTCATATTGATGATGTTTTAGATAATCATACAATAATCCATGCTTGACTTCATGAAGATCCTTGACTTGTCGAACAAACGTAACATACTTATGCCAATCCGGTCCTAAAGAGTTCAGAAACTTGGTGTTAATAACAATTGTTGGAAGATCAATCTTGTGTCGATGCAAATCATTGACCACATTAGTGAAACGATGATAATATGATTCAAGTGATTCTCCGGGCTCAATGGTAAACACATCAAAGATGTGATATAACTTAGACTCCATGTCGATCTTATTGATTCAGTGCCTTCCATTAAAAGATGAATTTGTTCCCACATAGCTTTTGCAATTATCTGTGCATCAATACTTTTGTAAATCGGATTAGGAATTCCAAGAAGTATTTGTTGCATAGCAAGCTCATCAGCTTTAAGATGAAGTAGTTGTTCGGTGTTAAAGCGACTAAGTGGAACAATTGTGATAGTATCGGTCTCGGTGGAACAATTTGTAGGATCGCCAGGAAGTTTCGATTGGCATTTGAAGCGGTCCTTCTAATATCACCTTCTTTAGATACTTACCATGAGGTTTCTTAAGTTCCATATACCTTAGAAATCGACTTGACCATTGCACATAATTTCCTGGTGTAAGCATTGGAGGACGAGTATCTGAACCAGCTTCATGAATCGATTGTTGACTAGTAACACCAGCACATCTAGAGAACCAAGTTTGTTGTTGAGGGATTTGTGGAATCATTGGCGTTCGTTGTGGTCCTTGTTGAGGATGGTTTGGAGTATATTGTTGATTAAATTGTTGTTGATAAATTGCTTGTTGTTGATTCCATTGTTGATGTTGTGGACTTAGTTGTTGTGGTTGTGGTTGATTATGAGTGTAAGGAAAATAGTTGGATGATGGTGGTTGAGACATATTTGTGAAGTGATGTTGATCGTTAAGGATAATTCAGGTTGAGGTTGTTTAGACTTAAGTAGATGAGTAGAATAAAAAACAAAGTTGCTTGAGAAATCCAACGCACTAGCAAGAAACTTCATGACAAGAAACTCGCGAGAACTTCAAACTTCGCAGGAAGAAACTCGCCAAGCTGCAAACTCAATGCAAACTTCGCAGAAGTTCGACAAAAAACTTCGCCAATTTTGCAAAATCGCAAAAAATTCAGGCAGAAACTCGCCACTTTTGCAAACTCGCAGCAAAAAGACGAAACTCGCCACTTTTGCAAACTTCGAAGAAATCGAAACTCGCCAATTTTGCAAACTCGCAAAAGTTCGCATAAATTCGCCAATTTTGCAAACTCAAAAGTTGATTGAGACAATTCGCCAATTTTGCAAACTCGCCGAAATTGAGACGAAACTCGCCAATTTGCAAACTCGCAAGAAATTCGCAGAAACTTCGCCAATTTTGCAAACTCGCAAAATAGAAACGAAACAAATCAGAGCCAATTTTGCAAACTCGCTAAACTTCAAGTAGAAACTCGAGAAACTCACAGAATTCAATTCATGGCTCTAACTTCTCAAAATAAAATGTCATAAAAATGTCTTAAACTTCAGTAAACACTATTCTATTCGTCCAAAAATCCATAAATTTCAATCTAAAACACGCTTTAAGTGGTCAATTAAATTTCTCCATGGCGGTATTAAATCTAATCAATATTAACCTAAACTATCCCTTGGCTCTCTGATACCACTTGTTAGGTCACTAACCCATTTCATCTTCCCACAATTACAACAATCCTATGTATTTTTAGAGAGAAAAGTTATAGAGAGAGAGAGAGTGGAAGGAACTAATGAATGATTAGTGAAAATGATAATTGCAATTAGAACAACAACCTCCCTCCCTTCTAGGGAGGGTCAATTTTTATGTCTTTACATAAGTAGGGGAGTTTCCCGGTTCTAGAAAGACTTACCATTGTATCACGTCATGGGCTTACTACATGAGCTGTGAACTAATTACAAACATTTATAAACCATAATTATTAACGACCTATTACAAATGAAATGACCTACACTTGATAATAAAACATGTTCCTAACATGTACTTACTGGAGTACAATCAAAGTAATTGAATTTCCTCAACACCTTCTCAATATAATGAGTAGAGAGATAGAAATTCTTTTACTTTCATGTTTAATCCTTATACCAAGGATAACATCGGCCTCACCCATGTCCTTCATGGAGAACCTTGATGACAAAAAGTTCTTTGTAGGTCAACTTTTTTTGGTCAGTGCAAAGATCAACATGTCATCAACATATAGACAAATGATGACTCCTTTACCGGATTCATCAAATTTGCTATATCACATTTGTCACTTGGTTAAGAACATAACCACTAGACAAAACCACTTCATCAAATTTTTGATGTCATTGCTTAGGTGCATGCTTGAGTCCATAGAGACTTAATCGGTTTGCACACCTTGTTTTCATTGCCGGCATGATGAAGCCCGAGGTTGGTTCATATAGACCTCATCATCCATTCACCATTCAAGAAATTTTCACATCCATCTAATGAATAATCAGTTGTGAATAGATGCAAAGCAATCGCCAGCATCTTATGGTAGCGTCATATCTGAGCCACGAGGGCATAAGTATCAAAATAGTCTATCCATGACTTTTGTTTAAAGCCCCTGAATGACTAGTCTAGCCTTGAACTTTTCAATAGTTCCATCTACCTTCATTTTCCTTTTGAAAATCCATTTGCAACCCAACGGTTTGCAACCAGGTGGTAGATCAACCAACACCCAAGTGTTGTTGCCCATGATGGAATCCATCTCATCATTGATTGCTTCTTTCTAGAAAGCAATATCCTGGGACTTCATTGCTTCTTCAAATGTCTTGGGATCATCCTCAATAATGAAGAAATAGGAGTATTGGTCTGAGACATCATCCCTTGTTCCTTCAACTAAATATAGTTGAAACTCAGGTCCAAATAACTTTGGAGTCCGACCCTTTGCTCTTTCTTAGCATAGGTTGAGTTGTTGAACCACAACCTCATCAGGGACCATGATGGTTCATCATCAGGTGACCTCTCGATACACCAATGTCTTAGCCCCATTTCGGATCCTCGGACTTGGTCTAGGGTGATGAGAATCTATTCTCATCAAAGTTTGCATCCCTTGATTCAATTATAGAGTTAATTGAAACATATTCATTAGGTTCAATAACATAGAACCTAAAAGCCTTGGAATGCTCAGCATATCCAACAAAGATGCACTCAATGCCTCTTTCACCCAAAGTTTTCAACTTTGGATCGAGAGTCTTACAACCCTACAACCCCATACCCTGAGATAGTTAGGTTGGGTTTCCTTTAGTCCAGAGTTCATAAGGGGTAACCTTATTCCTTTTGTTGGGAACCCTATTCAATAAATAGCAAGTCGTTAACATAGCTTCACCCCGAGAACCCTTGACTCAGTCTGAATAGGACAACATGGAATTAACCATCTCTTTCGACACCACTGCTTTTTCCTTTCTAAATACCATTTCTTTGAGAGTATAAAGGCATCGTTTCATGGATTATATCAACGACCTGAAAATACAAAGTATCCATGTACTCACCTCCCTATCAGTCCTTAATCTTTTGATCAAAGACCCAAGTTGTAATTCAACTTCGGTTTTAAACACTTTGAATTTATCTAATGCTTCATCCTTAGTATGTAAAAGATAGACATAACAAAACCTATAAGCATCATCAATAAATGTCATAAAGTACTTCTTATTCCCCAAAGATGGAATGGCATGCAAATCACACCGCAGTCATTGTGTATTAGCTCCCAAGAGATTAGTCTCGACTAACACCCCGAAAGGTTTCTTAGTTATCTTGGTCAACATGCAAGTTTTACACTTTTCAGTGTCCATGTCAAATGTTGGGATTAACCCATCCTTAGACATATCTTGCATTCTCTTATAGTGTACATGGCCAAGTCTAGCATGCCAAAGGGTAGAGTCAGTCAGGTCAGTGGTGGTCACAAAGGCTGAATTAATACTATCAGGGACAATATTAAGCCTGAACAATTGATTACATAAATAGCCAAAACCAATAAAAACACCACATTTAGACAAGACAAACTTATCATACCCAATAACTTGTTTATATCCATGATTATTCAAAACACTACTTGAAACCAAGTTTTTCCTTATATCAAGAACATGAATAACATTAAACAAAGTTACAATCTTTCCAGAAATAAATCTAAGGTCTACGCAACCACGACCATGCACCAAGGCTGTTGACTCATTTCCCATGTGAAGAATAGAACCATCATTCAGTGACTCATAAGTCTTGAACCAACTTCTATCTTTGCACACATGAACTGTTGCACCAGTGTCAACCCACCACGCAACATCATCATCATGCACATAATAAGATTAAGATACATATGTAACATAATAAATCTGAAAAGACTTATTAAACATATTCTGACCTTTCAGTGAGTTGGTTGAACCACCACTCCCTGAACTATTAGTGCCTGATCCATTGGTTTTACCACCAACTTTAACACCCTTGCAGTCCCTTTTAATGTGACCAGTTTTGCCACATTTCCAACAAGTAGGTGTGGCCTTCTTGTTAGGATCTGCCCTTGTGTTCTCATGATATTTGCGTTTGCCTTTGTTGTCATTGTACCTGGTGGAGTTGTTATGCTCCAACATATTGACAACAGATGCACCAACAACATTGCTACTCTTTGGCTTGTCATTATCTGCACCACGAGAGATTCCTCAATGCGCAGATGATTGCCCAACTCAACCGAGTTAACTCCTCTTCTTATGTTTCAAGGTATGCTTGAAATATTTCCAAGAAGGAGGAAGTTTATCAATAACACAAGAGACTGAAATAGCCTCATCCATGTGCATATTGTGTTGTGTAAACCTTCCAAGTATTCCAAGAAGTTTATTGTATTGTTCCATATTTGGTCTTGAATGGTCATTCTTATAATTTGTGAAATTACTAACAAGAAACTTCTTACTTGATGCATCCTCAACCATATATTTGGCATCCAAGGAATCCCACAGTTCTTTGGAAGATTCAATGTTCTGATAAATGTCAAATAGAGAATCGGACATACCATTGAGAATTAGACCTCTGCAAATGTAGTCATCATTCTCCCATTTGCTCCTCCTCATAATCTGCTCCACAGTAGCATCATCCCCATCACCAGGAATAGGAGTGGTTAGCACATACACCACGCTCATGCTTGACAACAGAAAGTGCATCTTCTTTTGCCAGCTCCTAAAGTCCACCCCTTCAAATTTGTCCAGCTTGGCAAAGTTTGCGTACCATGTGTTTCATTGCAGCAGCAGCCATTGATTATCACAAATAGTTTACTTTGATTGTTGGAGGTAACGACCAGAACAAGGTTAAGATAATCAGTACCAACTGCAAATACCACTTGGTGGTTACCGGATATCACTTGGAATCGTGTAATCACTTTCCAAAGTAAACTATTCGACCCTAATGCCTGGGTTACACGAATATCTACTTGGGATAAGACCAAATGTAGTTATAGAATTAGGCACAATTCAATAACCCCTACGCTTATCAGTGTTTATGCTTTCGTTTGTTTCTCCGGTATTGTTCTTTTTTGTTGTCTTCAAGTCGAAGATGTCACTCTATTTATAATAGAGAACACTCAACACTAATCAATAGACATTATGTGTGATTAACGGCCAATTAATCACCCATAATAAACCTCCATAATCATAGAAATAGTGGTTACATGACCAATCAAACGTGGTCATAAAGCGCGGTCATAATGCCAATTGAATGAGTCAAAGTCATTTACAAAATAATTAATGCAACACTACCAAGAGGAACCATTACACTAGCGGCGGGAACCATACACTACCGGCAGGAACCATCGGCCAGAACCATTACACTAGCGGTAGGAACCATAACACTACCAAGTAGAACCATCGATTACACTATCAAGTAGTAACCAATACACTAGCAGTACAAACCACTATTGAGTCGAGTTAGGGTGTTCAGGGACCTCATGGGTGTACACTCCGTACCTCCTTACCCAAAACCAGGTGTGAACTAATCCCACAAGTGCACTAAATTTTCCAACACGTTCAACACCCAGTCATGTGTCGTTAAGAAACCACACCCCACTCTCACATCTTTGCTGAGAAAAAAAAATGAGAAGCAGGTTGTTTGATCAACCGACTTGTGATGTTGGTTGTGTTAATTTTTGTGGAGTATATTTGTGTATAAGTGAAGTATGTTTGGACAGTGATATTAGTTGTCTTATTACACGTTTGTTGGTGATGGAGTGAAAAGGTGATGTAACACTTAGTTGACGGTGGTGATATTGGGTCACCTAGCTACCACCTGTAGTCTAATGGCAACATAATCCACCACCATCACTTCAACATTCAATTCTTTTACCAAACCAACCACCAAACAGCTGTAATAGTGACCATCAAACCAAACAAATAAAACTACAACACTTTGATACAAACATAATGCACAAATACCAAAAATAAAAGTTTGCACCACTAAACTAGTGCCAAAAACCCACCACCGAGCGTGATTGTGGGGTGTGACAGAGACCTGCAAGCCAAGGTGGTTTACAAATTGTGGGTTTAATGATCATTACCGGTAGTTTTAAGCATAGATTTTTGTCTATTTACTTTTTATAATATTTAGTATCATTTTCTCGCTACCAACTAGTTTACCGGTTTAAAATAACCTTAAGATAGACCACGTATTCAATCTCAACTCTTGATTAAAGGCACACGAACATGTGCTCATTGTCTACTGTTAGGTTCTCGAAAAATAGTCGATTAGCTCTAAAGAAAGTCCACGAGATCAAGGTTTTCCCCATTTAAACCTTTGAGAAAAAGTTGCAAAATTAGAGACAAATTAAATGTAGCAATTATATATTAGGAAAAATAAAATAAAAAAGTATATGCGAGACAAGACAAGAGAAAACATGTTTGTTTGTTAATGTAATGATTAGTGAAAGGGTTAAAAATTGGCGTTAACAACTAAATATCCGTTGTTGGTTTGTATACACCACAACTACCACTACAACTAAAATTACACTAGTGTGGTTGTGTTACCCCCTCCCTGGATGTATTTGTATCCTCGTGACATTCTCCGCCTATAATAAACAACTTAACTAAATCAATCAATCAATCTTGGGGTGGGTTTCTGTTTTCTTCAGCGATTATTCCAACCGGGCAACTTATCCTCACTCCTAACTAACGTTATTTTCATTTCCTAACCACCAAATATCTGGATCTGTGGTACTGTCTGATCCATCTATTGATTATTAAGTGTTTGATGGCTTTAGTTCACTCATTTAGTGCAATTTCATCTACTTTTAGACCTTCTACTTGGTCCAATCGGTTTTCGAGTCCATCAGATACTAGATCGTGTCATATTAATAATGTTAAACCTTCTGCAAGCTTAACAATTACGCCACTACCGGTTTATTCGTCTTCCCGGTTTTCTTCTCAACCCTCTTCTGTACGGTCAGGTATTATTGAATTCAAAATTTTGTGCTACTTGCTACTGTATAAAATTTAATGTGGTTAGGAACTTAAACTTAAGTTTATCTTCATTTAGGATTTTATTAGGTTTGACTTGTTAAAGAATGTTGTAGTTTGGACTTTGGATAGTTAATGTTTAGTTAAATAGTAGAAGAAAATGTACTCTACAACACAACCATTTACGTGTGCTTCGGTCTATCAATGTTGTACTTTCAATTTTTCCACTAGGCAGCAGGAGAGGAGATCTTAGTATGTATGCAGCTCTACCTACTATTGGGTCGACCACTATACTGTTGGGTGTCCAAACCAAATCCCATATCAGTAAAAGAAAATCCCAAACTTGACATATAAGTTTGGTTCCGTCCTTCTATTGCCAATTGGTTTTAGATTGTACTCCCAAGTGTAAGCTCAGGTCGTCGTGTTTTCAAGTCACGCTTAACAGTTACTAGTTGCAATGAAAGAAAGAAATTTTATCTCCGCTTAAGGGGAAATTAAGGTGTATCATTTATTTAGCCTTGATTAAGCATCGGATCTTTGTCGCCTTATTAGTCTTGCCTATGATTTATTGTGGGGCCCAAAACTTTTTTTTTTCATAGCCAGCTGGTCACAAGTATTGATTTTGGTCCAGAACAACTAAGCGTGACAATCGATGATCCGTTGAAATGAATAAAAAAGAACTAACTAGTTATCCACTATCCTTTGTAATCTTATAGTTTCTCTGCTTGTTTTGATTGTTTTTTGTACGCAACTTTGTTTCAGGGAAAGTGTTGGCAAGTGTTCAAGGAACATCTGAAACCGA
This sequence comes from Chrysanthemum makinoi, assembly GCA_910596185.1. NCBI lineage: Eukaryota > Viridiplantae > Streptophyta > Magnoliopsida > Asterales > Asteraceae > Chrysanthemum > Chrysanthemum makinoi. The sequence continues at coordinate 221,140,480 of OU343218.1, forward strand.
TGAATCCCTTGTTGTATGCTTTGGTGAAATGCTAATAGATTTTGTCCCTACGATAAACGGACTTGCATTAGCTGAAGCCCCTGCCTTTAAAAAGGCACCAGGTGGTGCACCTGCTAATGTTGCTGTGGGCATTGCTCGCCTAGGTGGATCATCTGCTTTCATTGGGAAGGTATTCATTTATATCATCCAGAAGACAACAACAAAGTTGCTTAGCTTGATATGAAAAACTAGCTACTCTTGAAGGTTTTCTAGCACTAATTTAATGTTTTTACTTTGTAGGTTGGAGAAGATGAGTTTGGCTACATGCTTGCTGATATTCTAAAAGAAAATAATGTGAATAATGAAGGAATGCGGTTTGATCCTGGTGCGCGTACTGCTTTAGCTTTTGTCACACTTAAAAAAGATGGTGAACGTGAATTCATGTTTTATAGAAATCCTAGTGCTGATATGCTTTTAGAAGAATCTGAACTTGATCTTGATTTAATAAGAAAGGTATGTAGCAATTTAAATGCTCAATCATACTAACAAGAAGATATGCTAGTTTCCATATTTATATTTTTATTGTTACTCTGATAGGCGAAAATATTTCATTATGGTTCCATAAGTTTGATTACCGAACCGTGCAAATCAGCTCATATTGCTGCAACAAAAGTTGCAAAGGATGCTGGTGTTCTGTTGTCTTATGACCCTAATTTGAGGCTTCCGTTATGGCCATCTGCCGAGAGTGCCAGAGAAGGAATCTTAAGCATATGGGATACAGCTGACATCATCAAGGTAATTCACTTCTAAAACTTTCTTCTCAGAAACCTGTATGCAACATATTCTGTGAAGATTTACTGGTCGATGTGATGTCTAATGGTCTGATTGTTGTTCCTAATCAGATAAGTGAAGAGGAGATCGTTTTTTTGACAAATGGAGAAGATCCATATGATGATAATGTTGTCCGTAAATTATACCATGAAAATCTTAAGTTGCTACTTGTGACAGAAGGACCAGATGGTTGCAGATATTACACTAAGGTAATGTATTAGTGGTTCTTAAGATATGTTTATGTATAAAAAAAAAAGAAGTAACACCCAATGCCGTCTTCCACGGGTTATGGGTACCCAATACCGTTTCCGGTGTATGGGGGAGGTTAAGATGTAGACAGCCTTACCCCTACCTAAGGTAGGGAGGCTGCTTCCAGTTCTACAAAAGGTAGAAAGGACCTCCGGCCTTTTGTAGGGAGTGAGGATCGAACCCCTGACCTCTCGGTTGAGAGGCAAGGGGTTTACCAACTGATCCAACCCTACTTGTTTAGATATGTTTATGTATAAATGATGGTAATTACCCATTGTTTCTTTAACCATGTATTTAACTTTATTGTTAATTTTGTTGAATTATATAGGAGTTTAGTGGAAGAGTGAAAGGTATAAAGGTGGATCCTGTAGACACAACAGGTGCTGGCGATGCTTTTGTAGCTGGTGTATTATCAAAGATTGCCGCGGATACCTCATTACTCAAGGTATGACTTTACATCAACAACGTTTAAATTAACCAGATGTCATACTACCGCGTAATAAATCATATTTTCTTCTTAAACTTTAAATATATCAAAAAACCAGTTTTCTGAACTCTGCAATGCATATAAAGAGGGTTATTAATATGGATATAATATATAGGATGAAAAGAGGCTACGAGAAGCCCTTAGCTTTGCAAATGCTTGTGGTGCGATTACTGTGACAGAAAGAGGTGCAATTCCAGCATTACCGACTACCGAAGCTGTAATGAATGCTCTGCTCAAGACTGTTGCATAGTTCTCCTTTTGCAAATCCACGCTGTATATTATTCAACTCTCATTTTTCCACAACGGTGAGCCATTAGACGTGTTTGTTGTTTAGAAAAATAAGCTTACTGTTATTGTAACGTTAATTTGACATCTAGTTGAATAAGTTAAATTTGTATGATTCATGCCGTCAAGGTGCTAATTAGTTTGAATGACACTTAATAAACTTATGGGTTAGACTCCTATGTGTTCATATCTATTTATCATTTATGTGAAGATGTTTAATATTTGAATCTTTTGAATTCCGAGAATAGGAAGAACATGTCCCTTAGTTCTAAATGGCCTTTCACAAAAAAGACATAATCTTGATGGTTGTCTGTGACTCTGTAGCAAATCAATTATTATGTGGCTTTTTGATCTCTATGTGATTTCATTTTCTGATGCACTTCACTATCATACAAGGGCAATGGGCCATTGGCAATGGCTTGTCATGTCTGAATATTAATATGCTCCCAAAATAGTTACTAGCATACAACTATAATTCTATCATAACATTTTTGACTAAAATCAAGTTGCTTTTATTTTGTTTGTTTAGTAGTTACACATTGTGATATTCAGAAAGAGTTAAATACTTGATTATGGGTCATACTCATTCTATAGTTACTAGAGGCAAAATAGATGAAGCCTATAAAGTAACTAATGAAGTGCGGAATGGTAATAGTCACTGGTATTAAATTGCAACAAGGAGTTTGATTTTACATGATAATTTCCAGACTTGTATGATACTAAGATTTCATAGTTAGATTGTTTGATTTTCAGGAATTTTCTTTATCATTTGGCAGTCTCTCTTGATCTTATGTCTTTATGGTTTGCACTCGCATCTGAGTAATTGTATAAATAGAACTTGGTAAAAAAAAACTTTGTTAGGATTTATTATAGGACAACCCAGAACAAGCATTCAGTTATACTAAAAAAATAAATTAAGGTTCTCAAAGAGCAAAGGAATGAGTCTTAAGATACCTTGTGATATACAAAACACAAAGTCGTTAAAGATGACATTTTTCAGATCCGGCTTAAAAACATGCGTTTTAAGATGTTAAGGACCATTTCTAACCCCCTCATTTAGGACACTCTAGTGATGCGTTCTTTGTTTACACTCCTAACTCTAAGGCCAACCACAATGTTTATCCTACACAACCATTTTATAACCCCATGTCATCATTAATCTTTTAACCAAAAACTACACAAACTACACAAAAAAGCAAAAGGCTCGGTCCTACTATTCGGAACTCAGAATGGCAGATGCTGATCATCAAGCGAACCTTGAACGAATCTTCAAGAAATTTGATACCAATGGAGATGGCAAGATCTCGTCATCAGAGCTTGGAGAAGCTTTGAAGACGCTCGGCTCTGTGTCACCTGAAGAAGTGCAACGTATGATGCGTGAAATCGATACTGATGGAGATGGATTTATTTCTTATCAAGAATATATAGATTTTTGTAATGCTAACAAGGGGTTAATGAAGGACGTTTCAAAGATCGTATAAGTTATTTCGGTTATCTCTCAGCCTTTTTTGCAGTAGAAGAAGTCGTCTTTATTGGAAAACAAGTTCAGATTTTTTTCAATGTAGTTTATAACGTCAAAAGATGTGGATTATTCCATTCATGTTTTAAGACACGAAAGGGAAATCGTGACCTCAGTGAGTTGCTTGAGGATAACTGTTTATGATCATTGTTTCTATAAATTGCAACAGTTAAGCCAAATGTTTGTGTCTTTAACAGTTGATTAATTTGCTCTAGCTTATGTTTAATGATGGTATTGTTATGACTGAATACCTGAACTATTATTTTAAGCATGCTAAATAAGTATGTAGAGAATTATAATGTCATTTTCTTCTATTTTCATGCGTAGCAAAAATAAAAAATTTAAATACGCTAGAAGGAGGGCTTGAACCTCCGACCTTGTGGTTAACAGCCACACGCTCTAACCAACTGAGCTATTCCAGCTTTTTGTTTATTAACTCCGTAGTACAATACATATATAAAATATAAAAGCTTACTACATCTACACACATCAGGATTTACGACTATTTTGCAAAGTTATAAAAAGCCGGTAAATGTTTTCTTGCAAATGCTTATTACACTGATTAGTGATTACAATTTCACCACTCCATTCTTATGAGATTTCGAAGTTACAAACAATTTACTTAGCAACTAGCAAGTGTAAGTGTAGTATAAAATGGATAGGAATTACAATTGCGGTTCATCATGGCGCTAAGGCTGTGTTCGAACACCAACCAGGCACATCCTATTGATATCTATGTCTTTTGACGAAATAAATCAATAATGTAGTGATCGGAAAGAATCTTCAGTGAAAGTATCATTCTTTTGCGCATGACTAAAATGGTTTCTGGTAGAAAAAACGTGAACCGTGAGATACACTTTGTGGACGAAACCTAAAACCTTTGAGGGGTGAATGATGGATAATCATTGCATAGAGTTGATCCCTTGATGTTACACCTCTTCTCTTTTCCATTGTGAGGCAATTTTCCATTATCATAGTGTTCACTTTGTTCACTTTCACACATGCTTTTATTTCAGGAAAAGCACTCCCACCCGCATTCTTGCACTTGCCGGAGATCTGTCTATCTCCCGCATACCCCACTTCGGCGGGATTGAGTATGTTGGGTTCTTGTTTGTATAGCGTTCACCGTGTTCAAATGTATGTAAATGTACGATGCCCTCTACTTAATGGATATATGTTAAAAAAAAAAAAAAAAAAAAAAAAAAAAAAAAAAAAAAAAGTAAAGCATTGCCAAATATAGGTAAAGACACCACTCAAACTACCAAACCCATAGAACAAGCCATTTAAGCATTAGAAAAGGAAGGGAAAAAACAGATCAAAGAGAGAAGCAACACTACTCTGACAAAGAGAAGTGAATCAGCTAATCAAATATCCATTTGCTAACAAGTCATATACATTTGTACTTCATTTTTCTAATCCTTGTACGCGTAACAAAACAAAAGCCGCAAAAAATGTTATGCGCAAGGTTGGATGCGACACTGATTCATATCAGCTGCAACATTAATCACTACAAGACTATGGTTCTCCAAACATCACAGGGCTGAAGTCGTATGTAATTAAATCAAAGAGCCACCAGAAAGACAGCAGTTTTCTACTTTTCTGTCATAGGACTTGAGATCTGCATATAAAATCTTATGCAAAAGTAAACTTTTCCGTGATCTAGACACGATCATTTAACCACAGCTGAATCCAATGAACAAACGGGTACACAACCTGAGCAAATAACCAACCTAATGAAGCTTCCACTTTCTCAAAAGCTCGTCATAAACAGGTTCCCTTCCAGCTTTCACAAGGCTCTGCCTTAACCGTGATAAAGTAGAAGATGACACCTTAATCCCTCGTTCAATCATATCTTCTGCATACTTCACTGCTTCAGGAAGACGCTTAAGATCACGCAACCCATTAACCAAACTATTCCCAATTTCCTCAATCCCATAGTCATAATTCTCAATCATGCATTTCCAAACTTTGATAGCCGTATATGGGTCCCCACCATTCAGTAACACCTTAACCGCCAAACAACAATTAGCATGAGCCGGCACAAACTCATTCTTAACCATCTCCCCAAATATCAGTATCGCTTCATCTAGTTTCCAACTCTTTAACAAATACTTAAACAAAATATCATAACTTTGCAAATCAGGAAACACACCGTTAAAAACCATCCCATCCAATAACCTTCTCGCTAAAACAAATTCCTGAACACAACAATACACCAAAATCATCGAATTATACAACTCCGTATCAACATTATACCCCTTCCCTATAGGAATCGCGTCCCACAACGCTTCAGCACTTTTCACATCACCCTTTACCGCACACTCATTCAACGCAGTCTTAAAAAACCTCACACTAGGATAACACTTCCTAACTCTCAAATCCTCAAAACACTCCATAGCCTCACTCAACCCTCCACTCCCCTTAAACAAGGCACACAATAACGAATCATACACAGCAAAATTACCCGGATCACCCAAAATCCTCACCATTTCCCCAAACGTTACCCTCGCATTAACCCCATCCCCCTCATTCTCCCACCCCTCCAACAAAATCGCGTAAGAATCCCCATCCGGCCTAATATCCTCTAACAAATCCAAAACTTTTTCGCATCTTTGGCTCGTCCATCTCTACAAATAGCACTAAGCAACATATTCAACGCGACAACATCTCGCACCAAACCAAACTTCCCCATGACCTCAAACGCCTTAATCGCACCCTCAACCTCACCCGCGATAACATAACTACCGAAAACGGAAGCGAAAGTATTTAAAGACAACAAACCCTCTTTCATCATAGAGTTAATAGCATCCCACATAGCATCAAACAAACAATTCTTACCCAACATATCAATAACCAAGTTCCAAGAATAAGGACTATGTTTATCATGTAACTGATAACCAGCCCAACGGAAAAACTTAACGGCGGGTGATGGGTATGAGTAACACAGTTTAAGAACATCTTCTACGTTGTCTGTAGTGACAATGATACCTGAGTCGTTTAAGGTTTTGTATATGTCTATGTCGGATGATGGGGTGGTTGTGATGATGTCGCAAAGGAGTTTTATTTTGACTGGGAGATTTGGGATGGTGGTGTGTGATGGGAAGACGGGGTGGTGGTTTTTGATGGGTGGTGGTGGTGATGGTGTGTGACGGTGGGTATGGGTTTCTCTGGTTTCTCTCATTTTTTTTCCGGTGTGGGTTGAAACCCTAGGGTAAAGTGGAGATGATGATGACGAACAAATTTATTTTTTGTTAAATGCTAAAAATAGTACTCGTTTTTTATTTTTATTTTATTATTATTTTTAATGTCTAAATAGCATGTAGCGCTACTTCTATCTACCCTATAATATAAGAAAGTAGCCTCAAATAACTGTGGAGGCTCCTAAAAAAGACACGTAAGCACATAGGAAGTTTACACGTATGTTTTGAGAGGAAATATATGAGATTAAAAAAGACACGTAAGCACATAGGAAGTTTACACGTATGTTTTGAGAGGAAATATATGAGATGATTGGAACTCAAAAGTCTTCACTGTTAAAATGAAATATAATCAAGGTGTATCAAGGAAGGTACTTAAAAGTCTTCCCAACTGTAGAAGGAAATCAATCAAAGGTACTCAAAAATCTTTCCCAATATGTAGACGTACGAGTGAAACTGTTTGTAAAAAGGACGGTGTTCCTTATTTAAAGGATGGCTCATGACCTATACACTGGTGAACGTATCATTAGAGAGGAGGGAGTGGGCACGGGTAAGGGATTCGGGTACCCTTACCCGAGCGGTAACACCGCCGCCACCTCGTTGGGTATGAAAATCGGGTACAAAATTCGGTATACCAAGCCGAGTGTGAAATGTGAGGTTGGATTGGGTTTTTGGCCGTTGGAGCCAATGATTCGACTTAAATGCTTGATAAAAAAAAAAAAAAAAAAATCACTTTAAAACCAAATATTACTCTCTTTATTTTCAAATAAAACACACACTAAAATCTCTCAAAACAAAAATAATTGCCAAAATGTCTTCCGATTCTTCCGAATTCGAATGCATTATTCCATCTTCGTCCGACGAGATATCAGGTAATTTCGTTGCAATACTTGCTTCAATTTCTCATTATCTTGCGGACACGGCAAGCTCTAGCCGAACTAGCGTAAATCGTCGCGACGCAATAGGTCTTCAAACGTTAGAGAATGATTGGTTCGTTAAACAAAGAAAATACAACGAAGAGTACTTTAAAAAAATTCGAATGGAGAAGCGTGTTTTGCAAATAGTGGAAGCGACATTGAAGCGAGATACCCATATTTTCAAGAAGGCTTGCAACGGCGTTGAGAAAAAAAAGTTTTCACGCAGTGAAACAAAAATCACTTCGGCCGTTAGGCAACTCGCAACCGGTAATCCCCCGGATGAGTATGATGAATATTTATGCATGGCTGCAAGAACGTCACGTGGTAGCGGAGTTACTAGACAAAGTTCTCCATGACCGTCTTCGATATGATCTCACGGAGCACGTAGCACGTCAAAACTTGCCGTATCTCGATGATTAGTGTGTTTTTTTTATTTTAATCTACTTATTTTTAAGTGTTATGTTATGTTTTTTTTTTAAGTATTATGTTATGTTTTTTTTTTTAAGTATTATGTAATGTTTTATTTTATTTAATGAAATGGTATGTTTTTATTTTAAATATTGTATGTGATTTTATGTATAAAAAAAAAAAAAAAAAAAAAAAAAATCGGGTACAAATTGGTGACCACTCCCTCCACTTAGGGTATGGTTAGGGTAAAATTTGGTACTTTTGATGTGTAATGTTTTTATTGGATGGAGGTGAGGTGGCACCTAGGGTATTAGGTGACCACTCCCTCCTCCCTTATAGCTATAAGTAACTACAAAGTCTAAATTAGACATGTGGTTATCTAAAAATAATAATGGTGCGATTAGTATATAGTAATTGGAATGAGGTAATAGTTTCATTTCGAAATTTACTATGGATATCATACAAAATATAAAGGCATATTTCATACCTTATCAACTTGCTTCCTACGCAAATTTTTCGTTGACCCTCACATAAAAACAAGATTTTAGAAAGAGGGAAAAAAATTGATATCCAATTCATCAAAATCCAAACAACAGAATGTGAATGATACAAGTGATTTAATCCATTCTCATTTCACTCTATGCCGAAACTCATACTGATTGTCATTCATGACATCAAACCAAACACACCATAAATAAAATTACAATACACAACTAACTTGAAAAGAAAGCCTTCATAATTGTCAATCGAAAGAAGAAAAGCGGAGTATCACACTTATTTATCATGTACAAGTTATAAAATCAAGTGCGATAGCTTTATATATTTACACTTGATAAATTCTAAAGAGTTGACACATTAGGACATTAGAAGGTAATGATCTTATGATATAATGAGATAAGCTATGTTGAATTTGTTACCGTACCATAATCCTCTTTTCTTAAATCTCGTGTAGTTTCAACTATCTAATAATTAGCGAATACTATTGCGTTACATCAGATAATAGTCGTGATCTTTTTAACACTTCTGGGTCGTGCTTAGCACGGCCATAAAACTTTACTAGTACCTATTATATAAAAGAGAAGTGCAAAATTACTGTATTAGGCTAAAAAATTGACAACTCAGCAACAAAATGTAACTATTGAATGCATTCAAAGTCATATGATTTATTTATTCTTGAGTGAGCAATGAATGTTGAGTCTCTATGTTTTCTCACACACACTCCTCTAGACACACATTCTTTCCCACATGGCCACATTTATTCAGAAGCAGCAACCACTTAATTGTGCGAAGGTTAGTATTTGGTTCTTAAGCTCCATAATGTTGTGTATGCGTGTCTTGGTCATGAGGCTTGTGCATAGCTCGATGCTTTCTGTGCTGACAATGACGGTGTCTGCGTTCACCCATTTATCCTTCTGTATAAATTCTATTGCTATATTTATTTTTCTGCAACTAACTGTAATATGGGACTTACTTTTGCTTTTTTTTCCTTGCATTTACGGCCCACATGACTAAAAGGTGATGTCTTCTCTCACCCTTTCATCCTTATATTGAGCTTCTTTTTATATCAATGTTTCTACAAACCAAAACCCGAAGGTGATGGTGTAGTTAGAAACGTTTTAGAGGTTGAGTGGTAGGAGCTAAGGAAGTAAGGAGGATCCTGGTGCACAAAATGAGTTTGAGACGGCTGAGCTATAGAAGTTAAGGAGAATCTCAGCGTTGGTTTGTTGGTGACGCATCATGAAGCAAGAAAGCAAGGAAGAAGATGCTATCTGCTAGCACCGTGGGGTATGATTTGGTAGGCAAGATGTTTTGGTTAGTTTTAACTGGTGAATTTGTTAAGGTGTGCAAAAAAAGAAGAAAAAAAAAAAAAAAAAAAAACTTATTTGTTTAATTCCATTTCAATAATTTGTTACGTTATTCTTAGTCAATACTTTTTTGTAAACTAATTTTGTTAGAGTTGATTTCATTGAACTAACTTGGTTATTGAAATTAAAATAATTTGAGTTTGCGAATATTGAAATAAATTATGAGCGTGAAGTGCATACTAGATAAATAATAATTCTTTAAAAAAATAAAGGAAAATAATTAATATTGAATAAAAGTACATGTAAATATCATTATTAGCATGTGTTACGGTAGAGGTTTGGATGGGGGTGTCAGTTGCATAGTAGGTAGTAAGGTGTGTTGATGTAATGACTAGACTAGAAAAAGTAAAGATTTAGAGGTTAGCAATAGTAGAAGTTGTTGGCTAGACTTGACTTTAGAGTTGAGACTATAAGTAGCATGCTATATCCATTATTTGCTTCAAACTTTATATTGAAACTTCTATTTGCTTTGAGATAAGTTTGTAACAAGTATTTTAAGGCTAAAAATTCTTGCAAATAAACAGTGATGTTGTAAATATATATTACACTAACAATTTATATGTGATGTTGTATACCTACATACTCTAACAAACAAAAGTTAAGTATGACTACATAACACAAAACTATGAATCGCAAATAAATTTCTTCTATTCCAAGAATCTAAAAACAAACCGTTAACACATTGTTAACGCCTTAGAAAATTGACATATATGCATTTTGGGAGAATGACAAATGAGATCGTCTTTAATTCCTACAAAATCTTAAAAGTCAATCTCCAACCACTCTCGTGCAAGGTTGCACAGTTTGTACCTTGCTTCCATTAATTGACAAAAGTAATAGACCATACTTATTTCTCTCATATCATATCAACCCGCACATGGCCTAGCAAGTCACAGACTAACATTGTGTTTTAAGCCCTTTCAAGTTACTTTTGTTTTCCTTTTTCTTTGCTTCTTATACATTGTTATAATTGTTGTTAATTTGTTGCGTGGTTCAAAAGAAATATACGGAGTAACGGTTAATCTCAACGTGGTTTGTGGTGTTTCTTTTATTTTATTTGTTGCATCAAGGAAGTGAATCATGTCTTAACAATAATACTCTGTATGATTCTTATTTGTTTAAAATAACTTTGTTGTGCTGGTAAATCATTCATTACACTACTAAGTCATGTGCTTGTGTTGTTGTGTTTAATGGACCTCATAAATAGTAGTAACTTTTATCCGTTGGTTAAAAAAATTAGGCATCAAGTCCTTAACCCTCATGGGCCGTGCATTTGCACGGCTAAAACACTACCTAGTTTAGAAAGAAATAAATAAACTTACAATTTTCTAGTTAATAAACCAATCACATACCACTAGAAGTCTACAAGCGAAACTCTATAAATAAATAATGGATATGTTAGCCTAGTAACAAAGTCTGATAATTGTTCTAATTAAGTCATTTAAAATTTAAATTAACAACAAAAATCATTCAAGTTTAAATAAGACAAAAATATACCGTTGTCCCTAAACTTGCCAAAAAAATCGTCTGGCCCGAAAGTTGAGAAATTCATCGCCATTAGTCTAAACCTTGGGTTTTTTAGGCCGATTGCGTCCTTTGACCCATTTTGTCTCGGTCAACATCCGTTTTGAGTTATAATAGACCACACACATTTTAACTATATGTTAGTTAAATCTAACCCAAAGTTATACCGTATTATTGTTTCCCTCTGTCTTCAATTTGATAAAACTCTAATCACTAACAATGGCACAAAATGATAAGGGGAAAGCTTTGTACAGTGGGTTGAGGAAAGAAGATTGCTCCAATGAAGAGCGTTTGGGTGTTAAGAATGAGAAGGAGGAGGTTGCCTACATCGGGTTATCAAAGGTTTGTGATTTGAAAACAAGGTTTAAGAATCTTGAAGCTATGTATAAAACATCTAAAGGAAAGGAGGGACGGGATGACATTAAAAGTTGTGGTTCTAGCTAATTGTATGTTTCGATGATAGGAAAGTTTGTAATGGTTGTCAACATGAAACCGATCAATAAAAATTTGGGTTTTTACTGAAACTGATAGTGTTTGGCAATCAAAAGTTTGCTTCTTATTGGTAATTGGTTAGTTTGACTTTTACAAGTCAATTGGCAGTTTGACTATTAGATGTCTAAGTAACTAAAGGATTTGCATTTTTGGAATATAGTTGGTGTTTGGATTAGCATTTGCATTTTGAACACTTGTAACCTTATACAATTGTTGGGTATGGTTTGAACATATGTTCCATGCATCAGATGTTGTGTACCATTGTGTTTGGTTTTGCTGATACAAAGGGATAATCGTTTGTGCTGATTATACCATGACATTTAGCATTTGAAGTTTGACTTTACAAACGTCAACTGACAAACTAATATGTACACACAGAATATAATCTGTAAGACAAACAAACAAATATTGAAACATAACCAATCATTTAGCAAGTTGACTTATAATATTCAACTAGGGATTCATTGTCTGATATAACATGAAAATGACTAAAAGTATTGATTCATTGTCTGATACAAGGTTCTACTGATAATTCACAAAATACAAAAGATGATGCAGCTTCCACCTGAACAACCTTCAACTGATGAACCTTCTAATGATCTACATACTGATATTAGAAGTGTAGTGTCGAAGACATAAGTGAAAGATGTCTAAAGGGTCAAGACGAATACATTAGTGAAAGGTGTCAAAGTAAAGGCATTAGTGAAAGGTGCTGAACGTCCGTATTGAAAGCACTAGTGAAGGGTGCTTAGAAGTCAAGTCTAAAGGCATTAGTGAAGGGTGCCTAGAAGTCAAGTCACAAGGCATTAGTGAAGGGTGCCTAGAAGTCGAGTCAAAGGCGTTAGTGAAAGGTGCCTAAGGTGTACATTCGATATGGTGTGTCGATGTACAAGATAGATTTGTATTGGGTCAAAGGATATTGATATCCTTGTTGATGTTGTCATAAGGAGCGGATCTCCTTAGGAATAAAATTTGTGTAGTGTTGGGTAGTAGTTCCTCCTTTGTAATGAAACTCGGTATCTAGCCTTTTACCGGATAAAAGGTAGGCAGCGTTGTGATAGGTTTGGTTCTACCTCGTGGAAGAGCCCGGTATCTAGCCTTGTACCGGATAAAGGGTAGGCGACGTTGTGAAGGCTTCTCCGCCACAAGGAGTTGGTGTTGTGTAGTGATTACGAACTCTCGAGTAGGTGACTTGGGGAGTGGAGTAGGGCAAGGAAGGTGTCCTTGTAGCCGAAACACTATAAATACTCGCGTGTGGTTTTGTGCTTCTTACTCTTTATCTTAGCTTTTATTTATCTATACGCTTGTCTATCAACATCCAACACACACGTTTAAATAGATTGACATAAGTCGATCTAAATAGTTTAAAACAAAGTTTTAATCGGTAAAACTATTCAACCCCCTTCTAGTTTCCACAATTGGCATCAGAGCTTCGTTACCAAGTTTCTTAGAGTATGTTGTACTTTAAAAACTTGATACGATCCGTGTTTCATTGAAAACTACAAAGAAGGTCTTTTACAAAAATAACACCACGTTTTAAAAACACTTTTGTAGGATGTTGATTAGATGACAACAATTTTTTCTTCTTCTCTTTCTCTTATTTATCTTACTAAATTGCACTAACCTTCCTTATCATCTTGCTTAGTTAAAGCTCATACTTATCAAGCCATAGAAATTGCTTGGTAACAAGCTTACCTTCCCTAAGAAGGTATCTTAATCACGAAGGAACCGGAGTTGTCTACTGACATTTTTCTTGTCATAAGAAAAGACACTCATAAGTGCATTAGAGGTATGACTTCCTGCTTATCTCTAAAGAACATTAGCTTAAGAATAAGTATGCTTACATAGGAACTTATATGATTATCTTTTCACATACTCATATATTACACGTAGCTTCGTTAGGAAACTTTTCTTGCATATGTGTTACTCTTCCGTCTATAGTCTAGGTTTATAAACTTGTGTCTTATTTTACTTAATCCAAAAATCAAATATTTCTAATAATAAAACAAAACACAAATCTCAAAAATTCTTCCTTCCCCATAAATATCCCCTCCGATCGTCAAAATCCACCAAACCCTCATTTTTCAAATCTTCCACTTTCAAAAATTACCTCTCATTCAAACTTCATCTTCCTTCTCATCTCATCTCATCTCAAATCAAAACCAAGGAAGAACTTCATCATCATGGTTTACATCGCCTTCGTACTCATCGTCTTGACACTCATCGCTCTTGTGTTCCCCATGATTAAGTTTTCTTATGGAGACATGTACTTTGTGTTGTTAATCTACATTGGTGTTATATACCCAATCCTTTGTATCGTTCTTAGCATTGAAATGAAATATTACTAATGTTCTAGTTTATCTAGTTTATTTTTTAGTGTGTTTGTCATTTCTTTTACTTTTTGTCTTTCGTACTTTTGGTCTTGAGATACTTTGGAAACCGACAATGCATGCTAAAGTAAATATTGGCTAAAATACATATCTTTGTATAAACCTATAAGATGCAAAAATCTATTTTTCGTCAAAATCCTTTTTCTGTCACTACAGATCCACGGATCCCTGTAGTTCAACTAGCCGGATCCCTCTTGGAAGGGAACCGTGAGAACCGTCTTTCTAGAAAACAGTTTCTCATGCAATATAAAAACCGTTTTCTCCCTAAAAGAAATATTCCACTAAAATGTTAAATACTAAGTGAGTTAATTGTCGTTGTTAATAGATATCTAGTAAAAAACGTTAGGTGATCATCTTTTTGTTTTAATACGTCTCATCATATTAACTTTTCACTTCCCTAGGTCTCCTCATGTCTCATGAGTATGAGTTCGACTTTTCACTCACTTATGTCTACATTCCTAACATCTCTCTTGAGCCCAACACACCTGGCAATCATGTCCGTGGGTTCAATAATCTCGAAACTCGTCACTTCCATGAAGGACGTATTGTCGACACACCTCTACTATACGAAGAAGGTATCAATACCTCTTTCCGAACCATAGGACTAGAATGTCTTCTCGGTATTAACGAGAAAATCTGTCCGAGGTTTGTATCGGAATTATTCCGTCAAGTTGAACTCGTTCGTAACGAGAATCGATCTCTATCTCTTTGGTTTTGGATAAAAAACCAAAAGTTTGTTTTAACCCTTGGCCAATTTGCTCACATTCTTCGAATTCCAAATCATGGAAAATGTTCCTTCACTGAAGATTGGTCTCTTGATTCTCTCTTCAACCATCATGTAGAAAATAGTCCATGTTGTTCACACATACCTTCCCCTCAAGACTTGACTCGCATGTTATGCAAGCCTCGACCCTATTACTCTGATCCAAACATTATCTATACACGGGATAGCCGAGATGAGTACAAGCCTCTCGCACTCATCCTACGTGAAAATGTTTGGATTCTTAGGGGAAATCGAGAAATCCTTGCCGCTTGTTGTGCTCACATAATGTACTGTTTGTTAACACAACAACCATACAATCTCGCCTATTTCTTCGCAAGGCGAATTGTAAACCTTCAAGGCAACAAGAACAAACTAATCCCTTATGGAATGTTCTTGACACACCTTTATCATCACATCATGTACTTCCACCCTCAATTTCAAAGTCCGTTGTACGTACTCGTGAATAAGATGATGGAACCTCTAAATACATCTCTCATGAAGTCTTTCTTCATTCCTGAATCGGCAAATATTCATTATCCATTTGACGATCCATCTAGCGAAAACGATCAAGAAACTTAGTTTTCTTTCCAAATAGGCTCCATCCTTAGATTTCGTCTCTTATCATTGTAATGTGAATTTTCTCATGAAATAAAACATTTAACGTTTGATGTCTCGATTATATAGTTGTTCAAATTTCTTAGAAAACCCTAGCTTTGAAAAACGATACCTTGTGCAACTTTTTGCATACCTTCTGTGAAGGTATTGTTTAGCAGAAGACGGATCCCTCAATTTGTACTAGATGGATCCCTCAGCTTAGGGAACTGTGGGATCTGGGCAAATAGAAATGCAATTGCAGTCTTTATACTTCAAACCATATTCTTAGAACACTTCAAACTAACTAAACATAATGTCTTAGGACCAATTAAGTATTTCTCACGCATAGTAAGGTCCACACTCACTCATAGCTCATTTAGGATCACACTCAAGGTGCTTTTCGACTTATCATCTCACCAAAACTCATCATTCTTCCTCTCCTATACTCACACATCATCTCTCACATATCAACACATCTAGTTTTGTAAACCTATCAATTTTAGCAAATTGATCTTAGTCGTCCATACCTCAAAATGGGTCAGATACTAGTTTTTCCATTTCTTATAACTTCTAAGGTATTTTCCAAAATTATCTTAAGTTACTACCTGGTCTCTAGGATCATTTAGCTCCACTTGACACTCTCAAATCTTCTAGTGTCATCTTTGGTCATTAATTGGTACTAATTAAGTTTCATTTTCTTCCATAAAAGGCAATCATTAGCTACATCACTCATTGCCCTTGATCATTTAAGTATCCTTTCATTTAAGACACTTAGGAAGACTGAAACACTCAAGAGGTATAGGTATTAGACCTTACAAACATCATTTTTTCTCCTCTCTTAGCTGCAGAGAACCGGATCCCTAGGATTAGCCTAGACGGATCCCTCATTGGAGGGAACCGTGGGATCCGGGTGACATATTCATCCAAACTCTAGCTAAAACAATAATTTCAAACTCTTCTTGATAATTTAAACACTCCATCTTGTTTTAATTAAATTCCTAGATCAGTGCAACTCTTAAGATGACTCTTGTGCATGCAAATCATCACATTCTAAAGGATCTTAGTGGCTTAAGTCTTGAATGCACTTGCCAAATCCTGCCCCTTATAAACCATCTTGTGAAGACTCCTAAAGTCATCATATACATCCTCATTCTCAGTATTTAGAAACCTTATAACCTTAATTTTTTTTTTCATCTCATCATGAGGAAAGCTCCTAGTGGTAACTCATCCACCAAAGGACCATCCAAGAAACTTGCTCGTGTTGTTCATGAAATTTCTTCAACCGAATCATCTCCCGTTAAATCCACAAATGGTAGGATCTCCCCTCCACCTATCAAACCAATCCCCAAAAGGATTGTTCCCACAAAACTACCAATGCCAAACACCACTATACCCTCTATTTCCACTAAACCATCACCCTTAGTGCCTAGAGCCATATCATTCACCACTCCACTCTCATCTGTTAAGAATTAGAAAATTCCATAGTGAAGAGTCAGTCACCCCAAATATTATCTAGCATAAGTTAGCTCGTAGACTTGTCGTTATTTATGTTACTTAGTAGTTTATTTGTTAATTAGTAGCATAGAATAGTTTAGTGTAACACCGTGGAGGAAGGACGGGTCTTTACCCACTGTATACCTGATCCACAGGCCGATAGGAGGTCGTGTAGTCTGTAAGTATAAATACCCCTTCCATCCATGGAAGGGGTGTGGCTTCTTTGAATCTAACCTTACATTTGTTTAAGCAACTCTCTTTCAAGAACCTCCTCTCAACTCTCTTCATCTCTCTAAAATGGCTTTCTTATTTAATCACAATCCTAGACCACCCGAATCATCAAACAACATAAATATTGGATCCTAACAATTGGTATCAGAGCCAAGGTTGTGTTGCCTTTGATGATTCGTATGGTGTTTACACTTGTGTTTGAAGCGGTTTGCGCGGTTTGATTAAATCGGGTTTTGTCGAATGTTTTGTTGTTGGTTATACAACCTTGATTGTGGTTATGGTCTTTTGTATCTACTAGTTTAAGCATGTGTGATGTTGGCTTCTAAATCTGTTTGGCTTAAAATATTTAACTTTGTTCAGATTGTACTATTTTATGATGTTTACTGGTGTCATCTGATTAGGTTACTTATTGGTTATAAGAAGCTTAAGCAAGTTTTATGGACAGTATTGATTCTGTTGATGGTCCTCGATGCAAGCTGTCATTCAAATTTGGTCCAGATTCAAGGTTTTTTGTATGCGAGTTGGTGCTGTATTGGGTGCGACATGGCGCATTTTTTAATGCGTGTTGTCAAAATATTGGATGCGAGTTGGCTACTTTATGTCCAGATACACAGAACCTGAAGCGAGTTGCTTACACTGGCATTATTTAATGCGAGTTATTTGTGTATGGTCAAAAGCGAGTTGGGTACTGGTTCAGTTTCATGCGAGTTACTTAACTCGCATTTGGTTTTATTGCACTTTGCTATTGAGCGAGTTGCGTTTGATTTAATGTCAAAAGCGAGTTGTCATGCTGCATAAATGTATTGATGCGAGTTGGGTATAGATGCGAGTTGATGACAAAGACTAAAGCGTGTTGAGTACTTGCAGAAAAGTGTGCTAGTTGTGTAATTATGCGGGTTGTTGAAGCGACTTGTTTTGATAAAGATGCGACTATGTATACACCTCCCTAAATCAAGAACCAGAAAACATCTTTCAAGACTCGACATACATAAACATATCATTCAAGATCCAGAAAAAGTCAACATACATCATGAAAGATAAAACCATACATCAAGAATCAACTCATCTTTTAAACCTACATCATACCCACACCATCAAGATCTCAGTTTGTGCTCAACATCTTCTAAATCTTTTACAAGATTTTGTTTGAACAACACCATCATCGATCCATGATGTCTTGCATATTTCATCTATTCGAATCCAAGAATTAGAGTTATAACAATTTTAGTTATACTCTATTTCCTTTTCGTTATACCAACTCATCACATCTCATACTACCACTACTCATGTCACAAATCAAAACTTAAAAGTAATAGATCTCAGAGTCATTATTCGTGGGTTTCAAAGAGTTATCTTGCCTCAAAGGGCATTCCACACGAGTGAATAAATCTCATCACAGATCTTGTATCATCATGTTTCAAACCAATTCATTTAGCTAAAGTAAAACTTGTTTAAGATCTCAGATTATTTGTGATTATTGGACCATAATTGATCTTTCACACAAATGTCTCCATCATTGATCTAACTCGTGTGATAATTTTCAAACAATAAGAAATGATTTCAACAATTTTGTTGAATCAAATCTTTGTTTCGTTAAAGGTCCCAATGATTACACGAAAACTTGAAAAGAAATACAAGGATAGAAAATGTAAACCTACCTTGAAGCTATTGCTTGTACTCATAGCCATCTCCATCATAAAACCCTCGAGCCATCCCTGTGGCTATGTGGCTATGTCGCATCATGTCCTTCATGCCATCCCTGTGGCGAGGACATCACGCTTGTTCATGAGACTTGAGGTATGCCGTTTGGAGTTTGATGATTAATTATTTTTGTTGATGCGTCTTAGTAAACAAATTAACTTGGGCTGTGCATTGGACTTATCTGTGAAATATTAGTTGTGTTTTTGATTTCTGTATTTGTGATGTGAGAAGCAGTTAAGTGGGAGGCGGATAGGTGTGAGATTATGGGGATGTGAGAGTTTTTAGGGTAATGGTGGAGTATGTGTGCGTTTTATACCCCGGAATTAGGGTAGTGATTATTTGGACTGGATCACTATTATCACATGGGCTGCAAAGTATTTTAATGTGACTATCTTGGGCCATCTGTTTAATTATCAAATTAACTTGGGCTGTGCATTGGACTTCTACGTGAACTGTGCTTACTAATTCAATAATTTGATAAAGGTATAAGGTGGCTTCTTGGACAATGGATATGGTGAATATGGGGTGATAGCCTATGATTATTCTCACATTAATATTGGATTCACTTGTTTCTATTATTTTGATAATGAGACCATGGTTTCATACTGGTTTGGATGGGTCATTTGGTATACTGAGTTTGATCAGACAATCTTTTGGACCGAGTCATATTTTCAATTTGATGATTATTCCATGATCAAACTTGGGCCCATTGATGATTATTGTGCAATTTGAGATGTATTAATTGAAAAGTAATATAAGATTTGATGATGAGATTTCTTGAAGTAATTTATCGATGAGAGGGATTGAAAAGGATTTGATAATGATGAGATTCGCATTGAGGTTTGATACTTTGGTTTATGCATTTTCACGGAAGATATTTTGTCACGGCTTGAATTGTTATTGGAACAAGGTTGACTGTGGGGCTGTATGTATGGTATTTCTTATTTGGATTTGAAGTGAGGTTTTCCAGGCACGGTTGCTTAATTTTTGTCTTCTTTCTTTCTACCATTCTGCGAAGATGACTTGTTTGGGCGTTTATAGAGGGTGATAAAGACTTGGCTATTTAGTTGCGTTTGTGATTCTTTCTCGTTTAACCCACAACGTAGCTATCACTTCGGTGTCTCACGCAGTTGAGGATATGTCAAGAGGTTTTTTACATTGGGTACACCGTTTCTTCTTCACAAGGATTAGTACAAGTAACAAATCTGGGGAATTTTACTTCATCATCAAGTTTGGCATATCGGGTCTACTTCTCAATGTGGTCACTTCAATAGCCGACAGAATGCGCGAATGATGTGTTTACCAATGTATTGATTGGATGGTTGATGATGTTGTTGATATTGGATAAGGAACCATTGATGAACCGCTGCATGTTCCCCTAAAACAGAAATTCACCGAAACCAAAGTTGTCGTAAAACATTCAAATTTACGTTGTTTACGGTTTGGTCTTGATTTTGTAAAATCCCGCGAAAGAATCTATTTCTCGGTTTAAATCTTTGACTTGTAAAATCCCATGACAATGGAAACATCCTGTAATTGCAAAGGTGCATTTCCGGATCTATCTTACGGTTTACTCTTGGTTTTGTAAAATCCCGCGAAAGAAACTATTTTTCGGTTTAAACCATAGAGTTGTAAAATCCCGTACTGATGGAACCATTCTGGAGAAATGGAAAGTGTATATCGATATCTTATTTGATGCTGGTGCTACGGTTTCTAGTTCAAAGAAGGGATAAAAGGGTGTACTTCATAAATTGGATGTTTGTTTGGATTGTCCTCATGGCAGTTTGGCTATTACAAGGTTTTACGGGGTTACGTGCTTTTAACCATGGTCAGGATGAAACCATTATCAAAGTTCATTTAAATGTCAAAGAAGGCTAGATTTGAGCTGTTCAGAAGATGTGACAGAGGCGTTAATTCAGTATTATTTATTTGAGGTTGAAGTGAAATATCATGGGCAATTGTACTTAGTATCTGAAGGTATCGGGGATGGTTGGATGAAGATTCTTCAAGATCCTTGTTCGAGCTTATCTTCAAATACGAAGACTTGGAAATCTAGTTATTGTTGGGTGTCTTTTACATTTTCTTTTACCACTTGGGGGAATTGGGCTCATACCACCACAAAATAACTATCACTTTAAGGAGTTACGTTGTAGTGCTCAGTGTCACATTGAATTGTGGATTCTCAAGAGGTGATGTACGTCTGTTACTTGATGGTTGGTTGGATGAAGAGTATAGAGTACTTAGAGATTCAATGGAGGATGAAGTCTCGGCACCGCTCTTTGTTACCTATGTGCAAGTTTAAGTCACGAGTTGGGGTAGTTTACTTGAGGGTCAAATTCATTATATGGGTTTTCTCCATCATTGTCACAACAAAGAGCCTACTGAATGATAGTGGGGTGATTACAAGTTTGCCAAGAGTAGATGAAAAGAGAGAAATTTATGACGTTTGAACACAACAGTTCAAGCCTCGTACTCTAAAGAAAAGAAAAGTGTACGTTTCAGTGCGCTTTATCTTCAAAAGAAGAGAAATCTTCTTATGACGTATGAATACATCAGTTCATGCCTCGTTCCCTAAAGAAAAGAAAAGTGTACGTGTCAGTGCGCTTTATCTTCTGAAGAAGAGAAATCTTCTCTATTATGACCATTCTCATCAACATGCTTCATGCTTTTTCCATGCGCTTTTAATTATCAAGTGAACCGGGCTACTAGTGATTGTTTTCTCATTCCACTTGCTCGATTATAATGAAGATGGCGACATCACGTGCTAATTTTGCGGGGGAGAAGTGTGAATAGAATACATTTAGAAGATACTCACTTGTTTAATCAAGAATGGCAACTTCGTATGCAATTCTTGAGGGGGAGAAGAAGTGTGAATTTAATGCATGGTTGATTGATTTCTGAGAATATATGGTCATACGGCTCCTAACTCATGTAAGAACCGAGCTTCTTCTTATCGGGTCATCTTCACATGGAGTTTTTCTTCTAAGAGCCGTTGGTTGACATCTTCACTCGGATTGATGAAGTTTATCGACAAAGTGCTTTCGGTTAATGCTTCACGTATACATCAACATGATGATTCCGAACAATCTCTCTGTTCTTGTTTGATGTGATTGGTAGTTTGGTGTTACCATCTTGTGTGTTCGTTGCGGCCTGATTGCTGATTTCCTTGATGAACATCTTTCTGTTCTTGTTTGATTGGGAGGGTTTTTAGTTAAGGGGATTTGCAAGATGTAAGTTAATTGGGATGCTTTTTGGTGGGATGCTTTTTGGTGTGAATTGAAGATGTTAACACTCTATTCCCCATTCGGACAATCTTGAAGAAGGTCGAGTCTACAGTCTGTTCTACATTTTCTGCTACATGTTAGAAGACTAAAGACGAGTTGCATTTAACTATCTAAAGACTTCTTCTTAATCTGGGCATTTATCAAACAGATTGTCAGTTTATGGGAGGCGTTGATATTGACTATTGTTATATTGCAGTTGCACTATTGAATAATAATCCGCTCTTTGGTATTCCTTTGCCAAATCTTCACGGATTATTGTTCATGAAAAATGATCCGCTCTTTGGTATTCCTTTACCAAATCTTCACGGATTATTGTGCACTCTGTAAATCAACCACATGAACATTAAGGAAAATGACTACCTCATCCGCTTGAAGACATTATTGGTGAATCTGCCATATCAGTCTCTATATGTATATCTTTAGGAAGATGGAATTGATGTTGAGGAATCATTTGTTCCGGTTCATTAAGTGGGTCAATGTACATCCGGTTGTACATTTATTCACGTGTTGGACATTTGGCACAAGTTGATTACTTTGGAGTTAATCATTTATCACTTATTTGAGATTGAAGTTGACTTTCACAAAGGCGTGTTCTTATTTGATAACTTGCTCGGGCTTAAGAATTTGACTTGAAGACTTGGTTTATCTAGTTACCAGCAGTCGGGGTGGATGGTTGAAGACACAGTTAACTATCACTATTAGGAGTTACTTTGTTTTACTTTCGGTGTCACGCGCATATGGCGGTGTGGATAATCAAAGAGGTGTTAATGTCTCATACTTTGTTTGGGTAGTGAGTACTTAGAGTTTTGCTTGAAGCATAAATTCTCAACACCGTTCTTCCATCATTAGGTGCAAGGTTAAGATACAAATGTGGGGAAGTTGACTTCAGTTTCAAGTATGGTATATCGGGTTGTCTTCTTCAGTGGTCACTTCAAATTGTCTACATAAGGGTTGATATAAATAGTCAGAGAGAGTCTTGACAAGTTGATTCTCACAAGAGTTCAAGTGTTCTTCTCAACAAATTTCTAGTATACGGGCTTATAGTAATTTGCTGACTCTGAAGTGTTAAAACCAGAAGGGGAAGGAGACAAGCATCTAAACGCGAGTAAACTTGATGAACTTAATACTTCTAAGAAATTAAAGATATCAGGGAGACAAATTTTATTACCGCAGAGAAACTCAAGGTTTGACTCATGGCGAGTAAACTTGATGAACTTAATTCTTCTAAGTGATTGAAGATATCCCCGGAAAACAAATGTCATGACCGCAGAGAAACTCAAGGTTTTACTCATCAAGGCGTTTAGTGTTCTTATTCCAACTATGTGGGGAAGAGATGGAAGAGTTAGTTTCTGAAGATGAAAGAGGTATTTTTACAAGTGTGTGATGATTTTGATGTTATCACAATCATGGGAGAGATTGTGTACATTGGGGGCTTCATTTGTTTCACTTGAGTGCTTAATCGATGATTAGAGATATAATCACTTATTCGGAGTTGAAATCCGCAGAGATAGTCCTCGCAGAGAGATAATGGTGATTGACGGCCTTCTTCAATGTTATCGGTTATTCTCTCTTTGGGCATTCGGGTACTTCGGGTTCTTGAGCTTCATACACTTTCTTCAGGAGTAGAGAAAAGTATACATGAGGGTTATTTTTGGCTATTGGACTTAATCTGCTACTTCGATGGTATAAGTTTCTTTGTCTTCGGGTATGTGTATTGGGGTTCGTGAGCTCTAGTCTAAGAGACTGACTGCATCAATTCAACTACGTGGGGGAAGTGGTCTCTTGACACCTTTTGGAATGGATTGCTTCAGACTTCAGTAGAAAAGAAATTTGAGAAGATTGTTTTATGTGTGGGATGATACGTTGCTGTTCTTCTTGTTGATGATATAACCTCGAACTAAGAATCACGGTGATTATTCTTGAAAGGGAGCGGTAGGGATTTATGATAATGGTTATTAACCTGTGCTTCTCTGTGCACTGGCTAAGGCAAGCTTGAAATAGAGCTTTGAATCGCTTTCAGCTAAAGGATTTTCGGTTTGGGGAAGCGCCAAAGTCTCACTTTCAGATGGTTCAATTTCTTTCTTCGATTCAAGAGCCCCGGAAGCTTTGGTGGTGAATGTTTAAGAGTTGATGACCTCTATCTTCTACGACGTCTTTGCTCGATATCCTTATCGCGGTACTTTCGTATCATCATCTTCTTTAACTATATCATCTAATCTATCCTTGTAAATATTAATTAGAAAAACAAAATACAAAAATATAAAACCAACAAAAAGAAAAATAGAAAATTATAAAACCTTCTAAAACCCATAAAAATCAGAAAATTTGAAAAAGACCAAAAATATGTTTTTCTCATGACATGTCTTACGTATCGATAACATCTCTGCGGTCTTAGAAATGTCATTCAATAATGGCACGGGACCATAGATGAAGTTCGAGCAGGAGGTGTAAATATTCTGTTTCCAAAACATGTCTAAAAACATGGCTTACTGATTATTCAGACTGTAACCCGCTTAAAAAATGGCTTGCAGTTACTTGACTGTAACCGTGCTTAAAATATGGCTTGCTATCATTTCGGATAGCAACCTTGGCGTTCTTCAAAAGAAAGGAAAGTGTTGCGCTAAACCAATTTTCAAATATTTTCGTGCACTTATCCTAAAAACAAATGAGGAAAGTATGTCGAAGGACTGCTGTTCCTACACAAATGTTTTTCGTCTAAAATTCTTCAGAAAAATATTTGGTGTTTTCAAAATGGTGGAAAATAAGTTGCTTAAAAACAATCAGATTCAGAGTTTTTATAAAATTTGGAAACTCAATCAATGACTTCAGCACTTTTAAAATCTTTTATAAAATGAGTTATTGATTGAGGGGGATAATGTTTTCAAATCTATATCATCTAACGGGCTTTCTTAATTATCCTACGTGCTTAATTAAAAATGTTATTTGCCTATGTCGAAGGACTAGGAATTTAGGATGTGATTGTTAGGTTTAGATGATTATAGTTTGATGAACACATTATTCCCATACCTTATATGATCTAGTTAATATGTTGAATTGATTTATTAGTCGATTCTTTGTTTGGGTGATGTCGACCACCATATATCATTTGTGTTTACTAACATATGCGGTATTTTGGTATAAGAATGTCCCGATCCGGATCCCACATAATATGATGATTGGATGCGAAAAGAAGGGTAACTATATCTTGGGTTGACAAATGAAGGAACGGAGCTTAATTGGACTTCTATGGAGAGTTGGCATAAATGCAACGTAAGAGGTCTCACGGCATCAGCAGATGGTTTTATTCTAAGTGATTGAAGAAAGCGGGCTTAATGTGACCTCGGTTGGCATTCAAAATGCAGCGTAAGAAGAAGTCTCACTTGCATTAGCGGATGGTTTTCTTCCAAACCCTACAGCAACAACAACGGAAGCTTCTCAACCACTAACGTATCTTTGTGCAGGATACCATTTTTAAACAATTTTTGAATAAATTTGATTAAATTGTTTTGAAAAATGGAAAATATTGTTTTGAAAATATATTGGACTAAATTTTGAAAATCACCGGACTTCATTTTATCAAAACTTAAGTCACTCAATTATTGACTTTGGTCATCGATTGAGGGGGAGAGTGATTTAATTTAAAGTATTTTCAAACAATATATCTTGAAAAGAGTCCGTTTGTACGAAATTATGTGGTGATCTAAAGATTTAATGTTATGTCATGGTATGAATTTTCTTTTGAATCAAGGTCTTTCAAAATGAAATTTTTTCTGTTCTTGTTTGATTGTGAAATTGTTTTGTTTTACTCAAAAGATCTCTTTAAAACAATCATACACGACACTAACAATCTTTAATGTCTAAATGTTCCTTATTAATCATTTTTCAAAATTAAATTTTGCCACGTCTTTCCCTAAAACTCTTTTAAATGATTTAAATCAATTGGGATCACAAATCTCAAAAGGTTTGAAATTTTGATCGGGGTAGAGATCGTGAGTTAAATCTCTTATTTGTTTAAATGGAATTGGTTTTAGTCCTTTAAAGGCACTCCTGCCTCCATGTGCCAAACGATTTCATACACAATGCACATGTTGAGGAGGAGGATTTATCAAAAAACATGATGAGTATTTAAACCAGGCCACATATTCTCCCATGTTTTCTAAACCGTATTAAATCACTTAGGATCCAAAATCTCAAAGGATTTGATATTTTTGATCGGGGAAGAATTTGTGATTTAATAATGAAATTTGATAAAAGGTGATCGTTTTGATTTAATTGTGCAGGCTGCTCTCCCATATGTGCTAAACGCTTTCGAATCTCGAAGCACATATTGAGAGGGAGCAAACAAATATCAGGTACTGAAAGATTTTTAAAGTGATTTATAAAGTACCTTGATTGAGTTTTAAAATGGCTTCTTAATGGCGCTTGTGATTGTGGATGTGCTTCAAATTAACTCTTGCCTCTATGTGATAAAAATGATTTCAAATATCCTATGCACATATTGAGGGGGAGATTTTACCAAAGAAATTCAAATGGCTTTTTCTAAGGAAGTGTGATGAAGAAATTATTTCAAAGAAATTATTTCAAAGAACTCTTGCCTCCATGTGCCAAAAATTTTAAATCATATGCACATGTTGAGGGGGAGAATTTCTAAAATGATCAAAACTATTAAGGTACAAAATGCTTTGATCTCGTATCACAAGTACCTTGATTGTTTTCCAAATGATTTTTCGATTGGTTTCATGAAGGAAAGAACAATACCAAAAGACCGACCAATTTACTTTATGCAGGGAGTTATAAGGATGGTTAGGTTAGGTATTAGTTCCACGATCCAACGAGCAGGAGGGATCTACCGGGGACAATCCACTTGATAGTGTAGAGTCCTTAGGTATATTGAAAAAAGGAGAAAAGTGAGATATGGGAAGAGTGTGGACTGAGACGAGCTAGATCTTTGGAATAAACCCAACAAGGTTCTAGTTATGAAGTCTCGGTAAGCACTGAAGGGGATGAAGAATGAAAAAGAAATGAATATGAAAAAGGGTGAAAAGAAATAGCCCTCCAATAATTCAACCTTAGGGCAAAAACCGGGTTCAATACATATGCTCTTTGGTGTTTACTAAGGTACACTTTGGTATTGAAGACAAGGCGACGTCATGGACCCGATGCGCTGCACTACAACTTCCCAAACCACTCAAGTTCCTCTTAAAAGGGCTTGTTTCATTCTGACGGGGAACCTACATAACCTATCGACTTTCTCTTAGAGACTGTTGATATTGAAGAAGGAGACCCTCTCCCTAGTCTCCGGCATAGGAACCAAATGTGCACGATTGAGTCTAGAGACAAGAGATCATCTACAATATCTCATTAGGACACTAAATTCTTGAAGACATGCTGTTTCACACAATGTGGAAAGTAAGTATATTTTAAGAGTCCTACGCTTTATCTTTGTGGTATTGCCAGAACATCCGAGTGATATGTAAGTATTCACGATGAAGTTGGAAAGCCTTCTGGAGCCAACATCAAACAAGCTCCTGGTAGGTGGCATGTGAGATCTTTTCTAAAGATCAAACTTGTGACAACTGGACAGAAACGATGGGGCGATTCATTCGTGAATCAACCTTGGTCCAGGAAATGAATTGACGAATACTTTTGGAAAAACCGTTCGATGTGCAAACCTTCTTTTCTCTAGCACGTCGAATGTGTATTCATTTTCAAACACAAAAAGTATCTCTGATTGAAAAATACTTTTAGAAAAACCATTCGATGTGTGAATCTCTTCTTTTCACTAGCATGTCGAATGTGTACTCATTCTCTTATTCAAAAAGTATTTTGTTTGAAAATTGATCTTTCTCATAAAACCTTCGTCGTATTGCAAAACTCTTTCTTCAGGCAATACACGATTGTTTTTCAAATCATTTTTCAAATCATTTTTCATCAATCGGTGAATCTCAATTCGCTGGTTCACTCACTCCGTGTTGTCTTCTTTGAGACGTTCCGGTTTGAGAACAGCTAGAACAGCTGCGAATCCCTGTCAAGGAGATTCTCGGAATCCTACCGATCACAGGCAGTACTTGTACGATCAACGGGAACCATGGGCGTGTACCTCAATTCAGTGAAAGTGATCAAAGACACTTTCGTGTGTTTTATTGCTAAGCGTTGTTTGCGGTACATTTGGACGGTTGCAGCTGATCCGAATTGAGGAGTCAATCCAAAGCCGCATGCTCACAGCATCCACACTTAATTGAAGAAATCATGACAGGTGCATATCTACATAACCTGGTTCTGATATTTTTATACTATGCTTCTGCTTCGCTGCTGCAAATATCATGAACCAGTAAGGCTTCCGCTACTCTGATGGAAAGATGTCATGATCCAGAAAGTGTGAGCATGTCGGTCCAAAAGTCACAACTTCACATGATGGCAACACAATAAAGGGTGATCCAGAGATTTACTGTGGCTGATGATCTCAAAGAAAGCTCGAAGATCATCAAAGATGTGGATCAGTTCAAAGACCTCCACTGAAAGTACAAAGCACTCGGACTTTGAAGTTGCACTACAAAAGCACAAAGATTGCGGAATTGAAGAATTGAAGTCTACGAGCTCAAGAACAAAGTCAAGAATAGAATGCTAGGATTCGAAATGTAAAACATGGTGTGACCTCCCTTAGGGGGAGACTGTTAGGAATTAGAAAATTCCATAGTGAAGAGTCGGTCACCCAAAATATTATCTAGCATAAGTTAGCTCGTAGACTTGTCGTTATTTACGTTACTTAGTAGTTTATTTGTTAATTAGTAGCGTAGAATAGTTTAGTGTAACACCGTGG
The DNA here is from genome assembly GCA_910596185.1 of Chrysanthemum makinoi. Classification (NCBI taxonomy): domain Eukaryota; kingdom Viridiplantae; phylum Streptophyta; class Magnoliopsida; order Asterales; family Asteraceae; genus Chrysanthemum; species Chrysanthemum makinoi. The sequence continues at coordinate 221,169,510 of OU343218.1, forward strand.
AGGAAGGACGGGTCTTTACCCACTGTATACCTGATCCACAGGCCGATAGGAGGTCGTGTAGTCTGTAAGTATAAATACCCCTTCCATCCATGGAAGGGGTGTGGCTTCTTTGAATCTAACCTTACATTTGTTTAAGCAACTCTCTTTCAAGAACCTCCTCTCAACTCTCTTCATCTCTCTAAAATGGCTTTCTTATTTAATCACAATCCTATACCACCCGAATCATCAAACAACATAAATATTGGATCCTAACATCATCAACACACCTCTACAATCTAGAGGACTTGCCTCCTAGGCCATCACATCCTCCACCATTGCCAACATTCTCAATGGAAAGAATAACGCAACAAAATCAAAGTTTTGAATCAACACTAGCCCCATCATCCTTTTCTCCGTCACCCTCAAATAGTCCATTTTGGATTATGAGGAATCATCAAAGTCAACCACCCGACCACATGGAAGTTGACACCTCTCTACCTCCGCCATCATTCTTAGTTGAGCCATCATCGAATGTGCCTTCGCCAATCCCTCCTTCTTTTGAGGATCCTGAACCCTCTTCACTTGATCCTCCACATCAAGCCATTTTCTTTCTACCACCACCATTTCTGAGCCATGACAAAGATTGTTATAATTGTCAACATGTTGAAAGCTTGATACATGAAGTACGTGAAGATCAACGTTTCATGTTCTATCACCTCCTCTCTATATTCTTATTTTCTTTATTTTTACATGTTTTTCTTAAAACAAGGTGTTAGTTTCTTTTCGACGCTCATTTTGTTTTGAAAAAAAAGGGGGAGAAGGGAGTAAAAACTCCAATTCAAACTTTACGAATTTTAGTTTTTCCTTAAAATAATTTTATGTTTTGTCGTCAACAAAAATGGGGAGATTGTTAATACAAATAAGTCGTAAAAACGTTTATTTATATTTTACGATCTTCTAATGTTTTGTCGATAACAAACGTAAAATCATTTTAACGAAACAAATAAAATACGTAATTGGTTTGAGTCAATAGTTTACTAACACACTTACACTTTTCATATAAAACACTAAACAAGTAATAGTGATTTTATGATTTAGTAATGCATATGTACAACAACTAGTGTTTACATATTGGGTAGATATATACATAATTAGTATGTATTGTAATGGGTAATACAATGGCTAGAAGTTGAAGTATTTGACCCATTGACTAAATACATTGTATGTAGTTGGGTAAAAACCCAAAGTCCATGAACCATACCCATGGAGCATAACCCATAACCCATAACCCATTGCATGATATCATGCTTAAGTCATAATGGGTTTTACCCATGACCCATGGACTAGATGCATTGCATCTAGTAGATACACTGTATCTACTTGGATACCCATGGTCCAAAGTCTAGGACCCATGACCCATAACCCATGACCCATGACCCAAAACCCATGGGCAAAGAGGAGCTTCTCACTGTTCCCCCAGTTTACACTGGACGAATCTCTCAAGTAAGGGATCCGTGAGATCCGTGGAACAGTAGCACATTTTCCTCTATAAATAGTGAGCCATTTCTTTATTGTAACTCACCCCTTTCACATATATTTTCTCTTTGAGTCGTAAACTCTCTAACCACATATCCAAGTGATCTTTGTATGTAGCTTTGTGTTTGTGTGATTCTCTAGGTTCCTCTTAAAGGCGAGATCACCACCTCTTGAAGTCGAGCAAGCTCAATTCCATGAGTTTCCATGCTTCATCATCATTAAGACTACTGAGGTTATCTTGTTGATAATTCTCTTCTTTCTCATTAGAAGTTTAGTGTCGAAGACATAAGTGAAAGATGTCTAAAGGGTCAAGACGAAGACATTAGTGAAAGGTGTCAAAGAGTCAAAGTAAAGGCATTAGTGAAAGGTGTCGAACGTCTGTATTGAAAGCACCAGTGAAGGGTGATTAGAAGTCAAGTCTAAAGGCATTAGTGAAGGGTGCCTATAAGTCAAGTCACAAGGCATTAGTGAAGGGTGCCTAGAAGTTGAGTCAAAGGCATTAGTGAAAGGTTTCGAAGGTGTACATTCGATATGGTGTGTCGATGTACAAGATAGATTTGTATTGGGTCAAAGGATATTGAAATCCTTGTTGATGTTGTTTATGTTATAGGCGAATCTCCTTAGGAATAGAATTTGTGTAGTGTTGGGTAGTAGTTCCTCCTTTGTAATGGAACTTCGATTATCTATAATCTTAGGATAAAAAGGTAAACGCGTTGTGATAGGTTTGGTTCTACCTGGTGGAAGAACCTAGGTATCTATCCTTGTACGGATAAAAGGGGTAGCGTTGTGAAGCTTCTCCGCCACAAGTTGGTGTTGTGTAGTGATTACGAACTCGGTAGGTGACTCAAAGAGTGGAGTAGGGCAAGGAAGGTGTCCTTGTAGCCGACCACTATAAATACTCGCGTTGTGGTTTTGTGCTTCTTACTCTTTATCTTAGCTTTTGTTTATCTATACGCTTGTCTATCAACATCCAACACACACATTTAAATAGATTGACATAAGTTGATCTAAATAGTTTAAAACAAAGTTTTAATCGGTAAAACTATTCAACCCCCCCTTCTAGTTTTCCACAAACACCTTCTTCCTCTTTGATAACAACACCACATTTCTCTATTTTCCTTTTGGTTACACTCCCCAGCATTTTGTTTCTATCTATCCCCTTCCATTTACGTTGAGTCCTAAAAGGTGTTGGACTTGTCATTAAAAAGTTAGCATCTAGCTCTATCCAACCCATAACCTTGAAACCTATGTTTTTGTTAATACAAATATCGTCATTAAAAGTTATTTTTATTTGATCTTTACCTAAGTTTTGTTTACGACAAAAGTAAGTTTATTTTTTATAAAAGCTTAAAACTTGACAAGTTTAATAGATATTAAAACAAGCTTTTCCAAACAAATACTTTCATCACTCAAACATCTACATTGTGATTATTCATATCTTAAATATGAATCTAACCATAATGTATTTTGCATATTTCTTAAAACCAAACATTACTTATGTATTTTGCATTTTTCTTAAAATAGAAATTGTACACATGACATCATGTAATGCATCATGGAAATCATTGGAAGATTCCATTAGATATTTTGTGTGGATTTGTACTCATCATATCTCACAAAATATTAGATAGATATGGTTGACTTTGGCAAGATTTTGATATCTTGCTGTCAGACACCGGCGGCACCAAAATACATAAAGGACGGAACCCTTTGAAGGGGTCCGCTGTCCGTGGTGCTTGCTGATGTTTTTGGCTATAAATAGCAAAGCCAAACCAAGTAGTTTTCATCCCTCTCATACTCTCTTACATATCTTCTCTCTAACCTTTCTAACTTAGTTTCATATCATATTAGTGATCTCTTTTGTAGCAAAGAAGATCAAGTCACATTCAAGCTTCAAACGTGAAGTTGGAAGTCTTGTTTGTTTAGTGTTGTATGATCTTGTGTTGATCCATACTTCATTGTTGTATTAAATCATCATAATCTTGTGAGTGTGAGTGGTTAGTATTTTAGTCCTCAAAATACATTGTGTGTGGGAGTGGTTGTACCCTGGAAAGAACTTCGACATTTAGCTTAGTGTCGAAATTGTGTAGCGAAAAGGGTTTCTCGCGTTGAGAAAGGAGCTTGTTGACTAGTGAAGTTAAACTCTCGAGTGTGAGACTCGGGGAGTGGAGTAGGGCAAGGAAAAAGAGTCCTTGTAGACCGAACCACTATAAACGACTTGTTGTGGTTTGATCATTTCTTTCCTTAATTACTCTTTATATATTGCTTGCATATTTCATCAACATATCTAAGATCAATATCAATTGATCTTTCAATAAGTTTCAAAACATAGTTTTTAATTGGTAAACTATTCAACCCCCCTTTTAGTTTTCTACAATTGGTACCAGAGCCACGTTGCTCAAGAATTTCTAAAATAATTTGTATTTTATAAAACTTTAAACGATCCATGGATTCTGAAAACTTTAAAAAAGGGCAATCTATGCAAAGAACACCACTCTTTGAAACCAATGGATTTATCTATTGGAAAAAACGTTTTGAAACGTATGTGAAATCAAAAGATATAGATATTTGGTTTGTTATTGTCAAAGGGGATTTTAGTTCTACAACAAAGGATATTTCTACTGATGAACAAAAGAAATTAATTGATAAAAATAATGAAGCTAAAATGATACTTTATAATGCTTTGCCTAGAAAAGAATATGAAAGAATTTTTATGTGTGAAACCGCCAAAGATATTTGAGAATCTTTGATTGTTACACATCAAGGTAATTCACAAGTCAAGTATAACAAAATTGATCTTCTTGTTCAACAATATGAACAATTTGTTATCCCTGAAGATGAAACCTTTGATTGTGGCTTTGCTCGCTTTAATACTATTATTACATCACTTAAAGCAATTGATGAATCCTTTCGTAGTAAGAACTTTGTCAGGAAATTTCTTAGTGCTTTTACATAGTGTTTGGAAATACTTGTGAGTGATCATTATTACTAATTTTTTTTTGTAGCTTGTTTTCACAATCCATGTATCTTCCCATTAAGCACCTAATTTAGGGGGAGCCTTGATCAAGGGGGAGATAATGGCTGGGAGCTCATTACATTCATAAGCCTCTTCTTTTTGTTGAGACAAAAAGGGGGAGAAAATATAGAACTTGGTTATATTTGACTTTTCTAAAAAAGTCAAAACTACATACATTGACTTTCTAAGTTAAACATGATACTTCTTTGGTAATACTTGACTTTTCGAAAAAGTCAATCGCATACTGACTTTCGAAAAAGTCAACATCATGCATCAATTAGTGGCTTTTGGTGAAAAGTCAAACATCATACACTTGCATAATCAATTCATTTTCAAGTTCTAAAACTAATAATTTTATAACTCTTGTACAATCTTTGTATCTTTGATAAAAATAAAATTTATATTTTGTCCTCAACAAAAAGGGGAGATTGTTAATACAAATATCGTCATTAAACATTATTTTTATTTGATCTTTACCTAAGTTTTGTTTACGACAAAAATAAGTTTAATTTTTATAAAAGCTTAAAACTTGACAAGTTTAATAGATATTAAAACAAGCTTTTTCAAACAAATACTTTCATCACTCAAACATCTACATTGTGATTATTCATATCTTAAATATGAATCTAACCATAATGTATAAAAGTAGTTTTAGTGTCTTAAAACCAAACATTACTTATGTATTTTGCATATTTCTTAAAATAGAAATTGTACACATGACATCATGTAATGCATCATGGAAATCATTGAAAGATTCCATTAGATATTTTGTGTGGATTTGTACTCATCATATCTCACAAAATATTAGATAGATATGGTTGACTTTGGCAAGATTTTGATATCTTCTTTACGTAGGAACACCGGCGGCACAAATACATAAGAGACGGGAACCCTTTGAAGGTTAGGTGTCAAATGATTAACTTTTGATGTTTTGGCTATAAATAGCAAAGCCAAACCAAGTAGTTTTTCATCCCTTTCTATCATACTCTCTTACATATCTTCTCTCTAACCTTTCTAACTTAGTTTCATATCATATTAGTGATCTCTTTTGTAGCAAAGAAGATCAAGTCACATTCAAGCTTCAAACGAGAAGTTGGAAGTCTTGTTTGTTTAGTGTTGTATGATCTTGTGTTGATCCATACTTCATTGTTGTATTATAATCTTGTGAGTGTGAGTGGTTAGTATTTTAGTCCTCAAAATACATTGTGTGCGGGAGTGGTTGTACCCTTGGAAAGAACTCGACATTTAGCTTAGTGTCGGAAATTGTGTAAGCGACGTGAAAAGGGTTTCTCGCGTGAGGAGCTTGTTGACTAGTGAAGTTAAACTCGGTGTGAGACTTCGGGGAGTTAGAGTAGGGCAAGGAAAAAGAGTCCTTGTGACCCGAACCACTATAAACGACTTGTTGTGGTTTGATCATTTCTTTCCTTAATTACTCTTTATATATTGCTTGCATAACATTACTTATATCTAAGATCAATATCAATTGATCTTTCATAAGTTCAAAACATAGTTTTAATTGGTAAACTATTCAACCCCTTCTAGTTTCTACAATTGGTACGAGCCACGTTGCTCAAGATTTCTAAAATAATTTGTATTTTTATAAAACTTTAACGATCCATGGATTACGAAAACTTTAAGAAAGGGCAATCTATGCTAAAAACACCACTCTTTGAAACCAATGGATTTATCTATTGGAAAAACGTTTTAAACGTATGTGAAATCAGATATAGATATTTGGTTTGTTATGTCAAAGGATTTTAGTTCTACAACAAGGATATTTCTCTTGATGAACAAAAGAAATTAATTGATAAAAATAATGAAGCTAAAATGATACTTTATAATGCTTTGCCTAGAAAAGAATATGAAAGAATTTTTTATGTGTGAAACGCCAAAGATATTTGAGAATCTTTGATTGTTACATCAAGGTAATTCACAAGTCAAGGATAACAAAATTGATCTTCTTGTTCAACAATATGAACAATTTGTTATCCCTGAAGATGAAACCATTGATTGTGGCTTTGCTCGCTTTAATACTATTATTACATCACTTAAAGCAATTGATGAATCCTTTCGTAGTAAGAACTTTGTCAAGAAATTTCTTAGTGCTTTTACATAGTGTTTGGAAATACTTGTGAGTGATCATTATTACTAATTTTTTTTTTGTAGCTTGTTTTCACAATCCATGTATCTTCCCATTAAGCACCCAATTTAGGGGGAGCCTTGATCAAGGGGGAGATAATGGCTCGGGCTCATTACATTCCGCATCGCCTCTTCTTTTTGTTGAGACAAAAAGGGGGAGAAAATATAGAACTTGGTTATATTTGACTTTTCTAAAAAAGTCAAAACTACATACATTGACTTTCTAAGTTAAACATGATACTTCTTTGGTAATACTTGACTTTTCTGAAAAAGTCAACTGCATACTTTGACTTTCTGAAAAAGTCAACATCATGCATCAATTAGTGAAAACTTTGACTGAAAAAGTCAAACATCATACACTTGCATAATCAATTCATTTTCAAGTTCTAAAACTAATAATTTTATAACTCTTGTACAATCTTTGTATCTTTGATAAAAATAAAATTTATATTTTGTCCTCAACAAAAAGGGGAGATTGTTAATACAAATATCGTCATTAAACATTATTTTTATTTGATCTTTACCTAAGTTTTGTTTACGACAAAAGTAAGTTTAATTTTTATAAAAGCTTAAAACTTGACAAGTTTAATAGATATTAAAACAAGCTTTTTCAAACAAATACTTTCATCATTCAAGCATTTACATTGTGATTAGTCATATCTTAATATGAATCTAACCATAATGTATATAAAAATGATTTTAGTGTCTTAAAACCAAACATTACTTATGTATTTGCATATTTCTAAAATAGAAATACAACATATGACATCATGTAATGCATCATGGAAATCATTGAAAGATTTCATTAGATATTTTGTGTGGATCTGTACTCTTCATATCTCACAAAATCTTAGATGATATAGTTGACTTTAGCAAGATTTTGATATCTTCTTTGTCGGACCCGGCGGCACCAAAATGGTAAAGAGCGGAACCCTTTGAAGGGGTCCGGTATCCGTGGTGCTTCTTGATGTTTTGGCTATAAATAGCAAAGCCAAACCAAGTAGTTTTTCATCCCTTTCTATCATAATCTCTGACATATCTTCTCTCTAACCTTTCTAACTTGGTTTCATATCATATTAGTGATCTCTTTTGTAGCAAAGAAGATCAAGTCACATTCAAGCTTCAAGCGAGAAGTTGGAAGTCTTGTTTGTTTAGTGTTGTATGATCTAGTGTTGATCCATACTTCATTGTTGTATTATAATCTTGTGAGTGTGAGTGGTTAGTATTTTAGTCCTCAAAATACATTGTGTGTGGGAGTGGTTGTACCCTTGGAAAGAACTTGACATCTAGATTAGTGTCGGAAATAGTGTAGCGAAGTGAAAAGGTTTTCTCCTAGGTGAAAGGAGCTTGTTGACTAGTGAAGTTAAACTCGAGTGTGAGACTCGGGGTGGAGTAGGGCAGGAAAAAGAGTCCTTGTAGACCGAACCACTATAAACAACTTGTTGTGGTTTGATCATTTCTTTCCTTATTTACTCTTTACATATTGCTTGCATATTTCATTAACATATCTAAGATCAATATCAATTGATCTTTCAATAAGTTTCAAAACAAAGTTTTTAATTGGTAAACTATTCAACCCCCTTATAGTTTTCTACAATTGGTACGAGCCTTTGCTCAAGAATTTCTAAAATAATTTGTATTTTATAAACTTGAAGCGATCCATGGATTGAAAACTTTAAAGAAGGGCAATCTATGCAAAGACCACCACTCTTTGAAACCAATGGATTTATCTATTGGAAAAACCGTTTTAAACATATGTAAAATCAAAAGATATAGATCTTTGGTTTGTTATTGTTAAAGGGATTTTAGTTCTACAACAAAGGATATTTCTGTTGATGAACAAAAGAAATTAGTTGATAAAAATAATGAAGCTAAAATGATGCTTTATAATGCTTTACCTAGAAAAGAATATGAAAGAATTTTTATGTGTGAAACGCCAAAGATATTTGGGAATCTTTAATTGTTACACATCAAGGTAATTCACAAGTCAAGGATAACAAAATTGATCTTCTTGTTCAACAATATGAACAATTTGTTATCCCCGAAGATGAAACCATTGATTGTGGCTTTGCTCGCTTTAACACTATTATTACATCACTTAAAGCACTTGATGAATCTTTCGTAGTAAGAACTTTGTCAGGAAATTTCTTAGAGCACTCCAACCCAAATGGAGAGCTAAAGTGACCGCTATTGAAGAATCAAAAGATCTCTCAAAAATGTCACTAGACGAGCTAATCGGCAACCTCAAAGTACATGAAATGGTGATGGAGAAAGATTCGGAGATCATCAAAGGAAGAAGGGAGAAGATCAAATCCGTTGCTCTAAAAGCAAGAAAGGAATCAAGTGATGATGACGAATCTTGCTCCGGTAGTGAAGATGAGGAATATGCCATGGCCGTTAGAGACTTTAAAAAGTTCTTTAGAAGAAGAGGAAAGTTTGTAAGACAACCTCGAGAAGAAAAGAAGCCATTCGAAAGATGGGATGACAAAAGGGTAAAGGTGAAAGAAAGTGTTTTAGATGTGGTGATGCAAGTCATCTCATAGGAGAATGTCCCAAGCCACCTAAAAGCAAAACTCAACGAGCTTTTGTAAGTGGTGCTTGGAGTGATAGTGAAGACGATGAAGAATCAAGCAAGGAGGAGATCGCTCTAATGGCGCATGAGTCAAATGAGGTACTTTCCGACTCTTTTTATTCTTCTATTGATGATGACACTTTGCAAAAACAATATAATCAATTGTGTGAGCTAAGTCTAAAAATCATAACTAAAAATAAATTTTTAAAAACCAAAAGGAATTTTTGGAAAATGAAGTTTATGAGTTAAAAGAAAAGCAAAACGACTAGAAAAAGGAAAAGCAAATGATGATGATTGTAAATCATGTCAAGAGCTTAATCTTGAAATAGAAAAACTAAAGCTCACACAAAGATGTTTTAATGAAAATAATTCTAAATTTAAAAGGTTTAACAAAAACATCGCTCTGCTTGATGAAATAGTTAAAATTCATAAAACACCGGGAGACATGAATGGGCTAGGATTTAATGAGGTATTAATTCCAAAGAGTCAATACAAAACGGCCGAAAGGGCGAACAATCTCCAAAGCTGCTGCGGTCATGCGGCCGCGGACGAACGGAACCAAAATAAGGGTTCCGTCGTTTGTCAAAATGGTGCGTGGGTACTTCAAGAGACAGTGTTTATGTCACGGACGTAATGAATTTGTTAAAGTAACAAAGAAAACCAATGATAGTGTTAAACTAAAACCAGTACATTACATGAGTAGGGACTTGTTAAAATGAATTTAGATAAAAACTACTCAACAACGATAAAAACACCTTCAAAGCGCCCTTTCTAAGAGCAACCACAACGTACAACCCAACTACCAACACAACGGTTGGAATCAAAACTTTCCTAGACCATATCAAACTCCAGATAACATGTCATGGAACTCCTTACCATCATTTCCATACATGAACCAAGTAAATGGTATGTTTAACCCAAACGGACCCATGAGATATTGGGACCAAATGCTTGAGTTATTTGCTTCTTAGGTATGCTTGAAAGTTGGATTGGAACCTCATGAGTGGATAAAAGATAGTGGATGCTCACGACACATGACGGGCAACAAAAGTCTCTTCTCATCATACCAAGAGTATGGCGGAGGTAATGTCACTTTTGGTAGCAATCTCAAAAGCAAAATCATTGGCAAAGGTGCGATTGCTCATAACTCTCTAACTATTGAAAATGTTGCTCATGTGGATAGGTTAGGATTTAATCTACTTAGTATTAGCCAATTATGTGATAAAAAGTATAAAGTACTATTTGATGAAAATGGTAGTAAAATACTAAAAGATGGTATCACCATAGCTAAAAGAGTTAGGAAAAATAACATATACGTCATGAAAATAGATAAAACATATAATGACAAACTTTGGCTAACAACATTAGACGATAGCTCATCTCTTTGGCATAGACGCTTAGGTCACGCTAATATGAGACTTATACAAAACCTATCTTCAAAAGAGCTGGTTAGGAATTTACCAAAACTAAAATATGACCAACACTTTTGTGACGCTTGCAAAATTGGTAAACAAACATAGTAGTCATAAATCTAAAAATATGGTGTCCACATCTAAGTGTCTAGAATTATTACATATGGACTTGTTTGGACCATCCGCTATAATAAGCTATGGAGGCAACTTATACACTTTGGTCATAGTAGATGATTACTCAAGGTTTACTTGGACGTTGTTTTTGAAAACCAAAAATGAAGCTTTTGATAAATTTGAAATTCTTAGCTAGAAAATTCAAAATCAACTAGGTGTTAAAATGTGTCAATCCAACGGATCATGGTCGTGGTGACAACGAAACTCAATTTGGAAACTTTGTGAAAATGGTATAACACATAATTGGGCATGACAAAAAATGCATAGAACTTGACAATTCAAGATTGGTGATAACTGTACTTGAACTTTAAAATTGATTATTGTGAACCATTTTGCCCTTAATTTTTCCAAAATGGAATACATTTTATATGGAATAGTCACAAAATACACATAATGATGAAAGTTAAGTACCAAAGCGCAACACATAAAGTCAAAGAAGTTGCTCACATTTACTACGAAATACCTCAATCAAATGGAGTAGTAGAGCGTAAAAATAGAACAATTCAAGAAATAGGTAGAACAATGCTAAATGAACAAAACATTCCTCAAAAGTTTTGGTGTAATGCTGTTGACACTTCTACATATATTTTGAATAGAGTCTTATCGTCCTTTCTAAACAAAACACCATATGAGCTTTATAAAGGTAAAAGCCAACTTTAGGATATTTTAGAGTCTTTGGTTGTAAATGCTTCATTCTTAATACTAAAGATTATCTCACCAAGTTTGACCAAAAGTCTTATGAAGGTGTATTTCTTGGTTATTCTCAAACTAGTAAAGCTTACATTGTCTTAAACAAAGAAACAATGATAGTCGAGGAATCGTTGAACATAACATTCGACGGAAGTCCACCTCCCTCTAAGACATCACCTTTGGTAGATGATGACTTAGTTGAAAGTCAAATGATAGAAAGTCAAGAAATAATTAAAAATAACAAGGAAGATGAACCATTAAATAAAGAAATTGTCAACATCAAAGAATCTAAAAGTCATCCTTTAGAAAAAGTCATAGGACAACTCAATCAAAAAACCTTAAGGTCACAAGCCCAAAATCAAAGTAATTATTTTTGTTTTGTATCCACCATTGAACCGAAAAACATAAATGAAGCAATAAAAGATGAATCATGGGTAATTGCCATGCAAGAAGAGTTAAACCAATACGTTAGAAATGATGTTTGGAAATTAGTTCCAAAACCTAAAGATCAAACTATAATTGGAACAAAATGGGTTTTTTGAAATAAAATGGATGAAAATGGTGTAGTATCTAGAAACAAAGCTAGGCTTGTTGCACAAGGTTATAATCAACAAGAAGGGATTGATTATGATGAAACTTATGCACGGTAGCTAGGCTGAATCTATTAGAATATTACTTGCTTATGCATATGCCTATGACTTTAAATTATTTCAAATGGATGTTAAAAGTGCTTTTCTTAATGGGTTTATTAACGAAGAAGTATATGTCGCTCAACCTCCCGGTTTTACCGACTTTGAGAAACCACATCATGTCTTCAAACTCAAAAAGCATTATATACGGTCTTAAGCAAGCACCAAAAGCTTGGTACGACCGACTTAAGACTTTTCTTGTTGATAACAAATACACTATGGGATTAGTAGATAATACTCTTTTTACCAAGAAAAAGAATCACATATTATCATTGTTCAAATATATGTTGATGACATTAGGATCAACTTGTCAAACTATGTGATGATTTTCTAAAATCATGCATGACGAGTTTGAAATAGTATGATGGGTGAATTAAAATTCTTTCTAGGACTTCAAATTAAACAACTAGAAGATGGCATTTTCTTTAACCAATCTAAATATATAAAAGACATGCTTAAGAAATTTGGTCTTGAAGATTCCAAACCAACTAAGACACCCATGTCCTCGGACACTAAACTAACCAAGGATGAGGAAGGTGAATCCGTAGATAACACTAAATATAGAGGAATGATTGGTAGCCTACTCTATCTTACGGCTAGTAGACCCGACATTATGTTTAGTGTTTGTCTATGTGCTCGCTTTCAAGAAAACCCAAAGGCATCACACTTAGAAGCCTTAAAAGGATTTTTAGATACATTAAGGGAACAACGTGTTTAGGATTATGGTATCCCAAAGGAACGGGTGTAGAAAATATAGTGTATGCCGACTGATCATGCCTGACTATGTCGATAGAAAAAGTACAAGTGGTATTTGCACTTTTGTTGTACATTGTCTCACCTCTTGGTTTGCAAAGAAGCAAAGCCTTGGGCCATCTCAACTACTGGGTTTAGTACGCCTCAAACGGAAAAGCATGTCAACAAGCTCTTTGGATGAAGCAAGCTCTCGAGATTACGAATTCATCTCAACGACATTGTGATACTTTACAACAAAGGAGCCATCGATCTCAGAGAATCCCGTTCAACATGCTCGCATAAAAGCATATTGAAATCCGCCATCACTTTCTTTGCGACAATGTTCAAAAAGGAAACATTTCAATCGAGAAAGTATCCTCCCAAGACAACATTGCCGACATCTTAACTAAGCCTCTTAAACGAGAACCTTTTAATCTTCTTAGACTTGGTTTAGGGTTAATGGAACCAAACATGTAGGATAAACATAGCCCAAAACATTAGAATAGTCAAAAGTAAAAAAATTTGTCTTGTACTCGCCCAGAGTAACCAAACAAACGACAACAAAGACGGAACAAATTTTGGTGCCCTCGTCCGTGTCTACTGTATAAAAACCGCTTTATACAAATCATCCTCTTCCTCAAAACCCACTTTACCAAAACGTGTAAACTTAAACCAAGCTCATTATTGTCATCTTCCAACTCACTAATCATCAAGATAACATCATTGTAAGTATCCTAACTACATTTCATCTCTTAATTCTAAGTCTAGGATTCTTATTTATGCACAAAACTATCACAAATCATTACATGGGGTTTTATGTATGCTTTTATACCAAATATGAATTCAATTGGCAAATTGCATAACTAGTCATTGAAATTAGGTACTACATTATCATATTGCATAAACAAATCATGCTTCCCACTAATTGATAGATAATGAATATAAGGCCCTATTCAAACAACCAAACACCCCATGTCAAGAGTTTTGAAAAGCTTCACTTGTAGGAAAACAATTTTTTCATTGCTAATACAAATAGAAACGTTAAATTTTCATCACTTGCATGCTCTTGAATACTAAAGGTATTGCATAACTAATATGCATTCCCGGTATATTCAAATGAAGCCACATTGAATTAGGAGCACTTGGGTTATCTCATGGTATTTGCCAAACACCCCACTAAAACCATCTTTGTGCATAAAATGAGTCGAGATAACCGCAACTCCAAATTGTTTTCATATAGGCACACACTAGAACCAAAAACGTTAAAACTTATTCTCATTTTTAACATATTAACTCTTGTCCTTAGGAATAACCATGGTAGCCGCAAGATTCTATGATCACAAAGACACCCTTAACTACATTCCCAAACACCACAAAACCAAAGGACTTACCAAGGAACAAGTAGAAATATTTAGGGTCTAGAATCAAGGTATTTCCATGAGGGTAGAACCATTCACTCATCCTTCCTTGAAAATACCAATCTCCGTGAAGAACTAGCAGCCATTCAATTCGATTGTCTTCTTGACATCGATGAACCAATTTGTCCTAGGTTTGTGTTAGAATTCTATGCTAGTGTGACCTGCTTTAGTGATGAAGACGATGATGAATTTTGTCTTAGGTTTAGAATCAATCAAAACGACTACACCATCACCTTAGCCAACTTTGCTCAAGTGCTAGGAATTCCCAACCGAGGAACTTGTGTCTACTCGGATAAATGGTCACTCACCGCTCTTGATGCTATCAATGACCGCTCTCTACCCTACCAAACCCGTTTGGCCGACAAGGATGTCATCTGTGAACACCTTTTTAACCCAAAGGTGATACAACCCGAGTTACCCGAAAGGGAAAAGAGGTAAACCGAGATCCATATGGAATGGAGCTAAATGAACTTAAGCCCGAATTTAAGAAATGGGAGGAGCTACTTAGAGCCAACGTCATTAGCACCATAGGAAATAGGGATCACATTAACGCTTGCCTTTGTTACATGCTCTACAACTTGTCCACCCGTCAACCATTCAATTTAGCTTACTACATAGCTAGGAGAATGATTGATATTCCAACTCAAGGATCGGTTGCTCTTCCATACCGGATGCTCCTCACCCGTCTCTATAGAAACTTTGCACCAATTCCACCAACACCAAAAGGGATGCACCTTCACTATGAGCTCATCCCTCACATCTTTGTACCTTTGAGTGATGCACGAGTTGCTAAGACAAAGGCAAGAGAGCAAAACCTCCAACTCCATCATCATCATCATCAAATAGCTCTGAGGATGGTCTTCCGCTCTCGCCTTCCACTCATGAGTATTATGCCTCTTCCGAAATGAGAATGAATCAGCGGAGTTCAAGCAAACTAAGGGAATGTTCAAGTGCCTTGGTAGGATGATGAACAAGATTTACAAGAAGTTGGACAAATAAGGGTACTTTAAGGAGTGTTTGGAACAATACATTATCATTAATGTTTGATACAATTTAGTTGTTTTTATTATGTAGGATGATAATATAACCTGAAACAATGGTGAATGCTAACAATTTCATGCATGGGGATAGCGCAAGTATGCTATCAAATTTTACCCATTTTCACTATAATGTGAAAATCAATAAGCCTTGCTCAAAATACATGCTCCACTATGTTTATATATATGTTATTTGCTTTTCCTAACTAGAAATGTTTAGTATAACATGTTTTGAGAAAATTTCGTTTCGAAAAGTCCCCGACACCTAAAACTAACTCGTCCATTTTTCTCGCGACTTCACGGATCGACACCATAAATTTGGTACCGTCCGTTATGAAATGGTACCG
Source organism: Chrysanthemum makinoi (assembly GCA_910596185.1). Taxonomy (NCBI): domain Eukaryota; kingdom Viridiplantae; phylum Streptophyta; class Magnoliopsida; order Asterales; family Asteraceae; genus Chrysanthemum; species Chrysanthemum makinoi. Next base: position 221,185,251 of record OU343218.1, read on the forward strand.
CCATACGTAGAGGGAATGCACAACACCTTTTTAGGGTTCCGCCGTGTAAGTTTTGGTGCCGTGGATCCTCCGGTAACTTTCTCAATTTCGACTATTTCGTGATTCCAAATTACCATCCAATGCTTATAAATCAATCCTAACTTGCTTATACTCTTATTAGAACTAGTATAATTCACTTAGGTATATAAGAAATCCATTTCCCACCAAAATTCAAAAATTTGAAAAATCCACCCAAGGAGCCTTTTGCATAAAGGAAGGAACCAAATTTTTGGTACCTTCAAATCCGTGGGTGATCTGAATATTAGGAAATTCCACTCACTAGAACACATTTATTGCAAATCTTTTCTTCTTCACTCCATCTCTCTTGAATGGCTTGACTTGGGTGATATGACTAGCATTCAACCCACTTCCAAATCATTAGGAACCTCATCTCTTCAATGGCTTAACATCAAATCAAACACATTTCTCCATGATTTTTCACTTCTATAAATTGAGAGGTTTTACCATGATCATCCTCACACCTTCTTCATTCTTACTATCATCTAGCAAAGAAAAACCAAAGTCAAAATGACAAAATCATCTCCAAAACCTTGCAAGAAGACCGCTAGAATTAGTGTGAGGCCTTGTTGTTTGTTCACTTAGCTCCTCATCCGAGTCTTTTCCACTCACAATCTCATCTCCCATCCGAGATGATACAAACCTTACCTTAGCCACACCTACTCAATCACACATTGTGATCACCACTCCACCACCAACAAAAACACCAACTTCACCTCCACCGGCACCCATCCAAACATCCAAAACACCCTCACCACCTTCACCACAAGGTCTCCAACTCTCATTCCTATGGAGTTATTTTCCACTCCACCAACTTCACCAAATCCTTTCTTGGAGGACTTGGATGACTTGCCTCCTAGGCCAAATCATCCACCACCATTGCCATCATTTGGCTCCATTGAGCGGATGGCTCATGAGTCACCTCGGTCATCCTTGACCCAAACCCCATTAGGCCTAAACCTCTTCTTCCACCCCATTCACAAAGACATTCATGGTCCTTTGTATGGTGATCATTCACTCCCCACATCAATGTCCCCTCATCTTGAGGACATTGGGAGTGCATGGGATGCCAATCCCACTAGAGGAGATTCAAACGAACTCCACAACCTCCACCAATTCAAAGGCATGGTGGACTCTCACTTAAGTGAGACAATGCAAATGCAAAGTGCTTTGCTTGCATCCATCATGACCACCCCAAACATTTCCACCAACACCAACACATCTACCATTCCACCACCACAACCTCCCCAAACATACTACCCTCCTAGGCATGGTTGCTCAACTTGTGAGCAAACAGCCCAAACCGTTGATAGGACCCGGTTATGGTCCTTGACTTTCAGAAGAAATGAGGTTCATCCTCAATCATATCCTGAGCGCCCTAACTTTTCATCCACCATCAAATTAGGATGGTTTTAGTTTAGCATTTCTAGTTTTCTTCTTAGGATTATTTTTTCTTTTTTCTTGTACTAAAACACATCATTGTGTTCTCTTTTCATGATCTTTATTCATGAAAATTTTTAACTAATGAATGTTGTTTTATTATATTGTTGGTCCTTTTACATAGTGTTTGGAAATGCTTGTGAATGATCATTATTACTAACATTTTTTTGTAGCTTTATTTTCACAATCCATGTATCTTCCCATTAAGCACCCAATTTAGCAGGAGCTTTGATCAAGAGATAATAGCTTGCTCATTACATTCCGCATCGCCTCTTCTTTTTGTTGAGACAAAAAGGAGGAGAAAATATAGAACTTGATTACATTTTGACTTTTCTTAAAAAAGTCAACTCGCATACTTTGACTTTCTGAAAAAGTCAACATCATGCATCAACTAGTGAATACTTTGACTTTCATAAATAGTCAAACATCATACACTTGCATTATCATTCTTCTTTCAAGTTCTAAAACTAATATTTTTATAACTCTTGTACAAACTTTGTATCTTTTATAAAAATAAAATTTATGTTTTGTCCTCAACAAAAGGGGAGATTGTTAATACAAATATCGTCATTAAACGTTATTTATATTTTTGATCTTTACCTAAGTTTTGTTAACGACAAAAGTAAATTTAATTTATAAAAGCTTAAAGCTTGTCAAGTTTAATAGATATTAAAACAAGCTTTTTCAAACAATATATTCATCATTCAAGCATTTACATTTATGATTAGTAACATCTTGATATGACTCTAATCATTATGTATGATAGTAGTTTTAGAATGTGTTAGGTTCTTAAAACCAAACACTACTTAAGTACTTGCATATTTCTAAAATAGAAATACAACATATGACATCATGTTATGCATCATGGAAATCATTGGAAGATTTCATTAGATATTTTGTGTGGATTTGTACTCTTCATATCTTGCACAATCTCACTTAGATAGAGTTGACTTTAGCAAAGATTTGATATCTTGACAGTCAGACCGGCGGTACAAATGGTACACTCAGGAACCCTTTTAAGGTTCCGCGGTCCGTCTTCTCCTCATTCACTTTGGCTATAAATAGCAATGCCAAGCCAAGTAGTTTTCATCCCTTTCTAACATACTCTCATACATATCTTCTCTCTAACCTTTCTAACTCGGTTTCATATCATATTAGTGATCTCTTTTGTAGCAAAGAAGATCAAGTCACATTCAAGCTTCAACGAGACGTTGGAAGTCTTGTTTGTTTAGTGTTGTATGATCTTGTGTTGATTCATACTTCATTGTTGTATTAAACCATCATAATCTTGTGAGTGTGAGTGGTTAGTATTTTAGTCCTCAAAATACATTGTGTGTGGGAGTGGTTGTACCTTGGAAAGAACTCGACATCTAGCTTTGTGTCGGAAGTATTGTGTAAGCGAAGTGTAAAGGTTTTCTCCGCGGTGAAAGGAGCTTGTTGACTAGTGAAGTTAAACTCTCGAGTGTGACTCCGAGGAGTGGAGTAGGGCAAGGAAAAGAGTCCTTGTAGACCGAACCACTATAAACAACTTGTTGTGGTTTGATCATTTCTTTCCTTATTTACTTCTTACATATTGCTTGCATATTTCATTAACATATCTAAGATCAATATCAATTGATCTTTACAATAAGTTTCAAAACAAAGTTTTTAATTGGTAAACTACCCCCTTCTAGTTTTCTACATAACCTCGATGAATTTACCACGAAGTTCATAAGTCGCTTAATCGGTCTCCGCCAAATCATATGTTTTGGAAATACTGAGTCCAAAAATTACGTAATCCATTGAACGACCGCAATGAAATACAAGAATGGATAACTGAATAATTGGGATCCCCATGCAAGAATGGGTTCCATTTGGTTAGTAAATGTGATTAAACACCCACATCAGTAGAAACAATGGAATCATCGTGATAGATGCAAGGTCTCTGTAATGTAACCTATTCAAAGTATGTTCACTTCTAAAGGAATAGTTCTACCAGTAGGCATCCATTTCCAATGGGCATTGATCTAGATAATTTAGGCACACTTTAAGATCAATTGCCGTAGGTATCCACGATAACCTATGTTACTAAATTTCCTTCCCGGTTTCAATGTTTTCTAACCTTCTTCCACCATTGCTTTCTAGCCATCTTAGCTTGATTTTTTGCATTAACTATCTTATCAGGCATTTAACATCATTAATCAAATCATTCACACCACATTCATGATTAGTAAATGTAAAACCAAGCAATCATCATTACATGTTTTGTCGTGCAGCAGACGAATTAATTACATGACGCTTATAGCTAATACTAGAATCAACACGATTCGTTTTATTCAACTCAAACTTAATGTTCCTAGGATGATCTTCTACTTTCTTCCATTGCACATTCTTAGCTTGCGAGGTCCTATCTTGCATTGTACGCCTGGAGCTTTGACCCGCTCTTTTGTGTCACTGGGAAACTGTCAGAGGGAATTATGGGAACATTAGTTGGTTGGCTACCTTTGTAACTCAACTAGAAGTGCAGGGATCTGAACTAATTGAAGGCACTCTAGAGTTCACTCTCTTAATACTGGGCATAGAATGGGTTACAAAATTGGCACTAGGCATAGAACAAGGCATCACAGCTTTATCTTTCGCACCTAAGGATTTAGGACAAGTTGCTCTTAAACATTCTA
>OU343218.1:221189504-221268651 GCA_910596185.1 Chrysanthemum makinoi
AGCAATTCAAGTCCTTAACTTTGAGGCCCCTATTCCTGATCTTCCAGTGAATGAACCTGTTCTCGGGTACCATACATCAACTACTCCTACAAGTGGTTCAGAAGAGCCGTATTTCACTTCTTCGAGTATTAATATAGGGCGCTAAACTAGTACTGTTTTTTTATTTACAAGGGCGCTAAACTAGTACTGTTTTTAGTTACAAGATTGAGTGTTTTCACTGTTGTATATTTTCTATAAGTTTGTATTATTTGTTATTCTTTAGATTATGTAAGGCTATAAATATGAATTCTTTTGGATTAAATACATAGGAAGGAATGGAGGATCACATTGGTTAATGTAGTTGATATCTTTTCTACGAAATTCACGCCTATAAGGTAATCTTTGACTTGGCTTAATGCCTGATTTTGTTTATCTTGAACGAAACTTCATGTGATATGGTATATGATTGTATCTCTTGCTTGGAACTTAAGGTATGGACACTCTGTGGGTACCATTTAGGACACATTCAAAATAACTTATGAGTCATAATAACTTATTTAACAGGCGAGTAATACTTTGGTATCAAATTATCTAGTATGATAATTATACCTCATGAAAATATCCATTTCATCGACTAACTTTCAGTTTTGTTCTTACAGTTAACTTCTATGCACATTAGAATCTGAAAATGTTCCAGTTTCATATCCTTCTAGTTCATGCAGACAAATGTTCTCCCTAGAGGTGTCAAATAGGCAGGTCAGACAGGTTGACTATTGGCAAATGGGTCAAAATGGGTAATCCTGGTACGGGTTGGGTCATGTTTTCCCCTACTGTTCCGAACCAGATTTTCTTTAAAAAATCACAAAACGTGTTGAACAGGATACAAAACGTGTTGAACAGGATTAAGAAAACTATATTATTACCTTTAAGTAGTAGTATTTTTCTTTTAATATAGTTATCATGAAAAATATTTCTCGGCCAACTTTCGACCCATTTGAGTATTTGACGTGTTTCCTTTTAAGCAAATCTTTTAACCCATTTGACCATTAGGGATAAAAGTCATAAAACATAACTCAAACTGCCTGATCATTATCAGTAATGGGTACAAATTGCCACATATGTGCTAACCATAAATGTAATATTGGCGCTAGTATATTGTGGTACCATTGCTTGGTGGTCTGCTGGTCTTGAAGCTCTAAAATGGTGATCATCTTCTATTAAGTTGACCCTTTGATCATTTCCATGAAGGCATGAACCTTCTTATATACATATAAAAATTTGACAACTCGTTAATCTTGAATATGAAGAATTTGACTTATATGCATTAGCAATGGTATTTTATATAATCCCTTATGATATTATCAACATATTCAGGTGTCATTGAATGATTGGAGAACATACCTAGGAAAACAAACCCCACATGTAATGATCTTTCTACTAATTAGTTAACTATCAATCATTTTTTTTTATTCTGTCAACTTCCACTAACCGTCTTATGTTCATATTAAACTAAGTCAAAATAATGATATTAAAGATTAAGATTTTGACAGATATGAATTTGCATCTTTATTTCTTTGTCGTTATGGTATAGTAGCTTAATCTTGCCGGCCAAGAGTTTGATCTATATTAATCAGCATTTATATTATCTTTACGGAGTTTATTTACATATTAAGGTATCGCTATGGGGCCTAACTATGATGAGGTGGTGCTTACCCATGTTCAATTCCAGGCAGGGGCACCCTTAATAAATGACGGTATGTGCTTTAGATGAACCCCATGCTCAGGTGAGACCCCTGGTGTTGATGGAATGGACTTACGGATTGTTTCAACTTTTAAGTCATTAATAATCCAAATGGTCATTTTGATATGGTTCAAAAGGGTTGGTCAGGTCAATCCATTACCACTTGGTCATTGTTTTCAAAAAATTTAGTACTAATTATTGCATCAATTATGATACATGAGACTTATACTATTACAATTATGCTACAAAACTTGTTCTCCTTCAACTGTTGCTTGTTACAAGAGGTGGATCAAAAAATACATTCACTTGTTTGGCAAAAGTAGCTGTAAAGCGAGCAGAGATAGCGTGAAAGTGTGAGCGTTGTGGCATGATTGTAGCCACAACTCACTGCTCACCGCTCACAGCTTCTTAAAGAAGCATTGGAAAAATGAGCTTTCCTAAAAAATAGCAAAGCTTACCGCTCCTTTGCCAAACATACACTAAAAATAAAAAAGCTCACTCCTCACCGCTCATCGCCCCAAAAAGCTCTAAAAAGCTCTGCGCCAAACATAGCCAGGTCTAACAAGAAGCTAGGTTAGATATTTAGTGTCCTCAATAATTTGAAGAGCTATCAGTATGAGCTCAATTACGTGTATTATATATCTGGCGATGTTAGATCATTATATGACAGCATGGTTCTGACCTCGTGAACTGGTTGCTAAATAAATAAGTGCTTAGGACCAAATATACTTGGATTCTTGATTATGGGTATTGAAGTTGTAAAGAAAAACTTAGGAAAACAGTCGTTAACTATATGCCATTTAAACAAGACAAAGACAAGATAACACTATTATAATCTTTTCTATATCAGAATCGGAGTCTATTGGTTAGTGCAATTTCTTCTATGTTGACTTTAAGTGCTTAGTTGTTAATTGATTAGTTAATACTCCTCTAATCTTCATGAACCTTTGATTCTCTATATAATATTAGGACAGTAGGTGTAACCTTGAAGAACAAGTTTAGAAAATATGTATTAGCATCAATATTTTATTTTTCATTAACGGTATTTAATCACATTATCAGGTGTTGTAAGCACAAACACATTGTGTTTTAAGCTTTTAGCTTAATCATGACTACCTTAATCTTTGTTTCTTGTTTCTTATTCTTGTTACCTTTTTCTGCATCAGTGTATTTTGAGATCACACGTTTCGACACTGATGCAACAAACATACTCTACTTAGGTGATGCAGTACCTTCTATTGGTACCATAGAGTTCAACAAAGTCAATTACATCACTCGTGTCGGTCAAGCCATATACGCGAGATCACGATCCCAATATGGGACAGAAAATCTGGTAAGCTAACCGATTTCACTACTCACTTCACTTTCATCATCGATACACTAGGAGCATCTCTTTATGGTCACGGGCTCACTTTCTTTCTGGCCCCCGTTGGCTTCCAAATCCCACCCAACTCACCTGGTGGCTTTTTAGGCCTCTTTAACACTACTTACACCGACTCATCCAGAAACCAAATAATTGTAATAGAGTTTGACTCTTATGTAAACGTAGAATGGGATCCTCCATTCGAACATGTGGGTATTAACAAGAACTCGATTAGTTCAGCTAACTACACTGCTTGGAATGCTAGTTTACACAGTGGAGACTCTGCTGATGTTTGGGTTTCTTACAATTCTACCACTCAAATTCTGAACTTATCGTGGAGCTACGGTGCAGGAAATGATACTGGAGGGAATACAAGTCTTTCGTATCAAGTTGACCTCCGTGAAGTTCTTCAGGAGCGGGCGACAGTTGGGTTTTCGGCTGCTACTGGTGCTAATACAGAAAGACATATCCTTCAATATTGGGAGTTTAATTCCACCTTAAACGTAGCAGAAATAAGTGACAACAAATCAATAGGATGGAAACTAGCAGTAGGGGTAACTGTCCCTGTTGGTATTATAATTCTAGCAGCTATAGCAGCATTTTATATATTTTGGATGAGACCAAAAAAAAGGGCAGAGAAAAAAGTGGAGACAGTCGCCTTGACATCAATGAACGATGATCTCGAACGAGGGGCGGGACCGAAAAGATTTTCTTACGACGATCTCGTTTCAGCAACCAACAACTTCTCTAGTGACCGAAAATTGGGTGAGGGTGGATTCGGGTGTGTTTACAAGGGCTATTTATCACGTGAAGGTATAACAGTTGCAGTCAAGAAAATATCACAAGGGTCTAAACAAGGAAAAAAAGAGTACATAACAGAAGTAAAAATTATCAGCAGTTTGAGGCACCGAAACTTGGTGAGACTCATCGGTTGGTGTCATGACCAAACCCAATTCTTGCTTGTTTACGAGTTTATGCCAAATGGCAGCCTTGACTCGCACCTCTTCGGTCAAAAGAGTTCTCTTGAGTGGGCTGTGAGGTATAAGATTGCAACAGGTTTAGCTTCTGCATTGCTATATCTGCATGAAGAATGGGAACAATGTGTTGTGCACCGAGATATTAAAACAAGCAATATCATGCTTGATTCGGGGTTCAACGTGAAACTAGGAGACTTTGGGTTGGCTCGATTAATGGATCATGAGTTGGGCCCACAAACAACTGGTTTAGCTGGAACCTTAGGCTACTTAGCTCCCGAGTATGTCACAACTGGTAAGGCTAGTAAAGAGTCCGATGTTTATAGCTTCGGGGTGGTTGCATTAGAAATTGCATGTGGGAGAAAAGCAATGGATTCTGTTGACCCAAATTCTGATCTTGGGTTGGTTCAATGGGTATGGGACTTGCTTGGAAAAGGTGAGTTGATTTCGGGTGCGGATCCGAAGTTGAACAAGGTGTTTGATAGGAAAGAAGCAGAGTGTTTGATGATGGTTGGGTTATGGTGCGCTCACCCTGACAGGAGTTTGAGACCCTCGATCAGGCAAGCGATTCAGGTGCTGAAGTTTGAGGGTGCAGGCCCGAATCTTCCAATGAAGATGCCAGTGCCAATGTACTTTGCCGAACCGGGTGATGCTGAAGTTAATTCAGGAGGTGGTTCGATAACTTATACTAGCATTGAGCTCATACGTTGACAGGTGCTATATTTTGGAGTGGTCTGGCTCAAATGATCCATTGTTGTAATTGTACTTGCATTGTTATAATAACAGCTGGTTATCTGTTTGATATAGTTCATAACTCGTTTATAATTAGATATTACATACTAATGCACCGGCGCTCTAACATCGATCAGTCTCACGACTAACATGTAATAACTAAATTAAGATCTGACACACCAACAGATCTCACAAGCAACATGTAATAAGTTAATCAGGCAACACTTGTAAAATATGCATGATTCTTTAATCAGGCAACCTAGCAGATGGATCAGTCGTGTAAATAAATTTGCCTTTGTCATATTCCGTATATTCAAACTAGAATTAACAGATTTTCTTTATAGGGGCAATGATTTGACTAATGGAAATTTGGATGCAACTTTGAAGCAATTTTCTAAGAACTACTTTACGATCACATTTTAGTCATCAACATTAATATCTTCTCGAAGCAATCCTTTAATGCAAAAGGTGATGTTTCTTTTTCATAAACGCTCTTAAGAGCCTTTTAATCTGAACCGTTCAGACATGGTCGACATTTTGGTCGTTCAGACCGTTTTTTTTTTTTTTTTTTTTCCGTTTAGACGCGTTGAGAGACAGTAAGATTTTAATGGTCTAGACTTGAGAGGATGTCTGAATGACTCTTGTTTGCTGGCGACACAAAAAAAAAACCAAAAAATTAGTACGAAGCAAGCAAATGTGCGGTTCAAACATGAGTTTTTCCTTCGATGCGGTCGATCAGACTTTTACGCCTGATTTAGATTCAGTACGATGTGCGGTTCAAATTCAGATGAGCTCTTAAAAACAAACACCACTTGACTTTGGGGCGGTTTCTTAAAAAAAAAATACCAAAACGCCAGTTACCATAATAAACTTATCAAAAAACTGCCTTTTTATTTCAATTACCAAAAACTACTAAAGCGCGTTTTTGGTATGCTTTTCTTTCATTTTTGCGCTCCTTGGGCCCCAACTCATATTAATAACAAAATATGGAGCGCAATTTTTTTGCACTTCCTATTAAATTTGAGCTCCCATCGATTTTTTTTTTTTTTAATTTTTTAATGTAACTTATCAAACTTATTTAATATATCCCATTAAATTTTCATCTACCCAGATCTACACAATATTCATCTTTTTGAGCGCAAATCCGGTCCCTATTTCATTTTATTGAGCGCAAAAATCTTGTAAAAAGAAGATTTTTTTTTTTTAATAATATTCAGATTTTTGCGCGCCTTAACAAAAAAAAAAGAAAGGATAAAAAGTTAATTTAAAAAAAACGGATAAAAAGTATTAAAATCTTATGGGAGCGCAAAAACTTGAGGGAGAGCACAATATATGCACTCCGTGTGTACGTGTCACTCTCTAGTCCACATAATCCTCAAAATTGGGAGCGCAAAAAAGGTTGGGAGAGCAAAAAATTTGCGCTCCGTGCCACTAAACCACGTAAATCCTCAAAATTGGGAGCGCAGAAAAGATTGGGAGAGCAAAAATTTTGCGCCTTGTGCCACGTGTTTGGTATAGATATAGTTTTAAAGTACACATGTAACGATTTAAAACAAACAACGCAAAATTAATAAGGAGAGCAAGAAATTTGCGCATTCTATGCGTCTCTTTTGAAAATTTTATCCGTTTCGTTTCTGCTTAATGGGCTTTCTAAAAAAAAGTATACCCTTATCTATCCCGACAACTTATTTCACAAACACAACCTTTAATTAGATAAATACGGGGTTTTGGTCATTAAATAACAATGAACTTTTCTAAACGTATAGATTTTTTTGAAAAAAATATGTAAATATAACGAACTTTTGTAATATGTTCCAATCTGCACATTTTGAGAATGTGTCATACCTGAAAGTCTGACACATTGTCACTATTTATAATGTGGCACGTCCTCAAAATGTGTAGATTGAACACTTTATGAAAGTTCATTACATTTACATAACTTTTTCAAAATTCACATACAAAAAATAAAAAATAAATAAAAAATAAAAATCATTGCTATTTTATGAACAAAGCTCCACAAATATAACCCCATTCATCTTCTCTTCCATTTGTTATCCACCCACCTACAATCTATTTCACATTTGTTTTTCCTAGTCACAAGAGGCAGACTTAGAACTTTAAGTCATCAAATGCACAAATTTTTTTTATGAGCATAAAGAAAATAAAAAAGAACGAAACATATATTTTTTTTGACATATTAATGAATTAACTAAACAAGACATGTATTTATACGAAACAAAACTTGAAGACCAAGTTCATTTCCAAAAAACCAACTTTAATCGATCTCATTTAACTTTAATTTTCTACCCCTAGGTCCGCCTTGCCGGTCACTACACCCACCAACTTTCTACAGCACTTACCTCTCCACATCTTTCTTCAACATGATGCTTAATGACAAAAACCTTTAACTTTCTACTCGTATCATGTTGATAAAACAAGTTAAAAGCTGTATAATTATTACTCACTTAACTTTGCCTAGAAAGTCATTTTACTTATCATATACATTTTAATAATACTAATAGTTTGTTAGTGACTACCTGCATAATACGTTATTTAACAATTCAAAACTAAAACATACGTATGACTGCTTTTTAGAAACGGTCAAAAATTGCAATAAACTGGTAGAAAATAGAACATTTCAACATTATATGGTACCTTATTATTTTGGTCAAAAAGATATGACAAACTTATAATCAATCTCATTTATGCCTTTAATTATTCATTTGTATTAAGATTTAAGATCATTTGAGGACAAAAGATTATTTACATACCAAGGGATCAATCTCTACCATCCATTTTTATTTGATCTAATGGATGAGATTAATCCAAACATTTAAAAAACCCACTTTCATCCTCTTTTTTTAAATATTAATAACTTTCAAACCGTTAATCGTTAAGCGGATAAAAAAATATCATTCGCGACGAGCATTTAATTATCTTTCTATAGATAGGCACTTTGATATACTTTCGAAGAAAATTTGTATTTTTCACATTTTTCGTTTTACGTTCAAATTTCATTAAAAAATCATATATGATAAAACACTAATTTGAATATCACATGTGATATTAGTGTTGTATCATATATGATACTCCGTATTAGTGTTATATCATATATGATATGTAATATCACATGTGATATTAGTGTAATATCACATGTGATATTAGCGTAATATCACATGTGATATCACATATCATATATGATTTTTTCACGAAATTTCAAGTAACTTAAAAAGACGAAAAACATGAATAAATCGAATTTTTTTTTTTTCAAAAGTATATCAAAGTGCCGATATAGAAAGATAATTAAATGCAACGTGTAAATATTTTCACTTAACGATTAACGGTTTAAGAGATATTTAAATTATAAAAAATATGTGAAATAATAAAATGTTTTTCATCTCATCAATTGATTTCTTTTTAGAATGATGGTGGAGATGAGTCCCTTGATATGTAAGAAAAGTTTGGTATGTAAAATAACTCTCCTCTTGTATTAATTTGATTTAAGATCATTTGAGGACAAAAGATTATTTACATACCAAAGGATCAATCTTCACCATCCAATTTTATTTGATCTAATGGATGAGATTAATCCCAATATTTTAAAAAATCCACTTTCATCCTCTTTTTTTAAATATTAATAACTTTCAAACCGTTAATCGTTAAGCCAAAAAAAAATATCATTCATGACGAGCATTTAATTATCTTTCTATAGATAGGCACTTTGATATACTTTTTGACAAAAATTTTTTTTATTATTTTTCACTTTTTAAGTTTTTCATTTTTTAGTTCTTGAAAATTGCATTAAAAAATCATATATGATAAAACATTAATTTGAATATCACATGTGATATTAGTGTTATATCATATATGATATTAGTGTTATATCATATATGATATGTAATATCACATGTGATATTAGTGTAATATCACATGTGATATCACATATCATATACTCCCTCCGTCTCATAATAATAGTCCATATTTCCTTTTTAGGATGTCTCAATTTAATTGTCCACTTTCCATATTAAGTAAAAACAAGAGAATCTAAAAGAGGAATATTCTATTTAATTGGTTGAAAATAAAAGTGGTCCCACTTTTATTAAACTATGTGTTTCTTGTCTCCTGACAATAATTTTGAGACGGATGGAGTATGATTTAACACTAATATCACATGTCATAATCAAATTAATGTTTAATCATATATGATATTTTCATGCAAATTTCAAATAACGTAAAAAAAGACGAAAAAACGTGAAAAAAACGAAATTTTTTTCTTTTTTCAAAAGTATATCAAAGTGCCCGTCTATAGAAAGATAATTAAATGCTCTTCGCGACGGTGTAAATATTTCCACTTAACGATTAACGGTTTAAGAGATATTTAAATTATAAAAAATATGTGAAATAATAAAATGTTTTTAATCTCATCCATTGATTTCTTTTTAGATGGATGGTAGAGATGAGTCCCTTGATATGTAAAAAAAATTTGGTATGTAAAATAACTCTCCTCGTATTAATTAACTATAACATACAACACCTTATAATTTTGAATGTCAAAATTAAAAGGTTTATGTTTGAACATTATCCTTTACGTAGATCCATCCATTTTGGTTAAATGACAGTTAAAATTTTTCAAAATTATGTACGAGTAAATGAACTTTAATCACGATATAAAAAGACTTGGGTGTCGTTTGTTTTTTCAGAGTTTTTACTTCTTCATCTGCAAATCAAGTCTGCAGAAGAAGAGCCACATTTAAAGTCTTCATATTCATGCAAGAAGACAATTTGTTTTTTTATGTAATTAAAGTTTTTTGTTTTTTTTTAAATCCTTTTGTCATATGGGTCAAATGAAACAACAGTTTTCTTACGTCTGGGTATTTTTCTTTTTACGTTTTCGGCTGTTTTTTTAAGTTTTCGACCTTATTTTTAAGTTTTTTTTTTGTTTTCACGATTTGTTCTTTTACGCCGCTTGATTTTTTTATGTTTTAGTCCCCGTTTTTTTTACGCTTTCATCTCGCTTTTTATGCTTTTGTCTAGTTTTTACGTTTACGTCTGCTTTTAACGCTTTCATTTTTTTAAGTTTTTGTCTTTTCTTTACTTTTTAACGCGTTTTGCCTTTTTATGTTTTGTCTCTTTTTAACGTTTTCGTCAATTTTTACATTTTAGTCCATTTTCACGTTTTGCCCCTAGATTTTTTTACGTTTTCTTCTTTTTTGCCCCGTTTTTAGTTTTCATGTTTTACGCTGCCTTTTTATGTGTTCGACCATTTTTATATTTCATGTATTTACGTTTTAATCGCTTTTTACGTTTTCACTGCTACCGTTTGCTCGTTTCGCTTACGCCGCCCGTTTTCTTATATTATCTTACGTGTAATATAACGTAAGAAAACGTAGAATAACGTACAAAAAACTTATAAAACCATACGAAAATGGATGAAAAAGTAAAATAAACAAACGAAATTATAAAAAACGGACTAAAACGTTAAAAACAGACGAAAACGTAAAAAATGGACGAAAACGTAAAACGAGAGGAAGACATAAAAACATGCGAAAACGTAAAAAGGACGAAAAAAAAAAAACTGGCGAAAACATAAGGAAACGGACAAAAAACGTAAGAAAACTGACGAAAACGTAAAAACGAACGAAAAAAACCTACGAAAACATAAAAAACGGACGAAAACGTAAAAAACATATGAAAACGTAAAAAAACAGATGAAAACGTAAAAACAGGTGAAAACGGACAAAAACGGACGAAAACGTAAAATAACTGACGAAAACATAAAAAACGGATGAATACGTAAAAACAGACGAAAACGTAAAAAAACGGACGGAAAACATAAAAAAACAGAACGTAAATGTATTAAAACGGACGAAAACTTAAGAAAACGGGTGAAGATTTAAGAAAACGGACGAAAACGTAAAAAAACGGACGAAAACGTAAAAAAATGGGCGAAAACGTAAAAACGGACGAAAACGTAAAAAACATGATGAAAACGTAAAAAAACGGACGAAATGTAAAAGAGATGTAAGATATTGGGAAATAGATGTAGAGTTTGTGAAAGAAAAGGTAATAAGTGAAAGATAATGTATGATATTTAGAAGAGGAAATAAGTGAAAAGCAAGACTTACGCATTTAAAAACAAACAACAAAACCGCCGCCTTCAAGCAGACAAAAAATGAAAAAAATGCTTATTTAAAAAAAAAAAAACGACACCTTATTTTTATTGGCGTTATGTTAAATAACCATGTGATAAAAGGAACTCAAGAAGACATAAGATCACATTATTCGATTTAATCAAGAATCGCTTTACGTATAAGTTTGACAGCAACACAAAATTTCTTGATTCTATAACTGCAAATTTTCCACAACCCGTATACCATCTAGGTGAAAAGCCTAGGGTGGCAAAACGGGCGGGCTGGACGGGCACGGACCTCGGTTTAAACGTGCCACGGGCTAAATAGGCACGGGTTAAACGGGCACGGCCAAACGGACGCATGTTATATGAATCGTTTTAGAAAAGACCTAAAACGACGAAATTAATTTTTCAGACGTAACACCTCATTTATATTTAAAAAATTAAATAAATTATATCTATAAGTTTTCTTTAAATACAATTGTAATGTTTTCCGATTGAAAGAAAATATGTGCCCGTTTGTGCTCATTTAATTTTTAAATAGCCAATATATGCCAATTTAAAAAAAAGATGAGCTAAATGTGCCCAAATCTTTTATAAAATTGCTCAAATTAGCTATTATTATTATTATTATTATTATTATTATTATTATTATTATTATTATTATTATTATTAATATTATTATTATTATTATTATTTTTAAGCACAAATTACCGCCTCTTGATGATAAGAATACGTGATCAGAAATCGGTACTAAAATCCACTGAGTTTGATGTCGAAGTATTTTTTTGTGGGTTGTCGCAGTTATCTTTCAACCTGAGGAATAAGCCTTCTAGATACCTGCTAAGATGAACAACGCTTAGTCTCACCGGTGTTATCCCGGACCACTTCGTAAGAGTAAGTATGTGTTTTACCGAAAGGTATAGTATAAATGTGTGTGTGAGAAAAATGATACCTTTGTCTCAACATCAGATGCGTATTTATACTACTTGTGTCACTATCTGGCCCCTCGAGACCGTTGTACTTTTGGGACCACTTGTTAGATAGGACGCTGACATCGCCCCTAACACCGCCTCTCGGTGTACTTCGATATTCAGTGAGAATGAGACGAATTGTGTCCGTGCAAGCTGTGCAAAGGTAATCCAGTCAACTTCGCCCTTCGCCGGTAGCCCGCGGAGTGTCTATCGGAGAACCTTCGTGGTGTCCTGCGGTCTTTCGTCGTTGACCAGAAGGACCATATACGCCGCCATGTCCCCCAGAGATCATGTTATTTGTTTTGACAAGTGATGTGATACTTAGTCTAGTCGTTCTTCTGGAACCATTCGGTCGATTGGCTTGACTTTTAGCCGCGGGCTACTCTTGGGACAATGAGCCCGGCCCATTCGATGAGCGGGTAAAAATATTTTATCGAAAATCGTGGGATTTTGCCACGTGCCGTCGTGGTGGCGGTTTAGATTCATCCGCGTCGATATCCGACACGATAGGACGCTTCGTCCCCACCCTTTTGGCCTATATAAAGCGTTTTCACCTCATTAGTAATTTCCACTTTTACTTTTCGATTCCTTCGTCCTATGCTTGGCAAACCTTTCGCAAGTTCAGTGAGTTCCATCCCATTATTCCTCCGTTGTTTTTCGTTGCGCCTTCTTGTCAATATCCAATGGCCTCTCGGTTCCAGTAGCACCCTCCACACGGCTCCCCAATCGATATGCATGTGTATTCTTCCATGCTATCCGAGGGGGAACTTGAACATCTTATTAGCGAGTATGGTATTCACCGATTTACATCCCCGCTTTGCCTCCTCGAGTTTTACTATGAATAACCTTCCCGTGATGCCATCGGGCTTTATGAGCAGATTTTGCATTTTTCGTGGTCCGAGTTCCTTTTTCCACATTTCTTTTAGCGTGATCCGATACTTTAAGGTGCACATTTCTCGCTTAGTACCCATCGGATTGAATAGGTTGGTTATGTTTGAGATCTATGCGAAGCTTAGAAATTGAGCCGCGTGAATTTGTTCCGGGTTTTCTATACTTTGAATAGCGAGGGACATTGGTTTTCCTTCCAGATGAGGACTGGAGGGGAGTCTCGGCCCGTTTTTTAAGGAAACATGTTCAAGCTTAAAGAACTGGAAGGATAGCTTTTTCTTGATTGACCGGAGGGCCATTCCCGATGCTATGCCGCGTGGAGGCATCCGATTCAACGCTGGATAGTGCTCTGGCGGAGGTTTTTCGAAGGTGATGTTCTGGAGGTTGTGTGAGGGGTAGTTGAGCTCGACCGGTTCATTCCGACTTTTGTTTGAGGTCGGGTTAACTAGAGTTTGGAAGCATTCCTGGTTTAGTGTGGAGTTTAAGGATATTGACAAGAATGGTAATACAACCGCCCCTTTTTTTTCTGGGTGACCCCTTCTCTTCTTGTGTAGTTATCACCATGTCCCAAGATCTTCGTTTGAGGTCGGAGCAGGGTCCCGTTGGGTAGGGGCTGACCGGGCTGAGAGGAAATTCCTCCACCGTGACTCGACCATTGAGAATGATCAACCTGCTCTGAGGTGAGCCAAATTGAGGATTGTAGAGCCGGCGGCTCAAAGCCAAGGAAAAGAAAAGCGAAGCAAGGGTAAGAGGCTCACGGTGGACCCTCATCAATGCGAAGAGGAGAAGCGGTGTCCCCTTCTATTGAGGTGTTGTCCAACCGGAAGATTCCCGTGACACTCATTTGATTTCTCCCATTAACACCTTGAGGCCGGATGATATCGCGATGAGACCGGACGAGATGACGAGGGTGATCAAGAGGGAGGATCTTTACAGAGGGATGTCCGTCGAGGATCCTCCGGTTCTCTAATCTATTCCTAACATCGCCGCTCAAGGTATGCCCCCCTTCTTTCGTTTGCATGTTGTATGCGTTCTTTATTTCTCGACTTCATTTTACGCAGAGGTTGAAGCCGGGTGTCCGAATGAACGCGAGGAGACTCTCCAGCCACGGGGACCTTATACCGAAGATTATTCGGGAGGTATCCATCGCCCTCGATCCCTTGCTCTTTTTGTTACTTATTATTATTATTATTATTATTATTATTTTATATTATTTTCTGTTTGCGTAGGTTTGTTTGGACGAAGGGGTTATAGGGAACCTTTATCCCCCCGGGTTTAACGCCAATACGAGCACGAATGACGCAGCCTCAGAGACATGATGGCTAACCTTGCCCCCTTCATTCGCCGAACAAGATGATCGACCACGAAAGGGCTTTATATGGGGTGGTTTGAATTGTGCCACGGCCCTCACGGGCGTAAGTCTTCCGCGGTTTGAGCGATTGAACCGTCGTTATGCGGAATCGCACCGAGCCCATTCGCTTGCTCCGACTTGAGCCGTTGCTTTCCGAGACCCGAGCTAGCCTTCATTCCCAAGCCGCTATCAATGAGAAATTAACCGCGATCACCGGCCTTCGGAGGTTCACCAAGCTTGAGCAAAAGGAAGGGGATTTGAAGGCACAGGAGGGTTTGGAGGTCGAGGTTGCATGTCGGAAGGCTAAGGATACTGAGCGTGCCGAGAGGATCAGTCGTTGGAGGAGTCGTTGGAGAAGAAAAATTCGGAGCTAGAGGAATCTGAGAGAGAGGCCTCGGACTTGAGAAAGAATATGCAAGAAGTTGCCATCCGGGGCGGCCAGGGAGGAGATCGCGTTTCAACTATGTTAAAGAGTTGATCCCCACGGTGATTCGCAGTTACTGAGGTAGTAAGGAGTACCAAGAAGCACGGGGCGCCTTCAATACCGCTATTGATTCGACTGGTGGATCGGGTCCGGTAGGAACGATCCGACGAAGAGGTCGAAAGGATCGTTGCCGCCGTAATGATTTCGATATGGAGGTCGCGTGAATTTACTAAGGTTTATGATACGATGTTCACCCGGCTACCCATATATAGAAAAATCAAAAGATCCTATCATCTCCCTTTGGCCGATTTGATGAACATTCTTCCCGAGGGAATCGGGCCACCCCTGAGTGGCACTTCCGGAGGATCTTAGCCTTTACCTTATTTTGTAGCCTATTCAATGTTTAAGACTGTTTTGTTTGTATTGTAGTGGCCCTCGCCTCCGGGTTGTAATTAGAATGCGGTTTATTTTCGCACCTTTGTAATGCTATTTTAAGTCATCCGTATTTCGGACTGCCACTTTTGATATGTTTATTCTTGTCTCTTTGGCGCTAGTTAGTGACTTAGCATTTTTCCCGCTAAATTGTGCCCGTAAGTAAATATACCCCGGCCTTCCCTGGTGACTTATCACTTTTGGGGGTAACGCTTTTGCCATTGGTAAATTTACCTAGTGGCTCATCCCCTGGCGTCGTGCCACGCCTCCGGTATCAGGTCTGCTTGGGCACATATGCCTCGGCTCATCCCTTAATGTCTTAGCATTATTCGGGTATGCGTACGCCTACCGAATGGTATGTGGCCTTCCCTAGTGTCATTGCACTTACGAGGGTAAATTAATTTTAATTAAGGGGTTTTAGGATGGCCGTGAGGTAGCTAATCTCCTGCCGGTCCGCCCCTTAAGCACTAGATATGATCATGGAAAATTTTCCTCCTCCGTCATAGGTAGGGGAATATATATCATTGCACTTGAAAGTAAAAACAAAGTAGTTCATGCCCGTAGGCTTACAATGCATTCATTTGTTTTTCAAAGAAAACATTTCTTCAAGTTCATGGCGTGCCACTTCCCGGCACTTCCTCTTCATCCAAAGTTTCCAACTTGTACGAGCCGTTGAGATTTGCCTCTTTGATCCGATAGGGGCCTTCCCACTTGGGTCCCAATTTGCCTTGATCTTAACTCTGCTAGCCTCGTTTTTCGATTCAAGTGATCGCCGCGATGGGGTAAGTAGGGCGCTGACCGATCACCGTGACGGTGTGTGCTACCCCTATCTTTCCCTGAGTAGGTGTAACGACCCTCATTCCTCCTGTCACCTCCATAGTGGTTCCTGGTGGCTCTTTCATCCTTCCGAATGGTCGGTTGAGGCTCTTCTTGTCGTGATCATAATGCTCTCCTGGGCAGCGTTCAGGTCGGCGAAGGCCGCTTCGATCTCACAAAGTCGTCGACCCTAGTCATCATCGCTTCTACGGTTTTAGGGATCGTATCGGCGAACCGCTGGCTTAACTTCGGGACATTTACACCCGTCCATGAACGAAGAGATTCTCATGATATCCGGAGCTCCTTGTATGAATCCGCCTCTCGTGGTCCACCTTTCTTTGAATTCAGCCACTCGTTAGCCTTCCTTACTATTTTGGTGATCTCGGTAGGGTCCTTGACACAAGCTTTGTGCAAGGAGAAACGAGTCTCAAACCGATCCCCTGCGCCCATTCGCCTATGCTCCCCGGTGAGAGTCCATCAAACCATCCCCCGGCCTTCCGGCCCAAAGTTTGCCGAAACATGCGGCACCACACGGGCATTGGCCATTCTCCATGCCCCGCAGCCCCTGTGAACCTGTTGAGATGATCTTGAGGATCCGTTGACCGTCGATAGCTTGATGTGGGTGGGCATCTTGTGTTCCCGAGCGGAGAACTCGATGATTCACCTCTTGAATGGAGATTTCGAGACTTCTTGAAGGGCTTTGCATGTGTCTTCATCTTTCACTTTATTCCCGTGACTATTTCTTTCTTCTTATCATCACGGCGTCCTTGTCAAGAGTCGCTTCATCTTCAAAATCAATCGTATTGGCTCAACAGGTGTCCTCCAAACACGTTGTGCTCTTTATCATAGACTTGAGAGTCGCTACATACCCTTCTAGCGCTTCCTCGTCAATGGCGTGGAACTTCCTTCTACCCTTCCGGAAGCTAGTGGCGCCGAACCCGTCATTCTATAGCTCTAGTAGATTGAATGCTGGTCCCACGGATGGCGCCAATGTCGAAGTATTTTTTGTGGGTTGTCGCAGTTATCTTTCACCTGAGGAATAAGCCTTCTCGGATACCGCTGAGATGAACAACGCGTTAGTCTCGCCGGTGTTATCTCGGGACCCGACTCGGCAGAAGAGTAAGTATGTGTTTTACCGGAAGGTATAGTATAAATGTGTGTGTGAGAAAAATGATACCTTTGTCTCCAACTATCGTATGCGATTTATACTACTTCATTGTCATACTATCTCGGTCCCCGAGATCGTTGTACTTTATGGGACCAATGGTTATCGTGACGACACCGTCCCCATTAATCGCTCTCGGTGTACTTTCGACATTCGGAGAATGGGACGATTGCAAGCGCAGGCCAAAGGCATCGCCAAATAATGCTTGTCGGTCGCTTCATGCAGAACGGAGTGTCTATCGGAGAACCTTTCGGTGGTGTCCCCGATCTTTCGGTCGTTGACCGAAGGACCATATACGTCGTCATTTGACAAATTGCAAGTGAGTATATACAATACAAATACCATTTTTTCAAAATATATAAGTAATTCCTAACTTTGAAATAAATACCTTTAAACAATTACGTCATGTCTCTCATATGTCATATTCACCCTTATTGAGTTGGGAAGAGATTGTCTATTGAGTTACTTTCCTAGTTATAAACTGCCCCATAAAATAAAAGATAGAGTTAACTACATTTTTGGTCCTTGTGGTTGTACCTGGATTTCACTTTTGGTCCATTTATTCAAAAAGTTACGATTTTAGTCCAAAATGCATAGTTTGGTTCCACTTATGGTCCATTTTTCTAACGAAGTTAGTTCAGTTAGTTAAGTCTAATTGTAAAGTGGCAACATTAGTCCTTTAACCTAATGGTCGTTTGCAACGTTAGTCCTTTATACCAAAGATCTTTTGCAACATTTGCAACGTTAGTCCTTTCATTTAGTTAGTCATTTAAAAAATTTTCTAAAAAAAATTCGAAAAAAATGTTTTTTTGTCGAATTTTTTTTTTAAATTCGAAAAAAAATTCGAAATATATTCTAAAAAAACTTTTTTTTTTCGAAAAAAATTCTAAAAAAATTTCTAAAAAAAATCTAAAATTTTTAAAAATGTATATACATTGTAAAAACGTATATACATTGCAAAAATGTGTGTAAAATGTATACACGTTTTTAAAAAATATATACCAAAGATCACACACACTTTTACACACGTTTTTTTAATAGAATTTAAAAAAAAAATTAGAAATTCTTTTAGCATTGCCAATTTATAGAAATTTTTTTAGCATTGACATTTTGCGATTTTTTGATATGGACTAAAAAATTTCTAAAAAAAATGTACTAAAACTATCATTTTGATATGGTTTTAGTCTATTTTTTAGAAACTTTTTAGAAAAGTGAAACTAGTACAAAATTTTTAGAAAAGCGAAACCAAACTATCATTTTGATAAAAAAAAATTTGATATGGTTTTAGTCCATTTTGATATGGGTTAGTACAAAATTTCTAAAAAACATGTCTAAAATTTTTTTGATATAGTTTTAGTCCATTTCTAGAAGAAAAAAAAATTAGATTTTTTTTTCTAAAAAAAATCTCAAATTATTTTTTTCGGAAAAAAAGTTTTTTTTAGAATATTTTTCGAATTTTTTTTTTAGAATTTTATTTTAGAAAAAAAAATTTAGAAAATTTTTTTCTAATTTTTTTTTTAGGTTTAGAATTTTTTAAGAAAATTTTTTTTCTTGAAAAAAAATTTTGAGATTTTTTTTCTTAAAAAAAATTTCGAATTATTTTTTTTGAAAAAAAAAATTCGACAAAAAAACATTTATTAGAAGTTTTTTTGAATTTTTTTTAAAAGACTAACTAACAGAAAGGACTAACGTTGCAAACGATCTTTAGTATAAATGACTAACGTTGTAAACGACCGTTAGGTTAAAGGACTAATGTTGCCACTTTACAATTCGACTCAACTAACTGAACTAACTTCGTTAGAAAAATGGACCAAAAGTGGAACCAAACTATGCATTTTGGACTAAAATCGCAACTTCTTGAACAAATGGACCAAAAGTGAAATCCAGGTACAACCACAAGGACCAAAAATGTAGTTAACTCTAAAAGATACTGTAATACAGACCCACACTCAATTCTAGCCAGGCTGTATCAAACCAAACAACGGAAAAGTGTTGAAACCTTGCTTAATATGTCCGTGTCTTATTAAATGGTGTGTGAGCAAGTACGCGGAATCTTTATTTTAATTAATTAATGATTAATTATTGTGTTTTTAATTTTTTTAGTTAAAATGTTTGCAGGGTGGGCGGCAACCAATAATTATAAACTTACAAAACATAATCCTTTTCATTAACTTATTTTATTCGTATCAAAATTAATAAATATTAACGTTATCTTAAAAAGAATACTTTAGTTATTAAATACCATATCTTTTGTATTAATTATGATCGTATTATTCTACTACCAATTCATGATTATTTTATAAGGGAAATGATACATGAACTTAAATTTATGCCTAAACTTAGACTTAAAATCATTTGGCATCATCCTGAAGTTGAAAATAAGTAAGTGAAATGTCAATCATCGCGGGATCGCCGATACTGATTAAAAGGCTTTAAGTTTAGGTCCATGTATCATTTCCCATTTTATAAACTACTGTAGTAATAACTAGAAATCCATTCCAAAAAGAATATGCTTTTTATCTTTATTTATTTTAGAAAAAGCATGAATTCTACTTTATTTTATTAAAGTTATTTAGAGTATGATTAGATATAAAATACAGTAACATGGGGTAACTTTTACGGAGTAACTTGTGTTACTATTCTAAGAAAGTGTTAATAAATTGTATCTATTACAGTCTTTCGTTAACTAAAAGAAAAATATTTAGTTTGACAAATTAACATGGCCAGTACATATGCTAAATTTTATAAGAAACAAAAATGCTTGTTATATCTTAACAATCTCTGTTTGTTACTTTATAATTGAACCTGATTTAAAGCAAGTCAACTTTTCTTTTTGTGAGAGAAGCACGTATCATCCAACTATGTTGATTACTTAAAATTAGTATGAAGTTTGGCAAATCACTCATTTTTTACCTTGTATTATATTGGTAAATGAGATGGTCGGAAAAACTTAACATCTGATGCATAAAACATAATGGAGTAGTAGACTAACCATTCAATTTAGTGACAAAATAGCTTGTGACTACTTTCTAGGATGTGTTTGGTATGCGTAAATGGAAATCAATCAATGGATTTCATTTAATTTATAGTTATTTGGTTAGTTAACATCGGAATCAAAAAAAGAAATGATACTAAATATGTTACTATACTTAAAAATCACATAAAAGGTGTGGAATGAAAATTGATTCCTTGGCCTACCATTTTCCCTCACATAATTTAAAAAGCACTTTTTATTTAATTATCATACCAAACAACATTTATGATATTGATAACTTAACTTATAGTCATTCTTATTCCACCCATATATCAAATCCATACCGATTATCATTCCGGACAACAAACCAAACGGCACCTAAAATAAGTAAGGTTTTAAGTTCAATTCCTGCTATATGTAAATAACATTGAAGTGACCACATCAACATCCCAAAAAAAGAGGGCTTTACACCGCTTTTACCCGGTTTGGATCTATGTGACAATGGGTTTAAATTCGTAAATTAATCGGCCAAAAAGTCGAAAACATACTACTAACATGCTGCTAAAAAAACATACTACTAACATACTATTTTCGTTATTGTCGATATTGTTGTTAATGTTATCATGGGACTCTTATACTTTTTTTATAAATTGTTATCTTAAAAAAGATATATAAATATTGGAAGAGAAGTAGTGAGAAAAGAAATTGAAATAAAAAGAATGAGAAGAAATTTAAGCCACACATTTTAAATAAGGAAGAGAAATTTAAGGGGAAATGCATTTACTTTTTTGTGCCAAGATCCGAAATGCTATGGCTTATGTTCTCACCCTTCTCATTTTGATTTTACTTTTCATTTGATCCTTACTCATATAAATATACAATAGACCCAATTTGTTTTTTTTTACTCGGATATTTTAACAGAAAGTGTGTAGTACTAGTACTAGTAAACTTAAGAAAAAAGAAATACCTTAAATAAAAGTAAAGAAAATAATTTCCTATTATATATTCAAAACCCGTGTACCCACCTAAAATCACGCCATCCTCAGCTGCCAGTAGTATATATGTTGAGCTCCAACCAAAACCTTTGGCACATAGCAAACAGCAACCTACGTAAAACCTCAACACTCCATTGAGATCCTCGAACCATAAACAAAAACAACCAATCCATCATTAATAATCTTGTTAAACATATATGTCTATGGATCATTTGTTGGGTTTACTAAGAGTTCACATCCACAGAGGTGTAAACCTTGCTATTCGAGATCTACGTAGTAGTGATCCTTACATCATCATTCGTATGGGCAAACAGGTTATCTTCTTCTTCTTTTTTTTTACAAGATTGTTGTTTACTCCGCCAAATGTGGCTGGAACATAGTTTTGGTCTAAGGCAGGTTAAAGTGTGAAACTGACTGTTCTAGAAGTATCTAGATGGATGTATGATTTGAAAACAGTGAAATGTTTTATGTGAATGATTTTTATGTTTTTTTGTTGGTTGTACAGAAATTGAAGACTAGAGTGGTGAAGAAAAACTTAAATCCTGTCTGGGATGAAGATTTAACTCTTTCAGTTGTCGAGCCTCTTCCTATAAAACTTGTAAGTTTTTTTTTTTTTTTTTTTTTTACACCTACATTTGTATGCGCTTAATTAATAATTTCGGAATATGGTTGTGACGGGCGTTCATTTTGAGCTTGTTTTTAAGTTAAGTGGTAGTAGGCAGTCAATGGTCCATTGATGATATATATAGTACTTATGGAGTAATTGATTAGATGAAATGAGTACACTTGTTTCAGTTATGATTGTGGAAAGATAGTGTTAAAACCTTGCAATGTGACATAGACCAATTTAAAATAAATTCCAAGGGGTTAGAGATAAAGCTTGGTTATGAGAGCACTTAAAATTGTTTGGTTTGCATTCCGGAATCATTTTGGGTATGTGTTTAATAGCATTGTGGAACGGGAATCAGTTTCTAAACCAAACACAAAATATTATAATCATTTTATTTCCATCAATCCAAACACCCCCTTTTTCATTCACATTCCACTCTGGTATTAATTTCATACCTATAGGCTATAGCGATTCCAGACTGGAAAACAAACGCCGCCATTGTTGATAGATAGTTTGCAAAAAGTCATTGTCTTTTAGTTTGACCTATTATAAAATATGCAGGAAGTCTATGATAGGGATCTATTTTCAATGGATGATAAAATGGGGGATGCAGAATTTGACTTCACACCATTCTTGGAAGCAGTAAAGATGCATTTAAATGATGATATCCCAAACAATACAATCATCACTACTGTTAAACCGACAAGGACCAACTGCCTAGCTGAGGAAAGCTACATAACATGGACGGATGGAAGAGTTGTCCAAAACATGGTTCTTAGATTAAGAAATGTGGAATGTGGTGAAGTTGAAATTAAGTTGAGATGGATCGATGTTCCTGGCCCTAGACGTAAGTAATTAGCTAGCCCTCATCACTCGCTTGATTGCTGCATTAAGTAATCACCTAATCCATTTTTAGAAATGTATGTTGTAGCTAGATTCAAGTTCAAATGTTTTCTCTGTACTTTGTTACAATTGAATGGCATTTTGGATTTTGACTATAACTGAAACATTTCTTTTGGTACACAACTTTTTCTTTAGATGTATTGGTTAATTATTTGTAATTCTGTACATAAGCTATTTAAATATGATATTTGGTTGTTGAAGAACGATTGATTGGTGTTTGGTCTACGATCATTAGTTTGTTGCTTTGTTTTGTTGTTTGCTATGTAGATTCCGTTTATTGACTGAACTAATGATGAGAAGTTTTTAGTAGTTCCAGCTTTTTCTCTACATACATAGTATCCGGCCTCAGTAGCATCTTGATCAAAGAAACTTACATTCACAGTTGGTAGACCTTTAACTTGTTCCTTTTTGAAACATTAGAATTCTCATATTAGAAAGCGCCAGTTTTTTCGTCTGACATTTTGATCATGTCACAGAATTACATTTTTTACTCTTTACTCTTTAATAGCTTGAAGCATGTATGTTAGAGGTTCTTTTACCAATGATATATGCAGAGTTTAAAGACATGATTTGAACCTATACGCTCAATACAACATACTTGGCACACCACGAATATGATAAGGAAAATATGTTGGAATCTGCTTTGCTGTACAAAAGGATTTAGGTTGAAAGGAATTGTTATTTTCTACTCCATATCTAAAGCCTGAATACAACATAATTAGTACACATCAAATAAGATTATGAACAAGTAATTCTCTAAATTCTTTTGTTGGTGTTTGTATAATTTCACAAAAACCTAAAGGGTATATTATGGGAGATTTTATTGTAACCAAAATCATTCTTACACAAAGTTAATTACTCGTAATTCACAGAGAACAAAACAGTATGATCCTTCTTTTTGTTTGTTCTAAGTGGACTTATTAACCATATCTGCCGTCCCCGGTTGTCTTGCTTATCACAAATACGCTAAATTCCCACAAAGCACACTCACAAACATCTTTAATGGAGCGGTTGTTGGGTTTGTTGAGCATTCATGTTCTAAAGGGAGTAAACCTTGCTTCCAAGGATATCCGAGGTAGCGATCCTTACATAGTTTTCAGAGTGGGAGAACAGGTTACTTTCCGTGGATCCTTAATCTGCCTGAAATATGTTTTTTTTTTTTTCTTTTCTTTTTCTGCTCTTTTACTAGCAACAAATCTTTCACCGCTTAGATATGCTCCCTTCCCACTATTGTAATCGATTTTCCATAATCTTTTGGAGTATGAGGTGGTTAAGAGACCAATTTATGTGTTTGCTGATAAATAGTTCAATCATAACCACCTTTAGATGGTTAGCTAGTTAAGAAACAAATGTCTTGTGGTTGGTCGGTTATGATTAAGTTTTTTATTGCTAACAAAAGTTGTTACATGTTTCATGTTCTTTAGTTATTATTGTTATTTCTAAATTTTAAACCATATATATGATTCTTATGAAACAAAACTCGGTTAGAAACATGTATATACTCAGGAGTTTTATATGCAGACATTGAAGACAAAAGTAGTGAGAAGTAACATTAACCCTGTATGGGATGAAGTCGTAACACTTGCCATTTTTGAACCTCTTCCAATCAAAATGGTAATTGCTCTCTTCAAATCCTAAATTTTTATGTTTCCAGTTGAAATATTCCGTTGCACATTTAAAAGAGATCGTTTATTAATCACTCAGTTATGCTTATATACGCATTTTTGATAGTTTAAACTTTAAAGAATGACAAAATACAGGAAGTCTATGATAAGGATACATTTTCGACTGATGATGAGATGGGGGACGCGGAATTGGACATCAAACCATTTCTCGAAGCGCTAAGAATGCGTTTGGATGATCTCCCAAACGAAACGATCATTGCAACCTTAAAACCAACAAGAACCAATTGTATAGCTGAAGAGAGCCACATAAAATGGACCAATGGAAAAGTTATCCAAAATATGGTTCTTCGCTTACGAAATGCGGTATCTGGTGAAATTGAGATTCAGTTAGGATGGATCAATGTTCCAGGTTCTAAAGGTCTATGATAAGTTATTTCAAATGTTTCAAATGGTTATAAATTGTATGTGTGTTTTTCTGGTAGTTCTATTACGGTTTCTTACGATAATTGGTGATTTTTGATGATGATAGTGTTACGGACGAAGTGGTGTAAAAGAGTGTGAGATATAAAATATATAGTAGAAAATAACACGTTTGAAAAAAATATTGTACAAATGAAAGTTGAATGAAACTATATACACATGCCTAATTTCATGCCTCACATGAAAGTTGAGTGATTGGCACGCCTAAAAGACATGCCTAATTTCATGTTTAAGAAAGAGATCAAAACACATGCCATAATCAAAGGTTATCATCAAGAGAGAGAAAATGCATCTTCCACTTGTCATATTTTGTATGGATTAGTCTCATTATTAGGCATACAAATTAGTCAGCTATATCATTTTCCATCAAACAAATGCCTCTAACGAGGCTTGAACTTACAACCTCTAAATTGGTGAGCAACTCACACACCACTATAACAAAGGCCTTGACTATATGTTGACGCATGACAAATAAGATCTACGAGTCACATACAACAACAATATACAAACACAAGCGTGAGGTTACTTATATGCGTGGATGAATAATTTTTACCGGATGTAAGACGGGTGTAATAGGTATACAAACAATGCGCTCGTTGGAGGTACGCCGAGCAGGGTTAAGATAATCCATTACCAACCGCAAATACCACTTGGTGGTTACGGATATCACTTGGAATCGTGTAATCACTTTCCAAAGTAAACTATTCGATCCTAATGTCCGGTTACACGAATATCTACTTGGAATAAGACCAAATGTAGTTATAGAATTATGCACAATTCAATAACCCCTACGCTTATAAGTGTTTATGCTTTCGTTTGTTTCTCACGGTATTGTTCTTTTTCGGATGTCTTCAAGTTTGAAGATGTCACTCTCTATTTATAATAGAGAACACTCAACACTAATCAATGGACATTATGTGTGTTTAACGGCCAATTAATCACCCATAATAAACCTCCATAATCATAGAAATAGTGGTTACATGACCAAACGCGTGGTCATAAAGCGATCATAACGACCAATTGAATGAGTCAAAGTTTACAAAATAATTCATGCAACACTACCGGTAGGAACCATTACACTAGCAGCCGGGAACCATACACTACCGCCGAGGAACCATCGCTAGGAACCATTACACTAGCGGTAGGAACCATAACACTACGGTAGGAACCATCGGTTACTACACTATCGATAGTAACCAATACACTAGCAAAGTACAAACCACTATTGAGTCGAGTCGGGTGTTCGGGACCTCATGGGTGTACACTGCACCTCCTTACCCAAAACCAGGTGTGAACTAATCCCACATGTGCACTAAATTTTCCAACAATCCTCCCCAAATTTAGTTCACTTCCTTTTCAAGAAAAACAAACATCAAACAAAACATGTGCATAAACGAAAATATCCCGAGGATTGAATTTCCATCTTAGTACATTACACGTTCAAATATTCGAGAATCACGGTGTTCTAAGAATTGAACCCTTCAACCCATTTGAATACCTGAAGATAAAATACATATAAGTTTTCAAACACTCACTCCCGACACTATACAAGCCATGTGTCCATATCCAAGTTCATAAATGTTGTAAAAGCTAAAAGTCCAAAAGCTCCTTGAAGCGGCAAAACTTCAACATTTACATAGGTGGTTCCTCTTTATTCATGCTCCTCAATCACTTTTCAAAGACAAATAACCATTAAGAAGTAAAGACTTCATCCTTCTTCTTTCCAGTTCGAGCACAACCTTGGGATGTAAAATAAAACATGTGCTCCTCCCTTGAATGTTGACTTTCCACATTGAACTCAGCTCCCAAGTTTCCTTAGGAGGGAGTTGGGTGTCCTAGCATTCAGTGACTAAGTTGGACTTAAACCCATCCCTTTAGCAGACTTTATGACCAAGTCTCTAGCCAAACCCTTCGTCAAGTGATCAGCTAAGTTTTGTTGAGATCTAACAAACTCTATAGATACCACCCCATTCATGATGAGCTCACGAATCATGCTATGTCTGACACCTAAGTGTCTAGACTTCCCATTGTACATCTGGCTGTAAGCCTTTTCCAATGTAGGCGCACTATCACAACGGATAGAAATAGGTGCTATAGGTTTAGGCCACAATGGAATCTCAAGAAGCAAGTTTTTCAAACATTCGCTTCTTTACCAAAGAACTAAGGCCACAAATTCATATTCGATTGGTTGAACCGGTGATGCAAGTTTGTTTCTTGGATGCCCAAGAAATTGCACCTCCATCAAGTAGGAATACCCGACACTTTGGCGAGAAGAATTGTCTTCGTGTTCTTGATCCAACTTGCATCGGTGTATCCTCACAACATGATGGGTAACCAGATATATGGCGACTATAATCCATAGTTCTCTTCAAATACTTCATTCTCGAACCTGCTGCTGCGATGATGAGCACTAGGATTACTAGTATACCTGCTCAATTTTCCCACTGCAAAACCAATATAAGGTCTTGTACAAGTCATGTCATACATCAAGCAGCCAATTACCCTAGAATACTCAAGTTGAGATACAACTTTTCCATTATTAGGCATTAGCTTCTCACACGTATCCATAGGTGTACTCACTGGAGTACAATAAAAGTAATTGAATTTCCTCAACACCTTCTCAATATAATGAGACTGAGAGATAGAAATTCTTTTGCTTTCATGTTTAATCCTTATACCAAGGATAACATCAGCCTCCCCCATGTCCTTCATGGAGAACCTTGATGACAAAAATTTCTTTGTCAGGTCAACCCGATTTTGGTCAGTGCCAAAGATCAACATGTCATCAACATATAGACAAATGATGACTCCTTTACCGGATTCATCAAATTTGCTATATACACATTTGTCAACTTGGTTAAGAACATAACCACTAGACAAAACCACTTCATCAAATTTTTGATGCCATTGCTTAGGTGCCTGTTTCAGTCCATAGAGTGACTTAATCAGTTTGCACACCTTGTTTTCATTGCCAGGCATGATGAAGCTCTGAGGTTGGTTCATATAGACCTCATCATCCAATTCACCATTCAAGAAAGCTGTTTTCACATCCATCTAATGAATAATCGTTGTGAATAGATGCCAAAGCAATCAACAGTCTTATGGTAATCTGATCACGAGCCAAGGGGCATAAGTATCAAAATAGTCTATCCACGACTTTTGTTTAAAGCCCTTAATGACTAGTCTAGCCTTGAACTTTTCAATAGTTCCATCTACCTTCATTTTCCTTTTGAAAATCCATTTGCATCCCAAAGGTTTGCAACTGGTGGTAGATCAACCAACACCCAAGTGTTGTTGCCCATGATGGAATCCATCTCATCATTGATTGCTTCTTTCCAGAAAGCAATATCCTGGGACTTTATTGCTTCTTCAAATGTCTTGGGATCATCCTCAATAATGAAGCAATAGGAGTATTGGTCTGAGACCTCATCCCTTGTTCCTTCAACTGAGTATAGTTGAAACTCGAGTCCAAATAACTTTGGAGTCCGACCGACTTTGCTCTTTCTAAGCATAGGTTCGGTTGTTGAACCATAACCTCATCGGGACCAGCGATGGTTCATCATCGGGACCTCTCGATACACCAATGTCTTCAGTCCCATTTCGGATCCTCGGACTTGGTCTAGGGACTGATGAGAATCTATTCTCATCAAAGTTTTCATCCATTGATTCAATTATAGAGTTAATTGAAACATATTCATTAGGTTCAATAACATAGAACCTAAAAGCCTTGGAATGCTCAGAATATCCAACAAAGATGCAATCAATGCCTCTTTCACCCAAAGTTTTCAACTTTGGATCGAGAGAGTCTTACAACGACCCTACAACCCCATACCCCGAGATAGTTCAGGTTGGGTTTCCTTTAGTCCAGAGTTCATAAGGGGTAACCTTATTCCTTTTGTTGGGAACCCTATTCAATAAATAGCAAGCTGTTAACATAGCTTCACCCCTGAACCTTTTTGACTCCTGAATAGGACAACATGGAATTAACCATCTCTTCGGCACCACTTTTTCCTTTGAAATACCATTTCTTGAGATAGGCAAGGCGATCGTTTCATGGATTATACCAACAGATCAAAAATACGAGTATCCATGTACTCACCTCCCCTATCAGTCCTTAATCTTTTGATCAAAGACCCAAGTTGTAATTCAACTTTAGTTTTAAACACTTTGAATTTATCTAATGCTTCATCCTTAGTATGTAAAAGATAGACATAACAAAACCTATAAGCATCATCAACAAATGTCACAAAGTACTTCTTATTCCCCAAAGATGGAGTGGCATGCAAATCACAGTGTCACGTGTATTAGCTCAAGAGATTAGTCTCACGACTAACACCCTGAAAAGGTTTCTTAGTTATCTTGGTCAACATGCAAGTTTTACACTTTTCAGTGTCCATGTCAAATGTTGGGATTAACCCATCCTTAGACATATCTTGCATTCTCTTATAGTGTACATGGCCAAGTCTAGCATGCTAAAGGGTAGAGTCGGTCAGTCGAGGTGGTCACAAATTTGAATTAATACTATCAGGGACAATATTAAGCCTGAACAATTGATTACATAAATAGCCAAAACCAATAAAAACACCACATTTAGACAAGACAAACTTATCAGACTCAATAACTTGTTTATATCCATGATTATTCAAAACACTACTTGAAACCAAGTTTTTCCTTATATCAAGAACATGAATAACATTAAACAAAGTTACAATCTTTCTAGAACTAAATCTAAGGTCTACACAACCACGACCATGCACCAAGGCTGTTGACTCATTTCCCATGTGAAGAATAGAACCATCATTCAGTGACTCATAAGTCTTGAACCAGCTTCTATCTTTGCACACATGAACTGTTGCACCCACCACGCAACATCATCATCATGCACATAATAAGATTAAGATACATATGTAACATAATAAATCTGAAAAGGCTTATTAAACATATTTCGACCTTCGGTGAGTTGGTTGAACCACCACTCCCCGAACCATTAGTGCCCTGATCCATTGGTTTTACCACCAACTTTAACACCCTTGCGGTCCTTTTTAATGTGACCGTTTTCCACATTTCCAACAAGTAGGTGTGGCCTTCTTGTTAGGATCTGCCCTTGTGTTCTCATGATATTTGCGTTTGCCTTTGTTGTCATTGTACCTGGTGGAGTTGTTATGCTCCAACATATTGACAACAGATGCACCAACAACATTGCTACTCTTTGGCTTGTCATTATCCTGCACCCTGAGAGATTCCTCAATGCGCAGATGACTGCCCAACTCAACCAGAGTTAACTCCTCTTTCTTATGTTTCAAGGTATGCTTGAAATATTTCCAAGAAGGAGGAAGTTTATCAATAACACAAAGTGAAATAGCCTCATCCATGTGCATATTGTGTTGTGTAAACCTTCCAAGTATTCCAAGAAGTTCATTGTATTGTTCCATGGCTGGTCTTGAATCAGTCATCTTGTAATTTGTGAAATTACTAACAAGAAACTTCTTACTTGATGCATCCTCAACCATATATTTGGCATCCAAGGAATCCCACAGTTCTTTGGAAGATTCAATGTTCTGATAAATGTCAAATAGAGAATCAGACATACCATTGAGAATTAGACCTCTGCAAATGTAGTCATCATTCTCCCATTTGCTCCTCCTCATAATCGCTCCACGTAGCATCATCCCCATCACCAGGAATAGGAGTGGTTAGCACATACACCACGCTCATGCTTGACAACAGGAAGTGCATCTTCTTTTGCCAGCTCCTAAAGTCCACCCCTTCAAATTTGTCCAGCTTGGCAAAGTTTGAAGCCATGTGTTTCATTGCAGCAGCAGCCATTGATTATCACAAATAGTTTACTTTGATTGTTGGAGGTAACGCCCAGAACAAGGTTAAGATAATCAGTACCAACTGCAAATACCACTTGGTGGTTACCGGATATCACTTGGAATCGTGTAATCACTTTCCAAAGTAAACTATTCGACCCTAATGCCTGGGTTACACGAATATCTACTTGGGATAAGACCAAATGTAGTTATAGAATTAGGCACAATTCAATAACCCCTACGCTTATAAGTATTTATGCTTTCAGTTTGTTTCTCCTGGTATTGTTCTTTTTGTCTTCTGCCGAAGATGTCACTCTCTATTTATAATAGAGAACACTCAACACTAATCAATAGACATTATGTGTGATTAACGGCCAATTAATCACCCATAATAAACCTCCATAATCATAGAAATAGTGGTTACATGACCAATTAAATGTGATCATAAAGCAGTCATATGACCAATTGAATGAGTCAAAGCATTTACAAAATAATTTGCAACACTACCGGTAGGAACCATTACACTAGCGGCGGGAACCATACACTACCGGCAGGAACCATCAGCAGGAACCATTACACTAGCGGTAGGAACCATAACACTACCAAGGAACCATCAGTTACTACACTATCGGTAGTAACCAATACACTAGCAAGACAAACCACTATTGAGTCGAGTCGGTGGTGTTCGGGACCTCATGGGTGTACACTCCGTACTTCCTTACCCAAAACCAGGTGTGAACTAATCCCACAAGTGCACTAAATTTTCCAACACGTTCAACACCCAGTCATGTGTCGTTAAGAAACCACACCCCACTCTCACATCGTTGCTGAGAAAAAAAAATGAGAAGCAAGTTGTTTGATCAACCGACTTGTGATGTTGGTTGTGTTAATTTTTGTGGAGTATATTTGTGTATAAGTGAAGTATGTTTGGACAGTGATATTAGTTGTCTTATTACACGTTTGTTGGTGATGGAGTGAAAAGGTGATGTAACACTTAGTTGACGGTGGTGATATTGGTCACCACTACACCTAGTCTAATGGCAACATAATCCACCACCATCACTTCAACATTCACTTCGTTTACCAAACCAACCACCAAACGTAAATACGTAATAGTGACCATCAAACCAAACAAATAAAACTACAACACTTTGATACAAACATAATGCACAAATACCAAAAATAAAAGTTTGCACCACTAAACTAGTGCCAAAAACCCACCACCGAGCGTGATTGTGGGGTGTGACAGAGACCTGCAAGCCAAGGTGGTTTACAAATTGTGGGTTTAATGATCATTACCGGTAGTTTTAAGCATAAATTTTTGTCTATTTACTTTTTATAATATTTAGTATCATTTTCTCGCTACCAACTAGTTTACCGGTTTAAAATAACCTTAAGATAGACCACGTATTCAATCTCAACTCTTGAATAAAGGCACACGAACATGTGCTCATTGTCTACTGTTAGGTTCTCGAAAAATAGTCGATTAGCTCTAAAGAAAGTCCACGAGATCAAGGTTTTCCCCATTTAAACCTTTGAGAAAAAGTTGCAAAATTAGAGACAAATTTAAACCTTTGAGAAAAAGTTGCAAAATTAGAGACAAATTTAAACCTTTGAGAAAAAGTTGCAAAATTAGGAAAAATAAAATAAAAAAGTATATGCGAGACAAGACAAGAGAAAACATGTTTGTTTGTTAATGTAATGATTAGTGAAAGGGTTAAAAATTGGCGTTAACAACTAAATATCCGTTGTTGGTTTGTATTGTTTCCACACACCACAACTACCACTACAACTAAAACTACACTAGTGTGGTTGTGTTACCCCCTCCCTGGATGTATTTGTATCCTCGTGACATTCTCCGCCTATAATAAACAACTTAACTAAATCAATCAATCAATCTTGGGGTGGGTTTCTGTTTTCTTCAGCGATTACTCCAACCGGGCAACTTATCCTCACTCCTAACTAACGTTATTTTCATTTCCTAACCACCAAATATCTGGATCTGTGGTACTGTCTGATCCATCTATTGATTATTAAGTGTTTGATGGCTTTAGTTCACTCATTTAGTGCAATTTCATCTACTTTTAGACCTTCTACTTGGTCCAATCGGTTTTCGAGTCCATCAGATACTAGATCGTGTCATATTAATAATGTTAAACCTTCTGCAAGCTTAACAATTACGCCACTACCGGTTTATTCGTCTTCCCGGTTTTCTTCTCAACCCTCTTCTGTACGGTCAGGTATTATTGAATTTGCTATAAAATTTAATGTGGTTACTGGTTAGGAACTTAAACTTAAGTTTATCTTCATTTAGGATTTTACTAGGTTTGACTTGTTAAAGAATGTTGTAGTTTGGACTTTGGATAGTTAATGTTTAGTTAAATAGTAGAAGAAAATGTACTCTACAACACAACCATTTACGTGTGCTTCGGTCTATCAATGTTGTACTTTCAATTTTTCCACTAGGCAGCAGGAGAGGAGATCTTAGTATGTATGCAGCTCTACCTACTATTGGGTCGACCACTATACTGTTGGGTGTCCAAACCAAATCCCATATCAGTAAAAGAAAATCCCAAACTTGACATATAAGTTTGGTTCCGTCCTTCTATTGCCAATTGGTTTTAGATTGTACTCCCAAGTGTAAGCTCAGGTCGTCGAAATCCATTCGTGTTTTCAAGTCACGCTTAACAGTTACTAGTTGCAATGAAAGAAAGAAATTTTTATCTCCGCTTAAGGGGAAATTAAGGTGTATCATTTATTTAGCCTTGATTAAGCATCGGATCTTTGTCGCCTTATTAGTCTTGCCTATGATTTATTGTGGGGCCCAAAACATTTTTTTTTCATAGCCAGCTGGTCACAAGTATTGATTTTGGTCCAGAACAACTAAGCGTGACAATCGATGATCCGTTGAAATGAATAAAAAAGAACTAACTAGTTATCCACTAT
The DNA here is from genome assembly GCA_910596185.1 of Chrysanthemum makinoi. Lineage (NCBI taxonomy): Eukaryota > Viridiplantae > Streptophyta > Magnoliopsida > Asterales > Asteraceae > Chrysanthemum > Chrysanthemum makinoi. Next base: position 221,222,820 of record OU343218.1, read on the forward strand.
CCTTTGTAATCTTAGTTTCTCGCTTGTTTTGATTGTTTTTTGTACGCAACTTTGTTTCAGGGAAAGTGTTGGCAAGTGTTCAAGGAACATCTGAAACCGATGAATCCCTTGTTGTATGCTTTGGTGAAATGCTAATAGATTTTGTCCCTACAATAAACGGACTTGCATTAGCTGAAGCCCCTGCCTTTAAAAAGGCACCAGGTGGTGCACCTGCTAATGTTGCTGTGGGCATTGCTCGCCTAGGTGGATCATCTGCTTTCATTGGGAAGGTATTCATTTATATCATCCAGAAGACAACAACAAAGTTGCATAGCTTGATATGAAAAACTAGCTACTCTTGAAGGTTTTCTAGCACTAATTTAATGTTTTTACTTTGTAGGTTGGAGAAGATGAGTTTGGCTACATGCTTGCTGATATTCTAAAAGAAAATAATGTGAATAATGAAGGAATGCGGTTTGATCCTGGTGCGCGTACTGCTTTAGCTTTTGTCACACTTAAAAAAGATGGTGAACGTGAATTCATGTTTTATAGAAATCCTAGTGCTGATATGCTTTTAGAAGAATCTGAACTTGATCTTGATTTAATAAGAAAGGTATGTAGCAATTTAAATGCTCAATCATACTAACAAGAAGATATGCTAGTTTCCATATTAATATTTTTATTGTTACTCTGATAGGCGAAAATATTTCATTATGGTTCCATAAGTTTGATTACCGAACCGTGCAAATCAGCTCATATTGCTGCAACAAAAGTTGCAAAGGATGCTGGTGTTCTGTTGTCTTATGACCCTAATTTGAGGCTTCCGTTATGGCCATCTGCCGAGAGTGCCAGAGAAGGAATCTTAAGCATATGGGATACAGCTGACATCATCAAGGTAATTCACTTCTAAAACTTTCTTCTCAGAAACCTGTATGCAACATATTCTGTGAAGATTTACTGGTCGATGTGATGTCTAATGGTCTGATTGTTGTTCCTAATCAGATAAGTGAAGAGGAGATCGTTTTTTTGACAAATGGAGAAGATCCATATGATGATAATGTTGTCCGTAAATTATACCATGAAAATCTTAAGTTGCTACTTGTGACAGAAGGACCAGATGGTTGCAGATATTACACTAAGGTAATGTATTAGTGGTTCTTAAGATATGTTTATGTATAAATGATGGTAATTACCCATTGTTTCTTTAACCATGTATTTAACTTTATTGTTAATTTTGTTGAATTATATAGGAGTTTAGTGGAAGAGTGAAAGGCATAAATGTGGATCCTGTGGACACGACAGGTGCTGGCGATGCTTTTGTAGCTGGTGTATTATCAAAGATTGCCTCGGATACCTCATTACTCAAGGTATGACTTTACATCAACAACGTTTAAATTAACCAGATGTCATACTACCGCGTAATAAATCATATTTTCTTCTTAAACTTTAAATATATCAAAAAACCAGTTTTCTGAACTCTGCAATGCATATAAAGAGGGTTATTAATATGGATATAATATATAGGATGAAAAGAGGCTACTGAAGCCCTTAGCTTTGCAAATGCTTGTGGTGCGATTACTGTGACAGAAAGAGGTGCAATTCCAGCATTACCGACTACCGAAGCTGTAATGAATGCTCTGCTCAAGACTGTTGCATAGTTCTCCTTTTGCAAATCCACGCTGTATATTATTCAACTCTCATTTTTCCACAACGGTGAGCCATTAGACGTGTTTGTTGTTTAGAAAAATAAGCTTACTGTTATTGTAACGTTAATTTGACATCTAGTTGAATAAGTTAAATTTGTATGATTCATACCGTCAAGGTGCTAATTAGTTTGAATGACACTTAATAAACTTATGGGTTAGACTCCTATGTGTTCATATCTATTTATCATTTATGTGAAGAAGTTTAATATTTGAATCTTTTGAATTCCGAGAATAGGAAGAACATGTCCCTTAGTTCTAAATGGCCTTTCACAAAAAAGACATAATCTTGATGGTTGTCTGTGACTCTGTAGCAAATCAATTATTATGTGGCTTTTTGATCTCTATGTGATTTCATTTTCTGATGCACTTCACTATCATACAAGGGCAATGGGCCATTGGCAATGGCTTGTCATGTCTGAATATTAATATGCTCCCAAAATAGTTACTAGCATACAACTATAATTCTATCATAACATTTTTGACTAAAATCAAGTTGCTTTTATTTTGTTTGTTTAGTAGTTACACATTGTGATATTCAGAAAGAGTTAAATACTTGATTATGGGTCATACTCATTCTATAGTTACTAGAGGCAAAATAGATGAAGCCTATAAAGTAACTAATGAAGTGCGGAATGGTAATAGTCACTGGTATTAAATTGCAACAAGGAGTTTGATTTTACATGATAATTTCCAGACTTGTATGATACTAAGATTTCATAGTTAGATTGTTTGATTTTCAGGAATTTTCTTTATCATTTGGCAGTCTCTCTTGATCTTATGTCTTTATGGTTTGCACTCGCATCTGAGTAATTGTATAAATAGAACTTGGTAAAAAAAAACTTTGTTAGGATTTATTATAGGACAACCCAGAACAAGCATTCAGTTATACTAAAAAAATAAATTAAGGTTCTCAAAGAGCAAAGGAATGAGTCTTAAGATACCTTGTGATATACAAAACACAAAGTCGTTAAAGATGACATTTTTCAGATCCGCTTAAAACATGCGTTTAAGATGTTAAGGACCATTTCTAACCCCCTCATTTAGGACACTCTAGTGATGCGTTCTTTGTTTACACTCCTAACTCTAAGGCCAACCACAATGTTTATCCTACACAACCATTTTATAACCCCATGTCATCATTAATCTTTTAACCAAAAACTACACAAACTACACAAAAAAGCAAAAGGCTCGGTCCTACTATTCGGAACTCAGAATGGCAGATGCTGATCATCAAGCGAACCTTGAACGAATCTTCAAGAAATTTGATACCAATGGAGATGGCAAGATCTCGTCATCAGAGCTTGGAGAAGCTTTGAAGACGCCGCTCTGTGTCACCAAGAAGTGCAACGTATGATGCGTGAAATCGATACTGATGGAGATGGATTTATTTCTTATCAAGAATATATAGATTTTTGTAATGCTAACAAGGGGTTAATGAAGGACGTTTCAAAGATCGTATAAGTTATTTCGGTTATCTCTCAGCCTTTTTTGCAGTAGAAGAAGTCGTCTTTATTGGAAAACAAGTTCAGATTTTTTTCAATGTAGTTTATAACGTCAAAAGATGTGGATTATTCCATTCATGTTTTAAGACACGAAAGGGAAATCGTGACCTCAGTGAGTTGCTTGAGGATAACTGTTTATGATCATTGTTTCTATAAATTGCAACAGTTAAGCCAAATGTTTGTGTCTTTAACAGTTGATTAATTTGCTCTAGCTTATGTTTAATGATGGTATTGTTATGACTGAATACCTGAACTATTATTTTAAGCATGCTAAATAAGTATGTAGAGAATTATAATGTCATTTTCTTCTATTTTCATGCGTAGCAAAAATAAAACATTTAAATACGCTAGAAGGAGGGCTTGAACCTCCGACCTTGTGGTTAACAGCCATACGCTCTAACCAACTGAGCTATTCCAGCTTTTTGTTTATTAACTCCGTAGTACAATACATATATAAAATATAAAAGCTTACTACATCTACACACATCACGATTTACGACTATTTTGCAAAGTTATAAAAAGCCGGTAAATGTTTTCTTGCAAATGCTTATTACACTGATTAGTGATTACAATTTCACCACTCCATTCTTATGAGATTTCGAAGTTACAAACAATTTACTTAGCAACTAGCAAGTGTAGTATAAAATGGATAGGAATTACAACCCTGTTCATCGCAAAGCCTAAGGCTGTGTTCAGAACACCCAACCTTGAGCACATCCTCTTGATATCTATGTCTTTTGACGAAATAAATCAATAATGTAGTGATCGGAAAGAATCTTCAGTAGAGTATCATTCTTTTGCGCATGACTAAAATGGTTTCTGGTAGAAAAAACGTGAACCGTGAGATACACTTTGTGGACGAAACCTAAAACCTTTGAGGGGTGAATGATGGATAATCATTGCATAGAGTTGATCCCTTGATGTTACACCTCTTCTCTTTTCGATTGTGAGGCAATTTTCCATTATCATAGTGTTCACTTTGTTCACTTTCACACATGCTTTTATTTCAGGAAAAGCACTCTCACCCGCATTCTTGCACTTGCCGGAGATCTGTCTATCTCCCGCATATCCCACTTCGGCGGGATTGAGTATGTTGGGTTCTTGTTTGTATAGCATTTACCGTGTTCAAATGTATGTAAATGTACGATGCCCTCTACTTAATGGATATATGTTAAAAAAAAAAGTAAAGCATTGCAAAAATAGGTAAAGACACCACTCAAACTACCAAACTCACAGAACAAGCCATTTAAGCATTAGAAAAGGAAGGGAAAAAACAGATCAAAGAGAGAAGCAGCACTACTCTGACAAAGAGAAGTGAATCAGCTAATCAAATATCCATTTGCTAACAAGTCATATACATTTGTACTTCATTTTTCTAATCCTTGTACGCGTAACAAAACAAAAGCCGCAAAAATTGTTATGCGCAAGGTTGGATGCGACACTGATTCATATCAGCTGCAACATTAATCACTACAAGACTATGGTTCTCCAAACATCACAGGGCTGAAGTCGGATGTAATTAAATCAAAGAGCCACCAGAAAGACAGCAGTTTTCTATTTTTCTGTCATAGGACTTGAGATCTGCATATAAAATCTTATGCAAAAGTAAACTTTTCCGTGATCTAGACACGATCATTTAACCACAGCTGAATCCAATGAACAAACGGGTACACAACCTGAGCAAATAACCAACCTAATGAAGCTTCCACTTTCTCAAAAGCTCGTCATAAACAGGTTCCCTTCCAGCTTTCATAAGGCTCTGCCTTAACCGTGATAAAGTAGAAGATGACACCTTAATCCCTCGTTCAATCATATCTTCTGCATACTTCACTGCTTCAGGAAGACGCTTAAGATCACGCAACCCATTAACCAAACTATTCCCAATTTCCTCAATCCCATAGTCATAATTCTCAATCATGCATTTCCAAACTTTGATAGCCGTATATGGGTCCCCACCATTCAGTAACACCTTAACCGCCAAACAACAATTAGCATGAGCCGGCACAAACTCATTCTTAACCATCTCCCCAAATATCAGTATCGCTTCATCTAGTTTCCAACTCTTTAACAAATACTTAAACAAAATATCATAACTTTGCAAATCAGGAAACACACCGTTAAAAACCATCCCATCCAGTAACCTTCTTGCTAAAACAAATTCCTGAACACAACAATACACCAAAATCATCGAATTATACAACTCCGTATCAACATTATACCCCTTCCCTATAGGAATCGCGTCCCACAACGCTTCAGCACTTTTCACATCACCCTTTACCGCACACTCATTCAACGCAGTCTTAAAAAACCTCACACTAGGATAACACTTCCTAACTCTCAAATCCTCAAAACACTCCATAGCCTCACTCAACCCTCCACTCCCCTTAAACAAGGCACACAATAACGAATCATACACAGCAAAATTACCCGGATCCCACCCAAAATCCCTCACCATTTCCCCAAACGTTACCCTCGCATTAACCCCATCCCCCTCATTCTCCCACCCCTCCAACAAAATCGCGTAAGAATCCCCATCCGGCCTAATATCCCTCCTAACAAAATCCAAAAACTTTTTCGCATCTTTGGCTCGTCCATCTCTACAAATAGCACTAAGCAACATATTCAACGCGACAACATCTCGCACCAAACCAAACTTCCCCATGACCTCAAACGCCTTAATCGCACCCTCAACCTCACCCGCGATAACATAACTACCGAAAACGGAAGCGAAAGTATTTAAAGACAACAAACCCTCTTTCATCATAGAGTTAATAGCATCCCACATAGCATCAAACAAACAATTCTTACCCAACATATCAATAACCAAGTTCCAAGAATAAGGACTATGTTTATCATGTAACTGATAACCAGCCCAACGGAAAAACTTAACGGCGGGTGATGGGTATGAGTAACACAGTTTAAGAACATCTTCTACGTTGTCTGTAGTGACAATGATACCTGAGTCGTTTAAGGTTTTGTATATGTCTATGTCGGATGATGGGGTGGTTGTGATGATGTCGCAAAGGAGTTTTATTTTGACTGGGAGATTTGGGATGGTGGTGTGTGATGGGAAGACGGGGTGGTGGTTTTTGGTGGGTGGTGGTGGTGATGGTGTGTGACGGTGGGTATGGGTTTCTCTGGTTTCTCTCATTTTTTTTCCGGTGTGGGTTGAGACCCTAGGGTAAAGTGGAGATGATGATGACGAACAAATTTATTTTTTGTTAAATGCTAAAAATAGTACTCCTATTGGATTTTTTTTTTTTTTTTTTTTTATGTCTAAATAGCATGTAGCACTACTTTTAGAGAAAAGAGTAAACCACAAAATACAATGCTGTGGTTTCACAGTTTTGACACATCAATGAGAAGCTGATTAGGTACTGATTCTACGTCTTTAAGTTAGAGCGTTAGCCATTCTACATCCGCGGTCACTAACTCCGTTAGTTTTCTTGGATTAGCGCTACTTGGGAGGCATTTTGGTCTTTTACTCATATAAAGGATGTATTTCGCAGTTTGCACTACATATAAGAGGGATGTATTTTGCAATTTACTTTTATACTTTACTTTTTTTTAATTATTATTATTATTATTATTATTATTATTATTATTCACTCATATTTTATTTTCTGCGCGTTTTCGTTCGTTTTAGATACATTTTTACGTTTTGTGTTTTTAGTTTAGTTCATTTTTTCCGTTTTAGTCCCATTTTTTAGTTTTGAGTCGTTTTATGCGTTTTATCCGTTTTCATAGGTTTTATATGCTTTCATATGTTTTCTTGTTTTAAGCCCATTCTTTTCCGTTTCTTGTGTTTTGTACCCTTTTTGTTTATATCTGTTTTCTTATGTTTTTATACGTTTTTTTTTTTTTTTTTTGTACTATTTCAACATATTGTAAATTTTTTTAAAAAAGAAAAAAAGTTTGAAAAAATTTGAAAAAAAGATTTCCAAAAAAAAATTGGAATATTATAAATTTGAAAAAAAAAATCTAAAAAAAATTTGAAAAATAAATTGGAAAAAAAAATTCCGAAAAAAAATTTGAAAAAAAAAATTCCAATTTTTTTTTTCGTAAATACTTTTTTTTTTTTTGTAAAAAGAATTTCGAAAAAAACAATTTAGAAAAAAATGCCAATTTCTTTTTTTTTTTGAAAAAAAAATATTTAGGAAAAAAAAAATTGGAAATTTTTTTTTTCAAATTTTTTTTCGGAAATTTTTTTTCCAATTTTCTTTTTCAAAATATTTTTGGAATTTTTTTCAAATTTCTTGAAAATTCCAATTTTTTTTTAAATCTTTTTTCAAATTTTTTCATAATTTTTTCTTTTTTTTTTTTTTTGAAATAGTACATTGTAAAAGAAAAAAGGTAAAAAGAAAGACAAAACACAAGAAAGCGAGAAAACAAGAAAAACATATGAACATATAAAAGCTGAAAGCGGATAAAGCGTAAAGCGTGCAAAAGCGACGAAATGGAAAATGGGACTAAAGCGGAAAAAATGGGCGAAAGCGAAAAAGCAGAGGCAGCAAAAAAACGGACAAAAGCAGATAAACGTTAGAAAATAAAATTATGAGTGAATAATAATAATAATAATAATACGTGTTGCAGTTCATATTTTTAATAGGATTGGTTTTGCTATTGCTAGAGGTGTGAGGGCCCAGTTTGTTTTATCGGCTTCCCACTAATTTTTTGTAAATCCTATGAGTTTTTAATAAAAGTGTTGATTTTATAATAATAATAATAATAATAATAATTAAAAAAAATAAAGTATAAAAGTAAATTGCAAAATACATCCCTCTAATATGTAAAAGGGTAAACTGCAAAATATATCCCTTATATGAGTAAAAAGACCAAAACAACCCTCCCGTTAGCAGTTAACGAAGAAAACTAACGGAGTTAGTGACCAGGGATGTAGAATGGCTAACGTTTGGCTAACGAATGATGTAACTAGCCAATAGTTTCTGACAGGGATGTAAGGTCTCAAAAACTGTAAACCACAGGGATGTATTTTGCAGTTTACTCTAGAAAAAATTTAAACTTACAATTTTCTAGTTAATGAACCAATCACATACCACTAGAAGTCTACAAGCGAAACTCTATAAATAAATAATGGAATATGTTAGCCTAATAGTAACAAAGTTTGATAATTATTTTAATTAAGTCATTTAAACTTTAAATTAACCATAAAATCATTCAAATTTTAATAAGACAAAAATACACCATTCGTCCTTAAACTTGCTTAAAAACATCGCCTGGGCCTGAAAGTTGAGAAAATCATCACCATTAGTCCAAACCTTGGGTTTTTTAGGCCGATTGTGACCTTTGACCCATTTTGTCTCGGTCAACATCCGTTTTGAGTTATATCATCAAGGGTATGATAGACCGAACACATTTTAACTATATGTTAGTTAAATCTAACCCAAGGTTATACCGTATTATTGTTTCCTTCTGTCTTCAATTTGATAAAACTCTAATCACTAACAATGGCACAAAATGATAAGGGGAAGGCTTTGTACAGTGGGTTGAGGAAAGTAGATTGCTCCAATGAAGAGCGTTTAGGTGTTAAGAATGAGAAGGAAGAGGTTGCCTACATCTGGTTATCAAAGGTTTATGATTTGAAAACAAGGTTTAAGAATCTTGAAGCTATGTATAAAGATCTAAAGGAAAGGAGAGAACGGGATGACACTAAATGTAACGCCCCGACCCCACAAGGGTAAAGGAATCACAAGTAATGGTGTCATATCAAAGCAAACATATAAACCAAAAGAAATCTTTAACATAAATATGGAAATAATCCAAGTCAAAAGACTTCAATACATAGGTCCCAGCGGAAAAATAAACTCCAAAAGAAATGTCTAAAGCATAAGTCTAAATGGCATCATAATATCAAAGCTAAATCTCTAAGGTAAGTCCACTCAGCACTCATCCCAAAGCAATACCCAGCTCCAATGCTTAGATACCTGCCGCGGAAGAAAAGAAAAGTGCGGCTGAGCTTCGAAAGCCCAGTGAACAGATATACAAGCAAAACGAATACAAAACGAGAACGAATACAATAAAAAAAAGTAAAGAAATAGTGAAATCATAGTCTTCTCAAAAGATAATTTCAGAAATATCAAAATAAGTTTTATAGCTTAACTACCTCGAAGCCCAGAACATATGCCATATCAGAAACATATCATAATCACACAAGGCAACATATTTGTAGGGGAGACCTACCAGAGTTATGAAGGACGTGCATGCACGCAGCAACAATCATCAGATAACATATAACAAATAACAGATAATATATGGCATATAACAGATCTAGGATGCATCCATACGCCCCACAGACAAATATTCATAATATAATTCAAATTGAGCTCATACAGATAACAGATAAGGGACGTGGCAGAACTTCACTCTACTGCCCTAGAGTCATGTCAAAAGTGCATTTACTGACACGGACATGGAACCCCCATGACTAGTTATATTTGGCTCGGGTGTCAACTATCAGAAATCAAATAAGAATGTCATAACTGACATAGATCATTTTTATCAGAAAATCATTCGTATTTCCCAAAATCATAGTTTTCATATCAGATATTTCAAAAAAAATCAGATGTTTCATAATTCAGAAATCAAAGTTCAGATAAGCAACAGCTCAATAAACACATTAGGATTCATAGCAAAGGTTTAGGAAATCCTAATATGAAAACGAAAAGAAACTTCATACGAAACCTTTACTGAAAAGGTCAGAATATCCCTTACCTTATTCGAAAGCAAAAGATCAAAAGTCGAAACAGGGAGCAAAGAATTACTCCTTCTTCACAGAACCTATATACATTAATGTCGTATATATATTATTAATGATTCCGAAATCGTCACAATGATCCTTTAATATTTTAGGGTTTCTATATTTAAATGAGACTTAAATGTTTTAATATTAATATCGCCAATTAGGGTTTCATACGTCTTTTATTAACTCGTTACTTAACCTAACATGTCACAAAAATAATCTTTCCTTTTTATGTTTCAACGTACATGTTTATGATTTTATGTGACATATAAGTTACTTATTACTCGTATTAATTACGCATTTACTCTATTAGGGTTTAGCATAACTTATTAAGTTAACATGTCAAAACTAGGGTTTATGTTTAACATAACCTTTACTTAATTAATGCATCTTCAAAACTTATACACATGTTTCGGTTCATCTAGGGTTTTCGCATATTAACTTATACACATGTTTTAACTCATCTAAATACTTCACATATTCAAGTTATTAAGTTATAAACCTTATTCGAAAACTAAATATGGTTCGGTTCTATTCATATGGTTCGGCCAATATTAAACAAACACAAACATGACTCGATTCAGTATCACATCTTACGTACATGTCTCTTATTATTTACTAGGTTAAATGAGTTAGGGTTTCTCTTGGTTTTACTTTATACCTCTCGGCCACAAAAAGAAAACAAGAAAACGCGACGAAACAAAATATAACTTGACATATTCATGCAAGGTACGTTAAAGGAAAACAAATAAGCGATATACCTTCACTTGCTAGAGCAAAATCGACACCAAGGGTGTTTGTTTGAGTTTCGGCCGAGCAAAGGAAGAAAAGAAAAAAAGAGAGCAAATTAACTAGGGTTCCAATTTAATGAATATGTGTTGTATTTATAGTTGTAGTATTTGAGTTAAACTAGGAAAGTAATTGGGTTTGGGTTTGGGTTTGGTCCAACCGGTCACACCATTCACACGACACCATATGGGCTTCGGCTCTAGGCTCACGAATTAAACAAACACGACCCCAAATCATTTACGAAACATTAACTCTTCGTCGTACCAATATTAATTACGTAATATATTTTAGTTAGGGTTTTTAAATATTCGCAAGTTAATCTTTTAATTTCTTTAAGTGTTAGAAATATATTTTACGTATTTTAAAATTTTTAGTTCCAAGGGTATTTTAGTCTTTATTCGGATTTTAATTTTCAGGTTTTACAATTCTTCCCCTCTAAAGAAAAATTTTCGTCCTCGAAAATTTAATGAAACGAAATGAAATGAAAAAAATGAAACGAAATGAGAACATACCAAACTATTCAAAGAAATGAGGGTAACTAGCACGCATCGACTCCTCGGTTTCCCAAGTAGCCTCACGTTCAGGATGATTTTTCCAAAGAATCTTAACGAATGGAATAACTTTATTCCTCATCACTCTTTCTTGTCTTTCAAATCGCTTCGGTTCTTCAGATAGACATATCGGATTGAATTTGATCAAACGGATAAGAAGCAACGTGTAACGGATGATAGTTGTATCCCCTTAGGAGTGATACATGAAAAACGTCATGAACATGCGATAACTGAGGCGGAAGTGCTAAACGATACGAAACCTCTCCTATACGTTCAAGAATCTCAAACGGTCCAATAAATCGAGGACTAAGCTTGCCCTTGATTCCAAAACGTTTCACACCTCTAAACGGCGAAACTTTCAAAAACACACGATCACCAACTCGAAACTCTAAATCACGACGATGCTTATCAGCATAACTTTTCTGACGAGACCTAGCCTCCTTCAACTTTTCTCTAGCAACAGCTACTTTCTCATTAGTGATCTCAATCATTTCCGGACCTTCGATTAGACGTTCACCTACTTCATCCCAACAAATAGGTGCTCTACATTTCCTTCCATAAAGAAGTTCAAACGGTGCCGCCTTAATGCTAGCATGCCAACTGTTGTTATAAGCAAACTCTACTAAACATAAATATTCATCCCAACTACCAGTCCATTCTAAAGCACAAGCCCTTAGCATATCCTCTAAGGTCTGTATAGTCCTCTCTGACTGACCATCTGTTTGAGGATGAAATGCCGTACTAAAGTTAAGTCGAGTACCCCAAGCTTTCTGCAAACCTTTCCAGAAACGAGAAGTAAAACGCGGATCTCTATCGGACACAATAGACGTCGGAGTACCATGAAGCCTAACGATCTCTTGCTGAAAAATCTCCGCCAATTTACCAATACCATAATCCTTCCTGATTGGCAAGAAATGAGCAGATTTGGTTAGTCGATCAACAACCACCCAAATCGCATCATGCTTCTTCCTAGTAAGAGGTAATCCAGTCACAAAATCCATAGATATCTTATCCCACTTCCATGTTGGAATCTCCAATGGCTGTAACAATCCACTAGCCCTCTGATGTTCAATCTTAACCTGCTGACAAATCATACACTTCGACACAAACGTCGCCACATCTTGCTTCATGCCGTTCCACCAAAAGTACTGTTTCAAATCCCTATACATCTTGGTAGAAACAGGATGAATAGTGAAAGGAGAACTATGAGCTTCAGTCATAACTTTCTCACGAAGTACCTGATCATTGGGAACACAAAGCCTATCTCCATACCATACAATACCGTCATTATCAACCTTAAACTCCGTCTGCTTACCTTCTTTAACATTTTGCACCACGCCCACCTCGCCGTCTTTCTGAGCTTCTTTAATTTGCAGGATAAGGTTCGACTCCACCTTCATACTAGCCCAGTATCCACCAAAACCTCGTACACACAACTCAACATCCAAACTCTCTAAGTCACGCAAAATCCTAGACTCAATATTGATACTCGCGAGAATGCCTGATTTCCGGCTAAGTGCGTCAGCAACTACATTAGCCTTACCTGGATGGTACTGAATGTTAGTGTCATAATCCTTAAGAAGTTCTAACCATCTTCTTTGTCTCATATTCAGTTCCTTCTGAGTGAAAATATACTTGAGACTCTTATGATCAGTGAATACATCACACGTCTTTCCATACAAGTAATGTCTCCAAATCTTCAACGCAAAAACCACCGCAGCTAACTCAAGATCGTGGGTTGGGTAATTCTCCTCATAAGGTTTTAGTTGCCTCGAAGCATAAGCTATTACCTTCCCATGTTGCATCAAAACACAGCCTAATCCTTTCTTAGATGCATCGCTGTAGATTTGAAATCCTCCTGAACCAGTTGGAAGAGTCAAAATGGGAGCCGACACCAATCTCCGCTTCAATTCTTCGAAACTCTTCTCTCGTTCATCCGTCCATACAAACTTTTCACCTTTCCTCATCAATTGGGTTAAAGGCAAAGCTAGACGAGAGAAACCTTCAACAAAACGTCTATAGTAACCAGCAAGTCCAAGAAAACTCCTGACCTCAGTTACTGTCGTAGGTCTTGGCCATTTAGTGATAGCCTCAACTTTAGACGGATCCATGGTAATACCATCAGCTGATACGATATGACCAAGGAAAGCAACTTGTCTCAACCAAAATTCGCACTTCGAAAATTTGGCGTACAACTTCTTCTTCCTCAAAATCTCCAAAACTATACGGAGATGTTCTTCATGTTCTTCTTCAGACTTAGAGTACACCAAAATGTCGTCGATGAAAACAATAACGAACTTGTCGAGAAACTCATGGAAAACACGATTCATCAGGTCCATAAACACAGCAGGCGCATTGGTCAAACCAAAAGGCATAACGAGAAATTCGTAATGACCATATCTGGTACGAAACGCGGTCTTAGGAACATCTTGCTCCTTCACACGTAACTGATGGTATCCAGACCTCAGGTCAATCTTCGAAAAGAACTTAGCTCCTTGCAGTTGATCAAACAAATCGTCTATACGCGGTAAAGGATAACGGTTACGAATAGTAATACGATTGAGTTCACGGTAGTCGATACATAGGCGCATGCTTCCATCCTTCTTCTTCACAAACAAAACAGGTGCACCCCATGGAGAAACACTAGGGCGAATAAATCCACTTTCTATCATCTCTTGCAGCTGTTCCTTCAACTCCTTCAGTTCTACAGGTGCCATACGATACGGAGCCTTCGAAATCGGTTCAGCACCAGGAATTAACTCAATGCTAAACTCAACTTCTCGAGCTGGGGAAGTCCAGGAGTTCATCCGAAAAACGTCAGCAAATTCGCAAACAACCGAAAGACTTTCAATGTTAGGACTTTCCAAAGATGTGTCCTTAACAGATGCTAGAAAACCTTGGCACCCATGAGCAATCATGATCCGTGCCTTCATAGCGGAAATGAGCTTAACAGATTTAAGGGGTTGAGAACCATGATAAACGAATTCAGGATGTTTTACGTCTCCAAAGATCACCGTTCTAGCATGGCAGTCGATTGAAGCTCTATGGTAAGCCAACCAATCCATGCCTAGAATGATATCAAAGTCGACCATATTGAGAGGATACATATTTGCAAAGCGAATACGATCATCAAAACGAAGAGGACACTTAACATATTTATGATCAATGATCACATGATTTTTCATAGGCGTAGAAATCGATAAGTGATTTGTTAACGGTTTGGGCTTCATATTAAGTTTCTTAGCAGATGTGATAGATATAATGGAGTGTGTGGCGCCAGTATCAAATAAAACGAAGACAGCCAAATCATCAATGAAAAGAGTGCCCGTAATGGTACCTGAAGTTCGCTCCGCCTGGTTACGAGTAGTAGCATAGACACGTCCAGTAGTAGTTGGCGGCTTGATGTAGTTTCCAGGAACTGCCAGATTCTTCTTAGGGCAATCCTTAATCTTGTGAGTAGTGGAACCACAACCAAAACATCCACCAGTAGCCTTGAAACACTGCCCTGGATGAGCCTTTCCACAAGTAGTACAAATAGGTGGGGGTGGCAAAACCTCAGCTGTCCTCTGCTGAATAGAAGATCCTGAAGCACGACCCTGATTTGTTCCTCTAGCTGGCTGATCCCTGTTGTAACGCTGGTTATTGTTACCTTGGTTCTGACGATCACTTCCATTCCTACCAGCATTTCTATTATCTTGACCCCTCGACTCAGAACGTCCAGTGTCAACATTCCTTCCCGACTGACCACGCTGATCATAACTCCTATCCACATGACCTCTCGAATCATAACTCCTACCAGAGTTTCCCTTATAGTCATTGCCTTGAGTCCTACCTTGAATCCGATCACCATCGCGATTACGCTTGTTAGAACCCGAAACCTCATGGAAGATCTCAATGTTACGAGCTGCGTCATTGCAGGCCGACACATTCTCATACTCAATATTAAGCAATCGGTCCACACACTTCTCTTCAGTCCCCACTTGAAGTGCTTAGCTTGACGCCTACCATCTCCAGCAATCACTCCAACAAAACTCACCAACCTCATAAACCTACTCATGTACTCATTAGAGGTCTCATGATCAAACTGGTAGATCGCCTGATAATCCCTCTCATACCTTTGCTGCTCAGCATCAGGGAAGTAACGGTTATAGAAGATAGTCCGAAACTCAGTCCAAGTACAAGTCACAGCAAAAGCGTCACCTCCTCTTGCTTGTTTCAATGCTTTCCACCAACTCAAAGCATCACCTTCCAATTTGAATGAAGCCAAACGAGTCTTATACTCGTCTCCACAACCCAGTACTTCAAACAGCTTCTCAATATGAGTGATCCAGTCCTCGGCCTCAGTAGGAGTAGCAGCAGTGCTAAATGAAAGAGGCTTCAGCTTACCGAAACGCTCGAGCCAAGTATGAATACCGACGGGTTGATTTCCTCCACCACTACCCGAAGCACCATTCTGATTACGAATGTTGTTGATCACCTGCTCCATCATCTCAGGTGTAGTCAAACCAAGGAAAAGAGAGTTGAGAGCATTCGCAATCGCAGCATCCATGTCAGTAGCATCATCGTCCCCTCCCGAGTTGCCGTTACGACGAGTTTGAACCATCTGAACGATATCCAAACGATTAGCAAAATGAACAAAGGTGAGATACGAAATGGAAGTACGAAGGAATCCTAAAGTCTACCCAAATCCTCACAGGTCAAACCCTAAACCCTAAAGTCTCAAAACCTAGGCTCCATATGTCACAGGTCCTGACTACAAGTCGTAAACCTGGGCTCTGATACCATAAATTGTAACGCCCCGACCCCACAAGGGTAAAGGAATCACAAGTAATGGTGTCATATCAAAGCAAACATATAAACCAAAAGAAATCTTTAACATAAATATGGAAATAATCCAAGTCAAAAGACTTCAATACATAGGTCCCAGCGGAAAAATAAACTCCAAATGAAATGTCTAAAGCATAAGTCTAAATGGCATCATAATATCAAAGCTAAATCTCTAAGGTAAGTCCACTCAGCACTCATCCCAAAGCAATACCCAGCTCCAATGCTTAGATACCTGCCGCGGAAGAAAAGAAAAGTGCGGCTGAGCTTCGAAAGCCCAGTGAACAGATATACAAGCAAAACGAATACGAAACGAGAACGAATACGAAATAAAGTAAAAGAAAGATAGTGAAATCATAGTCTTCTCAAAAGATAATTTCAGAAATATCAAAATAAGTTTTATAGCTTAACTACCTCGAAGCCCAGAACATATGCCATATCAGAAACATATCATAATCACATAAGGCAACATATTTGTAGGGGAGACCTACCAGAGTTATGAAGGACGTGCATGCACGCAGCATCAATCATCAGATAACATATAACAAATAACAGATAATATATGGCATATAACAGATCTAGGATGCATCCATACGCCCCACAGACAAATATTCATAATATAATTCAAATTGAGCTCATACAGATAACAGATAAGGGACGTGGCAGAACATCACTCTACTGCCCTAGAGTCATGTCAGAAAGTGCATTTGCTGACACGGACATGGAACCCCCATGACTAGTTATATTTGGCTCGGGTGTCAACTATCAGAATTCAAATAAGAATGTCATAACTGACATAGATCATTTTTATCAGAAAATCATTCGTATTTCCCAAAATCATAGTTTTCATATCAGATAGTTCAAAAATCAGATGTTTCATAATTCAGAAATCAAAGTTCAGATAAGCAACAGCTCAATAAACACATTAGGGTTCATAGCAAAGGTTTAGGAAATCCTAATATGAAAACGAAAAGAAACTTCATACGAAACCTTTACTGAAAAGGTCAGAATATCCGTACCTTATTCGAAAGCAAAAGATCAAAAGTCGAAACAGGGAAGCAAAGAATTACTCCTTCTTCACAGAACCTATATACATAAATGTCGTATATATATTATTAATGATTCCGAAATCGTCACAATGATCCTTTAATATTTTAGGGTTTCTATATTTAAATGAGACTTAAATGTTTTAATATTAATATCGCCAATTAGGGTTTCATACGTCTTTTATTAACTCGTTACTTAACCTAACATGTCACAAAAATAATCTTTCCTTTTTATGTTTCAACGTACATGTTTATGATTTTATGTGACATATAAGTTACTTATTACTCGTATTAATTACGCATTTACTCTATTAGGGTTTAGCATAACTTATTAAGTTAACATGTCAAAACTAGGGTTTATGTTTAACATAACCTTTACTTAATTAATGCATCTTCAAAACTTATACACATGTTTCGGTTCATCTAGGGTTTTCGCATATTAACTTATACACATGTTTTAACTCATCTAAATACTTCACATATTCAAGTTATTAAGTTATAAACCTTATTCGAAAACTAAATATGGTTCGGTTCTATTCATATGGTTCGGCCAATATTAAACAAACACAAACATGACTCGATTCAGTATCACATCTTACGTACATGTCTCTTATTATTTACTAGGTTAAATGAGTTAGGGTTTCTCTTGGTTTTGCTTTATACCTCTCGGCCACAAAAAGAAAACAAGAAAACGCGACGAAACAAAATATAACTTGACATATTCATGCAAGGTACGTTAAAGGAAAAAAAATAAGCGATATACCTTCACTTGCTAGAGCAAAATCGACACCAAGGGTGTTTGTTTGAGTTTCGGCCGAGCAAAGGAAGAAAAGAAAAAAAGAGAGCAAATTAACTAGGGTTCCAATTTAATGAATATGTGTTGTATTTATAGTTGTAGTATTTGAGTTAAACTAGGAAAGTAATTGGGTTTGGGTTTGGGTTTGGTCCAACCGGTCACACCATTCACACGACACCATATGGGCTTCGGCCCTAGGCTCACGAATTAAACAAACACGACCCCAAATCATTTACAAACATTAACTCTTCGTCGTACCAATATTAATTACGTAATATATTTTAGTTAGGGTTTTTAAATATTCGCAAGTTAATCTTTTAATTTCTTTAAGTGTTAGAAATATATTTTACGTATTTTAAAATTTTTAGTTCCAAGGGTATTTTAGTCTTTATTCGGATTTTAAATTTTCAGGTTTTACAATTCTTCCCCTCTAAAGAAAAATTTTCGTCCTCGAAAATTGAATGAAACGAAATGAAAATGAAAATGAAAACGAAATGAGAACATACCAAACTATTCAAAGAAATGAGGGTAACTAGCACGCATCGACTCCTCGGTTTCCCAAGTAGCCTCACGTTCAGGATGATTTTTCCAAAGAATCTTAACGAATGGAATAACTTTATTCCTCATAACTCTTTCTTGTCTTTCCAGAATCGCTTCTGGTTCTTCAGATAAAGACATATCGGATTGAATTTGATCAAACGGATAAGAAGCAACGTGTAACGGATGATAGTTGTATCCCCTTAGGAGTGATACATGGAAAACGTCATGAACATGCGATAACTGAGGCGGAAGTGCTAAACGATACGAAACCTCTCCTATACGTTCAAGAATCTCAAACGGTCCAATAAATCGAGGACTAAGCTTGCCCTTGATTCCAAAACGTTTCACACCTCTAAACGGCGAAACTTTCAAAAACACACGATCACCAACTCGAAACTCTAAATCACGACGATGCTTATCAGCATAACTTTTCTGACGAGACCTAGCCTCCTTCAACTTTTCTCTAGCAACAGCTACTTTCTCATTAGTGATCTCAATCATTTCCGGACCTTTGATTAGACGTTCACCTACTTCATCCCAACAAATAGGTGCTCTACATTTCCTTCCATAAAGAAGTTCAAACGGTGCCGCCTTAATGCTAGCATGCCAACTGTTGTTATAAGCAAACTCTACTAAACATAAATATTCATCCCAACTACCAGTCCATTCTAAAGCACAAGCCCTTAGCATATCCTCTAAGGTCTGTATAGTCCTCTCTGACTGACCATCTGTTTGAGGATGAAATGCCGTACTAAAGTTAAGTCGAGTACCCCAAGCTTTCTGCAAACCTTTCCAGAAACGAGAAGTAAAACGCGGATCTCTATCGGACACAATAGACGTCGGAGTACCATGAAGCCTAACGATCTCTTGCTGAAAAATCTCCGCCAATTTACCAATACCATAATCCTTCCTAATTGGCAAGAATGAGCAGATTTGGTTAGTCGATCAACAACCACCCAAATCGCATCATGCTTCTTCCTAGTAAGAGGTAATCCAGTCACAAAATCCATAGATATCTTATCCCACTTCCATGTTGGAATCTCCAATGGCTGTAACAATCCACTAGCCCTCTGATGTTCAATCTTAACCTGCTGACAAATCATACACTTCGACACAAACGTCGCCACATCTTGCTTCATGCCGTTCCACCAAAAGTACTGTTTCAAATCCCTATACATCTTGGTAGAACCAGGATGAATAGTGAAAGGAGAACTATGAGCTTCAGTCATAACTTTCTCACGAAGTACCTGATCATTGGGAACACAAAGCCTATCTCCATACCATACAATACCGTCATTATCAACCTTAAACTCCGTCTGCTTACCTTCTTCAACATTTTGCGCCACGGCCCACAGCTCGCCGTCATCTTTCTGAGCTTCTTTAATTTGCAGTATAAGGTTCGACTCCACCTTCATACTAGCCCAGTATCCACCAAAACCTCGTACACACAACTCAACATCCAAACTCTTTAAGTCACGCAAAATCCTAGACTCAATATTGATACTCGCGAGAATGCCTGATTTCCGGCTAAGTGCGTCAGCAACTACATTAGCCTTACCTGGATGGTACTGAATGTTAGTGTCATAATCCTTAAGAAGTTCTAACCATCTTCTTTGTCTCATATTCAGTTCCTTCTGAGTGAAAATATACTTGAGACTCTTATGATCAGTGAATACATCACACGTCTCTCCATACAAGTAATGTCTCCCAATCTTCAACGCAAAAACCACCGCAGCTAACTCAAGATCGTGGGTTGGGTAATTCTCCTCATAAGGTTTTAGTTGCCTCGAAGCATAAGCTATTACCTTCCCATGTTGCATCAAAACACAGCCTAATCCTTTCTTAGATGCATCGCTGTAGATTTGAAATCCTCCTGAACCAGTTGGAAGAGTCAAAATGGGAGCCGACACCAATCTCCGCTTCAATTCTTCGAAACTCTTCTCTCGTTCATCCGTCCATACAAACTTTTCACCTTTCCTCATCAATTGGGTTAAAGGCAAAGCTAGACGAGAGAAACCTTCAACAAAACGTCTATAGTAACCAGCAAGTCCAAGAAAACTCCTGACCTCAGTTACAGTCGTAGGTCTTGGCCATTTAGTGATAGCCTCAACTTTAGACGGATCCATGGTAATACCATCAGCTGATACGATATGACCAAGGAAAGCAACTTGTCTCAACCAAAATTCGCACTTCGAAAATTTGGCGTACAACTTCTTCTTCCTCAAAATCTCCAAAACTATACGGAGATGTTCAAACTAAAAGTTGTGGTTCTAGCTAATTGTATGTTTCGATGATAGGAAAGTTTGTAATGGTTGTCAACATGAAACCGATCAATAAAAATTTGGGTTGTTACTGAAACTGATAGTGTTTGGCAATCAAAAGTTTGCTTCTTGTTGGTAATTGGTTAGTTTGACTTTTACAAGTCAATTGGCAGTTTGACTATTAAATGTCTAAGTAACTAAAGGATTTGCATTTTTGGAATATAGTGGGTGTTTGGATTAGCATTTGCATTTTGCACACTTGTAACCTTATACAATTGTTGGGTATGGTTTGAACATATGTTTCATGCATCAGATGTTATGTACCACTGTGTTTGGTTTTGCTTATACAAAAGGGTAATCGTTTGTGCTGATTATACCATGACATTTACCATTTGAAGTTTGACTTTACAAACGTCAACTGACAAACTAATATGTACACACAGAATATAATCTATAAGACAAACAAACACATATTGTAACATAACCTACCATTTAGCAAGTTGACTTATAATAGTAAACTAGGGATTCATTGTCTGATACAACATGAAAATGACTAAAAGTATTGATTCATTGTCTGATACAAGGTTCTACTGATAATTCACAAAATACAAAAGATGATGCAGCTTCCATTGAATAACCTTCAACTGATGAACCTTCTAATGATCTACATACTGCTATTGGATATCCTTAAACTGATCAACACACAAAACATGAACCTTAAACTGATCAACACGCAAAACATTTAGCAAGTTGACTTATAATAGTCAACTGGGGATTCATTGTCTGATACAACATGAAAATGACTAAAAATATTTATTCATTGTCTGATACGAGGTTCTACAGATAATTCACAAAATACAAAAGATGATGCAGCTTCCACTGAACAACCTTCAACTAATGAACCTTCTAATGATCTACATACTTGTAATAGATATCCTTAAACTAATCAACACACAAAATATGAACCTCAAACTGATGGTCATATTGCTACTGTGCCTAAAAAAACAAGTATCCAAACACCAAATATTCAAGTTAGATAAGGTATAATTGCAGTTTCAAAATATAAAATAGATGTCATGCAATTCAACATTGAAACGTCACCTAGGATGGCCTTTTGGCAAAAAGGGTAAGTACGCAGTTGGTAATCCTTTCACTGCTTTTAAAAGATGTCTTAACACCACTAGCCAGAAGACCACCAGGCCTGTTTTCGATACCAGCACCACCAGCCCTGTTTTCACCATCAAAACCTGGAAACTCAACCATTATAGTCTTCCCCTTCCCATCAAAACCTCACTTAAATTTTTTACAACTTCCTTGCCCTTTTTCTTTTGCAAAACATCATCTTCCTCAAGCAGCTTTCCTTTTCCTTTATTTTCCTCTCTTTTGTTATGAAAAACGCCTTCTTCCTCTTTGATAACAACACCACATTTCTCTGTTTTCCTTTTGGTTACACTCCCCTGCATTTTGTTCCTATCTATTCCCTTCCATTTACGTTGAGTCCTAAAAGGTGTTGGACTTGTCATTCAAAAGTTAGCATCTTGCTCTATCCAACCCATAACCTTGAAACCTATGTTTTTATTGTGCTAACTTTTGGGGCTTGTGAGCAACAAAGATATCAACTGACTCATGTGTTTTAGCCAATGCATATAGCTTATGAACATCATCATATATATTAATCAAATGCAAATCATTTTCTAGGGATTGTTTAGGATCACAGAAAAATAACACCCATTTATGTTCATTAATCTCTAATAATACATTATCAAGGCTTGAACTAAATATATCCCTATCACTGGTAAAGATACACAGATTAATTAGTGATCCTTCTTCATACCTTAGTGGGTCATAAGCAGATAACCCATTATAGTGAATTCTGAACAACACTTCACCTTCTTCTTCCTCCTGAATATCCTTAAAAGTTGACAAAAATATGCTCTTGTCCTTCATGCTTTGAGTTGATGTGTGTTTGAGTACGTGTGTTTACGATTGTGGTTGAGTGTTTACGACCACTTATAGTCTGGTATTGTATTTTCGGTCTAGTTTGGTTGGGTTTGTGTTAATTGGGTCGGGTTATTAGTAGAGTGTTTATAGTTTCGGACCTTGTTAGTTGGGTTTATTGGGGGTTTCAAAAAATATTTATTGCGTATCAGGGAAGACAAGGGTCAACTTGCAAAGTAATGATTTTTTATGGCATAATTGGTCCCTGAATTTGTTTAGCTAGCCATTTATGTACTTTAAGTTCCCGCTTTTCTTATTAATGAACTAGTGAACTTGACTATTTAAGAATTTAATATTTCACATTTAGTCCCTGAATTTGTAAGTACCATTTGTCTTTGCTATTTAAGGGTTCATACCCTAAAGCATTTGCATGCCCACAAACACAAACACACCTGCATCCTAAAATCACAACAAAAAATGTCCAATTCCCACGTTTACAAGAACTTGTCGCCGCTGCTAATTCTTACTCGATGTTTGATTCCATTGTTGTTTACTATCAGAGAGAAAATGACAAGGATATACAGCTTACCAACGGTCTCCAAAAGTCATTTGTTGATTTGGTTCATGTTATAAATGAAACACAAGAGTTTATAAATGAACTTAAAGGATATCGTCCTTCGGTTATGACATACAAGGTTCTACAGGATCTTCACAAGGTTTATAGGAAAAATATGATCAAGGTGTTGGAGATAAAGAAGTTGATTGCTCAAACCTATTCTCAGGTGTTTGACAAGAACAATTTCCTTGATAATCTTAGGAGAACTAAGTGATTTTGTTATCTTTTGGCCTTTTAATGGTTTATTTTTGGAATGATAAGTACTTATGTACAATTTAATTATGAAATGAATGAATTTGTGTTTTATATTCTTGTGTTTTTAGTTTTGTTTGTTTTTCCTTTTGATTGTTTTGTGATTGTTTTGATTGTATTTCTTGTTGTTAGATCTTGGTCCTTGCATACACAGTGTATTTATATATGGATAAGGATTTCTTCCCATAACATTTTATCACGATAGCATAAAGTTTAGCAATGCATTTATTCTTTGGGTATTTTGACCATAATTTTCCTCAAATTCAAATTCAAAACCCTAACGTCTTAATTCACCGAAATTACTTAATAATGAGTAAATCTAGATTTCGTAGACAGATTAAATGATCTAATTGTCATACTATTGGACGTAATAAGACTAGGTGTCACAAGGAACAAGTACCAAAACCACCAAAGAAAAGTAAGCTACGAGGAAGAAAAAGGCATTAAGCTACGAGGAAGAAAAAGGCATTGTTATGGCAGAAGGAAACAAGTATACATATGTATATCATTTGAATGACAGAGGTTCTTGTGTGTTTACTTTGAAGTTGATATATGAATCTATTACTTTTTCAGTGGATGGATGAAGACGAGATAAGGCAGACTATGGAATAAGAGTTTCTTGAAGCTCTTTTTGATCAAGAAGAAGAACATAGGGTTTGGATCAAAAAGAAGAACAGACAAGGTTGGATGAAGAAGCATTCCAGCAGTTGTAGAAGAGGAGAGAAGGTTCAAAATACTTGAAGAGGAAAGAGCTAGACAAGAAGCAGAAAAAGGGAAGCAAGTAAATGGGTAGCTTATTGGGGGATTTAATTGTGTCAATAGATGTTGCAAAATAAATTGTTGAAATTGTTAATACAAATAAACCGTAAAAACGTTTATTAATATTTTGCGATCTCTTTGTGTTTTGTTGATAACAAAGGTAATGTTATCATAAGTAAAATTATAAGGATACATGTTGTTTTTGTAAAGCATTTACATATAGTCATCTAATACAAATTTTTGTAATAAATCATTTGTTGTAATAGTTTATTAGGATGGGTAAAAATCACAACCCATGGATCATATCCATAACCCATGGTATTGACCCATACCCATTTGACTAGATGCATTGCATCTATTAGATGCATTGTATCTAATAAAATACCCATGGACCAACCCATAACCCATGACCCATAACCAAAAAACCCATGGGCAAAGAGGAGCGTCCCACGGATCCCTAGGTTTACACTAGACGGATCCCTTAAGGGAGGGATCCGGGGAACAGTGGCAAGTTTTGCCTATAAATAGAGAGCCATTTCTTCATTCTAACTCACCCCTCTTCTTCCTAAATCTCTCATATACTCTTACTCTCTTCTAACAAAAGATCACTTGATCTAAAGAGTTGTTCTTCTTTCTTTCTATTGTGATTCTCATATAGGTCCTTCTCATATAGGTCCTTCTCCGCCGAGCTCACAACAAGTCATCAGCAAGGGGCCCTTGATTGATTTGTTCCTCCACAAGATTTCTCTAGCAAAGATCTTGTACTTGATATTTCACATAGTTGTTGTGTAATAGTCGTGTTGGTTTGGTCCTCCGTATCACGGACTCGGTATTTAGCTTTGTACCGGAAAAAGGTGTAAGCAACGTTGTGTAGGCTTCTCCGCCAAGTTGAAGGAGTTTGTTGACATAGTGCTTGAACTCTCGAGTAGGTGGCTCGGGGAGTGGAGTAGGGCAAGGAAGGTGTCCTTGTAGCCGAACCACTATAAATTGGTTGTGTCATTTCTTTCCATTGCTTTAGTTTATTTACTTTCATTACTCTTAGATCTATACTTTATCATCATCCATACGATTTCACATAACATCGAATCTAAAGTTTTTGAAACTAACTTAAAATCGGCAAAACTATTCAACCCCCCTTCTAGTTTTCCACAATTTGGATCAAGAGCTAAGTTCATAAAAGTTTTAAAGTAAACTGTATTTTAAAAACATTTTGATCACTATGGGTTCTGAAAATTACAAGGAAGGGCAATCTATGCAACGACCACCACTACTTGAAACTAATGGTTTTATATATTGGAAAAATAGATTTGAAACGTATGTGAAGTCGAAAGATATTGATCTTTGGTACATCATTGTTGAAGGTGATTTTGAAGCTACATCAAAAGATGATAAAGGAAATCTAGTCAACATACCTCATGATAAACTTAATGATGACATTAAGAAAAAGCTTTCCAAAAATAGTGAAACTAAAATGGTTTTATATAATGCTTTACCCAAAAAGGGATTCGAAAGAATTTCTATGCTTAAAAACTCTAAAGAAATTTGGAATTCTTTAGTTGTAACTCATCAAGGTAATCAACAAGTTAAGAATAATAAAATTGATCTATTTGTTCAACAATATGAACAATTTTCAATATCGGATGAGGATACTATAGATCATTCTTTTGCTAATTTTAATACTATTATTACATCTTTACAAGCACTTGATGAATCTTTCTCTAGCCGTAATCATGTTAGGAGATATCTAAGGGCACTTCCATCCAAGTGGAAATCTAAGGTGACGGCAATCGAAGAATCTAAAGACTTGTCAATCCTCACCCTTGATGAACTCATAGGTAACTTAAAAGTCTATGAGCTTGTCCTCGCTAAAGATTCCGAAGCTTTAAAAGTAAAAGAGAAACACAAATCTTTTGATCTTAAAGCCAAGAAGGTGTCAAGCGATGAAGAGAACTCCTCTTCGGATAGTGATGACGATGAGTATGCCATGGCGGTAAGGGACTTTAAAAAGTTCTTTCGAAGGAAGGGAAGATACGTCAAACAACCGTATGACGGCAAGAAATGATTCCGGAAGAGCAAAGAGGACGAGAAGCCAAGGGATGATCGTGGTTGCTTTAAATGTGGGGACCCAAACCACGTTATTAGTAAGTGTCCCAAACGGGATGATCAAAAAGCATTTGTGAGCGGTTCGTGGGGAATGAGCGAGGAGGAGGACGAAGAAATTTGTCTCATGGCAAATGACGAGGTATGTCACGAATACTATAGTATCTCATCACTAGATGATGACTCATTGCATGATGAATATGACAAACTTTGCAAAATTAGCTTAAAACTAATTAACAAAAACAAGTTTTTGAAAAATCAAAACCAACGTTTAGATAAGGAAGTCATAGAGTTAAAAGCAAAATTGAAACGTCTAGAAAAATGTAAAATAGCAAGTGGTGAATGTGAACTTTGCGTTCAAATTCAAACACTAGTTGATCAACTAGATTCTAAGATTGCTAGAACGAGTACTAATACTCTAGATATGATACTAGGTAGTGTTAAAATGGAAACAACCAAAAAGGTTTAGGTATTCAGCAACTTGATACGTCAACTAGTGAGAACAAAGAAACACAATTCGTAAAAGCAATATGCTAATACAAATAAGCCGTAAAAACGTTTATTTATATTTTACGATCTTCTAATGTTTTGTCGATAACAAACGTAAAATCATTTTAACGAAACAAATAAAATACGTAAATGGTTTGAACTAATAGTTTCTAACATATTCACATTTTCACATAAAACACTAAAACAAGTATAAGTGATTTTATGATTTAATATTACATATGTACAACAACTAGTGTTTACATATTTGGGTAAAATATACACATAACTAGTATGTAGTATAATGGGTAATATAAATGGGTAGAAACTTAAGTATCACAACCCATTGGGCAAATACATTGAATGTATTGGGTACAACCCAAAGCCCATGACCCATGGATCTTGACCCATAACCCATTGCATGACATCATGCTTATATCATACATGGATAATATCCATAACCCATGGATCAACCCAAACCCAAGTGACTAAGTACATTGCACTTAAGAGATAAATTGTATCTAGCTAAAGATCCATGGTTCAACCCATGACCCATGACCCATAACCAAAATACCCATGGGTAAAAGGGAGCGTCCCACGGATCCCTAGCTTAAAGCTAGACGGATCCCTTGTGGAAGGGATCCGTGGGATCCGAGGAACAGTAGATTTTTTCTTCTATAAATAGTGAGCCATTTCTTCATTATTTCTCTCCCCTTTCTAACACACTTTCTCCCTGAGTTTAAAACTCACTAACCTTAGATCCAAGAGATCTATGTTTGTAGTTTTATTTTTGTGTGATCTTCTAGGTTCCTCTTAAAGGCAAGATCACAATCTTTGAAGTCGAGCAAGCTCAAGTCCATGAGTTGCCATGCTTCCTCATCATCAAGGCTACTGAAGTCCTCTTGTTGATGATTATTTTCTTTCTTCTAAGAAGTGTAGTGTTGAAGACATTAGTGAAAGATGTCTCAAGGGTCAAGACGAAGACATTAGTGAAAGGTGTCGATCATCCATATTGTAGGCATTAGTGAAAGGTGCCTAGAAGCCAAGATTACAAGACATTAGTGAAAGGTGTCTTGAAGATATAGCCACAAGACATTAGTGAAAGGTGTCTTGAAGATCTAGTCAAAGGCATTAGTGTAAGGTGCCTTAGATGTACATTCGATATGGTGTGTTTCGATGTACAAGATAGACTAGTACTAGATCCAAGGATATTGATATCCTTGATGATGTTGTAAAGGAGTAGATCTCCTTTTGGATTAGTCGTTGGTGTAGTGTGGTAGTAGTTCCTCCATTGCAATGGAACTAGGTGCTTAGCCTAGTACCTAATAAAGGGTAGGCGACGTTGTGTAGGTGTGGTTCATCTTGGTGTGAAAGAACCCGGTGCTTAGCCTAGTACCTAATAAAGGGTAGGCGACGTTGTGATAGGATTAGTTCTCCTTGGTGTGAAAGAACTCGGTGGTTAGCCTAGCACCGTATAAAGGGTAGGCGACGTTGTGTTAGTTGTGGTTCACCTTAGTGTGAAAGAATTCGGTATTTAGCTTTGTACCGGAAAAAGGTGTAAGCGACGTTGTGAAGGCTTCTCCGCCATAATGAGATTGGTGTAGTGTTTACTAACTCTCGAGTAGGTGACTTGGGGAGTGGAGTAGGGCAAGGAAGGTGTCCTTGTAGCCGAACCACTATAAATACTTGTGTCGTGGTGATGTGCTTCTTACTCTTTATCTTTCATTACACGTTTATATATCTATCTATCAACGTCCAACATAAACAACCAAATAGATTGACATAAGTCGATCTAAATATTTAAAAGGAAGTTTTAAATTGGTAAAACTATTCAACCCCCCCTTCTAGTTTTCCATAATTGGTATCAGAGCTTCGTTACCAAGTTTCTTAGAGTATGTTGTACTTTAAAAACTTGATACGATCCGTGTATGTTTGAAAACTACAAAGAAGGGAATTTCTTAAAACAAAAAGTCATGTTTTTAGAAATCACCACTTTTTAAATGTTGGATAGTGATAGATCATTCTAACATCTTCTTTTGAGAAATCTACGTAGCAAAGGATTTGGGCATCTTAGAAGTTCATGAAGTATTTCGCGTCTATGGTTTCTAAAACCATAAAAAGGGAATATAGCAAAGGATTTGGGCATCTTAGAAGTTCATGAAGTATTTCGCGTCTATGGTTTCTAAAACCATAAAAAGTGTATATATCAAAGGTATGTTCTCTTAGTAAAAATTATTGGTCAAAGACGTGCTAAATTGCTTGTAGATAAAATGGTGATATATGCTTCTAATAAGCATAATATGAAAAGTGTTTTAGTTAATTTCTCTTTGAAAGTTTTGTGTTTGATATATGTTCATTCAAGCTTGAATAAAGATTGGAATGGGTAATATAACCCCACTAAAAATTCTACAAAGGTTAAACCTTTTCGTCGGGTCAAAATATGTATTTTTGTGAATTTGTGTCAGATCCGCGGATCCCTCAGGTTACACTGGACGGATCCCTCAAGCAAGGGATCCGTGGTACAAAAGACAGTTTTTGTCTGAATTTCAAAAATTCATAACTAATTAACCATAAGTCGTTAGAAGTCGTGCCACCTATCGTTTTAAAGGTATTTGAGTCTACTTTCATTCAAAAATGATTTCATAAACTGATTCAAAACAAAAATTTACAGAACCATTGATTTATAATAGAAAGTCATTTTTTGATCATAACTTTTGCACAAACTTTTGATCTAATTGAAGACGGATATTTTCATCTTTGAATAACAATGTGTCCTCTTTTGAAATTAAGGTTTTAATCATATTTATAAAAGTAACTAATCAAGCTTGGTATACATGTTTATATTTAACATAAATCGATGAAAAAAACTTTCGTTTGCTATGCTAAATGATTAATTGTCTTGCCTTGCATTACTTGATTATTTGCTTATCTCAAATAGTTTTTGTGCTTGTTTGTTTGAATAACATATGTGGTTTCCTCACCTTGCTATTCATTCTCTTGTTTGTCATTTTTCCTAATCAATGTGCTTTGACATCTAGGTGTGTCGAAAATGTTAGTTTAAATACTTAGATAAGTCATATAAGTTGAAAAATGTTTAAAACATGTAATATACTAAATAGCTTCTTATTGAGTTTGTCATGTGTGCAACATAAATGTTTTGTGTGCTTATATGATTTCTTGATTTCATATTTTCCTTGTATCGTTTTCTAAAAACAACAAGAATGTACATCGGCTCATAACCTACACTTGTGTTGATGATGTACTCTCCCGCCTTCCTTTTCATAATCGCTCTCCAAGCTTCATAGTAGGATTAACAACTTGATTATTTCATCCGATATACTCAAGTAAATTATTTTGCAACACAAATATAATTGTTCATATCCGAAAGTCCAAACTCAAGCTTTCCAACAACATATGTTGAACTAGCTCATCCAACCATTTTTTTTGTTCACCATATGGACAATTTTTTTTATTACACCTTCGTCACCATAGATGTTTCAAGTATAATATTAATAAAAATGAAGCAAAGTATCATCATTGTTACTCTTCGTTAGGCCAATATAGGAATATAAATTTTCCTAACTTGAGAATGAATACTGGAGAACTTATTGCACTAGAAACTCAATTTGACCGAACGGTTGAATTGCTTCCTTGATAGAAGTTGGGTATGTGGAATCGCCCGTAAAAATGGTCGTGTTTAGCCGTAAGTGAGCACCGCTAGTAATAGTCTCATATTCATTATCTCGCTTGAGAAATCTATACTCCTATGTTTTCCTAAAGTAAGTTTACAATGGAAATACTTTGCATTGTCATAGGATTACTAATCAAACAAGTTGTAAAACTGATCTTTCTTTTAGTTAATCACAACCACTTGCCTCATCAAGCGATTATCTTGCTTTGATCGAGAAGAGCTACATGACTTCATGGACGAAGTTCATTATACGCTAATTACCATTCGTAATAACTATACTTAGTTCATTACCTTCACTAAACCAAAACAACAACTCCACCTTCTAAATGAAGTCTAGGATTGTCCTGAACTAGCACCTCACAACTCTATTGTCTTGAACACCATCATGTACTCTTTCATTTCTTGACATATACCTTGCACGCCATTGTTAATACAAACAATTTACTAATCTAGATCATAAATCTATTTTGGGCTTCTTGAATAGCGCTTGCTAAAAGTTTGTTTAACATGTGTGTTATTTGTGAGTTGGATCTCATTTGATTGCTTATGTGCTATTTCTACATGTTGTACATAGCATGTTTTACTTGTATACATGCATGCTTACTGTAGAGATCATTAGTTTCTAATTTCAATACTTAGAACACCTCACACTAAGCTAAACATAGTGTCTTAAGGCAAATTAAGTCCTTATCAAGTTAAGTAGATCATTCCTAATCACACATAACTCACCTAGATCATACTCAAGACGCTTGTAGATCTATCGTTTTTCACTTAAACCCATTACTCTTCCGCTCTCTAGATCACTCATCATTCTCACATGATCCCTCACATCTAGTCTTAGAAATCTTTCGATTATGACAAAATTGATCATAAATCATCCTTACCTCAAAATTGATCAAAGTTGATCAAATTCTAGTTTTCCCATCTCAAAGCCTTTAGGATATTTTCCAAAACACTATCCCAAGTCACAACCTGATCTCTAGGATCATTTAGCTTCAATTGACACTCTCATCTTTAATGTCATCCTTGCTCATTCATTGGTACTCATGAAAGTTCCAAATCCTTCCATAAAAGGCAATCATTAGCTACATCACTCATTACCTTCATGTACTTAAGCACCCCTTCATTTAAGACACTTAGAAGGACTGGAACACTCAAGGTGATATAGATCTTAGATCTTAGAAACATCATTTCCACTCTTTCATAGCTGCTGATAGCCGGATCCCTAGGATTAGCCTAGACGGATCTCTCTGAGGAGGGAACCGTGGGATCCGGGTGACAGTTTATGTCAAACCTTGCTAAAACAATCATTTCAACTCATCTTTCTAACTCAAACACTCCATCTCATCTTAAATGAGTTCCTAGATCAGTACAAACTCTAAAGTTGACTCTTGTGCATGTTAATCATCACATTCCAATGAATCTTAGTGGCTTAAGGCTTAAATGCACTTGCCAAATCTCTTGCTTTATAAACCACATTGTTAGGACTTCCATAGTCATCACCTTCATCCTAACTTTCAGCACTTTAGAAACCCTTACAAACCTCTTGAAATCATCTCATCATGAGGAAAACCCCAAGTAGTAACTTATCCATCAAAGAACCACCCAAGAAAAAGGCTCGTGTTATACACGAAATCTCCTCAACCGAATCATCTCCGGTCAAGCCAACAAATTATAGGATCTTTCCTCAACCAATCAAACCAATTCCTAAAAGGATAGTACCCACAATACTACCTATGCCAAACACCACCATACCTCCTAGGCCAAACAATATTATCGTCACACCTCTACAATTTAGAGGATTTGCCTCCTAGGCCGTCTCATCCGCTTCCGCCGACAACATTCTCCTCATTAGGAGGAACAATGGTACAAAATCAAGGTGTTGAGTCAACACTTGCTCCGGCTTCCTTTTCGCCGTTTCCATCATACAATCCCATTTGGATTATGAGAAATCATCAAAGTCAACCACCCGACCATATGGAAGTTGACACTTCTCTACCACCACCATCATTCTTGGTCGAGCCATTCTCAAATGCGCCTCCACCAATCCCTCCATAGTTTGAAGCTCCACAAGCCGCTTCACTTGATCCTTCGCATCAAGCCATTTCATTTCTTCCACCACCACTACCTAGCCATGACAAAGATTGCTATCATTGTCAACATGTTGAAAGTTTGATACATGATGTACGAGAAGACCAACGTTTCATGTTCTATCATCTCCTCGAACGTTTCGACGAGATTAAACCTAAACAAAACTTGGGCTAGAAGATTTTAGTGGTGTCCTAGCATCAAGAGATAGTTGGTCTAGAAACTCCTAGTCATGTATTTTCTTATTTTCTTAGTTTTTTAGAGTCATGTATATCATAACTCTAGTTTTATTAAATGAAATTACATGCTACCTGTTATTTTTCTGAGCATATGATTACATTGTATTCATATCTCATTTTTGTGATAACATTACTTGTTATATCACCTTTGCTGAAATTAATCATCAGCTAATACGGATCCCTCAGAATTGCCTAGACGGATCCCTACTAGGAGGGAACCGTGGGATCCGTGTGACATAAAACTATTTTCTACTAACTTGGACCACATTTGCAGGAAATTGTGAATTATACTTGTTGTCTAACCTTTGTTTTGTAGTTATTCAACTTACATATGAAGACTTTGACATCCTAAAGCTAGGGGGAGCTTTATGTCAAAGCAATACATTGCAAATTACTTGCAATATTAGGATTACATTTCGTGACATCCCTTTGCAAAATTGCAATCATCAAGGGGGAGCACACTCGTCACTTAGACGAAATCTTTTGCAAACTTAGTTGCAAACTAACTAGCTTAGTATTACTTTCTTGACGCCCTTACATAGGGATGGACTCGTCAAGGGGGAGTAAAGACGAGATCCTCTCCCGTTACTTGCTCTCTATTTCTTTTTATTTCTTTCATATGTTTTTCTAAAAAAAATGTGTTGCTTTCTTTTGAAGCTCTTTTTGTTTCGACAAAAAGGGGGAGAAGAAAGTAAAACTACAAATTCAAACTTTTACGAATTCTAGCTTTTCCTTAAAATAATTTTATGTTTTGTCATCAACAAAAAAGGGGAGATTGTTAATACAAATAAGCCGTAAAAACGTTTATTTATATTTTACGATCTTCTAATGTTTTGTCGATAACAAACGTAAAATCATTTTAACGAAACAAATAAAATACGTAAATGGTTTGAACTAATAGTTTCTAACATATTCCCATTTTCACATAAAACACTAAAACAAGTATAAGTGATTTTATGATTTAATATTACATATGTACAACAACTAGTGTTTACATATTTGGGTAAAATATACACATAACTAGTATGTAGTATAATGGGTAATATAAATGGGTAGAAACTTAAGTATTACAACCCATTGGGCAAATACATTGAATATAGTTAGGTACAACCCAAAGCCCATGACCCATGGAGCTTGACCCATAACCCATTGCATGACATCATGCTTATATCATACATGGATAATATCAATAACCCATGGATCAACCCATACCCAAGTGACTAAGTACATTGCACTCAAGAGATACATTGTATCTAGCTAAAGATCCATGGTTCAACCCATGACCCATGACCCATAACCAAAATAACCATGGGTAAAAGGGCGTCCACGGATCCCTAGCTTAAAGCTAGACGGATCCCTGTGGAAGGGATCCGTGGGATCCGGGAACAATAGATTTTTTCTTCTAAAATGAGCCATTTCTTCATTATTTCTCACCCCTTTCTAACACACTTTCTCCCTAAGTTTAAAACTCACTAACCTTAGATCCAAGAGATCTATGTTTGTAGTTTTGTTTTTGTGTGATCTTCTAGGTTCCTCTTAAAGGCAAGATCACCACCGTTGAAGTCGAGCAAGCTCAAGTCCATGAGTTGCCATGCTTCCTCATCATCAAGGCTACTGAAGTCCTCTTGTTGATGATTCTTTTCTTTCTTCTAAGAAGTGTAGTGTTGAAGACATTAGTGAAAGATGTCTCAAGGGTCAAGACGAAGACATTAGTGAAAGGTGTCGATCGTCCATATTGTAGGCATTAGTGAAAGGTGCCTACAAGCCAAGATTACAAGACATTAGTGAAAGGTATCTTGAAGATCTAGCCACAAGACATTAGTGAAAGGTGTCTTGAAGATTTAGTCAAAGGCATTAGTGTAGGTGCCTTAGATGTACATTCGATATGGTGTGTTTCGATGTACAAGATAGACTAGTACTAGATCCAAGGATATTGATATGCTTGATGATGTTGTAAAGGAGTAGATATCCTTTGGGATTAGTCGTTGGTGTAGTGTGGTAGTAGTTTCTCCATTGCAATGGAACTAGGTGCTTAGCCTAGTACCTAATAAAGGGTAGGCGACGTTGTGTAGGTGTGGTTCACCTTGGTGTGAAAGAACCCGGTGCTTAGCCTAGTACCTAATAAAGGGTAGGCGACGTTGTGATAGGATTAGTTCTCCTTGGTGTGAAAGAACTCGGTGGTTAGCCTAGCACCGTATAAAGGGTAGGCGACATTGTGTTAGGTGTGGTTCACCTTGGTGTGAAAGAACTCGGTATTTAGCTTTGTACCGGAAAAAGGTGTAAGCGACGTTGTGAAGGCTTCTCCGCGATAAGGAGATTGGTGTAGTGTTTACGAACTCTCGAGTAGGTGACTTGGGGAGTGGAGTAGGGCAAGGAAGGTGTACTTGTAGCCGAACCACTATAAATACTTGTGTCGTGATGATGTGCTTCTTACTCTTTATCTTTCATTACACGTTTATATATCTATCTATCAACGTCTAACATAAACAACCAAATAGATTGACATAAGTCGATCTAAATATTTAAAAGGAAGTTTTAAATTGGTATAACTATTCAACCCTCCTTCTAGTTTTCCACACAATAGAAAAACAGGGTTCCCAAAAAAAGGGAACCGGCTAGTGTACAGCCAGGGATCCGTGGGCCTGCTGAAGCAAACAGTAATAAAAACATAGCTTCCTCTTCTAGAACTGATTTTGTTATTGTTAATAAGAAAAAACCAACTCATGTTACCATTAGACAACCACCCCAAGATATAATCAAAGTTTTGTAAGAAACAAAGGTCCATCATTTTTAAAACCAAACGCATCTAGGAGACCTAATAATGTTTACCCGAGAAGTAACCATCAAATGGGATGGAACCCAAATATGCAAAACGGTTTTCCATTTCAAAACTTTGCACCTTGGAATGCATATTCATCTTATCCATACATGTCTAACATGAATGGAATGTTTAACACTAATGGACCCATGAACAAATGGGGACCAAACTTTTGAGTTAATTGTTTTCTTAGGTGTGCTTAAAGGTCGACCTAGATCCGGATGAATGGATCAAGGATAGTGGGTGCACGAGGCACATGACCGGCAATAAAGATCTATTCTCCACGTATGAATCCTTTAATGAAGGAAATGTGGTATTTGGAAATAGCAAAAGTAAAATCATCGGTAAAGGTACGATTTATAACAAATCTCTAACCATTAACGATGTGTGTCACGTAGAAAAACTAAACTTTAATCTCTTAAGTATAGGACAAATATGTGATAAAAAGTGCAACATACTATTTAACGAAACCGGTAGTAAGATATTAAAAAATGGCATAACCATAGGAAGAGGAATTAGGAAACATGGAGTCTATGTCATTAAAATTGGTAATGAACCTAAAGAAAAACTTTGTCTTACTTCTATGGATGATACTTCAACCCTATGACATCGAAGATTGGGTCATGCCAATATGCGACTTCTTCAATCGCTATCATCCAAAGATCTAGTAAGAGATCTACCTAAATTAAAATATGAACATCACTTTTGTGATGCTTGTAATGTAGGAAAACAAGTCCATTCTAGTCACAAAGCTAAAAACATGGTGTCTACAACTAAGTGTCTAGAATTACTACACATGGATTTATTTGGTCCATCCGCTATCCAAAGTTATGGAGGCAACTACTACACTTTGGTTATAGTGGATGATTACTCTAGGTACACATGGACTAAATTTTTAAAGAACAAAACTGAAACGTTTAATTACTTTGAAATATTAAGCAAGAAAATCCAATGACAACTAGGAAGTCCTATAGTGTCTATTAGAACGGATCATGGTAGGGAATTCGATAATGAAGTGCAATTTGGAGATTTTTGTGACGCTAATGGTATTACTCACAACTTCTCGTCTCCTCGCACTCCACAATCGAATGGGGTAGTTAAAAGAAAGAATAGAACCTTACAAGAAATGAGTCACACCATGCTAAATGTGCAATCCATACCTCAAAATTTTGGTGCAATGTCATTGATACCTCAACATACATACTTAATCGAGTCTTAATTAGACCAATTTTAGGTAAAACTCCATACGAGTTACTTCGAGGAAAAAAGCCTACGTTAGATCACTTTAGAGTCTTTGGTAGCAAATGTTTTCTACTTAACACTAAAGATTACCTTACAAAATTTGATCCTAAATCAGCCGAAGGTATCTTTCTAGGTTACTCTCCTAATAGCAAAGCTTACGTTATATTAAATAAGGAAACAATGAAGGTCGAAGAGTCATTAAACGTTAAATTTGATGAAAGTCCAACCCAACCTTCTCCACCTCTTGTCGATGACGAGATTGTCGAAAGTGAAGCTATCGTAATAAAGAAAAAGATAAATGAAGAAGAAGAAGAACCTTCAAATAATGAACTCATAAATATTAAAGAGTCCAAAGATCACCCCGTAGATAAGGTCATAGGAAAATTAAATGAAAGAACCTTAAGGTCTCAAGTTCAAAACCAAAGTAGCTTGTTTTGTTTTGTCTCAACCATAGAACCTAAAAATACGCAAGAAGCCATAAAAGATGAAAGTTGGGTAATGGCTATGCAAGAAGAGTTAAATCAATTTGTTTCTAATGATGTTTGGACACTTGTCCCTCCACCTAGTAATCAAACCATAATAGGAACCAAATGGGTTTATAAAAACAAGTTAGATGCAAATGGTGTAGTGTCTAGAAACAAGGCTAGACTCATTGCCCAAGGGTATAACCAACATGAAGGAATAGACTTTGATGAGACCTATGCCCTCGTGGCTAGATTAGATTCTATAAGAATACTTCTTGATTATGCTTGTGCTAAGTATCTTAGGCTTTATCAAATGGATGTCAAAAGTGCTTTTCTAAATGGTTTTATTAATGAAGAAGTATATGTAGCTCAACCTCCGGGCTTCATCGATTTTGAAAAACCTAAACATGTGTATAAGTTAAAGAAAGCCCTTTACGGTCTTAAACAAGCTCCAAAAGCTTGGTATGATAGACTCAAGTCATTCTTAATCAAACACAACTACACCATGGGGTTAGTTGATAACACACTTTTTACTAAGAAAAAGGAGTTACATATAATCATTGTCCAAATATACGTAGATGATATTATATTCGGATATACTTGTCAAGACATGTGTGATGATTTCTCTAAAATCATGCATGACGAGTTCGAGATGAGTATGATGGGAGAACTTAGTTTCTTTCTTGGTCTACAAATCAAACAAGTAGAAGATTGTATATTCTTTAATCAATCTAAATACATCAAGGAAATGTTAAATAAATTTGGCTTAGAAGAGTCAAAACCAATTAGGACACTAATGTCATCCGACACTAAACTCACAAAAGATGAAGACGACGAATCCGTTGATAACACAAAATATCGTGGCATAATTGGTAGCCTTCTCTACCTCACGGCTAGTAGGCCGGATATCATGTTTAGTGTTTGTCTATGTGCTAGGTTTCAAGAAGATCCTAAAACATCACATCTAGAAGCCGTCAAAAGCAATGTTTTCAAACCCGGGTCGACCCGGCCGGTTCAACCGGTCGGACCGGTGCCCGGGCACAAAAACGGGTCAAAAAAACCCGGGTTTCTAAAACCGGGTTAACCGGTTAGACCCGCCAGGTTTTGAGTGACCCGGGTCAACCCGGGTCTTGAAACCCGGTCGGGTTTGATTTTTTTCAAAATTTTTTTAACAAAAACCGGGATAACCCGGTTGACCCGGTGGTCGAACAGGTTGACCCGGTTGAAAAAAATAAAAAAATAATAAATGAAAAACCGGGTTGACCCGGCGGTCCAACCAGTTGAACCGGTCGAATCGGTGCCCGGTGACTCGACCGGGTCAATTAAAAACCCGGTTTTTAAAATATTGGTCAAAAGGATATTTAGATACATTAAGGGTACAACTCAATTAGGATTGTGGTATCCCAAGGGTACGGGAGTAGAAACAATTGTATATGCGGATTCTGACCATGCAGGTGATTATGTTGACCGAAAAAGTACAAGTGGGATATGTACTTTTATGGGATGTTGTTTAACATCTTGGTTCTCAAAGAAACAAACGGCATTACAATATCAACAACGAAGCCAAATATGTCTCCTCCCGGCAAAGCATGCCAACAAGCACTATGGATGAAACAAGCGTTAGTTGAATACGACATTCATCTAAGTGACATAGCCATTCTATGTGACAACAAAGGTGCCATAGATTTAAGCAAGAATCCGGTACTACATTCTCGCACAAAGCATATAGAGATTCGTCATCACTTCTTCAGAGACAATGTTCAAAAGGGGAACATCTCTATTGAGAAGGTAGTGTCCGAAGACAACATAGCCGACGTCCTCACCAAACCATTGAAGCGGGAACAATTCAACCTACTTCGTCTTGGTATTGGTCTTATGAAACGATCGTCGTAATTTAATTTTTAACTCTACAAGGTATGTAAACACTAGCCTTCTTCTTTCTGAGTCTAGGATCTATATTTCACGCACAACTCACAAGCAATACGGGAATTTTCAAAACCCAAGATAAGTTTTTCACTTATAACTCATAGTTTTCTCTTATTTTCTTCCAAAATAAGTACAAGTTGCAAACACATAATCACATACACATCTTCTTTTCAAAGGATAAACGGTTTTATTCGCACATAGAAACCTCTTTTTAAAATGTTTTCTAAAATAATACCTATTCCCGTATCAATTTCACAAAAGCAATTTCTCACGTCTAGGACAAATCGTTTTTTTCATTATTAATACAAAGTAAAAACCCGTTTTCATTGCATCTCATGTCTTTTGAATGCTAAAGGGGACACATAACTAATATGTGTTTTCGGGTACATTCATTTAAGCAACAATGAATTAGGAGCACTCGGGTTATCTCACATAATAGTATGTTTTTTCACTTCTAGATTATTTTTCTTTTCTTCTTAGGATTCGAGATAACCGCAACTCCAAATGGTTTGCATATAGGCACACACTAGGCACAAATGTTTCAAAAAGGAAAATTTTGAGTGCTGAATCACCCATACCACGGATCCCAAAATTAATGCTGAACGGATCCCTCAAGGGAAGGATCCGTGGGATCCGTGAGACAGAAGCTAGTTTATCTTTTATTTTTCTCACTTTATTTTGGAGTATGTGATTTAATGCTTGTTTTCTCATGATCACATGCCTTAAAATCATATCTAATCATTAGATTTTAATCCATATTTTGGGTCAAGCATTCATTACAATGCACAATTTTTCTTCTATAAGTAGGATTCCCAACATTGCTTGCTATTCATCTCATCCTCACAAACAAACACCCCCATGTCTTCCAAAAGATCTACCAACTTAGATGAATCACCTAGTGCAACCAATCCATTTCAAGAAATCCAAAATTTTGTCCTACCACCTTCCAAAATACCACAATCAAAATCTAAGAAATCCACATGGATTAGCATCCGGCCTTGTTGCTTAGCAAAACCATCTTCGAATGGCTCATCATCAACCACTAACTCACCACAAGATGCTTCCATTATAGCACCTCCTTCATCACCAACAAGTGCACCAACTTCATCACCCATCAACTCACCACCTAGGGTCTCTCTTTTGGAACTCCTTAAGACTCCAACAAGATCTCAACAACCAAAACAAAAAGAAATAGCCTTTTTGACACCTCTCACTTCTCCAAAAACAACTTACAACGATCTTAAAACCTCACCAACCTTAGCTCCCATTATGTTACAAGAACATCTAGGTTCTTTTCCACCACCACTTCCAAACATTCCGGACTTTGATCCATACTTTCAACTATTCCACCACAACTTCCGCATCTCACAAATCATAATAACCCGGAAAACTTCCGCACTCATTACCCACATCAGTTACATTGTGAACATTGCCAATACACTAGGGATATTGCAATAGAACTTAGGGAAGAAATGCGATTCATACTCAACCTCATTCTTGATCGCATCAATACCATTACTCATCAAAACATCCATCCATAATCTTATGCAAGCATGGAAGGAATCATTATTACTATTCTCTATTTTTAGTATTTTTTTTTCTTTTGAGTCATTTTTTTTAGAACAAGCCTTGTTTTTATTTTTACATACTTGTATGTGGCATAAATACCACTACATTTTGTTGTTTTATTACAAGGCCTTGTTTACATACCTTGGCTCCCAATCTTGATTCTCGTCAATAACAAGATTACTTATACATGTTACTACTAACCTTTTCTTTGTAGGATTTTTTTTCTATTTTCTTCACTTGAAGCCCCAAACTAGGGGAGCTACCGTCAAGGGGGAGTAATCGATACGTGAACTATTTTTCCACATTCTATTTCTTCGATGGGTAAAATTTTTGTTTCGACAAAAAGGGGGAGAAGAAGTAAAACTTAGGGCTTTCAAAACATACATCTAATCTTAAGTTTTACTCATCATAACATTATGTTTTGTCATCAACAAAAAGGGGGAGATTGTTAATACAA
This sequence comes from Chrysanthemum makinoi, assembly GCA_910596185.1. Classification (NCBI taxonomy): domain Eukaryota; kingdom Viridiplantae; phylum Streptophyta; class Magnoliopsida; order Asterales; family Asteraceae; genus Chrysanthemum; species Chrysanthemum makinoi. Next base: position 221,264,219 of record OU343218.1, read on the forward strand.
ATAAACCGTAAAAACGTTTATTAATATTTTGTGATCTCTTTGTGTTTTGTTGATAAAAAATGTAATGTTATCATAAGTAAAATTATAAGGATACATGTTGTTTTTGTAAAGCATTTACATATAGTCATCTAATACAAATTGTTGTAATAAATCATTTATTGTACTAGTTTATTAGGATGGGTAAAAATCACAACCCATGGATCATATCCATAACCCATTGTATTGACCCATACCCATTTGACTAGATGCATTGCATCTATTAGATACATTGCATCTAATGAAATACCCATGGACCAACCCATAACCCATGACCCATGACCCATAACCAAAAAACCCATGGGCAAAGAGGAGCGTCCCACGGATCCCTAGTTTTACACTAGACGGATCCCTTAAGGGAGGGATCCGTGGGATCCGGGGAACAGTGGCAAGTTTTGCCTATAAATAGAGAGCCATTTCTTCATTCTAACTCATCCCTCTTCTTCCTAAATCTCTCATATACTCTTACTCTCTTCTAACAAAAGATCACTTGATCTAGAGAGTTGTTCTTCTTTCTTTCTATTTTGATTCTCATATAGGTCATTCTTTAAGGCGAGATCACGAGCTCACTACAAGTCATCAAAGCAAGGGGTCCTTGATTGATTTGTTCCTCCACAAGATTTCTGTAGCAAAGATCTTGTACTTGATATTTCACATAGTTGTTGTGTAATAGCCGTGTTGGTTTGGTCCTCCGTATCACGGACTCGGTATTTAGCTTTGTACCAAAAAAGGTGTAAGCAACGTTGTGTAGGCTTCTCTGCCAAGTTGAAGGAGTTTGTTGACATAGTGCTTGAACTCTCGAGTAGGTGACTCGGGGAGTGGGTAGGGCAAGGAAGGTGTCCTTGTAGCCAAACCACTATAAATCGGTTGTGTCATTTCTTTCCCTTGCTTTAGTTTATTTACTTTCGTTACTCTTAGATCTATACTTTATCTTCATCCATACGATTTCACATAACATCGAATCCAAAGTTTTTGAAACTAACTTAAAATCGGCAAAACTATTCAACCCCCCTTCTAGTTTTCCACAGAAATGCTGTTAGTAGGTTTTACTAGTGTGTAAGTTTGGACTCCATGATGGTTATCCTAGCATGTTATAGTCAAGGGTTCAAATTCTGAATGTTTTGCCTCCATTTTAAGCATTTATGTTGTCTTTACTCCCATCTACTTGTTCAACAACTACATTGTACCCTATTTATACCCTTTTTGCCCGCATTATATAATACCCTACATTTCATCAATTCTTTATCATACCAAAATATTTTCACCATGGATGCGAAAAAAGGTTATCAAATGGTATGCCTTGACTATTGGGTTGAAAGTGAAAACAAGGCTGGATTGACTTTTTTTGCAAGGTTTATAGAGATTTCATGTAGTATGTTTGTCCAGTGTGCCTTGATAGAAAGGGAAACACATCTTATACTGGTAGAGGTGGTGTTACAAGGGAAAACGCAACTACAACAGATAGTAGTGGATATGTAGTGGGCCTACACATTTCTGCATCTACTAGAGTTGGTGCTTCCTTGGGCAGTGGTGATGAAGAAAGTGAATCTCCTATAACTCAAAGACTAAATGGACTATGCCCAAGTCAAACACCACGTGAAGCACCTGCAAGTCATAAAACAAGTGAATCACCTGCTAGTCAATTCACCAAGTGAATCATCTATAAGAAATGCTATGTTGTCTTTCACTCTAAAAGTAACTTAACTGATATGTGTGCAGTTCTTATGTTATAACAATGCAGTTTGGTTACTATTTTTTTTGTATCTGTTGACTTTATAAGTCAAATTGTGTTATTCCAAACAGCCCCCTAAACTGCATATGCAATTGCAAACTGAACAATGTAAACAGCAAAACCAAAACTACAAATGCAAACAAAAGATGTTTTAAAAGATTATAACAACTCAGGTTGGTTAATAATTTTTTGGTATTTGTTGACTTTATAAGTTAAAATGGGTTTTTCCAAACAGTTCCCTAAATTGCATATGCAAATGCAAATTGAAAAAATGGAAACATCAAAGCCAGAATATACACACATCACCAACTAATAATATTATATATAATAACATATACATGTTAACAAGCATCGTTTTGAGTAACCATCATCAACAAAAAAAATTACATATTCATTACATCAACAATTAAAAGTAACAGGTGAACTTGTTGATGGGAGACTTGATATTCATGGGGGGAGACTTGAGCACCTTAGGGGGAGGCACATACCACTCATTACTATTTGTGCTGGAGCATCCCACAGACGCTACAAGACCAAGTACAACATTTGTAATCTTTTCGCTTGTTTTTTGAATTTTATGAACAAGGGTGCTAACAGGTTGTAAATTGGAAGCATTGGGAGTGGAAGTCTTGGAAGCTTGGAAATTGGAAGCTTTAGAAGTGGAAGACTTTCCCTTTCTAACTCTTGATGTGGAAATAGTATTCCTAGAAGATAGCAACCCAAAATCATCATCAGATTTGTCTAAAATAATGATGACATCAACCTCCTTTCTTTTCACAACCTCCTTATTCTCATATTTTGCCACAAGTCTTCAAGTATCACATCAGCAATTTCATCTTCTATATCCTACTTATTCCCATAAGTAGCGATGACATACTCAATCATATCGTCAGAGACTTTTAGTTTGCTAAGATCCCTTTTTTTGCAGAATCTGACATTGCTTGGATTTCTTGAAAATAAAATAGGTTATTTAGGGTCACACTTGACTGCTAAGCTTAATATGTCAATCACAAAAATACAAAAAAACAAACTAACCTTTCATCACTTCAGCTTCTTTCGCAAATCTGCATAAATCTTCAAACATCTCATCAGACATTTCATCTCTTTGTAACCAAGAATCCCCATATTTGGCCTTCACATACTCTACCATCTCATCCGTGACTGCTATCATACTAAGGTCCTTATCTGCAATTGTTAAAGTGTTTGTGAGGGTTGTGTGAAGGATTCAGGAGTGTATGAGAATGTGTGCGATAGATGATCGGGTCTTTCTTAAGTCTGCTGGGTGAAGATGGAGGGAAACAATAAAGAGGGTATACGAATAGGTTTTGTTGGGTTGGGTTAGATTTAAGTTAAAATGTGTTTGGTCTATTATACCCTTGATGATATAACTCAAAACGGACGTTGACCGAGACAAAACGGGTCAAAGGACGCAATCGGCCTAAGAAACCCAAGATTTGGACTCACAACGACGATTTTCTCAAGTTTCGGGCCCAGGCGATGATTTTTGGCAAGTTTAGGGACTAACGGTGTATTTTTATCTTTTAATAATGTTCCATTATTGTGTAATTGTTCAAAAAAAACTATCTTTAAGATATTCATATGTGCATTGTTTAATTTTACTGTAATAATAAATACCCACCTCCTGAATTTCACTAACTCCAACCAACTTATGCATAGGTGAAAAGAGATATATGCCATAAAATAATAACCAAGTTTGAAAAGTGTTTCGTTTTAATAACTCTAACATAAAAATTACATACTAACAGAACACTACTGAAACTTTGAGTGACTAAACTGGAATACTTTTCAAACTTGATTATTATTTTATAATAAAAAAATTACAGTGACTAAATTAGAACAAAAATGAAAATTACTTACTATTTCATGATTTTCACCTCAATAAATAATACTTTATTTGCAATCACGGTGATACAAACTAGTCGTTTCTATAATCTCAAAAGAATGTGCAGGGCCATCTTTGTTGGTGTGTAAAAGTGGAATAAGCCGGTATCTCAAAACTTTTAGGAAATTTTTAAAATTGGCCCCATTTAATTTTTATATACATGTGTACATATATTTTTTATGAATAAAAAATATTTTTAGATGAGAAAATATCTTAAATGAATAATGTGTTATAACGTTTACATAACTAATTGCATCAATTATATTTTATAAATGGTGACAATTTATATATACCATTTCATTTCGAAAAATCTTATTATGTAATTTCGGTAAAACCCTCAAAAAATTTATAAATTCAAGAAACGGTTCAAGAATGTGCAAAGGCAATATGTTATGAAACAACTTGACATAATAAGTGTACGGCTTATTATTTTAGTATGTTCAAGTAAGTTTCAACTTTCAAATATTAACCGACTAAAAATTATAACAAGGTAAGGTGACGATTGGTTGTAGAATTTTTCTTTGTTTTTCTATATTTATATTCTTCCAGAAAGAAATGGTTTTTTTCTTTAAAAAAAAATTGATAATTTTGAAAACCCATTTAAATAGAGTTATATATATATTTTTTGAAAGATGAAAAGATTACTTTAGATTGTGACGGTTGACGGCGACGGTAAAGATGAAAGGTGGAGATGTTACTTGAATAGTAGATTAGGAATGAGATACTTGAATAGTAGATTAAGAAATTTAAGCCTTTTAGAGA
>OU343218.1:221268751-221317881 GCA_910596185.1 Chrysanthemum makinoi
GATCCAACATTTGTTATGATTAAAGGAGATTAAAGATACGAGTGGGGAAAAATGTTGTTCCCCGTTCACTATCGTTTAAAACAGTTTAGAAATATAAAACAAGTTAATAGTGAACAATGACTGAAATTAAAGTAAGTAAAACACACGAAGTAATTTTCAACGTCATATTCTTTATTAGAAATTAATCAAAAAGAATACGTTACCCAAGTACTTGCGGAATAGTACTTGGGATTGAAATAACAAAGTTTGGTGACTCCTCTCTAAGCTCAGGCTAAGTCTGAGCACAACTCTTAGAGCTCACTGAGCTATCTCAGGAACTAAGTTGTATTTGGAGGAGTGAAAAGATGGCTTGCGTTTATGTGTTTTTACAATTCACAAGTTTAACCTTTTCACTCCATCTCTTATGCTATTTATACATGTATGATATTTGACTCTTTCCTAAGTGACAAACTGACATCATACAGAAGACAAAATACTGATGTCTTTTGTCTCTGTTTATAAAGACTATTCTAGGTAAGAGACAAGACTACTTTCCTAAGGTCAGTGATGACACTGAGCCTGATCTTTAGCCATTCAGGGAAAGTTGACTTTGGTTGATAAGGACTTCGTCTTATCTGATTCAAACTTATCCCGCCTTGTCCCGCTCATTCTTCAGTCTTCATATCCTTCAGTCTTCTACTTCAGTTTGTCTTCAGGTTAAGTAGTTGGAGAGGATCTTAGGGATTCAGTGAGTTATTGTCATCACTCACTGAATCCATCATCTTCTTCTTGACTCAGTCTTCACCCTTAAGTTCCGCCTTGCGGAGTGGAGAGACTATCTTGTTGCCTCGTACTGAGTATCCTGAAGATGGCTCACTGAGAGACTATGACCTCAGTGACTTGTTAGTGTTTAATGGACTAGACACTTGGGCTATTTTCTATTCAAATCCTAGATTAAGGGGTTTGGGTATTACTGAACCCAACAGTCTCCTCGTATTTGGATATACAAATAGCCTAAGTGTTTGATCAATGTAAGTGAGCAAATGGCTTCTTCTTACACTGAATGTACTAATGAATACAATATGGAACACTGAATATTTTTACAAAAACATACATCGTTTATTGATCAAATTACAAGGTTCCTATTACTAGTACAAAATAATTCAAAAATGATGTCAGTCCAGATGGATTCCCAGAGCTTCAAGCTTGACTTTCTTGGTGATGAGTGTTTCCCTGTCAGGATGGTCTCTTATCTTTGCGTTTAAGTCAGTGCAGAACCTGATATTCGCAGGAGTCTGAATTGAGAGGCCACTAAATATAGCTGATCATTGTAGCCACTCCTTCCTGATCGATATCACTCCACCTTTGGAATGTTGGGTTTTCATAGACATCAATGAAAATAGCCCTCTTCGGCTTTTCAATCACTAGACAGTTCACAAATTCACCTCCTTCAGGCAGCTCCCTATTACACTCCAGTCCAGGCACTTTAATCTCAGGATGGAACTCAACTCTCTTCCTTTTGCCAGTGGATGATTGTGGTTGAGATCCTTGAGTTGCAGTTAAGGCAGGCTAAATTCCAGTTTTGGTTGGACAATCCCTCAGTCTTTCATATCTTTTACTAAGCATCTTCATCAGGTCCTTAACCATCACATTCTTCTTCTTTTCAATAATTGGACCAAGCTCATCGAGTTCAGTGATCCCAAAGTCGGTGAATTTCAGGGGATCATGAACCTCGAAGTGTCTTTTATCAACGCCTCTGTAAACGTTCATGGCCAGTGGTTTGGTATTGGGGATGATTTTGACATCTGTTATCTTTTCAGGAAGCCTTCGCTTGTCATTATCCGTTGTAATGCTCAATTCTGCTTTGCCTGATGGCTTCAGTTTTCTTCTTCTTTTCTTCCACTTTTTCCTCATTTCAGCACCATCTGAGCAGCCTGAGCTTCCTTGAACTTTTGTCCTGCCTGACCTTTTGGAGTTTCTTAGGATCAATTCCCATGTTCTCCTTCTTCATCGACTACCTTTGCCAGTGCTTCTATCTTCTTATCTTCTTCAGCCTGTTTCAATCTCTTTTCTTCTTTAGCAAGATATTTACTTAGTTGTTGAGGTGTGAGAAGGTATTCAGTGTCGCCGATTTGGTAGGGAATCTTCTCAGGCTCAGGAGTTGTCATTTTGCCTTTTCCTTTGTCCTGGCCTAGGAATGAAGTTGCTACCAGGGGTGGTGGTGTTGTTGTTGTTATTGGTGTGATTATTGTCAGTGTTCTTGTTGTTGATGTTGTTGGTGGTACTGATGAGATGGGTATTGCTGAGACTGGTGGTGTTGATGATATTGGAGCTGCAGACACTGATGGTGTTGGCTCCCCCTCAGTGTAAGAAGGAGGTTCTTCAGCAATATTCTCCCCCTCAACTGTTGCTGGAGCGTCAGTGAGGGCAAGAGTTGGAGTTGGTGCTGAGGGGGACTGAGCTGCTTGACCTTTAAAGGCTTGATAAATTTCAGTAATCATAGCCTTGATGTCTGAAGTATCTGCCTGAAGACCAGTGACCTTAGCTTCCAAATTAGCCTGAGATACTTCCAAAGCAGTCATGCGCGGCCCAAGATTCCAGGCCAAGGAAGTAGATGCTTGAGCCAACATAGCCATCTGAGTGTTCACAGAGCTCAGTGTAGCTTGAAGAGACTGGACTGAGGAATGAAGACCCTGAAATTTGCTGATTTGAGTGTTTCGATTAGTTCAGTGAGGCTGGAGGATTGTTTCAAGTACGCCTCAGTAGCCTCCAGCACTTTAGAGTTGAGTGTTGGGTCTTCTTTTACAGCATCCCTGATTTCATCAATAGTTACTCCACATGTCTGAAGATGCTTGAGAAACTTGACCAGGTTTTCATCCAGTCTATGAAGGTGTTGGTACATAAGATCTCTGTGCTCGTGAACATTTTCATCAAAAGCCTGTACCTCAGCCTTTAGATCTGCGTAACTGGCAGCAGCCTCAGTGTGTTGTTCCCACAGTGTTTCAGTGACCCCAGAGTATAACCTTCTTGAAGCTTTGGTGATCCACTGAACAAGCTGCCTTTCAGTAAGTGGGAGAACATTATCAAATCTTTCAAATTCATCAGTGGAGGAAGAGGAGTCATCATTTTCATGCTGGAATGGTGATTCAGTATGTTCCTGTGGATCAGGCTGAGGCTCTTGTTCAGATTGAACCTCAGCGTCCACTTCTTCCCCAGCTGATAAAACTTCATCATCAGTTTCAGCAAGCTCATCTTCCAAAAAGAATTCCGTAACATCAGCAACGGTTAACAAGGGGTTGGTGATGGGTTCCATATCAGCGGGTATGTTTCCCTCTGTTCTTTGTCCCTCGTTGACCCCTCAGACACTGGTGGGCGTTTCCTAGTGCCTTCGCTGGAGTCAGGATTGGTTGTGGGTTCCATATCGGTGGGTTGTTCCTTTCCCTCCGAGTCTTTGTCCCCCAGTGACCCCTGAGACACTGGTGGGTGTTTCCCAGTGCCTTTAGCAGAGTCAGTGACAGTTATATCCCTATCAGCGGGTTGTTTGGTTCCCTCTGAGTCTTTGGGATCGATCAGTGTGCCCTCAGACAAAGGCTGTGATTTGCTAATGTCATCCTTGGGCGTTGTGGAAGGCGCTCCCCTACCAGCGGGTTGTATGTTTCCCTCTGGATCTTGGGGAGTAGTGGTTGTGACCAAGGGCACTGACTGTGATGTATCAGTGTCCTTCGTTGTCACGGGGGTGGATGTTGCCTGGTCACCAATGGGTGTCAAATCAGTCTTAGGCCTTCTTTGCCTTTTAGCCAGTGCTCCAGAAGCCTCAGGGCCCTGAGACTTGGGTTTGGTCTTAGTCCCAGTCTGAGACTTCCCCCTTTTCTTTAAAGGAGCAGGGTTAGGAGACACTGATTCCCTTTGGTTGTTTACAGCAACCATATGGGCCGTCAATTCAATGTTTGTGACAAGGGATGGGTCCTTTTGAAAATTTGATTGGCTCAAGATGCCAGGTAAAGCACAAAATTTTTCTTCCTGAGGATAATTTGTACCCAGTAACACTTGCAAAGCACAAGAGACAAACCTAGGATACGAAATGTATTTCGTCCTAGTTTTGCTCTGTAGCTTGGTTACGAGATCACTGTAAATGATCTCCCTATATCGAACAGTGACCCCATTCATCAGGCAGTATGCCATCATCAACTGAATAGAGTTAACTTGTTCAATGGATGAGTGGTTCCCGCCGAGGACCTGAATCACAAATGTGAATAGGATCCTCCAAGCCACAGGGAATGAACTCTTGGTGACTGGGGTCTTGTCCAAAAAGTTGGATCTAAAACGATTTGTTTTAACCCATCCTTCACTGTGGAGGGTTCAGGATGGGCTACATAAACACCTTTGTTGTAATCTAACCCTGTGGATGTGCAAAAAGTTTTATAATCCAGGGTGAATTGTTGCCCCCCGTTGAGACTGAACCTGATGAGATATTCCCTGAGAGGTCTAAGGTTGTTCTCATCAGTAGAAGGTGTCGGGTCAAAGGCCTTTTGCTGTAGCCCAAACTCCCTGAGGAGGTTTTGGTACAGAGTAGAGGACACTGAACAAAGGTCGTTTTCAGTGGGCATTATAAAAATTTTCATAATGTCCTTATAGGCTGGAACATTTTGAGGATATTCAAAATTGCCTATGACATTATTTGTTTTAAACTCAACATTGCTAAGATCACCTACCCATTGTGAAGCAAACTGAGAGATTGTGTTCTTGCCATTTCCATAAAAAATTTTAGGTTTTTGAAAAACACTTCTTGACAAGAACAATCAAGTTTTGAATCTCTTAATTTTGATGAAAAATCTTGTAAAGTTTACAAGAAGGTTTTCTGAAAGAGGTTTAAAGAACACCATGATTTGGATTTGAGAAAGAAATTTGACAGAGTTTTGTTTGTAAAATCAATTTGTGTGTTTTTAATTTTTAGGAGAGGGTATTTATAGAGTGAGGCGGTTTTTGCATAAAGTGATATGTAAACGGTTTTTTGAAAACGTTTTAAATTCCACATTTAATGCCACCCACCACTACCCGCAGTAAAATCCCATATTTCAAGGGAACAGTTGCAGTGCACAGTAAAAGTGCACTTTTGCAGTAATAAAATATCCATTGGATATTTTATGTGAGAGGAGGCATTTAATGCCAAGTGGGGGTGAGGTAAGTTGTGAGGGACCTTTTTGATTAGTAAGACAAAGAGACATATATTCCTATATTAAATTGGCATAGTTACCAACCTAGGACATTTAAGTAACTGATACTTGGATCATTTAGTTACTCATTCAATGCTCAATATCAACTGTCAGGGTCCCTGAATGAGTCTTACTTCATTCAGTGAGGGGTTTATTTTGGGTGTTCAGGGAGGATGAACCATTTCAGAGAACTTACTGAGATTGGTTTTCAAATACCTGACTTTCAATGTCAAGCATTCCCAATTCAGCTTTCAGTCTCCTGAAGGTAGGTTCATCCAAGGGTTTGGTGAAGATATCACCTAGTTGATATTCAATAGGGATGAAATGAAGTTCTATGTCTCCTTTCATTATGTGGTCCCTGATGAAGTGATATCTGATATCAATGTTTTTGGTTCTTTGGTGGAGGACAAGGTTGTTGGAGATTGCAATAGCACTGGTGTTATCACAGAAGATGGGTACCATTTTGTAATGGATGTCATAGTCACTGAGTTGACTTTTCATCCATAATACATTGGCACAACATCCTGCAGCAGCTACATATTCAGCTTCAGCTGAAGACATAGCCACTGATTGTTGCTTTTTAGCACTCCAACAAACCAGTTTTCCTCCAAGAAATTGACAGGACCCTGAGGTACTTTTTCTGTCCATGTTGCAGCCAACATAATCAGAATCAGAGTAACCCTTGAGATCAAACCCTGAGCATTTTGGATAATAGAGTCCAAGGTTTGGGGTTCCCTTCAGGTACCTGAGTATTCTTTTGGCTGCAGTGAGGTGAGATTCTTTGGGATTGGACTGATATCTTGCTATTAGACAGACTGAGAATTGTATGTCTGGTCTAGTAGCAGTTAGATACATCAGTGAGCCAACAATCCCTCTGAAATGGGTTTGATTGACTGATTTGCCAGTGAGATCAGGTCCAAGGTTGTTAGGAGGGACCATTGGAGTCTTCACTGAGGCACAGTCAGATATCTCATATTTCTTCAAGAGATTTCTGGTGTATTTCTCTTGACTGATGGATATTCCTTTATCAGTTTGCCTGATTTGTAGTCCAAGGAAGTATGTGAGTTCACCCATCATGCTCATTTCAAACTTCTTTGTCATCAGTTTTTCAAACTGTTTGCAAAGTTTGTAGTTTGTTGAGCCAAAGATGATGTCATCAACATAAACTTGGACCAGTATCACATCCTTTGGTTCTATAGACAAACATTGTGTTGTCTATCTTTCCTCTGACAAACTTGTTTTGTATCAGGAAGGCTGAGAGAGTTTCATACCATGCCCTGGGAGCTTGTTTAAGACCATAAAGGGCTTTGTCAAGCTTGCAGACATAGTCATAGAATTCACTACTCTCAAAGCCAGGAGGTTGCTGAACATACACATCTTCCTTTAGATCACCATTTAAGAATGCACTTTTGACATCCATTTGGTAGACCCTGAAGTTCATGTATGTTGCATATGCAAGGAAGATCCTGATTGCTTCCATTCTTGCAACAGGAGCAAATGTCTCATCATAGTCAATGCCTTCTTGTTGACTGTAACCTTTGGCTACAAGTCTGGCTTTGTTTTTAATGACAGTGCCGTTTTCATCAGTTTTGTTTCTGAAAACCCACTTCATTCCTATGACAACGACATCCTGAGGACATTTGATCAAGGTCATGACCTTGTTTTTATCAAACTGTTGCAGTTCTTCTTGCATAGCCTGAACCCAGCTTGGGTGTTTTAGAGCCTCAGTGACACTTTTGGGTTCTATTTCTGATAGGTAATCAGCATATAGACATTCATTGGCTGAAGCTGCAGTTAACTTAGCAGCCATGCTTCTAGTGAGCATGCCCTCAGTGGGTTCACCAATGATGTTTACAAGCTCAATGTCCTGAGATCTAGTCCACTTACTTTGTGGTCTTGGATCTGAGCTTGAAGAGGTCACTGGAAGCTCAGGAGTGAGTTCAGTTTCAGGAGCAACAAAATCATTTAGATCATCTGTTGAGATGTCTTGTTCAGGTTGGGGTTCTTGAATCACAGGTTCCTGAACATTTGGTTCAGTATTACCTATCCCAGTAGGGACTGATTGATTATCAATGAATTCACTGATAGTTGGTTGGGGTAGGTTGTGAGGTAAGACATAATATGAGATGTCAGCATCAGCTTGGTATGAGGAATTGAATTCAGTGTTGTACTCATCAGGAGGATATCTTGATGAGTCATCAATTCCTATTTCCTCCACTGAGGTGTTGGTGAACCTGATGCTTTCAGAACTTTCATCAAAGGTGACATGAAAGGTTTCCTCAACTTGTTGTCTCCTTGTGTTAAAAACCCTGAAGGCTTTGGAGATCAGTGAGTAGCCTAGGAAATATCCATCATCAGCTTTTGCATCAAACTTGCCTAGATGATCCTTGTGGTTATGAATAACACAGACATCCAACACATGAAAATAGTTTATGTCAGGAAGTCTACCTTTGAAGATCTCATATGGGGTTTTATTATGTCTTTTGACAATGATTGACCTGTTTGAGTGTAACAGGCAGTTTTGACTGCTTCAGTCAAAATGCTTTGAGAGGACTGAGCCATTTAGCATGGTTCTAGCAGCCTCAATGAGAGTTCTGTTTTTCCTTTCAGCGACCCCATTTTGTTCAGGGGTATAAGGAGATGAGAAATTTTTAGAAATTCCTTTTTCATCACAGAAACTCTCAAGCTCTTGATTTCTAAACTCAGTACCATTGTCAGTTCTGATTTGTTTAACAATAATGTCATTCTGGTTTTCAATCTTCCTGATGAATGACATTATTGTATCAGCTGCCTGACTCTTTTTGGAAAGAAAGTATACCCAAGTGTATCTTGAGAATTCATCAACAATGACAAGTGTATACTTCTCATGTTGGATAGATCTGGGACTGACAGGTCCAAAGAGATCCATGTGCAGGAGGTGAAGGCAGCTTTTGATGGAGAATTTTTGTTTGGTTTTGAATGATGCTCTGTGGTGTTTACCTTTTTCACAGGCAGAGCATGGTTTGTCTTTTGCAAAAACCAGTGATGGTAAGCCAAGGAACTTGTTTTGTTTTGCCAAGTTGTTGAGGTTTTTGAAGTTCAAGTGTGAGAGTCTCTTATGCCACAGCCAATTGATAGTTTCAGTGGCCTTAGCAAAGAGGCAAGTTCCATCTTGAGAGAGTGTTGACATGTCTAACACATAAACATCATCTCTCCTAGGAGCTATCAACACAACTTCCTTGTTGGCATTGAAGATGGTACCTTGTTTGTCATTGAATTGCACAATGTACTTAGCATCACACAGTTGACTGACACTGATGAGATTGTATTTTAGACCATTGACATAAGCTATTCTAGAGAAAACTATTCCATTGCAGTTTACTAAACCATAACCTTCAGTGGGACATGATGAGTTATCACCAAACACTACTTTGGGTCCTGGTTCCTCTATATACTTGTGCAGATACTCCTTCACACCAGTCATGCTTCTTGAGCATCCACTGTCTAGATGCCAAATAGGCTCCCTGGCGTGTCTCTGCACAAGTAGTAAACTGAATTAGTTTCTCTTAGTGACCCACTTACTAGTGGGCTTGGGTCTTAAGGTCTCTTTGAATTTGGTAATTGACTCATGGTCAGTGGTTGAGTGCATTGTGCTACCACAGGTTTTGCATTTAGAGACTGAGGATGACTTAGTGATTTTGGGTTGTTTTGTACCTCTCCTTGCATGAATGACACTGTCATGTTGGGATGTCTCATGAGCTAGATTACCGCATATATCACAGCATGTGTTCATGAGACAACCATCCTGATGATGATCATTAAACCCACAGTGAGGGCACAGAGGAAAAGGTTTTGCTCTATTCTTTGGAGTTGTTTTGGATGATGAAGCATACTGATGACCAACTTTGGTATAGTTTGATTGACTGACATATTGTAGGTGGTCTGCAGTCCTGTGATCATCCTTTTTGCAGATCATGCAAAAAAGGATTCTATAGCAGTTGTCAGTGGTATGGCTGGTGTAATGACACAGCTCACACTTTTGCTTGGGTTTGTTGGTGGATTTTGACTTTGATGAGCTAGATGAGGCTGACTTAGTTTCCTTGATTGAATCAGGAGCTTTTTCGATGGATTCCATCTTTTCAGTCAGCTTCCTCACAAGCTCAGTTAGTTGCTGAATTTGGTCAGCTTCAGTGGGAACAGAGGATGTTGAAGTCTTAGTAGGAGTAGACTCTTGTTGAGTTGGTTTTGTTGGTCTTTTCAGGATGGTTCTACCAAGTCCAGACCTTTCTTTTGGTGAGTGAGGATTGAATTGTAATGGAGTAAGCTCAGAGCTTGGTGCAGCACCCTGAAGAGGTTTCAGTGGTGGAAGCGGTGCTTGAGATTCTGCTTCAGACTCAGAGATGTGTTCAGTACTACTGGGCACATCAGGGAGTCCAAGCATGCTCTTTAGAGCTTGGCTTTCAGGCTCTAGAATCCTTCCAGAATCGAAATTTGGAAGCTTACTCTCAGGATTGACCCTTTCAATCCAATCACTCGGTTTGGGAGTAGTCAACATATTGGTAATCATACCACCAGACACAAATGGCTTAGGACCCTGGTCTTTGTTGAGAGAGTCAGGAAGATGATCTTCACCTAAGACTCTCTTCTTGCTACTGGGGGCTCCCACAGCATCAAAGACCCTGGGATTCTTGGCAGTCCAACTATCAAGAATATCTTGAACCTTTTTGAGTTCGTCTTGAAGAGCCTGATTTCTTTTAACTAGTTCAGTGTTTTGAATTTGCAAAGTGACAGCCTCAAGCTTAGCTTGTTTTAAAAGAAGCAGTTCATCCCTACACTTGTTTAATTCAAAACTTAGCTTGTTGTATTTTGAAAAAAGATTTAGTCTTTGCTCCTCTACGAACTTAAGGTCAACATTAACATAATTCATGTAAGACTGCCAATCAGAGTCATCATCCATAGAAAGTAGAATATTTACCTTCTTCATTGTGATATTGACCCATTCTCCATTCCTGGCATGATTCTTTCCAATAGCTAGCTTGTCCTCTTCTGAGAGGGCCATCAGTGCACTGACATGCACCATTTCATCATCTGATGACACGGGCTCTTCATCCCAGTCGAAGGTCTTAGCAACAAGGCCTTTGTTTTTACCCTGCACAGATTGAACACTTTTTGTTGTTTCTGAGGGACTGGCCTCGAGCAATGCAAGCTTAGCTTTGACTTTCTTATACTTAGCTTCAAAATCAACGGTTTTGTTTTGATCAGATTTGTTTTGAAAGTTTTGATGAGACTGATAGATTTTTGGTTGAAATTTGCTAAAGCCTGAGGAATGATTTGACCTTGATGGTTTATAAGAGGGTTCAGAAATTGTTTTTGAAAAACAGTCTTTTGCAAAATGACCTCTTTTGTGACACTTAAAGCATTCAGTGTCCTCATTTGCTTTGGCAATTGAAAAACCTTTGTTTCTTTTTATAAACCTTCGAGAGTTAGCAAGGAGTGTCCTTTCCTGAAATTCAGTGTTCAGGTCATTTAGGTACTCCTCACTTGATCTCTCATCAGGCTCATCATCATAATTTTTCTGAAAATCTTGAACAACATTGTTAAAATAAAAAGCAGTTGATATTGGTGATGAGGTGGTGGTCAGGGACTTCTTGACTTCCTGAGACTTCTTTAAGTCAGGGTATCGTCAGTTGATGAGGTTTTCCTCATAGACAAATTTCCCATAAATTTCAGGGAGCTCAAGATTCTGGATATGATTAGCATTCCTAAGTCCTTGAGAGAAATTCAACCACTTCTCAGGGAGACTGTTGACAAAACCAACATTGATTTCATGTTTGGACAACTTAACACCATCATTTGATAGTTCATTTAAAAGAGTTTTGTACCGGGTGTAAGTTTGAGAGAGTGTTTCTGAGTCCTTAGCCCTGAAGGTGTTATACTCAAGTTTCAGGTCCATTATCCTGTTTTCCTTGGTATCAGATGGGCCTTCATGACTATGAACTAGGTCATCCCAGGTTTGTTTAGCTGTACTACAGCTTATAACTGACTCCATAATATCGTCAGGAAGACAAGATATTATGATACTTTTGAGTCTTTGGTCCTGGTTGACCACTCTCCTTTCATCCTGGGTCCACTGAGCTTCAGGTTTAGGCAAACCTTCAGCAGTATTTGGGACAAATGGACCTTCATTTATACACTTGATATAATAAGGTTCCATCCCAATCAAATAGCAAAGCATTCGCTTTTTCCATTTGTTGAATTTGCCAACTTCAAGTCTAGGGGCAACAGCTGAATAAGTTCCACCCTTTTTATCATCTAGTTGGGGCACATCAATTTCAGCCATTTAGGATCCTAATTTAAAAACTTTTAGAACGGCAAAAAAATGTTTTATAATTAACCTTGCTCTGATACCACTTGTTGTTCCCCGTTCACTATCGTTTAAAACAGTTTAGAAATATAAAACAAGTTAATAGTGAACAATGACTGAAATTAAAGTAAGTAAAACAAACGAAGTAATTTTTGAACGTCATATTCTTTATTAGAAATTAATCAAAAAGAATACGTTACCCAAGTACTTGCGGAATAGTACTTGGGATTGAAATAACAAAGTTTGGTGACTCCTCTCTAAGCTCAGGCTAAGTCTGAGCACAACTCTTAGAGCTCACTGAGCTATCTCAGGAACTAAGTTGTATTTAGAGGAGTGAAAAGATGGCTTGCGTGTATGTGTTTTTACAATTCACAAGTTTAACCTTTTCACTCCATCTCTTATGCTATTTATACATGTATGATATTTGACTCTTTCCTAAGTGACAAACTGACATCATACAGAAGAGAAAATACTGATGTATTTTGTCTCTGTTTACAAAGACTATTCTAGGTAAGAGACAAGACTACTTTCCTAAGGTCAGTGATGACACTGAGCCTGATCTTTAGCCATTCAGGGAAAGTTGACTTTGGTTGATAAGGACTTCGTCTTATCTGATTCAAACTTATCCCGCCTTGTCCCGCTCATTCTTCAGTCTTCATATCCTTCAGTCTTCTACTTCAGTTTGTCTTCAGTGTAAGTAGTTGGAGAGGAGTCTTAGGGATTCAGTAAGTTATTGTCATCACTCACTGAATCCACCATCTTCTTCTTGACTCAGTCTTCACCCTTTAAGTTCCGCCTTGCGGAGTGGAGAGACTATCTTGTTGCCTCGTACTGAGTATCCTGAAGATGGCTCACTGAGAGACTATGACCTCAGTGACCTGTTAGTGTTTAATGGACTAGACACTTGGGCTATTTTCTATTCAAATCCAAGATTAAGGGGTTTGGGTATTTACTGAACCCAACAAAAAACATACATGTGGTATTACATTGGAGATATTTAGAACACCCATCAACAACCCTGCAAGGGGTCATATATTAAGGAATTAAGCATCCCTGGGCAAAGAGATACAAACTACAAATAAGAAATTACAGTATAATGACTTGTGAACCCACCTTGGCCAAGTCCTAGAGACTCAATCCATGAAGCTACCAATGCATATGGCACACTATACGTAACCTGCATCATTTTCACACCTTTTCCATGAAAAGTAAACATCAAATCATAATCCATAAGTAAGAAGACATAGAAAAAAAAAGTAAAAAAACACACTGGTTAAATGCATATTCAAGAAGCCTAAAGAGTATTAGCTGATTAGGTTCAATGTTTACATGGAATTGTTTACCATTTTAACGTGTTATTGAGCTGAAAGTACAAACTTTTATTTTACGTATTTGTATTTTGGAATATTCTAACTATCATTTCCCAATTATTGTAATTACATAAGCACCCAAGCAATATGAGAATGAATGAATGTTGTTATAATTCATCTATTATTTACCTCCATAACCATTCTCAGGTAATCGAATGATGCATGCCTTTAGTGGGTTGTACCTACACCATTACAACACCTAAATAATAACACAACATAATTCAGCACTTTTTGAACTTTTGGAGTGCAGCAATAAATGGTTATCTAACATGAGAGAAAAAAAAAGTTTCAATGTGGTATACAAGAATAAAGTATCAAAGCATAGCCAGTTCGATGGACGAGCAAGCCTTATAAATATCGGTAAAAACTTAAGTTAACGAATAATAAGCTATAGTTATAACCAACACTTGAATGAGTCTTTCTAGGATCTGCATATCAAGCTATTTGAACGGGAACCATTCCTCCTTGTACTTATTGCGTCTGCATCCCTTTATTCTTCTGGTTCAAGCTTTACTATGATGTTTCTACTATGTGCATTCAAACATATTTTTTATTACAGAGTAATAAATTAAAAAACAAAAAAAAAAGTAATTATAAGTCACCTCGTCTAATTTGACACTTTTTCAACATCTAAGTATTCCTTAAGGTAAAGAAAAGAGTAATTATATACTACTGACCTTTTTTAAGTAACATAACCTTTTACTATATGGGCTATTCATATGATATGAGAACACAAGATCACAACATTAAAATTATCACAAAATATCAAACTATGTACCGGGGAAGAATGATAGTCAATGGTGATTGAGGGCTATAAAAGAATTATCACGTTAGGTTTGAATTGTGTATTACCAGCTTTTTTTTTCCTCCCATGACATATCAATGATCGTGTAAAATTCAAAAAGTAAGCAATAAAAGTGATACCTTTCTGAATTTAACAACTTTATTTTCCAATTATGTTGCAGACCTCGACCAACTTTACTCGAAATGCCATGATATATTTTATGGGGAAATAAAAAGGAAGGTAATAGCCACGATATTATAAGTTGCGTAGTTTTACCGTTATGATGAAAAATAAAAGGTGGCAATTTGTGCCAAAACTTAAAAATTGAGCTAAAGTGGGCTAATTTATAAAAAATTTAGGCAGATTTAGCCCTCTCCTTTTTTGAAATAGCATGTATAACCCATTTAAAAGTTAAATATGCAATAATGGGCACATGTTTTTCTCCCAATCGGAGAACATTACACTTATTTTTAGTGAAAAACTTATAGATAATATATATTTTGTTATCTAACGATAAATGAGTGGTTAGGTTTGAGGTTTTTTTTGTCATTTTGTCTTTTCAAAAATGATTCGTATAACATGTGCTCGTGTGGCCCGTGACTATTTAAGCACGTACCCATTTGGGTTGTGCCCGTTTGACCCCTTGCACGTGCCTGCCCGACCCGCGCGTTATGCCACCTCTAGTGTTTTTAGAATGATCTACTCAAGAATTATATCGTATAAATCTAAGAGCAACTTAATTCACACCTAGGATGGAACAGTAATTAGCTGGTGTTTAACTGTTGTCTTTGATGCGGGCGACCTGTATGTTTTAAATTAGCGATAGCAGAAAGGGGAAACACAAAAGTAGCTCATGGCATCGCGGCACAAATCTTTTGAATCATTCATAATATATCAATACTAAAACATCAAATAAATGTTTTGATATAAGGGTGTGAGTCTATCATACCTTTCTTCTGTACCCACAATTGGGTTCTTAGGGTCTGGATCCTTGTTGAGTGTGTTGCAGCCTTTTAGACCTTTAACTCGATACAGTAGCCTACACCCCACAAAATCCATCTAAATCTTTCATGTTCCTTGAAAATCCATGCTATTAGGCCATAAAAGCATTTTCAGATAGTTAAATTTTGAGAGGAAGATATATACTTATATCACAAATCATCAACGACTACAAAAATGACCAAAAATAAAATAAATAAAAAATGTTTAACGAAGAAGCCTGTGGATCAGTGACTTATGGTAAAAGCGAAAATCTGTATGGAAAACACCTTCACAACCCTCAACTGCAGCATCAAAGGAGGGTGTCAAAGGATACTAAGTTTAAGGCCATAAGAAGCGAAATGCTCATTTCTATGTTTATTTGGTTGATATATGCCTATGAACGAAACACACCTCTTAAGTAGCTATTTTTTTGTCACTTTATTTATGTCCAGTTACCACCTCATGAACCTCTTTTTTTCACGTTGGTAGATCTTCTCATTGATTTGAACATAATCTTTGATGAGCCCTTTTCAAAGTGTCGCATCGGGGTAAAATTAAAAGATACATTCTGCTCATTTTTTGCATAATGTTGAAGAATTTATCCCTTGGCAAGGATACTTCATCTAAGAACTAATAGTAGAAACATTTCAAATAATGAGTTGCAAAAATTTAAAATGAAAAGGATAAAAAAACCAAGGAAGCAAACCTGATATCACAATGCTCCTTATCGGCCACAGACGTCCTACATATCATCTCTCTCTGCCTAAAATAAGCTCCTTTATTTGCTTTAATAGGCTGCACATAATAACAAAGTGTTTATTAACCTATATATATTACAGAGTATCATTTAACTTTGAACACGTTAGTCATGTGTTTGAAATAATCTTGTTTGCAGGAAAATGATAAAATATGTACATAAAAAACTTCAAGCATAAATGGTAGACTTGGGCAATGTGTTAACCTCAAACACATTTTTCAAAAAAAGATTAAACTTTTACATATCTTAGTGTCAAATATGAATTGAAAAATCAAGTTATATTTCATAGATATAATATTATTAATTAAATAATTGATACGCGCTTCAACCTATCTGGACCGTTTCTTTTATGCACCTTTAACCCATTAACCCCGTTTAATAAAAAACCAAAAGAAGAATGATTAGTAATCTTCTTACCGGTTTTGACCAAATTATTGTGGGTTTGATATGAACATTCCTAGAAAATGGTACAAAAAACTCACGAAATAGGTTGCAATTGGTTAAATTCATGAATACAAAGTGAGTTCATCATCTAGGGTAACCATAAATCATCAGATCGCTGAATTTAATTGACTTCACCATCCAAAAACCATATCAAAGTTTGAGACCGTAAGAGACAACCAAACAAATAACCCCACTTCTCAAATTTAACGTCAAAGTATACGAAAAAGTGTGTTCTTGTCTCGTATATGAAATTGCTGCAAATGAACAATAATCTATATTACCTTAAGAAAAAAAAACTTGTAAATAGAATAATGAAATATTAAAAATGAAGAAGCAAAAACATAAACTTAAATCAGTGATCATCATAGAAGTAAAACAATATACAGTTGGTTGGACCAATAGGTTCATCTACGGGTGCTTTTACACACCTACATGTAAAAGTTTGTTTGTGTTGTGTGGTTGGCTCTGCTACACAAACGTAATTAGGTCCATTTACATTTGTGAAATTTTAAGTTTGATCCTTATTAAGGCTTCTATTTCATGAAGCTAATCTTGTAAAATCAATTGGTTCAGGTCACTTTTGGGTACATCCATGTTGTGTGGTTGGGTCATGCTATAGCATTCCCTTCAAAGCAAGTTATTTCACCAAATATTTCAGTATGTGGTCTGGTTGACACTAATGATATGATGAAGAATGGGTCCGCAAAACAAAGGAAATTAAGTTGAACAAATGGTTTTATGCTTGGATTGTTGTTTCCATTTTTTCTTCTATTGCTTGACACCTAATGTAGTAAGAGGGTGTTTGGATTGCTGATAAACCAAATAAATATAAGAGTTGGTAGTGTTTGCATAAAACTACTTATACCTTATCAAAAGTATATAAACACGTTAGAATATTAAGATTGATGTATCTTTTTTTTCAAAGGGGATAAGCACTTTAGATAAGCAATCTTGAACACTCAATAAAAAAAAGAACCCTACTTTAACTGCATGAGCGCTAAATTGTACTAAGAATATATTGCGGAAAAAACACCATAGAATCGTATTGAAAAACCATTAAAGCTGGTGTGATGCCATTAAAATGTCTGATATGACTATTAAAATGTCTAATATGTGTAGTGCCATTCTAAAATGTCTAATATAAATATTCAAGAGCAGCACCCTTGATTTTTGGAAATGTCTAATGGGCGTGGTGCCATTTTTAAATGTCTAATATCTTACCATGAACATATCGTGTTCAAGAGCAGCACCCTTCGGAGTGTGGTGGCTTCAGTATCTGCACAAAATTCCCTTCATACACCGCCATTGTCTGAGTCTGGTTGGTTATGCACGACACTGGCATGCATATCTACACCTGTCACATTATGGGAAAGACACGAAGTAAAAAGTTAAACACATGAAAATACATCCTAACAACATAAGAATCTGTGCATTCTAAAATACTAATGGATATCACCTCCAATTAAATGACATATAGATGTGAAACGATTATCAGTGGGAGCAGAATTGAACTAAAATATTTAGCCAAATTACTATAGTCACCAACATACATGCCACCGATCTACATGGACTGCCATTGTCTGAACCCGTGTCGTTATGAGCGGTACCACCACACACATTCACACCTGTCAAATTATGGGAACGACATATATATTCACTACAAGAAAAAAGCCCTTTAGTGACAAAAGTGATTTCGTCACTAACAATGTAAACTTTGGTCACAAAACTGTTTAGTGACCAAATACAGGTCGTCACCAGTCGTCACTAAAGCTCCGTCACTGATTCAATTAGAGACGAAACTCTATGTGGTCACTAATCTGTGACCAGATAAGTGGTCACTATTTAACCTTGTTAGTGACAAAAAAATTCGTCACAATGCTAATTGTGACCAAAATATCATCACTGTTTTTGACTATTAGTGACCAAAAAGTCATCACGGATTGCAGAGTGTTAGAGACGAAATAGGTGGTCACTAAAATGAGCACATAACCAAAACAAATTGTACCAATTTTCAATATACATACGAACTAAAAGCTAAATATCTGTAGCAATTCAAATTTAACAAATTGACTTCATTCACAAAACCCATGAGCGTGGTTGAAATTCAACACAAACACAGCTCATAACCTATCACATTCATCCATTGTGTGATTTCTTCACTTATGCCAACCCTTTATTGTAATGACAACTTTTAAGTACCAGCTATGTAAAAGGACTAAGGGATGATACAAGGCAATTGAAGTAACTGTGATAGATACCATGTGCTTCTAGTACCTATTCCTCGATTTGCTTCACAAATGTTCTGCGCTAATGCTGGTAACTCCAAATAGTCGAAATCCTCGGTTATCCCTACCTGAAAATTACATGTGAACCCAGAAATTATAAGTCATAGAAGATACCCAGGAATTGTTGAGTCGCCAATTTACTGAATACTCACGGCCTTTCTTAAGTGACTCACATTGCTCCACAAGCTCTACATGCCATTTCTTCTGCTTTGAAGCTCGACTCAAGTTTCTTAGTCACGTTTCTTAGTCGTCAAACAAAAAGGCACAAAGAAGAAAGATAGATATCAACCATGATGATTCAACAAGATAGTTTTATGGTATGGAGATAGAAATTATTTAAATTTGACTAAATATTAAAGTGAAAGCTTAATGTACTGATATCCACAACTAGGAAGACTCCAAAAGTATACCTGAAATGTTAATAGATTAATATAGGTTTGTCGTTTAAGAGCTATTACTTTATTTACTTTCGAGTAAGAAGCGAAACACAGATTCTGCATTGCAATGTGATGTTCGAATTGATGTCTCAAAATAAATTTTTGCTAATTAGTATTTCTTACCGATGTTCCTATCTTGTCCTTTGAGACCAGCTCATTATCCACTAGACTTTGGACAACGTCTTTGACCGATTGGCTGATGACGCCTTTCCCAGGTCCCAACAAGTTCCTTCAGCCGACATTTGTACATAGAAAGCATGCATTAGCATAACTTTCAAACATAACAGAACGCCACGAAAGTGTTCACATGCATAAAAATAGAACTTAATGAAGCACTCGATCACATACGAGTGTATCAGTGAAATTCGAACCTAGAATAGTGTGATCTAACTTTAAATGACTCTCAAAATGCAAGTAGAAAACTCTATTACACAAACCATTAATGAGTGAACAATAGAAACCTTCCCACTGATCCTAACAGAATATTTATAGATACATCGAGACTGCAGTAGTTGTTTATCGTCTAAGACAGATTCACGCGTTTTCTACATCATCCGGCTTATTTTTTTCACTCACTTTCTTTAGCTAAGACTTGTACCGTGATGTTTGCCAAATGAGATGGTGAAAGTAATTACATTCTTACATCTAGCACCAATAATAAAAGACACAAAGGATATCAGCAAAATGCAAACCCCTTCATGTCGTCCTATTGTTTTATCTTCTAATGAATAAACCTTAAAACGCCAATAAAAAACAACAGACAGTTAATATAATTATTTGCAAATTCTTGCAATCTCTGAAACCTTGTCTTCCATGTGAAAAGCAAAATTAGGTGGTATTATCACTCTCCCCTGCTAAAACGAGCTTCATGTATTAAGCTTGTGAGTCTGCTTTTGTTGTTATGGTCAATATCAGATCACAACTTGTACCAAACACGCGAAATACTCATGATCTAAGTTTTCCAACAAAGATTAAGCAGATCATAATAGGAATAATGCTACTTAGTTAGGAGTTGTATATGATATCCTATACTAAAACAGGAGAAAAAAAACTCTACACATACACTGTTTATCGTAACGACAACTTTAAGTACCAGTTATGTAAAAATACTATAGGATAATACAAGGCAACTGGAGTAACTAAGATACCTGCCATGTGCCTTCTAGCATATATTCCTCGACTTTGCTTCACAGATGTTACTGCTGGTAACTCCAAATAGTCGAAATCCTATGTAGAACTACCTTTGCTGTCGAAGCATGCATATTTAATTTGTAGCACCTACAAAAAGGACCCTTTATCTTATATTACACCAATATACACAATATATGTATGATTAATATCTATTGAACTCAGATGTATATAACTTATTACCTCAACTGCAGAGCTCTGGGCATCCACCGTTTAACCTTCCATAAGTGCATTGTCCGGTCACGACCAACAGTAAGAAGACGTTCTTTTCTTAAGAAATCAATCGATAAAACATCACTTTGATGACCAAATAATGTGTGTAAGTACGCTCTGTCATCAGCATTCCATAGTTTGATGGTTCGATCATAAGAACCAGAAAATAACTCTGAAGTCCCTTGTCTAAAAAGACAGGTCCTTTATGGCCCTTAAAAGCCTGAAAATAAGCCCCACCGGTATATAAGATCCCTAGCGTAAAAAAAATAATCCCATTAAACACAAACTAATCCTGAAATTATAAAATTGACACCTGAATATGCTCCCTTGTTCGTGTATCCCATAAATGAATATGTCAATCAAATCCTCCACTTGCCAAATACTGACCATCAGAACTTACAGCAAGAGCTAAAACAAGCTTGCTACACTTTTTAGCTTTACCTTGTAGCGCATTTGCACCATGAGACCTCATTACTTCCTCACTAGGCCAAGCATACGCTTGTGTTTTCCCGGTTTCAACGTCCCATTGGACAATATATCCATCTTTTGAAGCTGAAAATCCTTTAGAGTCGATCTTCGATAAAACTACGTGATTCAGACTGTCGATGTTTGACTAAAAATCGAAATTCATCATTGTTTTGGTTTCGAACACTTGTATATTCAAAGAAATAAGAAAATTATCAGGGCATTCATGTAATCATGTCAGCGGAGATGCAATATATCAAATGTCCTACTATACACTATTTGACCAAGAATCAGAATTAAGTCCTCTACATGGTTAACACATTTTAATCAAACAAATTGTAGCTTAATAAAAAACTAACATATTTGTTATGAAATCGCCTAAAACAACAGCTATGTTCCCACCATGCAGCAAAAATAACTTGATTTTACCCAAACTAAGTCTTTGTGATGCTATGCATCAGAAAAATACCAACACATCCAATCCAATATACAAGTCACGGATTACTTGCTCATCGTAACTTGCTTATCATCCGTTCATATCCTCTGTTCTAATAAGTTTCACTCACATCCATGGAAAAACCATAACTTCCATTGCAATACAACTTACAAGTTCTAGCTACAAACACATCAATCAATCATCACTACTAAAACAAAGTAAGGCCAGATTCTGAACATAACATACATGCCTTATGGCAATCAGTTAACTTACTTTACATTTTACATTTTCAGTATACGTATTATCAATTCTGGCTACAAGCAGTTCACATTATAATCAATTATAACAATCATGGGTGTTTATAATTGCTTATTTTTATGTTTACCTGCTTACTTTCTTAGCAGAAGCAGTTTTGTGTCATCCAAACTGCATCGAACTACGCACTTGGAGAAATAGTTTTTAAATTGGCTTATTTTTCAATTAAATCCATTTATATAAGCTCTAAGGTTAAGAATTATGCATTGTGGTAAAGAAAGTAACTTTAATTTCATACAATATAAGCACTTTGACATAAGCAGCTTCGTACCTCCTACCTGTTTATCATATAGTTTGTTTATACAGACAAGAACACAACGTAGATCAAGACATGTATGTGAAAATTGAGATGCTTTGATCCCAATTCAGTCTTACGACTCCAATTTCCCTTGCTCCTAAAAGGTTTGTGGTACGGTCTCGATGTTAAGAACCTTATTCTCATGGTCACTGTGATGTACCCCTTTTGCTATGTCACGTGGTTTGTGTCTTGCTATCTTTTGGTTGCACATGCAGCCAGAAACACAAAAGAGTCCTTAAGATACTAGGCAACTCGAGGGCATTCAAAAAATGGCTAGCTCAAGAATGTAGACCCGAGGTTGATACAACATGGAAATGTAGATAGAAAAATATAGCGAGTTCTTATTGAGATAGACCAAGAAAACAAACAATGCTTTACAGTATGGAATAACATCCATATGACCTACAATCATGGATGTGATAACCCTTTGTGATGCTCGCTTTCAGACTAGGCTTGCCTAACCTTGGTAGCTAGTAACAAAAATGAGCCACATATAACTGATTACTTCAACCAGTGTCTAAAATTATCAACAATCTCACTTAACAGTGACGTTTTAAGTCCGAACAAAACTTTGACCTAATTCTACCTAAAACTACCTTGATCCCGTCAACAACTACTCTTTTAATTGAGGCATTTTATCAAACACTTGTCTTACAAGTTACAACTACCAATTTTTCCATTGAGGCATTTTATCAAACACTTGTCATACAACTACTAATGTATTCAATATATAAAATCAAATCACTGGAGACTATAGTAGCTTCAATATATAGAATCAAATCAAATACTCAAGCATATTAAGTTTTTTTATAAAATGTGTATATCTCTAATCAGTATGTTACCTTAATAGCAGACTTTCGATCCCTTGTTGATATGGTTGAATGAAAAAACCTGGAGAAGATAGGCAATCGAATCAATTTTGATTTAGAACAATCATGAAGGAACTTATGAATATACCTTTTTCATTGAGAAAGTTGGTTGAGTATGCGACGGTGAAGCCGCCGGTGTATGCGGCGGTTAGTGGTGAATGTTGTCGTGGTGGTTGCCGCGGTGGCGCGTGGCCTAAGGTTATGTCATTGTGTGGTTATATTCTGAAGTTATATTATGACAGATATGAGAGTAATTGAAGTTATATTCTGATAATTTGAGGATGTGCAGTGAAGTTAGTGGGGATTCAAGTTCTAATATGATTGAGAGGGTGAAGGTTGGATCCGCGTTTTTTTTATCCATGTCGGGTCGGGTCGGGTCGGGTCGAATAGGTTGGATCATATTCTTTTCTTTTTTTTTGCTTTTCCGTTTTTTTAATAAAAATAACTGTTGTGTATTATGTTATGTATGGTGATGGCCGATGGGAATCATTTACGATATAATACTAGTACAAGTTATTTTTCTATTCTTACATATTATAAAAAAAATTATATTATGTTGAAAGTTTATGTTCAAAACATCGCACCAACCAAAGTTAAATATTTGTAATTTTGGATATTGCTCTATAATACAAGTATTTTATTCGTAACATGTGATAGTGTTTACAATTTGTGGATTATTATACGAATATTCAAGTTTAAATTGTATATATCTAATTGCCGTTATTTTTAATTATTTTATAACAATATGAAAAATAGTGACCAAAATTTCGTCACTAATGTTTAATGACCAAATTTCTCGTCACTATTCTAAATCAAAAATACCTAGTGTGTAATTTAGTGACTACATAGTGACCACTTATATGTTTCGTCACTGACTTTTTACCGATGACCAAAAATTATATCGTCACTATTTTCTTCTCAATAGTGACCAAAAAAAATTCTCGTCACTAAATTCTCATCACTAAAGCCACTTTTTCTTGTAGAAATGGAAAGAAGTTAAACACAAAATGACACATTCTAACGACATAAGAATTTTTTCATCCTATAATGCTAACACACGTCACCTCCATTTAAATGACGTGTAGGTGTGGAACGATTTTCAGTGATAGTAGAGTTTGATCTTAAGCTTTGATTACTCCCTCCTGAAACAAATGCCCACTCTTTAATTTTCATGCTCGCTCAAGCTTGTAATGGCCTTCAGGATCTCTAATCTTTCATGCTCGCGTAAGGCTTGTAAAGGCCTTTAGGATCTCTTCCTTCACACACATAGAGAGGCATGTTCATGAAAACCTGTGAGACTTTAAATAACATTCAATTTCTTTCCCTAAACAGACACACACGTACATAGATTCAAAAAGAATTATTCAAGATATGTGATCTGAGGTTGTACATGCCACATAGCTTGTCCCACATTGACCATTGAATTCCTTCCGACTAAAGGGAAACAAACAGTCATGTAACACTCGAGGAAAAAATCCACTTTACAAGTTATAATTTGATTGGTTGTATTACTAAAGGGGTTCGGAATTGCTGATTTAACCAATAAGTCTGCTCACTTTTATTTCATATAAGCAGTCTAAAACAACCAACTTGCAAGTTAAGGGGTGTTTGGGATTAGTTTAGTTCATTGTGTTTTTATCTATAAAACTTTGCACATACCAACATGTTTATCTTCAAGGGTTAATTCTCTCTAAATTAGGTAGATAAACATTTTAGTATAAACTGTTGAGTTTTTAGGATTAAAATCCATGTAATGTGAAATTTTAGACTCCACATCCAAACACCCCTATCCATATTGTCTTGATTGACTTAACCACCTCTACGAATAAGCTACTCCAAAACAGCTTACTGAAACATTTTCAATGGGCTGATAAACTGATGAATCTAAGTGGATGTTTGGATTAGTTATTTAAATGTGCTCATTCTTGTTAGCTATATAGTTTATGTTCTATGTAATTTCTTTTAGATACACTCCTCGATTACTTAAAGTTACCATTAACTTGCAACACCAGTAATTGAGTACTGAAATATAATTGTTTAAACTTACCATTAACTCATTCAGTGGTAATTTGACATTCGAAAGCATGAACAGTCATGAATACATTCCAAGTGCAATTTGGTTTGTGTTTGCCTTTTCCAAGTGGAGGTTAACTACAGACTATACCTACGCAAGAGCAGAAGCTCAAATAACATATGTAAGTGGTTCAAAATGATCCACAGAAACATCAAGAAAAAGAACGATCCATCACCAACTACATAATATTCAAAAATCTTAGCAGTTAGGAGAGGTTAATATATGGTACAGCATTAAACATTTCAAGAAATATGTAAAATTTAACAAATAAACAACAATGAAATGACTGAGAGTTGATCGAATCGTCCATCTTACACTGATAAAAGACATGAAAGCCTAATTTTCATACGGCTACGCATTTGATCAGAAAGGGTTGCCACCAAGGCTATTCTACCAAGCTTACTCTAAGGAGCTCCTGGCAACAAACTTTTTAAAATTTCACTTTCAGCTAGATAGGAAATTTCTAATGAGTTATCAGATCCTGACAGTATTGAAGCGATGGAAATTGATTGTCCAATTAGAGCTATCCATGGGACATCAATTGTACTCTCTGGTCATTTCCATAAGGTGCCTCCCCTTGAAAGTATGACACCAATTGAATCATTAATTAATATTCAAACCTTTTTTTAATATCCTCCATCCATCATATAATCGTAGATTATTTGTGCATAAGGATCGAACATCAATCTGCAAAATGGGAGCCAAAAGATTAGCACCTTTTTGAGAATGACGATAGGTTCATAAAAAGAAAGAACAAAAAGATTCAGGGAGGTGAACCAATTCTAGATAATTATTGAAAACAAATGACATAATAAGAATCAGTCATGTTGGATAGTCCCTTACTTAGTGATACTCCAAGTTCCAATACCTCTTTTTCTAGTGCCCTCGATTCAAGCTATTGAGAATCAGATAACTCATGAAAGCTCACCTATTAAAGCCTCGCGGTTGGAAGCCTCCTGTTCATCGGCAATTCTTTCTGGATTGTAATGAGATAGTAATAGACAGTTACACACTATTTTGGTAGGTACAGACTGTCCCCCCGTAATGACCGTGCTCCCGGGGATTCAGTACTCAAACATAAGTCGTTACATATATGTGTACTTTGTGTTATCTGCAATCAAAAGGACTATATAAATTATTGCACTTGCATTTCTCGAAAGAGCCAGAACACACAATGACATAAATCATTTTACAATGGTAATATTATGATTTATAAAGCATACTTTTATATATTTTTTGTTGACAATTAAGTCAAAAGGAAGAAACATACTTTTACATATGAAAAATATTTTCAAGGATATACAACTACACACCTGTGAAACTAAGAATATACGCGCTTACCTTTAGTTCAATGATTTATTGATGCGGTAGCTTGGAACTTCATAGAAATGGCCACAGTTCTTCAATTACTTTTCCATTTAGTAGATACTTCCGATCTTCAATTATTGGGCTAAACCTGAATTTTATCATTTATTAAATTATCTTCGACCTACAACTCGAACCACAAAATCTTAGAAAAAAGCAGGCATGTTTCATACAGATACTATGTTTAACAGAAGGAAAGTTAACTACCTTAGTGACGATCCTTGATATAGCATCAAGATAAGAGATGGTGATGGATAAGAGATTAATGAAGAACTTACTTCGATCTCGTTGTTAATGACAGTCCTTATCAACTATTTTTTGAGAACTTATATATGTAAGAAGATAAAATTAATTTTTGTTGTGATGATATATGAGCGAACAAAGAGGTATTTATAGGATTTGAGGTTTGACAAAATTGCTACCATTTTGTCAGCTGTACATATAAGTCGTTAGTCATGAAAAGTACATTATTATAATTTACATTCCATTGTTAATTATGCACCTTCTCTTATTTTTGTCAAAAAGAAGAAAGACTTTCACTACTACGCTTTTTGTTTTAAGCATCAAAATTCAAACCTAGCTATATTACGCATCTCCTTCCCCAATAAACGAATCATGTAGCCGGCCTGTTCTCAGTTAATTGTGTAAACTATCACATGCATGCTCTGCTACTATCAATTCTAAACTATATATAGAATTTTTCAAACAATCAATAATTTGATTTATTGTAATTATTATTAAGTTATAAAGTTACGTTTTAAAGAATGTTCAAAATAAAATTAAGAAGAGAACAAAAAAGTTCAAATATTAAGCGTCACTCAAAGATCCAGTCTTACGACAATTTAATACTGTATCTTTATATGACCTATTTTGACCCATCTACCAATTTACAAACTTTTGGTTTTCACCTTTTTTTTTACTTTTACGGTCTGATTCAAACATATTTTTGGTTCGCATTTTCGGAAGCAACTACAGGAGTTGACAATGTACCATTTGAAGAGTCATTTACAGGCATAGTTCATGTTTTCATATGTTGTATTTGCAAAAACTTTATACGAAATAGTATTTACATACCAGCTTTTTGAGTGAGATCTCATTGCATTGAGGATTTATGTCAACAAATGCACCGAAACTTGTTGTATCAATGTTGCTCCTAACAGCAGACATATTAAACAAAAACAAAGAAATGATTAGCAAACAATTATAAAGTTTATTAAAATAGTATCAGCAAATGGATCACTTTTTATAATTTTAAATTAGTTATTACCTTAAGCTTTCTTCTCTTTTTGAGCTTGTTTCTCGGTCTTCTTTTCCACTCTTGTTGCGGCCTTTCGGCGAGCTTTTTCTCCCTTTCTAAAGCTTGTTTTTCCTTTGCAATGTTTTCTTCCCTTTTGGTCTCCTATAGCGTCCAATAATCATGATAGATTATGATATTATAGAGAGCGAAAAATAATCATACACAATGGAATAATCTTCTTATCGTGTAAAATGAAACTGAAGGTCGTGCAGAACCAACTCACAATCAGAACTTATGGTATATTTGATTGTATGCCCGTATGTTTTTTATAAAATGCTTCGTAGAAAAAAATTCGCAAATATTTGCAGATATTCTATGACCATCTCTAATATGACCTGACATCCTACGCAACAATGATGGTAGATCCGTGCAGAACTGTTAGAATAGCTTGTCAATTTTTCGTCAATCCAAAACCTGGCCTGACAATGGAAGCACACCTTTGCACAGCAACCCATGGTTGTGTAGTCCGAGTAAGGGCCTGAAGCAGTTTTGATGGCAAAAGGTCACTGAAAACCGAACATTAGAATACCTTTATACTTTGAAATATACATGATCCAACCTTACCTGCGAACAACCTCCTTCTGCAAATACGGTCATTGATAGTACTGGTAGCAAGCATTGGCTGCTAAAGTTCTAGTCTCTAATGTTGTATTACATTTTACATGCCATAAAAGTCAAATAGTTTGAATTAGATATGTGGTGATTCAAGAATCAAGATGATGTGAACATAATCCAAATATGAAATCCAATTGAAATGTTTACAACATACATGTATTTTGTACCATACACATGTAGTTGGTAGAAAATCAATTCATATCCACCAATGAATCATTTTATAACTGATTTTATCTAGGCCACTTTTATTAACCAAAGTAGTTGATCCATTTAAATCGATCAAATTAAATCACTTACTGGGTAGCTGGACAGTATCTTTGTCAAATTAAGTCACTTACTGGGTAGCTCGACAATATCTTTGAACAGCATGAGACATATATTCTACATCATACTCAAGCAAAAATAACAACGATTTGCAGTATGTACACTCTCTCTCATACATTAATAAACCGATAATAATAGCATTTCACAATTCAAACCTGTTTTGAGCAATTTGCAGGACAATTCTTGTTGGTCAACCTGAGCTGACCCGTTTGACCTATATAATAAACAACTTTTCTCAATCCGAACCTGTTTTTAGCAGATACACAATAAGCCGACCCACCCATGTCCCACCTCTACTCAAACACTTTAAATAACTGTGGAAAACGCCAAAATAAAGCCTTGACTCATTCGTTGTGTGCAACAAACTCAGTAACTTTTAGTTTTGAACAATATAATGTGTACCTGTTATGGAGTTAAAGAGATTCATGAAGTTTCAAAGAAACGCACCACATTAGACCTTTCCAAGCTCGAATGAACCGAGTTGTAACGAAATCCAAATCTAAGCCTATTTTTCTTCTTTCTATGTGCTTAATGAATTCCAAATTTTGTTAAATGATTAAAATAACTCCTTTTAGAGAAAAAAACCCTTTTAATAAAAAATCTAAAAAGAATTTTTAAAACAACAATTAGAACATATTATAATACTGAAGCAATGATAAAATCCAAGAATTAGAATAGGAAACACTTGTCCACCTC
Organism: Chrysanthemum makinoi; assembly: GCA_910596185.1. Classification (NCBI taxonomy): domain Eukaryota; kingdom Viridiplantae; phylum Streptophyta; class Magnoliopsida; order Asterales; family Asteraceae; genus Chrysanthemum; species Chrysanthemum makinoi. Next base: position 221,297,500 of record OU343218.1, read on the forward strand.
AAGATTATTAGACCTACCCTTGTTCTTCTACAACTTTCAAATGAGTTACAAACTGCTTCATTAAACCTGATGCAAGCTTCTCAGTTCCTTAATCCTGTTGAACCTGAATCCTGAATGAAAACTACATATAGCATTAACATAAGAAAGCAACCAACTTTTTAACATTCAAATTATGAATATAACCTGATTCATATTCATTAAATTCAGATTTAACCTGATTCATATTCAACCAACTTTTTCTCATCTCACTTTTTAATAGCATTAAACCTGATCAGGTCTCACACTTAAATTCTGAATTTCTCATCTTACTTCTCCACTTTCTGCTATTTCCCTAACCAAAATTATCCCTATCAAATACATAAACATAAGCTTGCCAATGCTGGAGTTGTGCCAACTGCTGATGAACGTCCCACCTGAGGATGCTGATATGCCCCGAGACAATAATTGGCCATCATGCTTGGGCTCACTGTGTTCATTCCATAACCAGCATCAAACCCAAATGACTGTGGTGTCAATGATATATTGTTCAGATTCAAAGCAGAGACCAACATCGGGTTTTGACCAGCCATAATTCCAGATGCTGCTGTTGGGTTCATAAGTTGAGGAGCATACACTCCATAACCAAAACCCACATTACCAATGTCACCATTAGAAGCAGCTGGTGGCAAACTTTTGGTTATTTTGTTTCCACGTTGACCATCAACAACTTGTCTGCACTGTAACTGAAAACCATCAAAAACCTTAGTGGACTCTTCCAAAGCTTTCTTACACCCTTCAACTGTTTTGTATACAAATATTGCAAATCCTTTAAATTTTCTAGTAGCTTTATCGATCCCCGAAGGCCAATCCTCGATTTCTCCAAACTTGGAAAAGTGGGACCTGAGTGCCTCAGGATTCACATGAGACTTAACATTTGCTACAAAAATCTTTCGTGCAATTGTATCAGTCGTAAGAGTGGTATGGTCGTTATTGGACCCACTCGGACCTGTAGAAGCTAATTGGCAAGTAGCCATGCGGCTTCCTATCTTCTTTTGTGTCTGTTTGAGGGATTTTTGTGCACTTTCTCGGGTTTTGAAGAGGACAAAGCCATAGCCTTTGGCCTTCCAGTCACTTTATATGTAACAACTCTGCAAAAAAGAAAAAAAACACCCTGATCTTAAAATATAATTGTTTACCTCATAGGCCAGTAGTTGGTATAGGTCTTTGTTTTAAAGAAACAAAAGCATTTAAATTCAAATCTGCCTTGAGTCAAATGGAAATTTGGATTATGGGTCAGGGGTTTTTCGATGCTGCTATCAAGAGGTGATTTGGTTGCTGTCAGGGGGTGTTTGGATGTTAGTGATAGTACTCGTTTTTTCCGTCTATTAGACCTGTAAATAATCTTCCTTAGATAATAAAAAGATTAAAACAATAAACGACTATCCAAAGACCACATCAATTACACAATCTAAATAGCCGAGACACACTTCCGTTAAAAAAATCTAACAAATCCCTACTTAACTATACTAAAATACCATTTCACAAATCAAAGCAATGATGCGATAAAGTAGCTCTTCAATAGCAACACCATTAAGCAGAAAGTAGCAGCAAGCTTCAAGAAAAGAAACAAGTAGAAGCAAGCAGCAGCAAGTGTGTCTATAATCCTTGTCCGCCATATACCTTGTAATTTCCAAAATAGCGGATAAAAAAATATATTAATCTTGTATCTAGGAAACATCGATTCAGATTAAAAAAAAAGTATGGTTGTTGAAGTAGCACTACAAAAATGGTTTTAAATAAAAATGAGATGCGCTCTATATGTCAATACTTACACTCACGAATTATTAATACCTTAAGTTTAGCTTCTTTTATATCTTTTTGTGCATCCATGTTTTTTTTCACGCTTTCGCCTGCAACCATAACATTGTGTATATTAGCATAACTTTTATCTTAATTATTGAGATACTTACATAATAGCCTGCAGCAAGTAGATCATACAAATTACACACATGTATGCATATATAGGCATGGCGGAACCAGGTTTTAAAGCAACCGGGTACACAAAAAATTTCAACTGTAACACTAATAGATGTAATTAGGAAAATACGAAGTTTTTTCTTACGAAAATTTACACTATAACACTAATAGTAATAAGAAGCATATAAAGCCAACATTCTCTTAACAAAAATTTAAAGAAAACATCGATTCAGATTAAAAAAAAAGTATGGTTGTTGAAGTAGCACTACAAAAATGGTTTTAAACAAAAATGAGATGCGCTCTATATGTCAATACTTACACTCACGAATTATTAATACCTTAAGTTTAGCTTCTTTTATATCTTTTTGTGCATCCATGTTTTTTTTTCACGCTTTCGCCTGCAACCATAACATTGTGTATATTAGCATAACTTTTATCTTAATTATTGAGATACTTACATAATAGCCTACAGCAAGTAGATCATACAAATTACACACATGTATGCATATATAGGCATGGCGGAACCAGGTTTCAAAGCAACCGGGTACACAAAGAATTTCAACTGTACCACTAATAGATGTAATTAGGAAAATACGAAGTTTTTTCTTATGAAAATTAACACTATAACACTAATAGTAATAAGAACCATATAAAGCCAACATTCTCTTAACAAAAATTTAAAGAAAACATTAAGCCTGCAACATGAACTGCAAAAACCGAACCAACACTTTTCTTTGACGGTTCTTGTCGAAGAAGAGTGTACTTGATCCTAAATTATACACATGAATAAGCCGTCATAATCAAACCTTTGTTATTACTCTTTCCATCATTCAACCCAACTGCAGAAGTTTACCTACAAACATACAAAATATACACAAAAGTTATATAACAATTATGAACACAATAACATAATAAAGTAGCGTTCATGGTTACAGATTGTGAGGAAAAAATGATATTAGGGTTCGTGAGAAAAGGTATATTACGAAGCAGTAAAATATATTCCTTTAGATAAATACATGTATCATATTTAGATAAATACATTCATTTTCAAACTAATAATAATGGTTAATAATTAGTTGTGTAGGTTTATATTTTTGGTTTTGCAAGATATAATCAAAAAATATGTTGGTCTAGTGGTTATCATGCTTGTTAATGATACAAAGACCCTAGGTTAAAAAAATCGTATTTTCTATAATAAAATTTCAAAAATTAATGCATAGCTAATTAAATTTCAAAATAAATTGCTTAGGTGGACAAATAATGATTACATGGCATTAAAATGAATTACATGGCATTGAGGTGGCAATTGTGTAATAATCTACGTGTCATGCCTCCTGTTATATATATATATATATATATATATATATATATATATATATATATATATATATATATATATATATATATATATATATATATATATATATATATATATTTGAACGCTCAAGCCGCGTTGATCATGCATCTGTCGAATGCTATGCAAATATGATAAGTAGAAAATTTCATGATGATCTAAATCGTGCTTTATTTCTGATTAAAGTCTTAATTACAATGAAATTTTATGGGAGCTTACAAGGTCTCATCAAAGTCTATGCCTTCTTGTTGGTTATATCCTTGAGCAACAAGTTTAAGTTTATTTCTAGACACGACACCGTTTGCATCTAACTTGTTTTTATATACTCATTTTGTTCCAATTATGGTTTGGTTTTTAGGTGGAGGGACAAGTGTCTAAACTTTGTTAGAAACAAATTGATTTAATTTCTCTTGCATAGCCATAACCCAACTTTCATCTTTTATGGCTTCTTGAGTATTTTTAGGTTCTATGGTTGATACAAAACAAAATAGAATACTTTGTTTTTGAACTTAAGACCTTAGAGTTCTTTCATTTAATTTTCCTATAACCTTTTCTACGGGATGATCTTTAGACTCTTTAACATTGATGATTTCATTGTTTAATGGTTCATCTTCCTTGTTTTTATTTTCTTTGATTTCTAAGACTTCACTTTCGATTAACTCGTCATCGGCAAGAGGTAAGATAGTTTTAGGTGGACTCTCATCAAATTTTACATTTAAAGATTCTTCAACTTTAATGGTTTCTTTATTTAGTATTACGTACGCTTTACTATTAGGAGAATATCCTAAGAAGATACCTTCGGTTGATTTTGGATCGAATTTAGTTAAATAGTCTTTAGTGTTAAGTATAAAAAATTTACTACCAAAGACTCGAAAGTGTTCTAACGAAGGCTTTTTGCCTCGTAACAACTCGTATGGATTTTTTCCTAAGAATGGTCTAATTAAGAATCGATTTAGTATATAGGTTGATGTATCGACGGCATTGCACCAAAATGTTTGAGGAATAGATTGCTCATTAATAATGGTGCGACTCATTTCTTGTAGGGTTCTATTTTTCCTTTCAACTACCCTATTTGATTGTGGAGTGCGAGGAGCCGAGAAATTGTGGGTAATACCATTAGCATCACAAAAAGCTCCGAATTGCACTTCATTATCAAATTCCCGACCATGGTCCGTTCGAATTGACACAATAGGACTTATTAGTTGTCTTTGGATTTTCTTACTTAAGATTTTAAAGTAATCAAACGTTTCAGTTTTATTCTTTAAAAATTTATTCCATGTGTACCTAGAGTAATCATCCACTATAAACAAGGTATAGAAGTTGCCTCCGTAACTTTGGATAGCGGATGGACCAAATAAATCCATATGTAGTAATTCTAGACACTTAGTTGGAGAAACCATATTTTTAGCTTTATGACTAGCATGGACTTGTTTTCCGATGTTACAAGCATCACAAAAATGATGTTCGTATTTTAGTTTAGGTAGGTTTCTTACAAGTTCTTTGGATGATAGCGATTGAAGAAGTCGCATATTGGCGTGACCCAATCTTCGATGCCATAAGATCAAAGTATCATCCATAGAGGTAAGACAAAGTTTGTCTTTTGGTTCATTTCCAATTTTAATAACATAGACTCCATGTTTTCTAATGCCTCTTCCTATAGTAATACCATTTTTCAAGATTTTAGTACCGGTTTCGCTAAAGAGTACGTTGCACTTTTTATCACATATTTAACCCATACTTAGTATATTAAAGTTTAGGTTTTCTACGTGACATACGTCGTTAATTGTCAAGGATTTGTGAGAGATTGTACCTTTTCCGATGATTTTGCTCTTGCTATTTCCGAACACCACATTTCCTCCATTGAAAGATTCGTATGTGGAGAACAATGCTTTATTACCGGTTTATATGCCTCGTGTACCCGCTATCCTTGATCCATTAGTCGGGATCCAAGTCAACCTTTTGCCTCACCTAAGAAAACAATTAACTCAAAATTTTGGTCCTCATTTTTTCATGGGTCCATTGGTGTTATACATTTCATTCATATGAGGCATATACGAAAATGGTGAGAAAGCATTCCAAGGTGTATAGTTTTGAAATGGAAAACCATTTTGTGTGTTAGGATTCCATCCTATTTGATGGTGGTTACTTCTAGGATAAAGTCATAAACATTGTTTGGCCTTCTTATAGTTGTGTTCGATTTAGAAAATGATGGGCCTTTGTTTTTCATAAAATTTTGACCTTGTTTTAGGGAAGGTGGTTGTTTGACATTTCTAATAGTGACATGGGTTGATTTCTTTTTGTTAACAATAACAAATTCAGTTCTAGAAGAGGTGGTTGCGTTATTTTTAGTGTTTACTGTTGCAGATGCCCGGATCCCCAAATTTACACTAGCCAGATCCTTTTTCAAGGGATCCGTCGGATCCGGGACTACAGTGGATGGTTTTTCAATTGCTTTAACGAATTGTGTTCCTTAATCTCGCTAGTTGACGCAATGTGTTAATGAATACCTAGACCCTTTTGATTATTACCCGTTTTAACACTATCAAGTATGTTATCAAGGTAATTAGTACTTATTCTAGCAATCTTAGAATCAAGGTGATCAACTAGAGTTTGAAGTTCTACACAAAGCTTGCTATCACTAATTACTTCGTTTCCCTTTCCTAGTCTCTTCAATTTATCTTTTAGTTCAAGAACTTCCTTTTATAAAAGTTCATTTTTATTTTTCAAAAGCTTGTTTTTGTTAATTACCTTGAGACTAATTTTGCAAAGCTTGTTATATTCAAGATGTAAAGATTCATCATCTAAATATGAACTACTATAATATAGAGAGTCGGAACATACCTCGTTGGAGTGTTTTTCCATGAGACAAATTTCTTCTTTCTCTTCCCCACTCATTACCCATGAACCACTCACGAATTCCTTTTGTTCGTCGCGTTTGGGACACTCACTAATGAAGTGATTTGGATCCCCGAATTTGAAATATTTGTGTTCGTCCTTCACTTTCTTGTCATCTTTGATTTTCCACAACCCCTTCTTGTCGTCATAAGGTTGCTTGACATATCTTCCTTTTCTCCGGAAGAACTTCTTGAAGTCTCGTACCGCCATTGCATACTCTTCTTCTTCACTTTCCGAAGATGAGGTTTCTTCATCACTTGAGACTTTCTTGGCCTTTAAAGCAAGAGATTTATGTTTCTCTTTCTTTTCCTTCGAGATCTCGGAGTCTTTGGCGAGTACGAGCTCATAGACTTTTAGGTTGCCTATGAGTTCATCGAGGGTGAGGATCGACAAATCTTTGGATTCATTAATGGTCGTTACCTTCGGTCTCCACTTTGATGGAAGCGCCCTTAGAAATCTCCTGACATGATTACGACTAGAAAAAGACTCATCAAGTGCTTGTAATGAAGTAATAAAAGTATTAAATCTAGCAAAAGAATTATCAATACTATCCAAATCCAATATTGAAAATTGTTCAAATTGTTGAACAAATAAATCAATTTTGTTGTTTTTAACTTGTTGATTTCCTTGGTGTGTAATAAACAAAGAGTTCCAAATTTCTTTAGCGGTTTTATGCATAGATATTATTTCAAATTCCTTTTTGGGTAAGGCATTATATGAAACCATTTTTGCCTCACTATTTTTGGAAAGATTTTTCTTTTGGTCGTCGGTGAGACGATCATGAGAAATGTTTTCTTCAATACCGGTTTTATCATCTTTTATATTTGCTTGAAAATCACCTTCAACAATAATATACCAAAGATCAATATCTTTAGATTTCATATAAGTTACAAATATATATTTTTCCAATAAATAAAACTCTTAGTTTCAAGTAGTGGAGGTCGTTGCATAGATTGCTCTTCTCTATAATTTTCAAAACTCATTTTGATCGAAAAGTTTTTAAAATACAATTTACTTTAAAACTTTTTAAAAACCTTGCTCTTGATGCCAATTATGAATAACTAGAAGGGGGTTGAATAGTTTTACCTATTTTAATCTAAGTTTCAAAGATTTAGATTTGATCTTATGTGAATTCATATGGATGGATAAATAGTATGAAGCAATAAGTAAAGTAAGTAAAGAAAGCAAGTAAAGTAAAAGGATAGAAAGTAGCGACACAAGTGATTTATAGTGGTCCGGCTACAAGGACACCTTCCTTGCCCTACTCCACTTCCCGAGTTCCCCACTCGAGAGTTCAAGCACTATGTCAACAAGCTTCTTCAACTTGGCGGAGAAGCCTCACAACGTCGCTTACACTTTTTCCGGTACAAAGCTAAATACCGAGTTCTTCCACGAGGTAGAACTAAACCTTTACACAACTATTACACAACAACTATGTGAAATATGAATTACAAGATATGCTACAGAAATCTTATGGATGGACAAATCAATCAAGGACCCTTTGCTTGGATGACTTGTAGAATAGCGCGATCTCGCCTTTGTGAAGGACCTATATGAGAATTACAACAAAAGATATAAGAACTACTAGAATGATCAAATGATCAGAGGTTAGAAGAGTGAGATAATATATGAGAGAGTTTGTAAGGAGAAGGGTGAAAACAATGAAGAAATGGCTCACTATTTATAGGCACAAAAGCCTTCTGTCCTACGGTTCTGGCGGATCCCTCACCCAAGGGATCCAGCCAGTGCAAATCCTGGGATCCGGCAGTCTGGGTCAAAACAGTCCGGATTTTGGGTTGCAAACCGGGTTACGGGTTATGGGTTATGAGCCATTGGTCATGGACTTTAGGTCATGGGTACCCAACAAGATTCAATGTATCTAGACAATGGGTCATGGGTCATGGACATTGGGTCATGGGTATTGGATAATACCCAACATGATTTCATGCATGATGTCATGTAATGGGTAATGGGTTATGGATTAGCTCCATGGGTATGGGTCATGGGTCTTGGATATTAGTCATCCTATTACACATACTATTACAACAATTTATTTATCACAACATTTTATGTAAATGACAAAATGTATATACTTTGCAAAACAATATGTATTCTTATAATTTTACTTATGATAACTTTATATTTGTTATCAACAAAACATAATGAGATTGCTAAATATAAACAAACGTTTTTATGGTTTATTTGTATTAACAGGAAGATTCAGAAGGAACTGAGTCTTTATTTTGGTTACTGGAAGGTCTTTTCAGGATGGTTCTTCCATGTCCTGATCTCTCTTTTGGAGAGTGTTGGGAATAGACCAAAGGTGTGAGGTCTGAACTGGGTGAGGCTCCCTGAAGGACTTTTAATGGAGGCAAAGGGGTGTGAGATTCTGATTCAGACACATTGATGGACTAAGTTTGACTTGGTTCATCACTGACTCCAAGCATTTATTTGATAGCCTGACTTTCATGTTCCAAGATTTTTCCAGTATTAAAGTTAGGCAACTTACTGTTTAGGTTGAGTCTCTCATCCCAATCACTGAATTTTGGTTTTAATTCTTTTTCAAAGGAAATGCCAACAGGAGTGAAAGCATTTCACTTTGATTGTTACTTTGTGGACTGATTCGCTCGGGAAACCAATAATAGAAGTTTGTAGTATGTGGGTAACTCAAACGTGTTAGGTTTGAGCACCGAGATCGTTCCGAACGAGGGTTGAATGGAATTTCCAACTCACGTCGCGATTATCGGGATTTGAATGGGAAAAGGGGATAATTTGAAGTTTTCTAAACTACGGGGCAAGGGAAGCATAAAAAGGAAATTACACTACGGGAAATCCTAAATACGCAAATTATACTAAAACGTATTAAAAGAAACGTAAATAAAAAGCAACTACGTCTATTCTAAGTCCTAAAAATAATCTAAAATTACTTTCTAACTAAAAATGATATTTGAAAATCAACTAAGATTTAAAACTAATTTTTATGATTTTTCTGGAATTTATTTGAATTAAAAACTAATTTAAAACAAGTCTAAAATACTAAAAATTATGAAAACAAAGGGGAAAATTATGAAACTATTTTTCAAAAATCTAAAATTACTCAAAAGACTTTTCAAAACTAATTTTGTATTTTTCTGAAGATTTTTCGAATTTCTATGAATTAAAATCTATTTAAAACTAATTTTAATGCTAAAAATTACAAATTAAAGTAGGAAAAATCTGGAAAAATTATTTTTTGGCTTTTTATATTTTTCTTAATCTATGAAAATTGAAAAGTTATTTTTTGAAGCTTTTAATTAATTGTATTAAAAAAGTACTTAATAAGCCTTAAAAACTGATTTAAATCAAGAAAAATAGTAAACAGTAACTAAAAATTATGAAAAATTCAGGGAAAATCTAAAATATTATTCTAAATCTATGAAAAATATCAAAACTATAGCTTATGTGTAAGGAAATGAAACTGATGTGTAACTGCCTATGAAATAAGCACTAAAGAATAAGCTAAAAGCCTCAAAGGAACTTCAAATGATCTCAGAAGTTAGAGTGTGCTAAAACTACTTAAAAGGAACTTATTCAAGCTAGTCCTAACCTCTGAAAAGCAATCTATAAAGCTTTAATACTAATTGAACACTACAGCCAAACAGTCCTAACCTATCACTTTTAAGCTAATGTACCAGCTGATTTAATAAGCCAAATTGAAAACTAAAAATTGGGAATTCTAGACAACCTACCAAAGAACATGTAAACAGAAATTGAGCTCCTAATTAGCTAATATGAGACCTGTGCAAGGTGTAACAAGCTTTCACACTCAGTATCTTTGAGTGTGAACACGAAATAACAGCTTATGTAGCGACTTATTAAGTGCTTAAAAGTACTTCCAAAAATTCCACAAAAATGTGTTTTAGAAACTAGACCAACTGAACTTGTAAAACCCAAAATCTTACTTAATCTAGATCAGAACTGAATCCATGAAAAATCCAGAAAGTTTCGTGAAAAACTGTTTTATCAACTTTTTGACTTTTAAAGACAGATGTGGAAATTTGACTTTTCTCAACTTTGATCTTTTAAAAACAGGTTGTTACTGATGATTTATGATGTAATATGATTTAATAAAGCTAGCTTATATGATTCTAAACCTAAAATGCAAGTTATGATTCCCTATCTCTAACAGATACATTCATATGAGCCAATTCCAAATGATTTTGACTTCCACTATTCTAATATGCAAGTAAGAGATAGTTTAAACTCTAATTGACCCATATGAGACTAATTCAACAGATTTTAAGCACAATCCAAGCCTAAAACTCACTAAGACTAGCATATCCAAACACCAGTTTTAAATGTGATTTAGATGCTCAACACCTTGAAACAAAGATCTGACCTATAGTACTGATTCTCTAAATTCAAAATGCAATTATAGTATTAACTGATCTAATCCAACAGTTAATCAAAAACTCCTACTATACTGATCTATGAAATGCAGTTTAGACATAAACCAAGCAAATTAACTACTGTTAAACCAGAACACAAAACAATCAACTATGCAGGATTATAAAACTATTCTATATAGAACAAGATTAAAGCTAAACTAATAACTCTACTTCTACTGAATCAAATGAAGGACAGAAACAAGACTTACAGTAGTCCTGCCACTATGGCATGCTTAATAAATCAATGGAACAGTGAACTAATCCTAATACCAACCCAATATAATACAATTAACCCATGTCCAATTCCATACCAGCAATTCTGAGACTAATCTGCAGGTTTGACCTTCGTTGACCAATGAGAAATTAGAGTGAATTCTGAGTATAGCAAACTAAAGGACATTTGACATAAACTCAAATAAGAATTTGAAATATTAATAAGCTGAAATGAACAGTGAAACAATGATTTAAATTTGAGGAGAATTTAATGTTGAAATAAAAGCTTGGATTAATAAAATTTGAGTACAACTGAAATTACAAAAACTGGAATTAAAAACACTTTTAAAACTAATTAACCTACTCAGAATATTACTCTACACTACTCCTACACTATTTAGATCCCAACTGTGAAGAATGAGGCTATTTATACTTGAGCTTGAGGCCAAGGAAGGATCCAGAAGCTGAATTGTGCTTTCTCTTGGACGTTTTGAGCCATCAGATCAATCCCACATGTATCTCTTTCATCTTACACCCTTGGATCACTAATACCACATCACTTCCACCAATCAGAAGCTTCCCAGCTGCCAACGTGTCATTCCCTGGCACACGGATTGCCAGGGTGTACTTGTGTCAGCTGATGTAAGAGCAAAGTACGGAATTGCCCTTAATGATAGCGGATTGTATCAATTGGTTGAAAGGGTATTTTAGGGTTCTAAGTTCTGGGTTTGAATTGGGGGGAAATATTTAGGCGCGTGTATGTTTTTAATAGTTTATTTTGGTTTGTTTTGACCGGGTTAAGTGAGACCGGGTATAGGATATAAATGGGTACCGGGTTTAAGCTGGGTAAACGGGTGGACTAGTTGGTTTGGGCTTAGGGATATTAGTGTATAGGATTTTGGATTTAAATTGGACCCATTTAGTAGTATAAGGACTAATGGTGTATAAGGAAAATTCAGGGGATCATAAGTGTATATTCTGAAAATGTCTTCCAAGGGTCTTTCTTGTCAATCTCAAATAAACAAAGGACCAAATTTGCCAACTTTGAAAATTCCAAGGACTAAACATGACAATTCTGAATCTTGGGACTAAAACGCCATTTTGAGAATTGATTGTCCAAACTTGCAAATTCCTTTCCAAGCCTCGGCTTTTTGCATTCTTCTTTCTCTCGTGCTCGGTTTTCTTCGGTTTTGGCTTTCTTTTGTCTGTTTTGTCATATCCGTACATGCACATGCAAAAACTCAAGAAACACGCAAATGTTAACAATAAACGGCTCTTTCTTGGTTATTTTGGGTTTGATTTGATAAAGAAATTATACGTGTTTAAGCACATATCAAAATACCCCAGACGAAACCATTGTCGTGTCCCCACGCAATGCAATCAACTCACGCTTCTAAAACCAAGGATTTCAATCTCTTTCTACTAAACCTATGAAGAAGTAGCAAAGATTCCTCAAAAGAGATTAAGAAAGCCTTAATTCTAAAAATGCCCCGTTTACCTTTTAATTCACATATAGATATTATGATTAAGCACATTCTAATTTATGAGTGACGGTTTGTTGAACTTTCATGTCGATCAATAACTCCAACATTTTTCAAACGACACTTTTAGGATCACGGAGTAGAAAACACAACACAGCGTGAAGTGACCATACGGATAGAATACATCGTCCCTGATTTTTCACAAGTCCCCAAACTAAGCGTAAAATCGAAATCATTGTTAAACATGATTTTAGATGCTAACACTACCCATGGAAGTTACTTGTGTAATTACCTTTTGCTCCCATTTTCCTATTTTCCTCTAGATTTTTTTATTTTTTTGTGAGAATTGAATTTCTTCAAGTTTCTCGTTTCGATAACTTTTATTCCGATAAAGATATAAAGCTAAGTAGCTAATTAGTTATCCACCTTCCCTCGAAAACCATTGCACACAAGAATGAGGTCCACATCAAGGTCCTAATTTCACACGATTTAGGAGAATATCCTTTTGATGGCGACCGAGACAACTCATCTACGAGTCCGAGACGAAGCTTTATTTAGACATCTACCGGATCCGAAGTTTGGCTTAACACTATTTCAGCACATTTGCATTTTTGCAATTTAGGCCCTTGGTCTTTTCAACTACTAACTCAACGGGATTACCGTTTTATCAGAAGTCTTATTATGACTTTGGATTTTCCTCTAATTTTATAGAAGTCTATGACAACTTTTATAGCTTTGGATTTTTAATTTTAAAACATTTGGGCTTTATTTCATGTTAATTTTGTGCCAAACTCCAAACCCTACGGCTTTTATAACAATAGAAACAATAGCGCAAACTATCGAATCAGTTGTCTATTACACCGTAACACTTGGCATTACCTCGATGTGTACCAAACTATCATGGGCAAGGATTCTCTAAAGAAGACAAAGAACTAACTATCGCCAAAAACTCAACATCTCTAATTATTATAGACAAATATGGGGTGAAACAATTTTGTGGGAACAAAAAGCCATAAGTACCTTAGATGGGCTCTAAAGAGAACCAACTACTCCACGCTTAGCATCTAAACTCATAAGTAACTCTATCATTTCTCGATCTCCGCAAATTTAAAATCCCAAATAATGAGATCCGGGGATGCTTAGCCGATAATTAAATTATCTATGGTTAAGGGAACAAGCTAGGGCTCAACACGCCCGGTCAAGTCAGAATTCCATTCCTACTCTCACCAGCGGAAAGTCAACAAGGTGTCAAAATATATATTAACTTAGCATATGCTTGTCTAAATGAAATTAAGTAATGCATATTTAAAATCACTCAGGGAAACTTGCAAATTCTTGGCCTTGTAAGCTTGAATTCGCATTTTATAGCTTCTTTTCTAAGAGACTAGCAAACTTTTCAATCAAAAAGACTTAACAAAAGCTTAAAAAATTTTAAATTTTCTCATATATAGCACAATTTTTTATTTTTTTTTAAAGGAAAAACGGGGTTGCGAGAGTATACGACAAAAATAAGCAAGTGCGGTCAAATCAAATCGAAGATTACCCTACCCCAGACTAGATCGAAACATTGTCCTCAATGTTTAAAAGCAATGGTATCAACGAAAATCTAAAAGCCGTTTATTAAGTATGCTCAAAGATAAACGTTAGTCGATAAGATTTCGGATATCGGATTTCCATCAGCATCGATCATGAAACTCGAGTGGAGAAAATGACAAACTTCGAGCACGAGAGTCTTCATATCGGCGAAATCCTAAACACAACATCACAAACAACCAAACACGAGAAATCGAAGAGGCTAACCCCTTCACGTCACTTATTAGAAAATAGAAAGAAGATAGAGATAAGCATGGGGTGCCTCCCACGGCCTTCTTGTTTTTCTTAAACGAGTCGCTAGCCGACTCGTCCCGAATTCATTTGTCCTTGGGGAAGAAAATGGTAGAGATACCAGGGTCAAAAGCGGTGTCCTCATTCCCGAAAGAATGATCTTGGGTGGGTTGGGTGGAGAAGAAAATGGGTGGATAAGGCATATGATGTAAGAAGGATCCATCATCCGGTGGTTTTGCGGGTGGACGTCGGGATGACGGATAGAAATGAGAAAACTCCAAGAAAGACGGGAGCTCATGGTAAAAGATAAGAGTTTTAGGCTCACAAATGAAGGCATCCATCCGAGGATCCTTATCTCCAGAAACGATTTTAACAAAAGGCTCATCAATGCATATCCTGGGTTTAAAGATTTTGTCTTCACATGTCGGCTCAACAGGATAAAGGATGGTGGACTCGTCAGAGAAAGGGAAGTCAATAAAACCATCAAGAACAACCATATCCCCCTCAGGATCATTCACAATATCCTCAATACCCGGTGGTATCAAGTCATCAAAAGTGAGAGATGAATCAGCATTCTCAATGATCGGGTCATTCGTCGAATTATCGGAAATATCGTTTAAAACCTTGCTCATATCAACCTCGAAGTAGAATCGCTCAAGAATCGGAGGATAAACATCTGCCAGAGTGGGACTGCCACTAATCTCTTCATCAAATCGGAAAATCTCAAGCTCGGGAGAGAAATCACTATCTTTAACGGAGATAGGAGGCGAACTCGAATTATCGTTTAAGGCTTCAATCTTAGAAATGAGAAGATGGACATTTGACAATGTTTCACGTAATGCTTCATCCTCGATCTCTATATCATCGGGCTCAATCTCTTCAACTTCCAAAATCGTTTTCTTCTTATGTGAGCGGGCTCGAAGGTAAATCGTCGGCCAAATCGATGTCTCCGTAAGAATCATCATCAGAATCGGAGAACATCTCATCATGATCGTTCGAAATATCAAGAGAAGGCTCATCACAAATATCATTAACAACCTCGAACTCTCTTGGGATTGGGATAAGGCTCTCAACACTAGACGATTCCGTTTCCGGAATAGTACTAAGATGCTCATCCCCCATTATGAGAGAATCAACGGGTGCAATAATGTCCGTAGAAATATGATCATCGACCTCTTCCAAAACGACGTCACTTCTCTCAACCGGCGTGAGAGAAGGGGAAGGTCGGAAATTAAAGGCTCGAAACGGAGTGGGATTGCCACTCGGAGGAGTATAATCGTCATCGAATCGAATCGTAATAATAGGTAGTTGGGCGATGTTGGATCACTTTCGGCTTCTTCACTAATAATTCACGATAAGTCTTTTGATTAGGATCTTTTTCTTGAACCGGTTTATTAAGCAATTCTTTTAATTCCTTTAACTCTTGTATTATATTGAAACAACCTTGGTGAAATTCTTGATCATCTGACGGAGTTTGCGGTTGAATTTCTTGGTATTGTGGAGGTGGGTTATAAGAATAATCGTAATTGTCACAAGGAACTTGCTCGTAAACAATAGGGTTCTGCATCTGACAATCGAAATTAACGTGCGGACCTCCACAATACTCACAACAATATGATTGTTGTGACGAATAAGGGTAAGGTTCATAACCAAAGGTTGAGTTGTTAATTTGAGCTTGACATTGAAAACCTTGGTGAGAACCACCACAGTACTCACAAGAGTATGATTCCGGCTCATGATCTGAGAGGTTGGTTAGGAAAATCGGTTGTCTCATAATAAGGATTGTGGTGAAACTTGGTTCCAGATTTTCCATTACTACAACCGGGACAATTCCCACCATATTCGGGTCCTCTGCACCATATGCATAAGAGCTGATAAATCGAAGAATTATCCGGATAAGAGTTAGCTATTTCCACCATTTCCGTGATAGGCTCGGGAGTCACTTCGGGCTCAGAAACATATTCCATTTCCCTCACCGGAGAAGAAATCGAAGGTTCTCCAATTATGTCAGTATAAAGAGCACTCTTTTGTTCTAGCCGTGCATAAAGACGAGCGAGATCTGGATTTGGATTAATAAAATTCTGGCATACATTACAAAATCCATCTCGACAATTATTTCCGCACCAGTCACATATACATTTCAAACATCGATATTGATTTTCTTCCATATGGCTTTGGCAATGAAGGCAACGACGATAAGAACATATCTCGGGTTGTGGCGGATGGTCGGAAAAACTTTTAGAGTCATCGAGAGATTGTTTGTCGGCTAAGTCGCACCAATAGCAAGATTTTTTAGAACCGGGGTGTCCACATCGCTCACATACACATTCTGGATTCAAACAACAATATTGATCTTCTTCCATACGGCCTTTGCAATGAAAACAATGATGATAATTGATTGTTTCCATGAGAATTAAACATATAGAGGGTTAAGGAGAAAGAATTATCGTGTTAGAGGATAAAGAAGAATATTTTTGATTTTTTAGAAAATATATTTTGAAAAAGGAAAATCTTTTTGGGTTTTTATAATCCTTGAAAACACAATATTTTTGTAACCTTCACGTCAACCGGTGCTAGGTAGCTCTCAAAAGTACGCGCAGCGGAGCGGGAACGAAGAGTGGATCGTTCTTCAGTCTGCAATTTAATGTCAAGACTTTCCTTATACCCCGTGTATAGGTTGTACCTTCAAGGTGAACCGACGTAACAATTGACGTTTCAGTTTCTTTTGTTGGTTTTTAACTTTTATGGTTTTGTAAACACTCTAGGAAGAATGTTTTGGTTTTTTAGATATTTTTGGGTTTTAGAAAAAGATACAAAAACGACGGTAACTTCACTCGGGGAAGGATCTTCAAATACACGCGATTCGAGACGGAATCTGAAAACTCTTCTACCCTCCCGGCGCGCCAAAAATTGATTTGCTCGGGAAACCAATAATAGAAGTTTGTAGTATGTGGGTAACTCAAACGTGTTAGGTTTGAGCACCGAGATCGTTCGAACGAGGGTTGAATGGAATTTCCAACTCACGTCGCGATTATCGGGATTTGAATGGGAAAAGGGGATAATTTGAAGTTTTCTAAACTACGGGCAAGGGAAGCATAAAAGGGAAATTACACTACGGGAAATCCTAAATACACAAATTATACTAAAACGTATTAAAAGAAACGTAAATAAAAAGCAACTACGTCTATTCTAAGTCCTAAAAATAATCTAAAATTACTTTCTAACTAAAAATGATATTTGAAAATCAACTAAGATTTAAAACTAATTTTTATGATTTTTCTGGAATTTATTTGAATTAAAAACTAATTTAAAACAAGTCTAAAATACTAAAAATTATGAAAACAAAGGGGAAAATTATGAAACTATTTTTCAAAAATCTAAAATTACTCAAAAGACTTTTCAAAACTAATTTTGTATTTTTCTGAAGATTTTTCGAATTTCTATGAATTAAAATCTATTTAAAACTAATTTTAATGCTAAAAATTACAAATTAAAGTAGGAAAAATCTGGAAAAATTATTTTTTTGCTTTTTATATTTTTCTTAATCTATGAAAATTGAAAACTTATTTTTTTGAAGCTTTTCTGAATTAATTGTATTAAAAAGTACTTAATAAGCCTTAAAAACTGATTTAAATCAAGAAAAATAGTAAACAGTAACTAAAAATTATGAAAAATTCAGAGAAAATCTAAAATATTATTCTAAATCTATGAAAAATATAAAAACTATAGCTTATGTGTAAGGAAATGAAACTGATGTGTAACTGCCTATGAAATAAGCACTAAAGAATAAGCTAAAAGCCTCAAAGGAACTTCAAATGATCTCAGAAGTTAGAGTGTGCTAAAACTACTTAAAAGGAACTTATTCAAGCTAGTCCTAACCTCTGAAAAGCAATCTATAAAGCTTTAATGCTAATTGAACACTCTGACAAGCAGTCCTAACTATCACTTTTAAGCTAATGTACCAGCTGATTTAATAAGCCAAATTGAAAACTAAAAATTGGGAATTCTAGACAACCTACCAAAGAACATGTAAACAGAAATTGAGCTCCTAATTAGCTAATATGAGACCTGTGCAAGGTCTGTAACAAGCTGTTCACACTCGAGTATCTGAGTGTGAACACGGAAATACTTTGACTTATGTAGCAGCTTATTAAGTGCTTAAAAGTACTTCCAAAAATTCCACAAAAATGTGTTTTAGAAACTAGACCAACTGAACTTGTAAAACCCAAAATCTTACTTAATCTAGATCAGAACTGAATCCATGAAAAATCCAGAAAGTTTCGTGAAAAACTGTTTTATCAACTTTTTGACTTTTAAAGACAGATATGGAAATTTGACTTTTCTCAACTTTGATCTTTTAAAAACAGGTTGTTACTGATGATTTATGATGTAATATGATTTAATAAAGCTAGCTTATATGATTCTAAACCTAAAATGCAAGTTATGATTCCCTATCTCTAACAGATACATTCATATGAGCCAATTCCAAATGATTTTGACTTCCACTATTCTAATATGCAAGTAAGAGATAGTTTAAACTCTAATTGACCCATATGAGACTAATTCAACAGATTTTAAGCACAATCCAAGCCTAAAACTTACTAAGACTAGCATATCCAAACACCAGTTTTAAATGTGATTTAGATGCTCAACACCTTGAAACAAAGATCTGACCTATAGTACTGATTCTCTAAATTCAAAATGCAATTATACTATTAACTGATCTAATCCAACAGTTAATCAAAAACTCCTACTACACTGATCTATGAAATGCAGATTAGACATAAACCAAGCAAATTAACTACTGTTAAACCAGAACACAAAACAATCAACTATGCAGGATTATAAAACTATTCTATATAGAACAAGATTAAAGCTAAACTAATAACTCTACTTCTACTGAATCAAATGAAGGACAGAAACAAGACTTACAGTAGTCCTGCCACTATGGCATGCTTAATAAATCAATGGAACAGTGAACTAATCCTAATACCAACCCAATATAATACAATTAACCCATGTCCAATTCCATACCAGCAATTCTGAGACTAGTCTGCAGGTTTGACCTTCGTTGACCAATGAGAAATTAGAGTGAATTCTGAGTATAGCAAACTAAAGGACATTTGACATAAACTCAAATAAGCATTTGAAATATTAATAAGCTGAAATGAACAGTGAAACAATGATTTAAATTTGAGGAGAATTTAATCTTTGAAATAAAAGCTTGGATTAATAAAATTTGAGTACAACTGAAATTACAAAAACTGGAATTAAAAACACTTTTAAAACTAATTAACCTACTCAGAATATTACTCTACACTACTCCTACACTACTTAGATCCCAACTATGAAGAATGAGGCTATTTATACTTGAGCTTGAGGCCAAGGAAGGATCCAGAAGCTGAATTGTGCTTTCTCTTGGACGTTTTGAGCCATCAGATCAATCCCACATGTATCTCTTTCATCTTACACCCTTGGATCACTAATACCACATCACTTCCACCAATCAGAAGCTTCCGTATGCCAACGTGTCATTCCCTGGCACACGGATTGCCAGGGTGTACTTGTGTCAGCTGATGTAAGAGCAAAGTACGGAATTGCCCTTAATGATAGCGGATTGTATCAATTGGGTGAAAGGGTATTTTAGGGTTCTAAGTTCTGGGTTTGAATTGGGGGGAAATATTTAGGCGCGTGTATGTTTTTAATAGTTTATTTTGGTTTGTTTTGACCGGGTTAAGTGAGACCGGGTATAGGATATAAATGGGTACCGGGTTTAAGCTGGGTAAACGGGTGGACTAGTTGGTTTGGGCTTAGGGATATTAGTGTATAGGATTTTGGATTTAAATTGGACCCATTTAGTAGTATAAGGACTAATGGTGTATAAGCTGAAAATTCAGGGATCATAAGTGTATATTCTGAAAATGTCTTCCAAGGGTCTTTCTTGTCAATCTCAAATAAACAAAGGACCAAATTTGCCAACTTTGAAAATTCCAAGGACTAAACATGACAATTCTGAATCTTCAGGGACTAAAACTGCCATTTTGAGAATTGATTGTCCAAACTTGCAAATTCCTTTCCCAGCCTTAGCTTTTTGCATTCTTCTCTCTCTCGTGCTCGGTTTTCTTCGATTTTGGCTTTCTTTTGTCTGTTTTGTCATATCCGTACCTGCACCTGCAAAAACTCAAGAAACACGCAAATGTTAACAATAAATGGCTCTTTCTTGGTTATTTTG
>OU343218.1:221317981-221360734 GCA_910596185.1 Chrysanthemum makinoi
CCACTTAAAGTACAAAGTTATCGGACTTTAAAGAATCACTGCTAAAGCACAACGATGTAGATGTTGAAGAATTAATTTCTACGAGCTCAAGACTAAAGATTAAATAGAATGCTAGGATTCGAAATGTAAAACATGGGGTGACCTCCCTTAGGGGGAGATTGTTAGGAATTAGAAAATTCCATAGTGAAGTATCGGTCACCCCAAATATAATCTAGCATAAGTTAGCTCGTAGACATTACGTTATTTACTAGTTATTTAGTAAGTTATTTAGTTTAGTGCAACACCGTGGAGGACGGACGGGTCTTTACCCACTGTATGCCTCGATCCACAACCAAGGAGGACGTTTAGTTAGTAACTATAAATACCCTCTACCTCCCAAGGTAGAGGGTTGGACCTTTCATTCTAATCTAACCTTCCATGTTTTCTTTCACTTTCTCTCTCTAGAAAGGCTCCCACTCTACTTTCTCTCTCTAAACTCACTTGCATAATTCGACCCATATTATTGTTTGTTATGTGTTTATGAAATCCAATATCTTACATACGCAGATCTTAGCAATCTGCCAGAACATTTATGAGGGGATTCACAATTGTGATCCTCAGTGATTGAATGGAAATTCCTGCCAGGGTCAACATCAAACAGCCCTGACAGCAGGTCACTTCGGTAATCCCTTGTGGGTTATGCTTAGTGTTCGCGGTGGTCACAAACGGTCTACAGTCACTCCAGCGGCTCACAACGACAGAGTGAAGATATTGAGTACAGGGAAGTTCTACCAAGTATCCGATCTGAGATTCGTCAAAGATCGTGCCAGCGAACTGGGATGTACTTGTACAAAATATCCAAACTCTTACGTCGGAAACTTTATTGCTAACTGTTTTATTGCGTAATGCGTGTCACAGAATTCATAACCACCATCATTACTATCAATGATCATTTCCACATGCTCATACATACATAAAAGTCATTCTCATCAAAGATCTAAGCAAAGAAAAGTTCAGCAAAGTTTCACTTCAAAGTCAGAAAATCAGAAAAGTCACAAGTCAAAGATTAGAGATAAAGAATGTAAACTTCACATGTATGGATCACAAACTTCACAGGAAGTATGAGCATGTTGGAAAACGACGTAAAAGCACCAGAAACAAAGATGTTGATAAAAGGCAGATTTCACAACTGATCACAACAACAAGAACAAAGAACAAAGATGCAAAGAATCAAAGACGTCACAAGCTATGAACGCCAAAGAAGTTCAAGACGTCGAACGACATAAGCAAGATAACAAATGATGACCAACCCTTAGGGGAAGATTGTTAGGAACATGTTTTATTATAAAGTGTAGGTCATTTCATTTGTAATAGGTCGTTAACAATTATGGTTTATAAATGTTTGTATTTAGATTCTCAGCTCATGTAGTAAGCCCATGAGCTGTGATAGAAGGTTCTTCTAGACCAAGGGGAAACACCCCTACTTATGTAAACACTATAAATACCCCCTCCCTTGAAGGGAGAGGGTGTTGGTTCTAATTGCAATTATCATTTTCATTAATACTTCATTAGTTCCTTCCACTTTCTCTCTCTAAAACTTTCTCTCTCTAGAAATACATATTGATGTGATAGAATGGTGACCTAACACTACACCAATCTCCTTATGGCGGAGAAGCCTTCACAACGTCGCCTACCCTTTTTCCGGTGCTAGGCTAACCACCGGGTTCTTTCACTCCAAGGTGAACCACACCTACACAACGTCGCCTACCCTTTATAAGGTACAAGGCTAAGTACCTAGTTCTTTCACACCAAGGTGAATCACACCTACACAACGTCGCCTACCCTTTATTAGGTACTAGGCTAAGCACCTATGTTAGGAATTAGAAATTCCAGGTATTAAAGAGTCGGTCACCTCAAGTATATGTAATCGTTAGAAAGCTCGTAGTCGTAGTTCTTTTGTGTTAAGTAGTATTTAGTTAAGTAACACCGTGGAGGACGGACGGGTCTTTACCCACTGTATGCCTGATCCACAGCCCGTTGTGTGGCGATTTATGTAAGACTATAAATACTCTCTACCTCCCAAGGTAGAGAGTTGGAGCTCATAATAAGAATTTTTCTTTCTCTCACTAAAGTTCCCTAAACCTCTAACTTTCTCTCTCTAGAATTCCACTTATACGCCACCTTGTTGTTATGGTTTGATGTGTATGTGAAAACTTATATCTAACAATTGGTATCAAGAGCCATGGTTAGATCATATCTTACACATCTTTGGATTTCTAGTGGTTTTTAGGTGGTTTTTGAGTTTGAAAAAGTTTAGTGGTTTGTGCATCATTTGGTTGATTTCTTGTGTTAAAGCTTGGATTTTGTTAGTACTTTTATGTTTAGAATCATCACAAGTGTTTAAGTTTTCATTTGGTAAGCTTGAATCATCTTGGTTGGGTTGTTTTTGGATTGAAAAGTGATGTTTTTGTGGTTTTCTTGCTAGCGACTTGACATTCGGACTTCATTCTTCGTAGCGACTTGCTTTGCAATTTCGTGGCGAGTTACAGTTTTGGAGCTAGAGACTTAGACCTAGCGATTAACAGTACAAGTAGTGGACTCTCCACTACGGGTAGCGACTTGGTGGTAGCGACTTGGTCTGTAGCGAGTTGCTCTTTAGCGACTTGAAGTTTTAGCGACTTGAGTAGCAAATTGCTGACAAAGTTTTGCTAGCGACTTGAGGGTTAGCGAGTTACTACTTAGCGACTTGCATTTGTCTAGCGACTTGGGACTTTAGCGACTTGGGGGTGTAGCGAATTAGGTGTTAGCGACTTGGTGCTTAGCGATTTGGTGATTTAGCGAGGTGCTCTTTAGCGACTTGAATGTGTAGCGACTTGGTGCTTAGCGATTTGGTGATTTAGCGAGTTGATACTTAGCGACTTGGTGCTTAGCGACTTGGTTCAAGGGTTATAGCGACTTGGTTGATTTTTACGAAGAAGAGGTTTGACCAAAGTTGACTTTTTACGTCCAAACTTCAAACGGCCATAACTTTTGATCCAGTAACTCCGTTTTCGTGAAATACCTGCCAAAACGACCGGAACAGGCTGAATATTGTGAGGTTTCACCATGATGTCGTGAAACGAATTTTTCGAGGCCCAAATCCTCTCCGAAAGGAAGTTATTGAGCTTTTAAGTTTTTTTTATCTAAATTTCTCCATAAAATCGTGCAACAACCAACCCAAATCACAACCAAACAACATCTCTGCTTATCCCACAAACAATCATAAGACCTAACACAATTGTCTATCATTGTGTCGATCCATCAGTCATCTTAACACATTCCATTGGTCATTGCTTAACGGTTTGGTCTTGATTTTAGTAAAATCCCGCGAAAGATTCTATTTCTCGGTTTAAATCATAGACTTGTAAAATCCCGTGCATTCTACCACATCATGTCTTACTCTACTGACCCAGTGATTTCAGAAGTGCTTAAATTGTATGATGCTGTGGATAATAATGATAATGGATGCTACACTAAAAGATTAAAGATGTTTGAATTAAACAATGAGGATGTGAGATCTTCATGTTCTGAGTACAATGAGAATGCCACGCAAATGGAATGCAGCATTGAGCCATATCAGCTACTTCATCAGCACCTCACACAACTGTTATCCATAGCTGGGGATCGAACATGTAGTGCTCTTTTCCGCCAGGACTTACCTACATTGACAAGAAGCTTGCTGTTGAACTTAGAACACTTAAAGCTGCAACTTACCAATGAAAAGGTTCAAAAGGATGGTTCCAGTGCAGCTCTTCAAGTAATCTACAAACAATTTCAGCCATTCATCGGTGGGGAATATTCAGCAGATTACGATCAACACTTGACTGGAATTTCCTTCAAAAACATACTGGAATGGAAATTCAGGAATTCATTGAGACATTTATCCAACTCATGGATAATGTGAAAAGTACATTGAAGAATCTGCTCAAAAGAATGAAGACGTGAATGAGTGTCAGTTGCAGTTGAAAGATTGTTGTGATAAGTTGGGTAATGTATCTGTTGAAGAATCGGGGGTTGCTAAATGCAGAATGTCAGTGACAACAAAAATGATGAGTCGGATAATGGAAAAATGGAATCTTCGTGCTCAAATTCACAAGAGAGAGAGTGCACCGCACAACAACCTGTGCAAGTTAATGCAAAGGAACGCTCCATGGAAGCTTTGATGTACCCAAGATAGAGATGCACCCGTCACAGCCTGTGCATGTCAATGCTCAGGTAAGTTGCATGGATGTTTCTGCTGTACCTAGTTGTGCATCTTCTACTCAAAATGATGATTATAAACTGCATGAGTACGCTGAATTTGTGCCGATGATTCCCTTTACCACTGAGCTTAACATATATAAGGATCAAGTTGCTATTTATGAACAGCGTGCTAAGTTTGAGTTGACCACCCGTGAGCAGGAAATGGATGTCCAAATACGCACAACTATTAGAAAAAGTAGGTTTAGAGAAGAAGTATTAAAACAAGAGTTAAATTCCTTACAAGAAAAGCTTTCTAAAACTGCTAAGCAAAAACAAGAACTTCAGGAAAATGTTAAAGTTCTTAAGCAAGAATTTAGTGCTAAGGAGTCAAAACTTTTGAATGATTTTTCTAATCTAAAGACTTTGAAAAACAAGCTTGAAAATAAGTTGTACGTACAAGGAAACACCATTCAAACTGCTCACATGATCACTAAGCATAGAGTTCTAAGTGACAAACATAGTGTTGCCTTAGTTGATGAACCAAACCCCGAGGCTTTGTAAAAGGCTAGAGAAGCTCATAAGGTACTGTATGATGGTAATGAGATCCTTAAGCCTAGATAAAAACCTAGTTGCGCTGAGTGCACTGAGGAAGATAAGAAATCAGATGAAGTCACTAGGAGAAAATGAATAATAAGCTAGAAGATCCTGAGTGTAAAAAGAACAAGATAACGATAAAACCCCATGATTACACTAAGGAAAATTGGATATCCTTAAACATGTTTAAGCCTCAGACTCTATTGACCCCTGAACAAGTGTTCTGGAAAAGGATATGGACTTGCAAAAGTCAAAAATCTTGTTGAAAAGAATCCCCCTTGTAGGAAATTCCCTAAAGCAACTGTGTATCCTCCAAATACACCAATGCATTTAGTTCCTAGAACTATTGCCACTAAGAGCAAGACCTTAATCAGTCAATATGTTATTCTTCAACTATTTGTCGATTTTGAGAAAACTTGTAAGAAAAGGATCACACCCACTGGATAACTGAAGGGGAAAGGGGTTTTGAGCAAACAAAAGAATGCTATCTAACCGAGGTCATGCCTTTCTTTAAACAACTAAAAGATCATTTTGAGAGTCTTAAAAAGGGGATAAAATCAGATATTAAAGAAATGGAAAAGGAATTTGATGCCAATGATAGTTGAGGTTAGTGACTATGAGCGAGAATTAAAATATAATGAGATTGAGAGGAAGAACTTGCATACCTTGAATGAGAATCTTATTTCTGAATGTATTACTCAAGATGTGTTTTACACTGCTACGAATTGTTCCATTAATGCTTCTCAATTTCATGAATTATCTGTTGCTCTGAAAGTCTCCCATGATCGTGTCATTGAGCTTGAAAAAACTAATTCTAAATTGCATGAGAAAATTGAACAGGATGATCATGATAACCTGGTGAAACAGTTTTCTAAATTGGAAGTTGAGCATCTTGCTTTGCAATTAAAATATCAACATCTAAAAGAAAATGCTAAAACCTCAAATATCAAGACATCCTTGGATGCTCCTGAATTTGATGCAGTTTTTGAAATTAGCAAACGTGATGAACAGATTCGAGCTCATTGTAACACGATCGAAGATTGAAAACCCAAGTCTCACAATTGAAAGGTGAAAAGAAGGAAGTGACTGGATCCCAAATGCCTCCTCCTTTAGATTCTCAATACTCTCAAACTTTTCATCTTCAAAACTTAGTCAATGCATTACAAAAGGAAAATGAGAGTTTTCTCGAAGAAAATGAAAAGTTAAACGCACACTTTTAAAGAGTTATATATGATTCAATGAAAGTCACCCGTGACCAAAACAACGAAAAAATAACGTCTTTACAAAAGGAAATTGAGAATCTGAGAAGTCGGGAAATGGGAAACTGGCACTTGTTTTCAATAAGAATGTTGTCTCAAAGTCACCCTCAGACTGCAAATACACTGTGACGGTTAAATATATTCCTCCTCATCTTAGGAATAATGAACATGCTTTTCATGACTACTGTGCTTACCTTAAGGATAGTCTAGAATGTCTCCGTGAGATTGTCGAAGAGGATTTCATTAACAAACCTCTTGATAGTGAAGTTAGGTTTGCTTGCCTCCAGGCCAAACGATCTCAAGAGCTGCTAGAATGTGTAATTGCAACATGTCCTAAATCCTTATCCTTAGGTGCAAAAGGCAAAGCTGTGATGCCTTGTTCTATGCCTAAAGCCAAGCATGTGACCCTTGATATGCCTTGTTCCATGTCAAAATTCAAGCAAACAACCTGTGATGTGCCTCCTAGAATTTCGATCCCAAAGCACTTCTAGACCAGGAATGCAGAAAGTAGTGAAGCCATGTAATGTTCCCATCGTTACTTTTACAGATGTTAAGATTGACACTAAAGTTAGCGGGTCAAAACCTAGAAGCTATGCAAAGAAGGATAGGATTACGCAAACTAAAAGTGATCATGATAAGGAAGTGAAAGAACACCATAGGGACAAGAAGTTTGATTTGAACAAAAAGAAACGTGTTAGTTCTAGTATTAGCTCTAAGCTTACTAAAATTAATTCGAGGCCTTATGTCTGTCGCAAAACATGCAAAAAAAAATGTTTAATTTCTGGTAATCATGATAAATGTGATGTGTTATTTCTGAGGTCTAAGATTCATAACCCAGTTAAGAAAGTTTGGAGAGCGAAACAGATTAAGCAATCCTGGAAACCTACAGGGAAGGTTTTACCAATGTAGGATTTCAGTGGAAGCCAACAGGTTGAATATTCACGAATGGCAAACCTTGCCCCTTAACTAGATCCACTATGCCTAGAGTAGTGCCTGTTAGGGTTTGGAAGCCAACTGGTAGAATAATCCCATTAAGCACAAAATGTCCCTCGACTAAGTCTCATGCTTCTACTAGTTTAGCTCCTAGTGACAATGACATTGCACCTAGGGTTTCTCCTGATTCAAAGATTGTTTGTGCTAACCAAAAGGACCCCATGAGCACGTGGGAATCCAATGTTTCCAATTCTCTGTCTTCGTCTGTTGTCCAAAGCAGGTCGTACAAGTCGTCCTTTGGTATTTGGATTCGGGCGGCTCTAAACATATAACTGGGCTCTAAACAATGACGTCTCGTTCACATCCTTCAGGCCTCGTACTTTATCATTATGGTGTCTGCAGATAACACTTCAGGCCCCGTTCTTCAAAGAAAAGAAAAGTGTATTTCTTCTGTGCGCTTTATCTTCAGCTAAAGAGAAATTCTCTCATGAATGGCCATACCCATCTACATTCTTCATCAACAAGCTTCATGTTTTGCCACGCTCATTCAGTCATCAAGTGGATCTGCGTTCATTGGTGTATACTCTTATTCACTTGTTAAATCAAAAATGGCAACTTCGGATGCAATTTTTGAGGGGGAGAAGAGTGAATATACTACATGATGATGGATGTTTGAATAATGGTAATATGACTTAATTTTTGATGATGATGAGTGTATATTCTTTTTGATGAAGAGTGAATATACTAAGGATAACTGGGATTCATTGTTTTGATTTTTGATGACTCTCCTCCAACGCCTAATGCTTCACTTACTAAGGATAATTGGGAATCAATGTTTGGGATTCATTGTTTTTCAAAGATATGTTTGATGAGTACTTTAAACCTCCGACGAATGTTGATCATCCAGCTTCTGAAGCTCATGCTCCGGTTTCTATTGACTCAACTGGTTCACCATCTAAGAAGTACTTCTTGGAATTCTCAAGAAACCGTATCTCCAGTTATTTCACAAGGCGTTTATAATGACTATCATGATATTGTAAGTTGCACTATTGAATAATGATCCGCTCTTTGGTATTCCTGTGCCAAATCTTCACGGGTTGTTGTTCATGGATAATGATCCGCTCTTTGGTATTCCTTTGCCAAATCTTTACGGATTATTGTTCCTCTCATTGTGCACGCTATAAATCAACCACATGAACATTAAGGAAAATGACTACCTTATTCGCTCGAAGACATTTGTGGTGAATCTTCCAGATCCGTCTCTACATGTATACCTTTAGGAAGAATGCATTAATGTCGAGAAATCATTTGTTCCGGTTCAAATTGTCTACTTATGGGTTGATAAAGATAGTCAGAGAGAGTTTCTATCGCAGTGGTCCTATGGCTCCTGGACAATCCAGTTCTGGACCCGCACTTCAAAACAGTCCTATTGGTTCATCCCTTGTACCATTTCCCTCCCCAGCAGCTCCATATGTACCTCCATCAGAAGATGATTTAAGGAAATTGTTCGATCCAATGTTTGATGAACACTATGAAACAAATGCTAATGAAATGTCAAATCCATCAACAGAGGCGCTCCTATCCCATGAATGAAGTCAACCATTCAGTCTCAATCTCATTAAGTCAAGAAGCGCCTGCTGCTGATCACTCTGTCTCATCATCAAATCATCAATCTTCGAATGTACATCATGGAACTGTTTCTAGCATCAATGATGAAGTTAATCCCTTTGCTACTCCTGAAGATGCTCCGTTTGAAAATATATTTGCTCCTGAATCATCTTCAGAACCATCTTCATCAGGAGATATCGACTCGGCTACTTCAGTTCCTCAACAACAACCACATGAACACCTTAGGAAATGGACTCATGTTCATCCATTGGACAACATCATTGGAAACCCCTCTCTCGTCCAGTATCCACACGGAAACAACTTGCAACCGATGCCTTATGGTGCTTCTTCAACTCCGTACTCTCTAAGATCGAACCAAAAGATGTTAAAACCGCCATGAATGAAAATAGTTGGTTCAATGCTATGCAAGATGAAATTCATGAGTTCGATCGACTAGATGTATGGGAATTAGTACCTGCTCCAGATTGTGCTATGATTATTGCTCTAAAATGGATCTTCAAAGTGAAACTTGATGAGCATGGTGATGTATTGAAGAACAAGGCTCGATTAGTTGCTAAAGGATACCGTCAAGAGGAGGGTATAAACTTTGAAGAATCTTTTGCTCCTGTGGCTCGAATCGAGGCAATTAGAATCTTTTTGGCTAATGCTGCAAGTAAGAACATGGTAGTCTATCAAATGGACGTAAAGACGGCATTCCTGAACGGAGATCTTAAAGAAGTCGTTCTCGTCAGCCAACCTGAAGGATTTGTAAATCAAGAGCATCCTACTCACGTTTATCATTTGAAGAAGGCCCTTTATGGTTTAAAGCAAGCTCCAAGGGCATGGTATGATACGTTGTCAAAGTTTCTTCTATCAACCGGATTTAGCAAAGGAGCAGTTGATCCAACATTGTTCACCAGGAAGTCAGGCAAACATTTAACTCATGTTCAAATTTATGTTGATGATATTATTTTTGCCTCGACTGACCCAATGGAATGTGATCGTTTTTCTAATGAAATGAGTTCAAAATTTCAAATGTCAATGATGGGACAAATGTCATTTTTCTTGGGATTACAAATTTCGCAAAGTCCCGGAGGCATTTTCATAAATCAATCTAAATATGCAACTGAGATCTTAAAGAAATTTGGATTTGATTCATGTGACCCCGTTGACACTCCCATGATTGATCGAACCAAACTAGATGAGGACCACTCAGGGATCATGATTGACCAAACAAAATATCGTAGTATGATTGGATCCCTGATGTACCTCACAACTAGTAGACCGGACATTTTGTTCGCTGTTTGCATGTGTGCTAGATACCAGGCTAAGCCTACTAAAAAGCACCTTGAAGCGGTTAAACGGGTCTTTCGGTATCTCCAAAGAACCATCAATATGGGACTTTGGTACCCGAAGGACACCGGTATGTACTAACAGCCTATGCAGATGCTGATCATGCAGGATGTCAAGATACTCGTCGAAGTAACGTCCGGAGGTGCTCAGTTTTTAGGTGATAAGCTTGTGAGCTGGTCCTCAAAGAAGCAAATGAGTACTTCTATTTCCTCTACAGAGGTGAATACATAGCCATGTCATCTTGTTGTGCTCAAATCTTATGGATGAGATCTCAATTATCCGACTATGGCTTCGTATTCAACAAAATCCCTCTGTACTGTGATAATAAAAGTGCTATTGCTCTCTCATGCAACAATGTTCAACACTCAAAAGCAAAGCATATCGACATTCGACATCATTTCATCAGGGAACAAGTAGAAAAAGGTGTGGTGGAACTCTATTTTGTGAGGTCTGAATAACAGTTAGCAGACATCTTCACCAAAGCTCTTCCAAGAGAACGTTTTGAGTTTATTCTTCCACGACTTGGCTTGAAAAGCCTTCAACCAGAAACACTCAAACGTCTTCAGGAGGAAGACGAGGAGTAAAAGGTTTCCTTCATCTATCTCTTGTAAATACTTATTCGAAAAACAAAATACAAAATTATAAAACTCTCAAAAATCAAATAGAAAATTATAAAAATTTCAAAATCCATAAAAATCTGAAAAATTCGAAAAATCTTCAAAAAAAAAATATATATATATATATATATATATATGGGACTAAGCATGACACATAGATAATGCTTACTAGGCAAATTAATGATGACATGGAGCATCATATGATGAGGTGGAAATGGTGACTAGGCACAACATCCGCCTACATATTAAAAAAAACTTGTATCTTGCAAGGATCGAACACAGGTTTCAACTTCCAACAACAAGCGCCCTAACCAGTGAGCCAATCCACATTTTGTGTTCAAACTCTTCTTTACAAAGTGGTATTCATTCTCAAACATTACCATCTTCATTCAACCTTATCAAATAAACATAACTGAAAACCTACTCATTCGGATCTACATTAATCCTGCCCTTTTCACTCTGCATTTCCAAAATCAAATACCTCCAATAATAAAAAAACGCATATCTAATTCAAAAAACGAACTCACCTAATTTATACCATTTTTATGATAATGTTTCAATCTTTTCTCAATCACAAACAAATCACTATCATCAAATTAAACCCACGATCATCAAACTAAAACCAAAACCCTAAATTTAGCCCTAATTAGTGGGATTCAAAACAAACACGCACAAAAATCTGGTACTATCATCCACTGATCGGAGGTATCTTTTTGATCGACCTATGTTAAGGCAATTCTTATTTTTATTTTTTTGTTCAATTAAATCAGATTAGGTTAGCCTATCAGTTTTTGTGTATGATCAATTGAGATTAGTTTTGTCTACATTTATGGATTTTGATTGTTAATTTTATTTGTGAAATCAATATTGACTCAATATGAAATTTTATGAATTCGCAAAAAGCGTCAACAGTTACAAATACTGGTACATGCTTGGACAAGAATGCTTCATCAATCTGGAAGTTGCACGGTGATATTCAGGTACACTTTAACTCGATCATCAATCGCTTTGATTTTGATTGAAGATAATAATTTGATTTTCATTTTGGGGTATGTTGAGATAATAATCTGATTTTCATTTTGGGGTATGTTCAACTTAAAAACGTCTTCTATCAGGTACCTAAGCTTAAACGATGGCGTTGTGTACCCAACCACTAGCATCGAGGTGAGACTTCTAACTCTTCATTATTACTTGACTTTAGGTAAATTAATGTTTCAATGTAGTTTAAAAAAATAATTTTGTTTCATTTTTCTTTTGATTGCGCAATCTATCCAAATACCAAAAACATGTATAGATGTCTGTTCTTTTCACTTTGCTATCTTTTTTTTGTAACAATAATTTACTGTTAGTATCAAAAGTATAATATATCAAGTATCAGTAGGTGTCATAAATGAACAGTAGGACCAAAATATATTTGACAAATAGACATGATTTATGATAAATAGATATTGTGTATGCGTGATTCTACCTGATGAGTCATACGGGCTTGGCATGTCCAAAATGACCATATAAGCTTATGAAATTAACCGTATTAGCATCAAGGTTGTTCATTAATCTTAGAAAAATAAAGATGATGCAAATTTGGTCGTAATTAATAAATCATGGAAACTTCCAATGGGCATCAAATTGTTTAAGCATTTGCTTCACATGTTAATTGTAAACTTTAAATAGGAAAGATGTTACAAAAATGTCATGACGACTTGTATACTGTTCTAAGTTATTAAATATTACTGATTGATTTTGCAGGTAAAATATCTTGGTGAAGATGGAGTTAAAGTATCCTTTTGTTGGGGCTGTAGCTATCAGTAATCCCCTTTGGATCCTCTGGTTAGTGTTTTGATAAATTCCTTCGCTTCAGTCAACTGTTTTAGTAGATAACATTGCTGCACATGTGAAGCTACAATTTTCCATTCATATCCGTTCTAACTTCCCGGACTACGATGTAGAGGTAGCAAAATGTATAGGCCATGTGGGTAGGGTAATGGGTTCGAGTCAAAACATGTAATTTTTTGTACGAGTTTGTATGTAGATGGGTCGAACTTGCCACCTCTACGGCTCAATTATCTTTTCGTATCATTAGTCTGCTATATTCTTGCAACATAGAGCCTGATTGTATTTATTCTTACCATACCTCTTTCTACGACAGATTCTTCACTCGTGGGAAAGGCGCTGCCAAATTGTATGTATTTTCTCTATATCGCCTTTCCTTAGGGAATCTTAATTTTGAACTTGATGTAAAAATGTTTAGTGATATATCCTTTGAACAACTATAGTAAGTTACTTAGGTTATCCATTTAAATTTCTATAGGTACCAGAAAGCCTATGCTCGCCTTTCCGATTGGGAAGGAATTAAAAAGGTAATCCATGTCTCATTTTTTGCGTACCCGGCTTCTAATTTGGCGTTTTACAGACAATAGCTTGTCTGACGTTATTTTTTTGGTGAATTTAAAACTTAATGTATTCTAATTTGGCATTTTACAGACAATAGCTTGTCTGACGTTAATGGTGGTGGTATTGCTACAACTAATCAACAAGATAGAAAGGTGATACTCCATTGTATCATGCATAACATTCATGTTTCAGTCAATGATGACGAACATGAGGCGATGAATGGAAGTGAGACTGTGAACGGACATCTGAGGTAGGAAGTCTACCACAAGGCCTTCCATCGTTTTCCATTCCTTAAGAGTTTGGGCATGTGAATAAATTAATTTCTACCACAATTCTAATTGCCGAAGTGGCTAAACTGAAAATAATTGAATTCTATCATATGTAGCTAGAATCTTTATTGGCTTTCCTAATATTAACAATCCTCTCACTTTCATGTCTGCAATTCTAGGAGTCTGTGGGGATCGTAAAACTGCAAAGAATGGATATGAATTGGATGCAAATGAGGAGGTATGTTCCTTTAGCACAAAAATACTTTTGAGACAAGGCTTAGAGTGTTCAAAGTAGCTCCAAACATAGTTATTTTCATATATTCGAATCTATGATCACATACGTTTTTATGTTTCACATTGGTAAATATTGAAGTTAGAACTTAGACTTTAGTTTAATTAAGTGGAGCTTTAATTAAGTGCTTACTTTTGAGAATTACATAGTATGGATTTCGTTATGAGGTAATTTATGTTGTAACAAAGATACCCTATTATACCTCCTACTAACGAAATGTTTTGTTTTGTTTTCTGGTCTACTATAGTTGTAGAAGTCATATATGTCGGGTTCCCAACCTCTTAATTAGCTACAAATGCGCATGCCACAGCACATCAGCAGCTTTTGTTAGAACAAAAAACTATGACAAAACAACTGGCTAATGATGAAAGCAGAAGGCTTAGAATTCGTCAAGTAATATTACTATGGTTCATGTGTTGGTAGGCTTCATCTGCTAAACATTTTATTTTCCTATATAAATTCATCTTAAACATCTCTTATGATTTTTCTTCTCTTGTAGCATATATATTGGAGATAGCTAGGCTAACGATTGATTTTGGCTGGGTTCCTCTTAAACCACTTATATTTTTCTATAATGGTGTGGAAGAACTTTTTATGCTTGTAAGTCATTTCATATTACTCACATCTCCGTTATGCTAATTAGCATTATGATATTCAATAACTTGCAGAGTTGTTTTATGAAGTTAGATATTTGTACAGTGTCATGAATGTTCCAATTTAGTAAGTGATTATATGCCTGTTACTTCAGTAACATTTTGTATGCTTACTTTTCAGGGTCCACATGGCTTTATAACGACAAATAAATGGGGTGATACAATTGGAGCTTTTATAAATTTGAAAGCATCTGGGTCAAGATGGCTTGGTAAGTAGTTAAAGGCTGTTCTAGCTTCCTAATACATCAATACAATATTATCCTTTTTGACAGTTGCATACAAAACACACTTGATTGATGTAGGGTATTGCTGAAACATCTTGAGTGATCAGTTTGTCAAAAAAAAAGTCTCTTCATGTTCCTTTTCGATCCTTCATGCTATACCAGTCCTCTCTTTTCATGTTTGTATCATATGTTATTTTAGCCACTTTTAGATACATCTGTTATATTACATTAAAAAATACAGCTTGTATTCTATAATACAGCAAGTCCTTCGAGTCTACAAGTCCTTTGAGTGTGAGTGTATAAACCCAACTTAAAAATAATACCTTTTGGTATATCTTTAAACTAAGTTTCTTTCATTTGCAGTATATTCATACATACATACAAATGTAGTCATCAATTCTCAGTTTTTTTCCCTCACATTAAGTTTTCTATGTAGAAATCTGTAGTTAAAAGGTATTAAGCGAACTTAAATCTTCAAAATTAGAAAAATGTTTAAAAAAAATGTAAGGGTGTTTTAATGTGTTAAAGCCGTATGGGGGGTAATCTACTATTTGTGATAGACATGGCTAAAGATGCATGATTAACTAAATAAGTGAGAAATATTAACAATTTATCTAGCAGTTTTCTGAACATTCTAAATATTATCCCGTCATACATTGGGTGTCATTTTTTTTGGCTTTTCATTTTTCCTTTCGGAAATGTCATCTCTTAATTAAAATTACTGATATTGTCTACCATCTTGGCCTTCACAAGTCTATGCTCAATCAACCGTATATCCTATGGGCATAAGTGCAGCTCATGTTTTTATAGTTCTCCGTTTCTTGAAGGGATAATTTCATATTTTTCAAGGATTTTAAGCTTTGTTGATCATGTTCCCAATAGTAAAACAATGACATAAAAATGAAATGATGAAGTCATAAATCTTGATATGCTGTCTATTCATTGTGTTTTAGATACAAGTTTGTTTCATTCTACAAGTTTTATGTAAGTTTGATGTTTCCAACATTTTTTAGAAGACGGTTGCTTATTTACAGGTGAAAACAAAGTTGGTCACCCAAAACTATTCAACACGCCTCTTTTCTTTAAGATTTTATGTAATTCAACCTTTTTATACACATGGGATATTCTCTTCTGCCATTTGCTTCAAAATCTGTAAATATGTTGGATGTCAAGTTTGATCCAGGTATTAGTTAACTACATAAAGAATCAGGGATATTTAAAAACTATGTAGTTTACACAAGTCTGTTGACATGTACCAATTTTCACATCTCAAGGTTGTATTAGACGTTGACCGAGAAAATATTCCTGCCCTTCTTTGTCAGGTATGGTGTTTTTG
Source organism: Chrysanthemum makinoi (assembly GCA_910596185.1). Lineage (NCBI taxonomy): Eukaryota > Viridiplantae > Streptophyta > Magnoliopsida > Asterales > Asteraceae > Chrysanthemum > Chrysanthemum makinoi. The sequence continues at coordinate 221,333,711 of OU343218.1, forward strand.
GTCAATCATGAATATATGCTAAGGCATTGATCTGCAATAGAAATTGGAGCTTCATATAAGTTATCAAATTTTTTATTTTTTGAAGTTGTTTGTTTCCTTCATCATGGATTTTAATTTCTACACTTTGTTTTTATTTGTTAACAGGTTTGTCATCGGAGCTATATGAACAAGTTTGCTACAATCGATGAATTGGTGATCATTTGATAGTTTTAGGTTTCTTATTTGATATTTAGTTACAATTTTTTGTGATAACAAGGGAAACTAAGAACTACACATGTTCTATATATTGTTCCACATTGTTATAAATTTACGATTTTCTTTGTTACACAATTTACATTTTTTTCAAAAAATATCATGAAGCTAGCCCGCCCATCCGGGCGGCTATGAGCTAGTATATATATATATATATATATATATATATATATATATTGTCAATTGGTCATGTTTTTCTCGGTTCGATAATATCTACGGTCTTTGTGATGTCATTCAAAGAATGACACGGGACTTTAGATGTTGTTCAATTCTTAAAAAAAAATAATCAAAAAAATATTTTTGGGAGAAAGAGAAACAATGGTTTATTGTCATTTTCAGGAAATAACCCGGTTTTAAAAGAAAGAATAGAGCCATGTTTTATCATGATTTCAAATTCCATGCTCTGATTCTATAAACATTTATCTGCTGAAAACTAAATGCTTTGAAAAATAACTCGGTCTCTATTTTTGATAATCATCAGGACTTATTTGTCAAAATCTCTATCTCTCAATCAACAACCTATGTCATTGATTGAGGGGGAGAATGATTTCAATTAAATTAAAATGTTATTTGGCATTAAATTGTTTTCAAAATATGTACATGCATGTTTTATCAATGGAGTTTAAAGTCTTAAAATCCGATCCGTATCAGTTAAAACGCTTTCATAATCAAGTCACAATTCTCTTAAAAGCTTTCAAAATCAATTTAAATCTATAAGAGACCACAAATCTCAAATGATTTGATAATTGTGATCGGGGGAGAATGTGTGATTTAAATTGGATTTAAACTGATGGTTTTATAAGGACGTACATGCTGTCCTTCCCACATGTGACAAACGATTTCAAATTTTCAATGCACATGTTGAGGGGGAGCATCTATCTTAAACCTATGATTTGAAACGTGATCATTTATCTCAATGTGCAGGTTCCCTCTAGTATGTGCAAAACTCTTTTCAAACCTCGAGGCACATATTGAGGGGGAGCAAATTTATGGAAACCTCATCCTTCCTGGAAATGCTTTATCTACTTGATTTGATCAAGGAAGTGATGGTGATATTTTTTAGAAAATGGTAATCAAAGAAGTAATTTCTTCCTCTTGCCTCCGTGTGCAAAACGATTTCAAACATTTGATGCACATGTTGAGGGGGAGCACTTATTCTAAAAATATCAAAAACAATTCAGGTACAAAATGTTTTGATAATATATCACAAGTATCTGGATTGATTTTCAAATGGTTTTCAATTGGTTCCAATGGCAGATGAACAATACCAAATAGACCGACCAACTCTACTTTATGTACGGTGATATAAGGCTGATAAGGATAGGTATTGGTTCCCATGATCCGCCAGAACCGGAGGGATCTACCCAGGGACAATCCACTAGCTAGTATAGAAGTCCTTAGGTATGATGATAAAAGGAGAAAAGTGAGATATGGGAAGAGTGCAGACTGAGACTGAGCTAGTACTGGAATTAACCCAACAAGGTTCTAGTTATGAAGTCTCGGTAAGCACTGAAGGGGTTGAAGAATTAAAAGAATTGAATGAGAAAAGGGTGAAAACAAATAGCCCTCCATTTATTCAACCTTAGGGCAGAAACCGGGTTCAATTCATATGCTACTGATGGTAACATCGGTATTGAAGACAAGACGTCATGGACCCAGTGACGCACTGCACTTCAACTTTCAAACCACTCAAGTTCCTCTTAAAAGGACTTGTTTCATTCTCACGGGGAACCGACATTATCTATCGACTTTCTCTTAGAGATTGTTGATATTGAAGAAGGAGACCCTCTCCCTAGTCTCCGGCACAGGATCCAAATATGCACAAATTGAGTCTAGAGCCACGAGATCATCAATAAATCTCATTAGGACACTATTCAATGAAGACTCTCTATTTCACACAATGTGGAAAGAGAGATTATATCTTGAGTCCTACGCATTATCCTTGTGGTATTGCCAGAACATCTGAGTGATGTGTTTACATATTCACAATGAAGATGGAAAGCCTTCTGGAGCCAACATCAAACAAGCTCCTGGTAGGTGGCATGTGAGATCTATTATATGGATCAACCATGTGACAACTGAACAGAAACAATGGGGCGATTCAATCTCTTGAATCAAGCCTGGTTCAGGTTAGGGATTGACAGATACCTTTGAAAAACCGGTCTTTGTGCTTTAAAAACTCTTTTCATTAAGCACGTCGACCGTGTACTAATTTTTCAAATCAAAATGTGTTTTATGATTGATAATTGATTTTCATTAAAACCTTCGTTATATTGCAAAAACAATTTCTATTGAGCAATACACGATTGTTTTTCAAATATTTTTCATCAATCAGTGGACTTAAAATTCGCTGGTTCACTCACTCCGTGTTGTCTTCTTTGAGACGTTCCGGTTTGAGAACTGCTAGAGCAGCTGCGAAACCCTGTCAAGGAAATTCTTCGAATTATACCGATCACAGGCAGTACATGTACTGAACAACGGAGAACCGTGGGCCGTGTACCTCAATTCAACGAAAGTGATCAAAGACACTTTAGTGCGATTTATTGCTAACTGTTGTATGCGGTATGCGCCCGACGTTCTGTTGATCGAGAGGAAGCGTCAATCCATAGCCGCATGCTCACCTAACACATTCATCTCAAAAGAAATCATGATTAGTGCATCAATGACTCGGATATTTTCACTCCATGCTTCGCTACGCTGCCAATATCATGAATCAACTAAAGCTTCCGCTACTCTAATGAGAAGATATCATGATCCAGAATGTGAGCATGTCGGTCCGAATGTCACAACTTCACATAATACCAACACCACAAAGGATGTGTCAAAGATTTTTGATAGCTGATGATCTCAAAAGCTGGCTCATATTTATTATCACGTGGATCAGTAAAAGACCTCCACCTGGAGTAACCAAACATGCAATGTGAAGAATCAATGACTACGAGCTTCGAAGCAAGGCACTACATGTAATATCTGTTTGTATTCAATGTAATTTTAGTACATGATTGAGGTGACCTCCCTTAGGGGGAGATTGTTAGGAATTAGAAATTCCAGGTATTAAAGAGTCGGTCACCTCAAGTATATGTAATCGTTAGAAAGCTCGTAGTCGTAGTTCTTTTGTGTTAAGTAGTATTTAGTTAAGTAACACCGTGGAGGACGGACGGGTCTTTACCCACTGTATGCCTGATCCACAGCCCGTTGTGTGGCGATTTATGTAAGACTATAAATACTCTCTACCTCCCAAGGTAGAGAGTTGGAGCTCATAATAAGAATTTTTCTTTCTCTCACTAAAGTTCCCTAAACCTCTAACTTTCTCTCTCTAGAATTCCACTTATACGCCACCTTGTTGTTATGGTTTGATGTGTATGTGAAAACTTATATCTAACAACCTAGTTCCATTTCAATAGAGGAATTACTACCCAACACTACACCAACGACTGATACCAAAGGAGATCAACTCCTTTACAACATCATCAAGGATATCAATATCCTTGGATCTAGTACTAATCTATCTTGTACATCGAAACACACCATATCAAATGTACATCTAAGGCACCTTTCACTAATGCCTTTGACTAGATCTTCAAGACACCCTTCACTAATGTCTTGTGTCTTGACTTCTAAGCACCCTTCACTAATGCTTCTAGTCTTGACATCTAAGCACCTACCACAAGTGCTTATGATATGGACGATACATACCCTTCACTAATATCTTTGTCTTGACACTTGAGACACCTTTCACAAATGTCTTCAACACTTCTTAGGAAAAGAAAAACAATCACCAACAAGAAGACTTCAGTAGTCTTGATGATGAGGAAGCATGGCAACTCATGGACTTGAGCTTGCTCGACTTCAAAGGTGGTGATCTTGCCTTTAAGAGGAACCTAGAAGATCACACAAAATCAAAACTACAAACATAGATCTCTTGGATCTGAGGTTAGAGAGTTTTTAACTCTAGGGGAAAGTATGTTAGAAAGGGGTAAGAAACAATGAAGAAATGGCTCACTATTTATAGAGGAAAAATTCTACTGTTCCCCGGATCCCACGGATCCCTTCCACAAGGGATCCGTCTAGCGTAAAGCTAGGGATCCGTGGGACGCTCCCTTTTACCCATGGGTATTTTGGTTATGGGTCATGGGTTGATCCATGGGTCTTTAGCTAGATACAATGTATCTCTTGAGTGCAATGCACCTAGTCACATGGGTATGGGTCAAAACCATGGGTTATGGATATTATCCATATATGTTATAAGCATGATGTCATGCAATGGGTTATGGGTCAAGCTCCATGGGTCATGGGCTTTGGGTTGTACCCAACTACATTCAATGTATTTGCCCAACGGGTTATGATACTTAAGTTTCTACCCATTTATATTACCAAATATACTACATACTAGTTATGTGTATATTTTACCCAAATATGTAAACACTAGTTGTTGTACATATGTAATATTAAATCATAAAATCACTTTTACTTGTTTTAGTGTTTTATGTGAAAATGTGAATATGTTAGAAACTATTAGTTCAAACCATTTACGTATTTTATTTGTTTCGTTAAAATGATTTTACGTTTGTTATCGACAAAACATTAGAAGATCGTAAAATATAAATAAACGTTTTTACGGCTTATTTGTATTAACAAACACTATTTGATTTTTCAGGCTGCAAACACGCTTAGTGTTGTACCTTTGGAAAAAATTTCCAATGTTGTAGACAGAAACACAATCAGCCATGGGCAGCTACAGACTGTGGTGTTTCGAGCTTTTCCTTGATCAGAGCATGAATTAACTTTAATAAAGTTTATACTTGCGTGTTCCCGGTCGCTAAAGACAATCAATATCAAGCTCAGCAATAGGAGTCATGATGGGAATGAAAATATCAGGATGAACTGGGAGTTGGCTAGGAAGCTGTTGAAACTCCACCGAGCTTCCCCCACAGCCGTGGTAGAGTTCTTTTAGTGGTTGTAGTTTATGTATGGGTTGAATACCCTATGACAATTCATGTTGCAAAATAGTTTTTGTATTTTGGTATTTGTTTATGCTTAAATTTAGCTTGTTCATATGTTGTTGTTTGTGCGTATTGTTCGTGATGCAAATTTGACATTCGAAAGTCAAACTTCCATTTAGCATTTTAATTTGAATGTAGAAAGTAAAACTGCATTTTCAGTTTACTTTAGTTAGTCAACATTGAAAATGGTGAATGGCTATTTTCAATTTGCATTTTGACTTTGTAAAGTCAAAATTGCAAAACCATTAGTCAATATTTGTCATGGAGTTTATTGATATGTTTTGGAAGTTTGACTTAACAAAGTCAAACTTCTAATGGTTTTGTGTTGTTTAATCTTCAACTAAATTGTAGTATACGTAACTTGGCAAATTGAGGGACCAATTGTGTATTTTAAAGTGATTATTGGGCGGGAGTTTTAAGTATGACAGCGGCAACCAAGACAAATTCAGGGACCGAGTTTGAAATAAATTCACTATTAGACCCTTGATCGTCTCTACCTTGAGACGCTATTTACTTGTGCACACAAACCGATAAACCCATCCGCCACTTTTTCCACACACACATAATATTCAATGGAATATTTCCCTATTTTGAATGAACTCATGGAGATTCCTGGTTCATCCAACTTAAATGATCGTATGGCAGTGTGGTTTGGGGAAGAGGCTGCACAAGAAAGTCTTTTGAAAAAGCTAGTTCGTGAGTGCATTGATCATCTAAAGAGGGGAATCATCAAGCGTAGGGAGCTGATTGAAGAGAACGAAGACTTGGGACCTCGGGAAATAGCGCTTGACTGTTTGGATGCGCTGAGGAAAATCCAGGCAAGGCACACAGACCTACTTGTTCAATTCATACATATTCTTGGTCAAACTGATGAAGCTATTCGTATCAACAAAGGTTATGTTAAGAAAATAGCTGAGCATAATGACTGAATTTTGGGTATTCCATGGAGGTAGATAAATGAGGTCTTTTGGGTGCTAGTTTTGGAAATATAGGTTGGTAAACGGGGTATGTAAGTTGGATCTTTTGTTCGGTTGTTGGTCATGGTTTGATGTAGTTGTTTCTGTTCTTGTAACCAACTATATTAATGATGAAATATCATCTAAGTTTTATGTATTTAATCTGTTCTTGTATTGTGATATTGAGTGTATTGTTTCTAATTAGTATCAGCAAAACCAAACATCCCCTTGTATCAGCAAAACCAAACATCCCCTTTTATCAGCAAAAGTTGTATCAGCAAAACCAAACACCCCCCTTGTATCAGCAAAAACAAAGGCAGTGGTTTAAAAATATGTGTTGAAAATGCACTAAATCATAATGTATTGACAATGGTGTATTGTTTAGGAAGAAATTGGTTTGGTGTTAGTGTTGACAGTGGGACTGAACACGCCCAATGCCTCAGATTGTAACATCTTGAATTTTGACTTACCTAAGTCAAACAAATTTATGAAAGGCCACAAATTGTAATTTACTATTGTGGTATGACTTGGGTAAGTCAAACCTATTAACAAATGCACAATGATTTCAAGCAGTTACAATGCACAACCAAACACTATTACTTACATAAGAACCCAATTTTTTATTGATCGATTTCATGTTCACAACTACTACAAAGTTTCCTATCATCTAAACATACACTTAGCTAGACCCACAACTCTCCCTATCATCCTTTTCCTTCATTTCTTTCCTTTCCTTATGATATTTAAACAAAATTTCCAGATTTGTAATTCTTTTTCCCAAATCGTTAATCTTTGATAACACGATGTCAGCCTCTTCCTTCTCCTTCTTAACACCCAAACCCTTTTCATTTGGGTAGTCTTCTTTCCTTAACGAACTCAACAAAGTCTTCCTCTTATCGTTTTGTGCCATTATTGGTGTTTTTTTTTTTGGTTGAATGTGTGTTGCTTGTATTTCAGGGTTTAATGTTGTGTGTTGCCGGTACTAATATGGTTGAAGGTTGGGTTAGATTTTAACTATGGCATGTTAAAATTGTGAATGGTCTATTATACCCTCGATGTAAACCCAGAAAATTCATGTTGACTTTGGCAATCCTGGTCAAGCATAAAAGCATAGTTTTGCACCTACAGCAATGAAAACGCTCAAGTTTGGTTAATCGTGATGCGTGCGTACAAGTTTAGGGACGAACGGTGTATAAGCTTTGCCTTTTTTTAACTGCAATCCAAAATATATAAACACAAAACTAGCAAGACGTTAAAAAATTACAAAATAGTTTTTAGCCAATCTTGCAAACTTAACAATTTGGCGCCTCTACATTTTAACCAAAAAGTATATATCTATATCTATGCTACTTATAATGCACGAAGGCACCTCACTCTTAATTTTAAGACGTAGAAGAAACTAAGCATGGTTTACAACACTTTAATGCACACAATTTTCAGAATTACAACAAAGTAAGCATATTATACAACAAAATAAAGTGTGATGTCATTTTAAGACCAAAATTCTATCAAACAACATTAATGCTATTAAAAACACCCATTCACCAAAAATTACAACCGTTTAAGCACAATGTACAATAGCTGCAACCAATTTTCAGATTTACAACAAAATAAGCATAGTGTACAACAAAATAAGCATAATGTAATTTTCAGACTTACAACATTAATGCTATTAAAGTGATCAATGTTATTAATGACTATAATGACTACTACTTACAAGAAAATAAACATAGTGTACAACACTTTAATGCACATAATTTTCAGATGTACAAGACAAGAAGCATAGTGTACAACAAAATATCACATTAATGCTATTTAATGTATTCAGTTATTTAACTGGTCAATTAATACAATTATTAAAACACCTCTTACATAAGAAATACAAATTATCAAGCATATTGTACAACCAAATAAAACACAATTCCCGCATTAAATTTCACTATTACAAATAATAAAGCACATTATACAAATATTCAAGCCCGAACGGGCAACGGGCCAAATGGGCTTGAGCTCGAACGGGCGCGGACCAAACGGGCTCGAGCTCGAGTAGCCATGGGCCAACGGGTTCGAGAGCGGGCACGGGCTATACGAAATTCTTGATATCCGTAAATTTATTGTTAAAAAGAACATAATAAACTAAAATACATTATTCATCGAATTTTTTTATTTCAGGTACCCGCCGCTACTACGCGCGGGTACCCTGCGTGTATATATAAATAGATATAATCAAATATGTCACATTTCCTCATAGGTTGATAATTAAAAATGACACTATTCCGAAGCTTCCAAATATACCAGCACGTCATCACCAGTATCACGTACATCCTGTTTTACCGAAGCTCTTGCCAAACCATCAATCCATGCTATCCAAGACGATATGAAATTTAACTGAGAAGTAGAAATTTATTCTTTCATTTCTTGGTATCTTTCGAAGATATTGATATGTAACCTTCACTTATCAAGCGCAGCGTAAAAGTTTTGTACCTGAAATTGATAACTTTTTATAATAAAAAATGACTAAGATTGTTTTTGTTTGATTAAGATGTTTCGTATCTGAATCTGACTACCACATCTTACTAGTAAAAGGTGGATATAATGTCTGAATCTGAATGAAAAAGTGTTGTTTATTTTTTTATAATTGTCTGAATGTTTTAATTTTCCCTTTTTTAAGTATTTATTAAATTATTGCAAATACGATTAATAAATCAAATAGTGTAAACTTGAAACAAAATATTTTTATCATAGATTTAACACAATTATGAATCATTAAATAAATTATCTTAATACATATCCAAAATTTAACATAATAAAAACTATTACATAAAGCGTCTTAAAATAAAACATAGCTTAACGCAATAAAACAACAATTAAGTAACTTAACCAATACCAAATAATTTAAAACCTAGCTTTGCATAATTTGAAGATAAATGGGTTAAAGAGTTTTAAAGATTAATGAGTTGAAAGGGTGTTAATAAGAGGTAGTAAGATCTTTTCGCCACCTCTTACCGAGTTAGACATATTAGCTCTTACCATGTCTGACTGGTGATGAAAAAACAAACAAGTAAAACGTCTGCCCACCTCTTACTGGTAAGAGTAAGAGGGCTGGACCCACATTGGTGCCGGGTGTGGCACGGGCTACACGCTTTTTAAGGTCACGAAGTGCATTTTTTTTTAAACTGTTATTTCTTGATCTGTGCAACCCCCGATAATTTTTTTGCTACTTTCGTTTTGTTTGGTGCAACTTTAGTTAGTTTAACAATTCTTTATTGTTCACTTTCTATTTAGTCAATAATATAATTGTAAAAAAATACAAAGCCCAATACTTAGTAAACCCATTAATTAAATCTAGCATACACCATACAAGTTACCAAATAATATTGTCGACTCATTTGTTTCTCTATTCGTTTGTGGGACCTTATTCATACAATTCAAGTATTCAACTTCGAGGTTCCATCATCATTCAAGATCAAAATGTAGCTATCATTCTACCAAAAGTTATTTTTATTATTGTTTGAAAAGGAGTAAAATTTACATAGAATATAATTTAGATTTATGATTTTGTGTCAATTTTTATTTTAGGGTTTTGAATACCACAAGCATGTTAAGAGCATTTTTTTCACACTTTCATAGTTTCACAAATACTTATGCTAGTGTATATCATAACCATTTAAACAGTCAAAAGGTTTAATGGTATGATTATTTGCTTATTTGTGTTTAAACATTTTTTTAGGAACTATGGAAAAATATAGAAATCTTTGAGAAAATGTTCCTAGTGGTAGTTGAGGTGGAGATCCAGTTCCAAAACCTACTTCGTAACTTATTTCACAACCTACTCCAACTCCTTTAGCGCCAATTGATATGAAATTAGATGATCTTCCATGGGATCCATCATATAGGCCAATCATCTATAGTTATGACCCTAACATCGTAGAGGAAATTAGATGAATGTATTGGGATAGAGGTCCTTGTCGACCAAGGGGCAACAAGTTTCCAAAAAAAATGGTCGGGACTAAGAAAAGAAGTTTTGTTGTCACTTTGTTTAACGAGTTTCGTTGGTTAGAATATAGTGTAAAAAAGACAAAGCATATTGTTTGTGTTGTTATTTGTTTAATGATCATGGTGCGGGTGATGCTTTTATGGTACAGGGGTTTGATAGTGGGAGTAAAAACACAAGTTTGAAAGACCATGTGAGTGAACTTAATAGTTTTCATAACAAAGCACTTCAAAGATGTGAAAATCTAATGAATAAAAAACAATCTAATTTTGTTGCCTTTAATAAGCAAACTGAACAAGAGATGAGTGATTATCGAATTCTATTGTGTCTACCGATTAAGACTTATGGATTCTTGTTGAAGGGTGGTTGTCCCTTTCGTAGTCGTAATGAAACTATAAGTTCTTTAAATAGAGGTCTTTTTTTTAGAATTATATCACTTGCTTGTAAATGAAAACGAGGAAACTCGGATAGCTATAACAACTCCAAAAATTAAGAAACAAATATGTGAAGTTGAAAGGAATTGTCGAGCTTGCTATGTTGATGGTGATACGAAAGAAGCATAGTTCTTTTCCTTCGATTTATAAGTTATTGAAGCTTTCTTTAGTCTTGCCTGTGGAAACTGCAACAGTAAAAAGATGTTTTTCGAAATTGATAAAGACAAATCTTTGTAACAGAATGGGTGAAAATTATATGAAAGATGCTTTAATTTGTAACATAGAAAAAGAACTAGTTGCTAAGGTCATTTTTATTTGCTAAGGTTATAAATGAAGACGTGATGAAGCCCTTTCAAGGCTCGAAACGTCGAAGATGTCATTAATAATAGACAATGTACTTTATTGACTAGTTTTTCATTTTTAAGTCAATAATAATAGACATGATACTTTATTGACTAGTTTTTCATTTTTACAATTTATAGAACGTAGAAAAAATTTTACTGGTATTTATGAAAAAAAATTGTGCAACACCCATTTGAAAATCCTGGATTCGTCCATGGGCTAGTAGACTTTTAAAAAAAAACAAACAAACACACCCTAAGTATTGAGAAAATTTTCAATAACCAAAAACAAAATATCAATTATTTGCTTACCTGTCGCGAAACGCGGGCAAGTAAATTCTAGTTATAAGTCAATTCTTAATTAGAAGTAAAAATGATACGTGCTTAACTTTCATTTTTTATGCAATAAGAATAACAATAACATGCTTACATGTGAACCTGTAAAACGTAAAATCTACCTTTACTGCCCAAAAAATGAAAATTAAATGTCATCTTTTATCATTTTTATAGTATGATAGTTTAATTTGGACTTATCTAGGAGTTCAATATCTTCTTTTGCAAAAAATTTAAATAGAAAAGATTATCATTCTCTTTAGCTTTCAAGTGGAGATATACGAGTATCAATCATAGGGCTGAGATATTGCGGCACCCCAAAAAATACGAGCCAGACACCCCATAGGTCATGGGGCCCGCCGTCCGTACGCCTGCAGGTACCCTTTTTCTTTTTTTCTTTTTTGTTTTTTTATTTTATTTAATTGTATAGTGTTTATTTTGTGTGGTATATTTAATTTGTGTAGTGTTTTTATATGTATAGTGTATTTATTTGTGTGGTATATTTAATTTGTGTAGTGTTTTTATATGTATAGTGTATTTATTTGTGTATTGTTTTCATTTAATTAAACAATAACAATAAAACATTAGACATTAATACATTAAACAAGTACAACAACAAATGTTTTCAATATTACAACGAAATCTACTCCACATGAAGATTATTAATGTCATCTATAAGCTCATAGAGTATTCCACTCGACTGACATGCGTGATCAACTGGATATCTTGCCAATTCCAGTGATGCCTCCAACGTTTTTATTCTTGCCTTCAACAAATTGTTTTGAGCCAATAGCATGTTGATCGTTTTATCTTGAGTTTCGTAGTTTGAGCACTGCGTTGAAGAAGAGGCTTGACCAAAGTACATTTGTTGAAATATTTCCTTTCACATGAAGTATCGACACCCATAGTCTTCAGTCCCTGGCTGTTACATGATGAAACAATTATAAGAAATGTATTCTAAACAAACAAGTTATTGATATATTTACGTAAATAAGCAAACGTTTAATTATTTACCTTTGATAAAGGACATGCATAATACTTCAGACCACAAGTTTTGGGCTTGTGGGATGTTCTTTCAATTATAAATCCACGTCGACAACGACACAAGAAAGGATTTTCTTGTTGCAGCTGGCCAAAAGAATTTGTATAATTATTCACAACATAAATCAGTAATATCATGGTTCACAAAATTAGAAGCTTCGAATACATAAATAACCAATCTTGTATACATGTTTTGTCATTTACAATATAAATCAGTAATCGTCTATACATGTTTTGTCATTTACAATATAAATCAGTAATCGTTTTCTACGTCCTTCTAAACATGCTCTGTCGTTGAGTAAACATATGTGCCCATCCCGCGGCCAAGTTAGTTCTGTACCATCTCCATTGTGCGTCAGTATACGGGAGTGGTGAGTTTTCATCAAGAACCGCAAGAACAAAGTGAGTAGCCTGGTTTTCCCCCACACGAAGAATCACAACGGGGGACAATATTTCTGCTGTATCTGGACCATCTCTCAACAAAAGACACATGACAGATTGTGAATTGGCTATACATACAATTGGACGGTTAAGAGCTGTAGCAATAGCCACGCCCGTTTCTAGCATAGTCATCCAGTAACCGTAGGGTGTTGGACCTTCAAACCAATTCATCGAGTTACGAAAAGTTATAAACGAATCCTCCCACATTTTCCTGTAAACTTCCTCGTTATTGTCTACCTCTTCCCTGGCAAGAGCTCGAATTCTGGGCCACATTCGTTCGTGATGACCAAGACCTACGACAAGAGCTCGATAGCCACAATTTCCATCACCTTCCACGTTAAAGATCCCTAGGATCCAGCGTCGGAAAAGAGGTGGAATTTGAGCCATAAAATATTCGCTACTGTAATCTGGAACGTACAAGTCGTGTCTTAAGTCGCCCTCGCTAAGTTCTTCGTTCAAGTCTGGGACGTTAGAAGGCTCTCCCACATATGAACTATGTCTCGCAGCTTCTGAATTTAAGTCTGGGACGTTAGAAGGCTCTCCCACATATGAACTATGTCTCGCAGCTTCTGCATTTAAGTCTGGGACTTTTTTAGGTTTTGTATAGCTTCTACGGTGCCCTGTGGGGGGTTCTTTGTTCAAATCTGGGATAGTTTGTTTAGCCTTGGATTTGTTATCCTTTGCGCTCGGACGTCCACGATTACTTTCTTTAACAACAGGTTGTTGGGTTGACACAGATTCAGGAGCGTATATACCTCTGAGCCTGTTTAACATATTTTTTTTGACAAACGACGATGCTTTGGAAAAAACACTTTGGAAGTTTTGTACGTCATCATGACAAGAAAAATATTCAGGCTCTTCAGGCCCTTGAGGCTCTTCAGGATATTCAGGCTCATCAGGCCCTTGAGGCACTTGAGTATTTCGGACAACAGGCCAGGGAACGCTAAGTGTTCTCCAAAAATTATCAACAAAACCAAGCGGAATAGGCAATCCTGTATTCGAAAAAAGGAACTAGTTAAAATTATCGGTATTGACGGGGCGAATAACTTGATAGGCATAAATTTAAAATACATACCGTTTGCTTGAAGGTAATACAGTTCGTGATAGCATGGTAAACCATAAACTAACCGCAACTGATGATCACATTGATGTGGGTCGACATCCCGTTTAATTTCTGGGACTAACAGTCGTAAACATCTCTTGAAGCATTATAACGCAATTCGCTAAATAGTGTGCCCTTACACGCATGCAGTTTCTTGATTTTGCTTGTATTCAAAGTGGCTCGTATCGCAGTTTCTTGCGCAGCTATAATCTTGTCGACCGAACACAACAACGTGTCTAAGATGGACTGTGTGGAGCCCAAGTATAACTTCAACAGCGCGTGTTGACTCTCAACCCTACATGTTGTTGTCTGGCCGAAGCTGCGATATTGATTGGTAATGTACGACACAAACATGTTGTCGTAATGTCGCAGCCAGTTACGGAAATACCGCAAAACATCTGAGAAAACAAAGAATTAATAAAGTGAGAAAACAATTCGAGTAGTTATTTATTAAATAATAATAAAAAAATGTATTAATGGGTAAGTACCCTTTTTTTGGACTAATAAATCTTGTAGGTGCTGGTAATATTGCGTGAACACATCTTTGGTCGGAGCTCTAACCATCAAATCCCATGTCCATCTAACGGACTCGTACTCCTTTACCGTATCGAATTTGTTTCTGCAATACTTGAGCACATTTTGATTAATATGCCATCGACAGAGTAATCTGTTAGCGTTTGGGAATTCTTCTCTGCATGCCCCAAGCAACGCTAAATCTCTGTCGGTGACGATAACCCGCGGGTAATATTGTTCTTGTATCACCAACTTAATACGTTCCAACACTCATTTGAAATTTGGCTCTTTTTCCTTGTCCAAAAAGCTAAACGCCATTGAGAATGTTTTGTTTGTTGAAGTAACTCCAACAACTGTAAAGAATGGCAGTTTAAACAACGTGGTGTTGTATGTGGAGTCCATCAGCATAATTTTCGGGAATGTTGTCCACAGGGCATATGACGCCAGGTGAACAAAAAATATTTCCTCGAGCTCATCAGTGTGCTCATTTACCCTTTCGTAATAAGTATAACCTTTACGCCTCAAATGTACTAAAAGGAGTTGCATCGCCTTCAAATCACCACGATCTTCTCTGCGTATCTTGTTTTGTGCATTATATACCGTTCTAATGCCATACACGTTATTCGGATCGCTCTCTTTTGGTGAAGAAAGTATAATTCGTGGTGCTACTTGATGTTTTGTCAACTGCTTCACCAAAACTAACTCAATTTCTTTTAATCGCATGGCCTGTGAAAAACCATGGAACGAGTCTACAAAGTCATGATTATGCCTCGGACAATTGACCCTCAAGATCCAACCATTTCGACCTTTTATAAATTTCGCCAGTAATCTGAATGGGCAATTAATTTTAGCGGTACTAGTCTGCCGTTCAAGTTCACCTTCTAAACCTTCACGTGCAGACGTCCCATGTCTATAACACAAAAATTCGATAGAGTACTTATAGCCCCTATCTGTTTTACTTTTTCCTATAACAATAAGAAAACCAATCGATTCAGCAGTAGATCGCACCCAAGTAGTTAAAGCAACTTCAGTACCGAACACCTAAAAAATAAAAAACACAACAACTTTTACAACTTTTATTTTTAACAAACTTTTATAAAAAATACAACTTTATTTATTGTTACATTTTTTTATATTAGTTTTATTTTTATTGTTACTTTATTTTTTTTAACAAACTTTTTTTTAACAAACCTTACACAAATAACTTTACAAATTTACGTTTACTTTTTTTTAACAAACCTTACACAAATTTACAAACCTTACACAAATTTACGTTTACTTTTGAAATAACTTTACAAATAACTTTTTTTTAACAACTTTACAAATAACTTTTATTTTTAACAAAACTTACACAAAAACACGTTTACTTTTGAAAAAAATAAAAAATAAAAAGCGGTTTTGCAAAACCGTGTGCCGCGCCCCCCCGTTTTTACCCACCCTCCCCACCCCTTTTGTCTTCTTGTCTTTTGTACTCATATCACTCTCTCACTCTATCACTCTCTCACATACAAACACTAATAATAATACTCTCTTACTCTCTCCTTTTCCGGCGTCTTCTCCAGCCAATATTTTGGTCAAGCACCACCGGAACTTTTCACCCCATATACCAAACGATAGATCGGGAAAAGGTGATCATTTTAACATAGGGCACGCGCGGTATTTCTCACCGACGCGCCCTACATCTAAAGTTTTAGATTCGGGTTTTTGAGTTTTTCTTGTGCATGTTGATACCGTGGGATTGCTTTCTCAGTTGATACCATGGCCTATGGGGTGCCTGGCTTGTATTTTTTGGAGTGCCGCCATATCTCAGCCCATTTTGGGTTGTGGTAACCAAGAAAGAAAAAGGAATAAAAATGGTGGGGGTGAGGGGGTCATGATATCTCAGCCCACTTGTATTTTTTTGGTTTGGAAATTTTTTTTGAGCCATGGCTCTTGATGGTTCGTGATGGTTTCTATTGGTATTCTTGAGCCATGGCTCGTGATGGTTTCTATGGTATTCTTGAGCCATGGCTCGTGATGGTTTGGAAATTTTTTTTGAGCCATGGCAGTTGGAAATTTTTTTTGAGCCATATCTGTTTTTGGTTCTTGAGGCAGTTGGTTGCGTATCTGAAACTGCTTATGTAATAAGCAGTTTCTAATGGTTGCTTATCTAAACTTGTTTTTTTTTTAAATGGTTTAAAAATTCGAGATACGGCGATGATGATAAAAAAAAACTTTTGTTGATTTGCAGCCAAAATGATTTGGCATGGCATAATCGAATGGACGGTAAAATGAGTTTTTTTCCACTTTGCAACCTTCAAATTTGCAGCCAAAATGATAAAACGATAATAATCTGAGCCTATTAAAAATCTCGATATGTCTTTTTGTCGTTTTTTATAAATTTTGCATGTCATATTGATAAAATGTAAAATTTATTACCTCATTGGTGTAAAATGGTGAACTCGACATTTTTCGAAGTCTTATTACCCCTTGTTTGCTTCTTTGTGGTATGAATTGTGATTGCTGTGATTGCTTCTTTGTGGTATGAACTGTGAATTGTGAATGTGATATTCTTTATAACGAAGGAAAACCTGCAAATTGAGAATCTTTACTATTGCAAATTTGAGAATCTTTACTATTATGAATGTGAACTTTGTCGACGAAAAATACTTCCGAGGCGATGATGAAAACCGAATGGAGGGTAAAGTGAGATAAAATCTCACTTTGCAACCTTCGAATCTGAGCCTCAAAAATTTTCCGACTACGTTTTTTTCTAAAAAGTTAAACAACAAAAAAAAAACTTGTAAAATAAAACTTGTAAAAAACTTAAAACTTGTAAAACATACATCTTTATTAATTGTAAAACAAAACTTGTAAAACCTAAAAAACTTGTAAAACAATAAATGAGGTGTGTAAAAACCTAAAAAACTTGTATAAAAAAAACCAAAGCATCCAAATATCAATGATTGACACGAAAATCAAAGGAAAAACATTTCACCCAATCATTGCCAATGATTAGCAACAACC
The DNA here is from genome assembly GCA_910596185.1 of Chrysanthemum makinoi. Taxonomy (NCBI): domain Eukaryota; kingdom Viridiplantae; phylum Streptophyta; class Magnoliopsida; order Asterales; family Asteraceae; genus Chrysanthemum; species Chrysanthemum makinoi. The sequence goes on from OU343218.1 coordinate 221,351,127, forward strand.
TTACAGTTTTATTTGCTAGACACCCCATAGCCCTTTGGGTGCCTGCATAACTCAACCCAATTTTTAGGGTCACACTATTAATACCCCCCTATGATGTCAAATCATAGGGGAATATTCTCTTTGTCCTCCACTTTTTCAGTACAGCACAGTTTTTTGTCAGTTTCTGTTTCGTATTTCTGACAGTTTTAAGCGTTTGACGTATTAAACTTTATATTTACTGTTCCGCATTTTCAGGTTTATAGCTTTTTGATATAAATAAAATTATAAAAATAAAAAAAAATAAAAAATAAATAAAAAATAAAAAAAAATAGCCACCGTATGAATAAAAACATAGCACCCTATGAATAACTCAGCCCAATTTTTATTATAAGAAAGTTAGATGTCAGAATTGATTGGTTATTAAAGATCGATTTAACTGAGGTAGTGGCACGAAATGAAAAGGCAGACACGACTATTAAAAAAAGAAAAAACACGAGGCAAAGGCCATGACCGAGACCAAGACCAAGACCAAGACATAGAAAAGAGTTGTATATAAAATTCTAAAATAATAGACCAAGACTATAAAAAAGTTTACATTGTGCTGACTAAAGATCTACACTAAAGTTGAGGACACATATTTTACTGTAATTTCACCAATATTGTCCCTAAAAAAGAGAGTGGTGGTATGGATATTTCTCGTAATATTATATTGCTAGGACGATTCTTAAACCGCCGGAATAATAAGGGTGGTGGCATTCGAGCTCGGTATGGAGCGGTTTGATTTCATACCGCACGGGCACACCATTGCCACTCGTGCTTGTTTCGTTCGGTGTGGGATGCCGAAATGATGAGGAGCGTGTGTTGTTTTCAAAAAATGTTACCGTTTGCATGCATTGAAAAAAAAAAAAAAAATCTTTATAAATATAACTTATCCTCCTCACATTTTATTCCAAACATTGCACGAAGAACGTCCACGAAGAACGTCAGGTTAATCTTCACATATTTATTTTTTAAATTCGTTTTTTTACTATTTTTTTAAATTCGGTATTTTTTTTTTCTTTTTTTTTATACTATTTAATATTTTGTAGGAGATTTGATGTAATTTTCTTTTTGTTTTTAAGTATTATGTAATTTTTTTTATTATTAATAATGTTGCAACAATCGTGAATCAGTAGTCGGGCGGTCGACCACCCTGCAGCGAGTAATCGGTCAAGTCGGGATTAATCGGTGATTAATCGGATTGGCATTTCCTGCAATTTTTTGGTATTTCTGGAGACCAAACTAAAAATCTTAACCGATTCCAAGCTTGCTATGTTTCCAAACGTCAATAAAAGGCTCCAATTCTGATTATGATGCCCATTGTGTGTTATAAGTGAAATATACGATCCCAAAATTAAGTACAATGCCTAAATTATTATTTCTTTTAAAATGACCGATTTGACCGATTCTGCCGATTTTTGACCGATTCAGCCGATTTTTGACCGATTCGGCCGATTAATCGGCCGATTCAGGAGATTTTTTGAGTACTTAGTGTCAATTTTTTTCTAGGCCGATTTTTCGACCGATTTTCAAAAATCGACAAGGTATTCGGCCGATTAACGATTAATCGGTGATTAATCGGCCGAGTTGACCGATTTTTGCAACATTGATTATTAATGAAATGTTATGTTTTTATTAAATTGTTTAATATAATTATTTAAAAAAAATAAAAATTGAGTGAGGTATGGAATCATGGTTGCTACTAAAAAACTATGGTGAGGTATGAATGAGGTATGAGATTAGGTGGAATGATATTATTGATAGATGGTGAGGTATGAGTGAAGTATGTGTGGCATTAATGCCACCACCATAACAATAACAATGCCTAGTTGCTTGTGTTTAAGTGAAATATATATATAAAATGATAAAGTATATGATAAACAATACGAATATTTAACAATAAGTTTGATACTCCCTTCGTCTCAAAATTATTGTCAGGAGACAAGAAACACACAATTTAATAAAAGTGTGACCACTTTAATTTTTAACCATTCAAAATGAATCTTCTCCCACAAAGATCTCTAGTTTTTACTATAAAAAGAAAGTGGACAATTAATTTGAGACATCCAAAAAAGGCAATGTGGACCATTATTTTGAGACGGAGGGAGTAATAAAAGTTAATGTTGATGCGACACACGACCACACCGTATCATATTATTATACTAGTTCAACATACCATACAGAAAATATCACGACTATAAAGCTAAAACAAAAACACTCGACTATCTAATAGGCTAATTAGAGACTATTCAAGTTAAAATATAATATGAGATATCTGATAACTAATTTCATTTTTTTGCAAGTTGTTCATAGATAATTAACTTAGACATTCAAATTTATGGTTTTTTACTTTCCAGTCTTAAAATAAATGTTTAGTTTGAAAATGCATAGAGTTATAGACGATCTCTCTACTACACTTTTCGTCAATAGGTATTCTTTCAACCAACTAAAGTCTTTTCTCATTAATTAAAATACGAAATGAACACTCATTTTAACACATTCTCTAGTAACAATACAAAAAACTTACTATAAGATGGAGTGACTACAATATACGGTATTAAGTTAATGAAAGGTGCACATATCTAAATGTGGCAGTGTTTGATAAAGAAAATTATGATAATTAAATAAAATATTTGAGATAGAGATGATTAGATATATTTAATACATAAAATCAAGGACCCAATAATATATTTCTCCCACTTTTGTGTCGGTTAATTAAAGTAGTATCCAATAGTGAAGTTGAAGCTAGATTTTTAAGAGCACTAGGTATCAAAACTAGCATCATCTCTTCATTACCGTTACATCACTATAATAAACATTCACAACTAACCATAATTAACTCCTCTCACTCACAACAAACCTCAACTTACTTATTTGGGACCGTCACTTACAACTTTATTTTTTTTATTCAAATTTTCAAATAAACTAAATTCATTTAATTAAAAATAAATATTATACAACACAATAAAAAATATACGAAACGTAAAATATACGGTAAAAAAACATACGTACTTTCAAATTTAAACACAAGTAAAATAAAAATATTAGTTTTACACTGTTGAATTAAAAAAAATAAAAAATCAAAACACCCTTTTTTTAAACGGTACAGTTAGAGCGGAATTATTTAAATTCAAATTCAAATTCAAAATCAAATTCAAATTTGGAGCGGGATGATTCAAATTCAAATTCAAAATCAAAATCATATCTGTTGATATATACAACTCTACCAGAGTTGTTTATCACACAACTCACACACAGAAAAATGTCTCACAACGATTTCTCTCAACAATTCCCAAGTCCACCACAACTGCTAGAAACTACAACATAATTCACAAGTCCACCACAACTGTCGGAAAATACCTTTCCACAAGAAGTTGAAGTTTATTCAACTCCACCAGAAGATGTCTTTCCGGTATTCCAACCGAAAAATATATTTGTAAACACTCCACCACTTAACAATCCTCCTGTTAACACTCTACCTGTTAACACTCCACAAGTGGACCTCCAAAACAATCCGTTTGGGTTTAGTGAGGCTTATCTTCGTGAACTTGAGTAGGACGAGAAAAATCTTAGAGATATTAGAGAAAACGAGGCACGCGAGAAAGCTGCTCGTTTGGAACAAGAAGCCATGGATGCTGAATATCTTAGGCAGAACTGGTTTGACATCATGTTAGAAAAGTATTATGATGCCGAGTTTAGATCCTCTTCCAGTGACGAGGGTTACAACTCAGATGATTCGTATTCTTAATTTGTATTTTCAATTAATTTGGTGGTAGTCGATATTAAGCGTATTATGTATTTGTTGTTTTCACTTTAATTTTCAATTAATTTAGTGTTTTACCTTAAATGTTCAATGTAATTTGTGTGTTTAATTTTATGTTTGCATTTTTTTTACATATCATTTTTAACAAAACAATTTGCATTTTTTTCCTCCAAAATACTTCATCTTCCATGTTTAACAAAACAATATACATTTCATCTTCCATGTTAAAAAAAAAAGAAAAGAAAAGAAAAGAAAAGAAAATGTACACACTACCCCTCGTCGTGCAGAAGAGGTAGACGACGGTGAGCCACAGCGAAGAGGGGCGGTGTCACGGCGAGCCTTGGCGAAGTGCCACATAGGCACGACGAGGGGCCACGACGAGCGACACCTAGTGCTCTAACTGATAAATCTGCAAGCACACAAAAAACTGTCACCGGTAATATTATTAGGGTGGTAATATAGGTACATCTCCATCTCCTAGTTATTATTTATTTATTTATTTTTTACTACCTCTTTTACCTTTTTTTCTACTCACTGTATTAACAAAACAATACAGTTTTTTATTACTTTTTTCCGTTCTTTTTAACTTTTCAAACTTTATAGTTTCTCTCAGCACTTTTCATGTATTAAAAAGTAGACTCACAATCATTTAGTTAACGTGTTTCTCACATAATAAAATATACTGTTGAGACGCAAGCTTTTTGGTCCTAGCTAATAATATTAATTATTAACCATTAGTAATGATATGACTGAGTTTGTTACATTTTGAAGTTTAGTATTAAAGCAATTATTAGATTAGTATATGTGTCAAATAATTATAAGATGATCGATCTAAACAAAACTCTTTAGATATTCTAATAATCATCTAACTTGTTCGGACGGGTATGCATTTTTAGAAACTAGTGAATCCTTAGACGATCTCTTCACGAGATAAGTAAACATTAACTCGTACACGTGTTTGTAAAAACTAACTCTAACAAGTGACTAAGTTTATTGGGTTAGAACATGAATTTAAGAGTGTTTCGGGTCATGTTCCTAGCCTTCCTAAGAGCACGGCTTATTTTTGCAATGTGTTGAATCATTCTAAGCTCGTTATTTTAAATGTTCTTCCATAAAGGTACGCTTCCTGTTAAGTATCTTGGAGATCCTTTAGTTACTACTAGATTAGTTTATCGAGATTGCAAGGAGCTTGTGGAAAAGGTACAAAATAGGATTGAAGATTGGAAGAATAAGTTTCTTTCTTTTGCGGAAAGATTACAACTTGTTCAGTCGGTTTTATCCTCTATGCATGTGTATTGGTCTTCGGTTTTCATTTTGCCATCACGTATTATTATGGACCTTGAGCAACTTATGAGGGGTTTTATATGGTGTCAAGGTGTTATGCGTCGAGGGAAGGCTAAAGTTTCTTGGGAAGCTATTTGCCTCCCTAAAAATGAAGGTGGGTTGGGAATTCGTAGGCTTCAAGACTTTAATGTGGCTCTTTTAACTTCTCATATTTGGAGCATTCTAACCCTAAAGGAATCTCTTTGGGTTAAATGGATTCACACACATAAATTGAGAGGTATAAGCTTTTGGGATGTTCATTTTCGAGGTTCTATGAGTTGGAGTTGGCGTAAGATACTTCAAGTGCGTCCTATGTTCAGGAGATTCTTTTGGCATAAAATAAGTGACGAGAAGATTGTTTCCTTGTGGTTTGATAGGTGGTGTGCAAACTGTACACTTATTGATGAAGTTTCTATACGTGACATTTATGGAGCGGGTCTTACTAAGTAAAGCAAAGTAGCATATGCTATTAATAGTGGGACGTGGATGTGGCCAAGTGATTGGGTTGGTAAGTACCTAACAACATTTCATACTACTGTTCCTTATATTATTATGTCTTCGCAAGATACATTGTAGTGGAGGGATAATGAAGGTGTTTTCAAAGCTTTTTCGGTTGGCACTGCTTGAGAAGATATTCGTCCAAGAGGAATATAAGTTGTTTGGACAAATGTTGTATGGTATCCTCATAGCATTCCAAGACACGCGTTTCATTTGTGGCTCGTTATGCAACGTGAACTCAAGAGACAAGATCTTTTGAAACAATGGGATGTTGGTGATGATACCAACTTAAACCTGTTTCAATGCCCATTATATGAGTTGGAACCTGATTCACACGAACATTTATTTTTTGAGTGTTTATTTGCAAGGGAGGTATGGTTGTCTGTCTTATCTAGATGCGAACTATGCATTCCTACGACATTGGAAGGCATTACTTATTGGCTCATCCCTATTGCTAGAAAGCATTCGGTCACAAGTATTCTTGGCAAGCTCGTTTTCATATTTTATTTGGCAAGAGCGAAATGCTAGACTTTTTAAGAAGGTAAAGAGATCTAAAGACCAAGTTGCTGAAATCATCCTTTCTACTGTTCGTCTTAAGCTTATTACTTTTCATTTCAAGAAGACATGTCGGGTGGATAGACTTATTGATTTATGGAACCTGCGTCGTCACAATGTTAAAATCTAGAGTTGATTCAAAGCCGCCTAGTCGTTTGTATTGTCTTGTTATATTTTTATGTCGTCTAGGTAGGTTTTTGCATTTTTACAAGATTGACTTGTCTTTCTTGTAAGGTTTATAGGTAGGAAGCACAAATATTGCATAGCCAATTTAGTTTTTTTTTTCATATTGTCTCTACCTTATTGTTTTTTGATTAATATATTTACCGGGATTGAAAACCTTTTTAACCAAAAAAAAAAACCCTGATACTTCCTTATAAAATATCAAACCACTATTAACTATGCAAGTTTATATTATTCTATCACTTTATTATCCTATATTTGTTTGGCGAAATTAGAAGGAGTTGAAAGTTGAAACTAAAATTAAAGCTGGAATTTATAATATTAAAGCTAGAAGCTGAAATTTGTGTTTTCATATTTTTGTTTTGCTTACAATCTAAAAGCCTAACTTTTCACTTTCATGTAATTTTAAAAGCTCAAGCTCAAGCTAAAGCTACTATAAACTTGCAACTAATCACACAGCTAAACACAACTATCTAAAGTGTTGTCTACTACAATACAACTATGCAATTGTAATTTGCAACTACTTGCAGTTAATAAAAAGCTATGCATGAGCATTCCCAGCTGCCATCCATAAATGAAACTCTCTAATTAATCTTTATCTTTAATACTCTATCTACATGTGGCTGACTTCAATACCTGACTAACAACAAATTGTAACCAGGTATATGTCTTCTAGCTGCCCACCACCTAAAACATGTCTTTTAATGTCTTCTTCTTCTTCTTCACTTCCTCAACAATGTCATCTTAAACCTTTGTTACATAACAACAATGATTCATTCAAATCTTTATACCTTAATAGTACTACTATGCTCCCTTTATTTGCCATTTGTAATATGCTCCCCAAACACTCAAAAAGATTCAATCTTGATTACTTGTGGCTCACATAAACCACTTAAGTTAGATGATGGTAGGGTTTATGAACCTGATATGAGTAATACCCATGTCACCATTTCACCTATTTCACATTCTACTGTTTCCAGTTTTGAAAATGGTTTAGTACCCAAGATCGTGTCTTCTGCTAGGGTTTTTAGTACTAGTTCTATTTATACCTTTAGTACTAAAAAGATAGGTAGGCATTGGTTAAGATTGCATTTTTACCCTGTTGAGAATAGTAAATTTGACTTGAGTTCTGCTGTTTTTTCTGTTGAGGCTAATGGGATTACTTTGATTCATGAGTTTGGGTTTTTTAGGGGGAATAAAAGTTACCATCTTTATAAGGAGTATATTGTCGATGTTAGTAGTGCTAATGTTGGCAAATTGGTTGTGGGTTTGTTGCCGTGGGATAATTCGATTGCTTTTGTTAATGGGATTGAAGTACTTTCGATTCCTGATAAGTTGTTTAGCGCGAAAGTGACTCCTATTCCGTTAGGGGATGGTTTTCAGCTTCCGGGTCGGGTTGGGTTTGAGACTGTTTATAGGGTTGATATGGGTGGTTCTGGTTTGTTACCGGAGGATGATCCTTTATGGAGGAAATGGGATTCGGATAAGGAGTTTTTAGTTAATCCGGCTGCGGCTAGGAATGTAAGTGTAAACCCTGATTTGATTCGGTATCATGATGGGGTTGCAAGTGATGTGGCTCCGAATTTGGTTTATGCCACTGCTGAAGAAATGGCGGATGCTAAAGTTAATAACCAACGGTTTAATATTTCGTGGTGGTTTGAAGTTGAACAAGGGTTTGGTTACTTTATAAGATTGCATTTTTGTGATATCGTTGGGTCGAAGCTACATGATTTGGTGTTTAATGTTTATATAAACAATCAATCTGCTATCGACTCTTTGGATATTTCACATAGGGCAAAAGGGTTATCTACTGCCTATTTTGTTGATTTTTTTACCAATGTGTCTATGGGTTCAGATAATATTTTGGTTCAAGTTGGTCCGAGTCATTTAACGGGCTATATACCTACTGCACTTTTGAATGGTTTGGAGATCATGAAAATGAGCAATCCTAGTGACAGTCTTGATGGGAAACTAGCTATGCCTCTTGATTCAAGTGATACCAAGAAAAGCAAGAAAATGCGAGGGATGATTGTGCTCTTTTCATGTTTAGCTGCCGGTTTTGTACTTGTTCTACTTTTACTATTATCGTTCATTCTTTTCTTGTGTTGCCGTCACAAAAAGAAACCAGAAAAGGATGTTTCTGTAGCACAGTCGCCTATTCCAACATATGTAGGTAATTCAGGAACCAAATTTTCTTCAAACACATTTGGTGGAACGACCACGGATTCACATAGTTTAGGTCAAATGATATCATTTTCCGAGGTTCGTGAAGCAACAAGAAACTTTGACAAAACCTTGATTTTGGGGGCAGGCGGGTTCGGTAAAGTGTACAAAGGGGTTCTTGAAAACGGGCTTGAGGTTGCTGTCAAAAGAGGAAATCCTCGATCACAACAAGGTTTTCTGGAATTCAAGACAGAAATCGAGATGCTATCAAAACTTCGTCACCGTCACTTAGTCTCTTTGATAGGCTACTGCGAAGAACTAAACGAAATGATCCTTGTTTATGAGTTCATGGCTGGTGGCCCCCTCAGACGACATTTATACGGGTCAAACCTCCCCCCTTTGACTTGGAGACAACGGATTGAAATATTGGTTGGTGCTGCAAAAGGGCTGCATTATCTTCATACGGGCGTATCTGAAACCATCATACACCGAGATGTGAAAACAACCAACATCTTGTTAGATGAGAATCTTGATGCTAAAGTTGCTGACTTTGGACTGTCAAAATTTGGCCCGAGTATAAATCAAACCCATGTCAGCACTGCTGTGAAGGGCAGTTTTGGGTATCTGGATCCTGAATATTTTCGTAGGCAACAATTAACAGAAAAATCGGATGTTTATTCATTTGGGGTTGTGATGCTGGAGGTTTTATGTGCAAGACCAGCCATAAACCCTACATTACCAAGAGAACAAGTGAATATAGCAGAATGGGCGATGACGTGGCAAAAGAAAGGCGCTTTAGAAAAGATCATGGATCAAAAAATAATGGGTAGTGTGAATCTTGAATCCTTAAGAAAATTTGGTGAAACTGCTGAAAAATGTTTAAGCGATAATGGGAATGAAAGACCCCAATGGGTGATGTTTTATGGAATTTGGAGTATGCTCTTCAGTTACAAGAGGCTTCTAATGGAAAAAGTATTGATGCTGATAGTATTACGTGGTATTTCTGATTATCTCCACATGATTGCAGATGTTGAGAGTGGATATAGAGACCATTAGCGCATCTGGAGTCAAATGGCACCAGACGGGATTGATAGTGTAAGTATAG
>OU343218.1:221360834-221396346 GCA_910596185.1 Chrysanthemum makinoi
ATGTTAAATTTTTAAGCGAGATTCAAATTTTGGTTTAACTGTGAACTGGCTAAGAACCAGCTATTCGTGCCATGAACCAGTTAGATCTGTGATAAGGATTTAATAGGTACTATTTTGATGGGTCATTTAAGCCCTTAATTGATCACTTTTGAAACCTTATATTTTTAATTTGTCACTTTTTGTTTCATAATTTTATAATATAAACAAAATTATAAAAATAAATAAAAAAAAACCAAAAAAAAGAGTAAATTGCAAAAATAGTCCTTGTGGTTTAGCCAAATTGCAAATTTCGTCCTTACTGTTCATTAAGTGCAAAAACAGTCCGTATTTGACACTGTTTCGTCCAGTTTTGGTCCCCCGAAACTAACAACGTTAGTTATGCAACTTCTCTTAAATTATAGGGTGTTTTGTTCTTTATACTTTTATCACTTAAATAACAATTATATACCATCGTCCACCCCACCACCCACATTCCAAAATCCAAAACACACATTAAAACCCTAACCCTAACAAGGTGAAAGGGGCAAAATCAATTGATTAAAATGGTGACTTGTTTCTGTGGTAGTCAAACCCGTATCCGTACTTCATGGACAAATGTTAACCGTGACGCCGCTTTTCACTCATGCCCCCAAATTTTGTAAGTATGAATTTATAGTTATATTTTCTCCACAATACCTGATTGAAGTACTAATTTGTAGGGAACGGATTGTGGGTTTTTTGATTGGTGTGATCCTCCTATGTGTGCGTTCGCTCGGTGCAAATCATTCCTGGTCTATTGAGGTCAAGAAACCAACTACAAGAATCTTTGGTTGATATGGCGGTACCGCAAGAGAAGATTGAAGATATGGTTGATTTGTACTTGGATCTTGTTTTTAGTTAGTTTCTTGTTGTAAGCTGCTAACCTAAGATGCATAGCTTGAACTTAAAAATTGACTATAGTCAATGAATTTTGTTATATGTATGGATGCTCAAGTATGAATGGTAATTCCAAGTTTAATGTTAGTATGATAGTTTCTGTATGCAAGTATGGATGTGCAAGTAATGATGTTCAAGCGTACGTTTTGCAAGTATGTATGTGTTCTGTACTAAGTATGGATGTGCAAGTAATGATAGTATCATTGGCATCCTTGGTGTCTTTGATGGCTGCAAATGCATTGGATGCATACAGATACACTTTGGCATCCTTGGTGCCTTTGATGGCTGCAAGTGCATTGGATGTGCCCAACTTAAATGGCTTTGTAGAATTTGCATAACAAAACAACACAAAGTTCAACAACTGTAAAAACAAAATAACACAAAATGATAGAAAGGGCAACATTTGCCATACATAAAACTGAAAATTTGCATCACAACTGTGCCCATAGTGTCTTAAGAGTACTAATACAAAACCATATTGTCATAAGATTAGTAATACATAACCATACTAGCCACAATACCTTGCAGTTGTCTTCCTTGGGCTTTTCCTTGTTGCTTTTGCTGTAGATGCCTTTCCTCTTGATGCCTTTGCTGCAGATGGCTTTGCTCTTGGTGCCTTTAGTGCAAATGGTGAATTTGGTGCAGATGGTGCATTTGATGCAGATGGTGCATTTGCAGATGTTGCATTTGGTGCAGATGCTCCTTGGTGACCACTTGAGGGTTGTTCAGCAGTTGCAGATGAGTATGGAGAAGTATAAAATGGATCTTTCCATGGACATGGATCTTTCCAACTACATGCTTACATGGGATTCCAGATATTTCCCATTTCCTACAAGAACACTGCCTAAGATTAAGATTGACCACACACTTATCACTCCAAGGACCCTTAACTTCATATAGTTCAGCTCCATTCCATTGAACTGTGTATTTTGATGCTTGTTCCATTATACCTTTGAAAAGCTTAGTCACACTTGGTGTTAATGGACCCTCACTTTTTCAATCATCTTCAACCAACACAATTCTTTTCATTATATATTCCTAACATATTCTGGAGTGCAAGATAAATAGGACTATCCCTAGCATCTAGCAAACGCCTATTAAAGACCTCACAAATATTGTTGATCAATAAATCACAATGTGCCCTTCACATCATAAGTATGTTCAAATAATTAAGCATATTAATAATGAACTAAAAAGAAGTAATTTAGGTCATAATAGATTACCGAAAAGTGGCTTCGCTCCAATGCTTAGGATTTATTTTCCTCAACCACTCATGTGCCTCTTCATTGTATTCCTTAAGTTCATCCATTTCTCTCAAACTCTACCACATTGTTAAGGCACACTTCCACAACCTATCCTTGTATACTCCTCCTTTCCAAATCAAATTCATGTTATCATTAATATGCCTTTACACAATACCCGTGTTCAAAAGAATAGAAATAGGTTTTGTATGGTAACGGACCTATAAAACACAAAATAGAATCATTAAGAAAGGGGAAGTTACAAGTATAAAAATTAATAAGTATAAAATTGAAAAAGGTGAAGTACATACCTTTTGTCTATCAAGAATAAAGGTGAAGTTGGAATTGCTAACCAAATCCAAATCATCCCCAAGACATGACAAGAACCATTCCCATGAATCTCCGGATTTCGATTCAACAATTCCATATGCCAAGGTAGATTCCATTATTAGCATCAACACTCACAATTGTTAAAGTTGTCCAGTGATGTTGACCTTCATAAAGGCACCATCCACCCTAGCAGATCTCTCCCGAAGCTCTAAAACCTTCTTTTAATGCACCCAAACGGATATATATCCTTTAAACCTCCTTTCAAAGGTCATTTGGATTATGAGCCCGTAGAAACATCTAGCTTCATTGTGTGTTTGGGTTAGACTTCATTAATCTCACCATAATCTCTCAATAATGCATATTGACCGAGCATCACCCCCTTAAATTAACCGCTTTAGACTTAGCTCCGAAAGCTTTGGTTTTAGAAACACCACCAAACTTGACCGCATCTGCCTTGGATTGCTTTTGTTGGTATTTGTGGTTGAGAGAAATCGATTCTCAACATGTTTAGCAAGGAAAGATGTCAGACATGCTTTATATCTCTAGATTGGAGGCATTTATGGTCATTATTAAATGACTTTACCACCCACTTTCCACTATTAATAATAGGTGACACATACACCTCCAAGGACACTCTGGATGTGTTATCATGTACATTTACATCTTTACCCTTAATTTGTTTTTCTCTTTTGACCCACCGCAATTGTCTTACCTTTACCTTTACCCTTACATTTGTTTTTTCCCTTGTGACCCACCGCTAGATTCCCTTTATCACATGTAGAAGCCTCTACACTTTGTCATTACCCTTTCAAAATCATTTTTGACTATCTCAATCTTCTTCTTGTTTCAACCTGATGTGACTTAATCCTATTCTTGGCTTCTTCCCTATTAGCAAATTCTTGTCCAACAAACAAGGAGTTGACAAGACCAGTTGATCCACCACCTATTTTTTTAAGTTTCCTAAGGTTCCTCCTTCTAATACTCAGGATCATCACCATCACCTATATCACTATCAAATGAATCATAGTCCAAAACATGTAAAGCTTCTTGTGCGACTTCTACATGAGGTTTTCCACTGGGTCAATATAGTTTTCCCTATCATCATATCTGCTAAAATCCTCCATGTTCACTTCTACCTCATCAATTATATGCTCATCATCTACAAAATCTTCTCTGTCTTCCACATTCATATCACCTCATCAAAGCCCAAGTCTTCATCATTCACATCTACCTCATCAAAGTCTAAGTCTTCCACATTGACATCAAAACCTAAGTCCTTAATCTCAACAAGTAACCCAATGCTCAACAAACCATTCTATTTCCTTATTTGTTTCACTTTTTATCAACCTAACTAAATCATCATCACAACTCACGACTTCTTAAACCATCATCTAAACCTTTCTTGGCATCTTAAAGTAATAATACATAATTTCTTCTAATCATAACCTAGTTGCGCCATAATTGTATTTATTCCCTCAACATTTAAGTGTTCCACATCAATGTGATCAAGGTATGATATGTTACACCAAGTATACTTCTGTTTGTGGGTGCGTGAAGTGTCCACCATGATTCAACTTCAAAGAAAACATAGACTTGGACCCATCTGTATCATAATGAAATATAAAAATCAATTAGCTAATAATTTAGTATCAAATAAGCGATTAAATTTGGTTACGCAATTTACCATATGATGTGTTTGGATCAAATGATATGCCATCCTCTCTAAAGATTAAATTTGGTGGTTCATTCATATTTCAAATGTTAGTATCTACAAGGACGAAAAGTGGAATGGGTTTCAATGTTCACGGATGATAAATTAGGGTTTTGTCAACTGGATTTGGGGATGTGGTGTGATTTGGGGAAGATAAATCGTTTAGGTTTTGTCAACTCTTTATTTTATTAAGGTGGGTGGGGTTAATTTAATGAGAAAAGACGTAAATACCCTCTTGTTTTTAGGATATTGACCAGCACAAACTAATCCAAGTTAGTTTGGAGGGACTAAAAATCCGACGAACAAAACAAATAATCTAACCTGTTTTTGACTTAACAACATAGCGACTAAATCTAATTCGCATTAAACTACAAAGGACGATTTTTGCAATTTACTCCCAAAAAAAATAAGGGGCACAAGAGGGGTACTAATAAAAACATGTTGTACTTGGCAAAGAAAAAACATGGCACCTGTATTCTAGGAGCCAGTAAAAAAGAAGGAAAAGTCTGTTTTTTTCTCCTTTAATAATATAATATGAAAAGAAAAAAGAAATATAAGTGTATTATTTGTCCGGTTCAGCGAGAATCTGGCAGGCAGGCTTGTGGTGGACACACTCCCCTCTCTCATTATTTTCAACAAACAAACAGATAGCTAGATATATTCTTCTTCAACCCAAGATTCATAAATCCATTAACTTTTAAGGTTATCTCTTTTCAGATTCATTTCTTGTTTTAAATCTCTATGTATTTGACCCTTCCTTCTGCTCCTCACCTATGTTTTTTTTTAATTGTCTTTGTTACTTTTCCCCATAATTATCATTTTCATTGTTGTTGGATTAGTTTTGCTAAACATAGTCACAACAACAAGCTAAGGGTTAGTTATATGTATGACATGTTCAAACTAGTACAAAAAGCCAAGTTAAGTATTTGTGTAAGGCTTCCTTTTCTCTCTATGGACTTGCTACTTTTAAGTTAATTAATTACAGCTTAACATTGAGCCAAAATCGTTTTATATATACGGACTTGCTACTTTTAAGTGAACACCGGCCTGGACCCTAATGTGGTAGTGATTTTCTTGACCACATACACTGATCATGAATTTATACATACGAGGGTCTAGCTTGTTCAATTTAGAGAATTCAATGTTTGAAACGATTGTTGTTCTTGCGTTCTCTTGTAGATGACGTCCTGGCACCATATTTTAAAGGCTACTTACACAACTGAAGCAACTGTGCTTGTATCATCAAAGTTACTACATGACAAACCTCTGCACTTTTCATGTGGACTGAATGCCGTTTCCAAGGGTAAACTTGTCCAGATTCTAAGGGGGAGTAAACAACCGCTTCCATTGACCTTTATTGTATCTGCTACTCGAAATGGAAACAATGAACATGAAAGCGGCATAGGTGCTTACTCTGATGATCAATCACTTACAATTCCAAACACTAGTAGAAAAACTTATGATCCCGAGAAGGAAATTGTTGCTTCGTCGTTATACCCAAGTGAAGACTACTCGCAACATACTCAAATCCTGGGAAACCATGGAAACCTTCTTGACAAATTAAAGGCTGTTCTCATGCATGCTTTAGCAATGGAACAGTGGAATGCTTCCCTACTAAAGTTGTGTCACAGGTAAATTTATATGTTACAGATTATAATTGATTAGCGGATTGTCTGCATATTCCACCTATAAAACGTGTCATGTGTTCTTGTATGTGCAGACGGCATGTCTTGAGTGCTGCAAATCTGATACACTATTTGGCTCTCAGAAGCCTTGATGTTGAACAGCTGAAAGATGACCTCTCTTCAGTTGGCCTTTTGAACTTGGAAACAATCAATCCACATGTCATTGCAAGCCTTTCTGCAGGAATCCAGATGTTGGAAATCCTAAAATCCAATTCGTTAGATGGTGATGAGATCGTTAGAGCTATAGCCACTGACGAAAGTTTTAACAAATATGCAAACAGAAGTGTGATGATAAAGACAGCAAATTCAAATCGAGACTTTCTCATTGGTCCACTTCAGGATGAAAGAAGTCATATCATGGTCACAGTTGGTGAAGAAGCCATAGCTAATGAAACCTTTATTCATGACGTACTTAGAAAAGGCCCACTATTATCCGATCAACTGTGCTCATGGTGATCCAACTGTTTGGAGTGAGATTATCAGAAAAGTGAAAATAAACTCTCAGAAGCTGGAAAACCATGTCGGTTCTCATGGATTTGGCTGGACCAAAGCTAAGAACCGGTAGGATGAAAGCGGGTCCATGTGTCATGAAGATAACTCCAAAGAGGAATGCGTGTGGAAATGTGATCAATCCGGCTCAGGTTTGGGTTGCTCAAGAAGGAGCAGGTCCACCACCTGCTCACGTATCTCCTGACGCGGTCATATATGTGGACGGTCAAGAATTTCTCGAAAAGCTAGTCGTTAGTGATACCGTTAGATTCAGTGATGCCAGAGGTAAACAACTGTCTCTAAAGATTTCAAAGAAATTCCCTGTTTTTACCGGCGTTGGATTCATGGCTGACTGTACAAAGACATGTTATGTTCAAAATGGGACAAAATTGTATATCAAGGGAAATAAGAAAAGGTCCTCGTATGGATGTGTTGTGGATGTGCCTCATGTAGAGTCATTTGTAAGATTGAAAGTTGGAGACTTGTTGGTGATAACACGAGATAGCTCAGAGGAACAACACGAATCAGCTTCTAAAATGGTTGGTAGTCCTAGAGTGACTTGTTCCTCTGGGTATCTATTTGACTCGGTCAAACCTGGAGAGACTATTGCTTTCGATGATGGAAAAATATGGGGTATTATCAAAGGTACTAGTATTACAGAGATAGTTGTTTCCATTACTCTGGCCCACGAGGACTAAACTTGGTCCTGAGAAATCCATTAACATCCCCGATAGCAAGATTATGTATGAAGGGTTGACTTCAAAAGATATTATTGACCTTGGCTTTGTTGGTACACATGCTGACATTGCTGGGATTTCATTTGTTCGGAATGTTCATGATATTGTTGTGCTTAGGCAAGAACTTGAGAAGAGGAAACTTGAGCACTTGGGAATTGTTCTAAAGATTGAAACTAAAGATGGGATTAAAAACCTGCCTATCATGATTTTAGAGGCAATAAAGCTACCAAATCCGTTGGGGGTTATGATTGCTAGAGGAGATCTTGCAGTTGAGTGTGGATGGGAGATGATGGCAGATATTCAAGAACAAATTTTATCGATATGTAGTGCAGCTCATGTCCCAGTAATTTGGGCAACGCAAGTACTTGAGTCACTTGTAAAAACTGGCGTGCCTACTAGAGCTGAGATAACGGATGTGGCGTGTGGAAGAAGGTCACTCTTTAAATCTTTTTTATACATTTTATTGAATGTAAGGCTGTTGCAATTTTGAACAGAAACTAACCCATGTTGTATGATTGTTACAGGGCAAGTTGCATAATGTTGAACAAGGGAAAGCATATATTGGAAGCTATCGACACATTAGATACTATACTAAAAAGCAGCTCTACCAATATGAAGGCAGTAGCCAAACCTCTTGTATTGTCCAACCACCTCTCTTGATCTTCTGTGATTGTATTCTAGTACTTGTACATATGTTTTTGATGAAACAAAATATGGATGATAGAGTTAGTCCAATACTATCTGGTCTTTCTACTTTTTGTTGTTTGGAATTTACGTTAGAAGGTAAATGCCATGGCTGCCGACAGCCAGTTTTTTGGTGTGGAGGGTGACAATGACCACAATAAGATATGCTAAATAGATTTGTTGTTCTTGCATTTGAAGAACTATGAAGATTCATTTTAGAAGCTTAGCATACTTGTAATCACAAAATCACAATGATACTAGCATTCGTTAGTCTTGTAAATCAATTCGGATTGTGCAAAACAAACTTGTCGGGATTTTCCTTTTGAGGCTGCGTTTTCAGAGTAATTATTCAGTTTGCAAAATGCAAATGTTAATCAAATTATCTGTTTGTTCTTTAGAGAGAAAACAGTTTGGCAAAGAAACAAGTTTAGACTTCTTTTTGAAAGTGTAGTTTTGCAAAAGCAATCCCAACCCTTTTTAATCAGTTTGCAACATTATTTGAAGAATAAAAGTTCATGACATCTGCATTGTATTGATATATTTGAGACTACTAAAAAATCTGAAACCATCTAAACAAAACTTTTAATGAGACTGAAAAATGGAAAATTTTCATTCACATGTTATTTTACACAAGGGTTTAGATGTGGTTTCTGGGTCTCAAGTCTTTTTATGATTTCAAATAAACTCTTTTTCGGGCCATATAGATACGCTAAACTAGCATATCCTATGAAGCATTCAACAAGAGTGTTCTAATGACTAGACCGTCAATACATTTCCAAACGCTTGTCAGCCTTTTCAGCATAATATTTGCAGCTACACATTCTGTTTAAAACGCAAACTTATAATTCGAGTAAACATATTAACTTGCAAAACAACCAGATTGCATATCTCAAGCTATATTATTGCTGTAGTACAGAGCAAAGATTCACGATCATGTACATAGACAAATAACCAAACTCCAATAAGATAACATCAGTTTTAGCCAATATGGGTAAAGTCTAACTACACCTTAACAGAACAATCGGTGCTCACTGCAAAATAATTAATAATCTTCAAAGAAAATTCACTTCCCTCTTGACAAACGAAGGCAACGCAAAGGCAGCTCTGTGCATCTGTTTGATTCAAGAAAACAACAAAGGAAATATATCAATGTATCAGTTTGTTAACTATTAATGATAAATTACTAAAAAACATAGAGCAGATTTTGATTAAGAAAAACGATATATTACCTGAGAGTTGTAGAATTTTAATTCTCTCCTATGCTCAAGTGCTCCCTCAACCTTTTCAATTGGGTTTATAGGAATCTTGAAGTCTACAGGCGGTCCATCCGTTGAGCACAGTATGAACCCAATAACACCACTGCATTACAAATACAAACAGTGACCAAAATTTCAATATCTTTTCTGGGTTTTGTTTGATTCTATGCATGTTTTTTCAAAAGAATATTCTCTCTCTGAACTGATTTTAAAAATACCTGGGATACGTGGGTACACTTGTCCATGCATAATGAACAGAACCCTTGAATATCTCACGGCAAACATTGATCATATCCTGAATAAGATGAGTATGAAGCCACATACTCTCTGCCATGTTACAAAGAACACCCCCAGGCCTTAATGCCCTTGCTAACATCTCAAAGAAAGGCTTTTCCACAAGCTCTAGTGCAGGACCTACAGCCGATAAAAAGTCCCAAGTCAGACTTAACTCAATACATATATATCTTATTATGATGAGAGATATAATATCATTCAATCCTACAAGCTTACAAACATACCCACAGGATCAGATGAATCAACAATAATAGCATCATACTTTCCTGGGTGCGTATGATAAACTCAACAGCTGTCAAAATAAGTAAAAGATGATTCAGTAAAAGAATTGTTGAATAAATATGCTAAACATAGGAATGTATTTAAACTTAATAAGATCCCTCAGAAAAACCATATAATCCGGTACCATATATACTTACGATATCAAACGGCAAACTAAGACTAATATTAGGCGGTTTAAGCCACAAAAAAGAACAGGGTTTAATCTAGTAATTACCATCACCAACATGGAGATGAACACGGGGATCTTCAAAGCCAAGAGCTAACTCAGGAAAAAACTTCTTACTAACCTACAAACAAGAAATTTAACAATGAGCACAGCCAGGAGATGATAAAATAGTCGTAAATGCACAAAGAGAGATTATACTTTCACCACATACATCTATAACCATTTTATCTATTTCACATATATCAATTGATTCTACAGAGCTGTGACGAGAAACTTCCCTAAGAACTCCACCATCGCCGCCACCCAAGACCAAAAACTCTGATATAAACCATTGAAATATCAAAAACATATTTCATGGTAATAAAAGCGAGACAGTATGTACAGTGCACTGTAAGTATATCTTCATCATAATGAATTTCAAGTAGAGTTACCTTTTTGGGTGATTCAATAGAGCAAAGGGGAAGATGGGCGATCATTTCCTGGTAGGCACATTCATCTTTCTCGGTCAGCTGTAGAATGCCATCGAGGACAAGTACTTTTCCATATGATGTTGACTGTAAATCAGTTCAAGAGTTTCAGCATATATATGATTCTCGAGGATTAAACTGATTGTTACACAGAGACGATATATAAGTATGGATAATTTTAGAAATGAGATACCTCAAAAACTAGAACCTCCTGATACTCTGATTTTTCCTTAAACAAAATCTTTTCAACCTCCAACGAATGTGCTTCTCCTTCATGAATAAAAGGAAAAAAAGCAATTAGCAGAGAACGACGGAAATATGAGTGGGATTTGGAAGCAATACTTAAATCTCTATATAAACTTAGGTTGCAGTCATAAAGTACAGGCACATTATACATTGAACATGATCACGAGTTTTGACATACCTGGCCACATGGGGTTGTTAAAGTACATCTTTTTGCTAGCTTTATCTGCAATAGACAACATAATGACGATTAAAAGAGGGTCAACAGTCAAAAATCCTTAACTAGCGAGTCACTGGGAAATTGGATACTCTCCATGACTATGGGCCGAATTCTGGTAGTGACTCAACAACCTAAGTGGATGCCTTGTATAATCTGTTTGTTTTGATTTCATACTAACTACAATCGATTCAAGATATATACTTATATACCCTGTATTTATCTGCTACTACTATAAAGAAAAATCACTTTCAAAACGCACATCGAAACACCCAAAACATCTTCACGTAACATAGTAAGAAAAAGAAGAATAATAACCACCTGAGAACCATCCAGAAACAACAGTTGGATGACAGTTGGCTTCAAGTGCAGGGTCAATAGGGAAAGCTCGAGCCTTTAGGCAACAAGAAGGGATATTAGCCCCGTTGGTTGTGTGGACTTCCAAGTCTTTTACGGCGTCTCCCTCCATAGATCCTCTTTCTATTCTCCAGTTTCAGCAGTCTCTAATCACGATAAAAAAGAGCTTAACTTAATATTATACTAATAAGTGATGATACCATAATAATAAGCATATAAAAAGCAGGCATATAAGAATAATCGACACATGTACATGGAAGAATTCAGCATTGATTAAAATTCCCCTTTTCCAACCACCCTTAGTGACACTTTATAAAGCACTATAGGTTATATATCTACTTTAACAACACAAAAGTGGATTCTTTTTTTATATATCATAATAATGTAATTAGACCAATATAAACTGGAACAGCGTAACATATAAGCTCAAGATCAAGATTCTTCTGTGTTTTAACTTTTTTTTACTAAAACCAGGAAAAACAAAATTACTGTAATAAACATGGTCTGATTAAATAGTCAATAATAAATTAAAAGGAAAAATAATGAATAATAAAAGTCATTGATAAGGACAAGAGTAAAGAAAGAAATGTTGTTGTATCTGCAAACATAAACATTAAACACTAACCTCAGTCCGATGATGATTTTAGATGAAAGTGGCTATGGGTTTTACACGTTTCTTTTATGCTTAAATAAATTAGTAATGTAACGCTAACAATTCATGGAAGGGGAAAGGTATTTGTAAAATTACCTTTTTGTCCTTTTTTTCTTCAACACATGATTTTTTTGGAGTAAATTGCGAAAATCGCTAAATGCAGATGTTGTTCCGTATGGTTCAGAAAGCCGACATCCTGTCAGAATGAATCCTTTGATCCAATTTCTTTTTCCTAATAAATTACTAAAATGCCTTATTCCCTCATCATCTTATGTTTTTAAAAGCCAATAAGGGCATTTAAGAATTTAAGTTTAAAAGACGAAATCGGATCCTAAGGTTTCTCCACAAAAATGTCGCTACATTTTCCAATCATAATGAAACATGTAATATCGTCAAATCACAAGGACGATTTTTGCAATTTACTCTATTTTTTATGACAAAATTTGGTAAGGGTATTTTCAAAAAAAAAAAATAATATATACTTCCTAATTCATAAAAATTATTATCTTGTTAAATATTTTAAAATTACGTGAAGATACTTCTAGATTTTGTTTACTTGTACTTTATTAAGGACTTTGCTCAAAAAAAGTACTGTACTTTATTAAGGACATAATTATGTTGAATGTATAGATTTCTTTTTTTTTTTAATATAAGATTTTGTTAGCACGGTGGTTGACTCTTCTAAATTAATGATCATTTTTGGCTTATATAGTTTTTTCCTTTTTAAAATAACAAATTCTGTTTCCTGAGTTGAGATCCATATGAACTTATATTCATATAACCAATGAACCAATCATAATCATCCATTTTTTATCCAAATTAATAAAAAAATTATTTTTCACTTTTTTTAACAACATATTGCAAACCGGAAATCTTCAGCTTTACAAAATACATTGATTACATTTGAATTAATTATCTTTCTATATTTATACTTTCGACGTTTTTTTTTTTAAATTTCGCCCAGAAAAATCACATGATTTATAAAAAATCACAGTGATTCAAAAATCACATGTGATTTTAAATCACATGTGATTTTTCCGGACTAAATTTTTTAAAAGTTCGTCGAAAGTATATACAATGCATATCTATAGAAAGATAATTTAACTGTCGGATTTGTATGATTTTTTGGCGTAACGATTAACGGTTTGTGAGATATTTAATTTTAAAAAAAAAGTGAATATATTTTAATAAAAGAAATGAACATGATTGGTTATATGACAAATATGAGTTTATATGAACTTTTCTCTCCTGAATAAACCATTACTTCATAACTAAGCCAATGAGCCTATAAAAATAAGATAATTCAAACACCCACCTAATATAATATTGTGGCAGTGAGTCGTATTCGTTGACCTATTCGAGTTCGCGTGTTGTCGGGTTAATATAACCTCTACCCAAACACGACCCATTTATTAACAAGAACTTAACCCTAACCCACTCCTCATAACACGTGAACCCGTTTGTGACCCGTTTAAGAATAGTCAAACAAGATAAGGTGGGTGGTGGTTGATTTAACTATAAATGCAAAATGATATAAGGATCTAAAAAATGATAAAAGAAACCATACAAATAACTATACAACAATTTATAGAGTTATAGCGCCATTTCAATGCTATCGAGATATAATCGTAATTCACTCATATTAACTACATAACAAAAGTACATTTAATGCACATCCAACATAAAAGCCGATATATTTTATTTTTAGTCTTATATGCTTAAACGGGTTCACGGGTTGACCTGTTTAATAATTACTCAACCTAAACACAACCCGTTTATTAAACGGGTTAGACGGTTAACCGTTTTTGACCCAAACCGCTTATCCTCAACCCAAACCTATTTAACGACGTGTCGGATTCATGTCGGTTATCGTGTCGTGTCGAGAATTGCCACCCCTTCTTAATATACCACAAAATAAGCTAACACAAACACCACCTAAAGGGCTAAACAGAAAAAAATTGTTAATTCCTTTTTATCAGTAAGTAAATACTAGATACATACAGTAACAAAATCCATACATGTTCATATACATTGTTATCATACATACAGTGGCAAAACCTTAAACTGTTGCACAGAACCTAATGAATCACCAATAGTCATTGCACGAACACGACCCGTTCTTAAAATGATGAAACCTATTAGAATCTCTCACCACTATTTCTCTACCCCTTGCCACTGATATATACTTCATTGCAGTGTGACAGTCTCCACATACTCTCAGATTCTTGAACACCCTTATCGGTTTTGTTTTTGACGTACTTATTAACCCAAACGCCACAGCAATCTTCTCACTGTGCTGAACCAAGTATTTTTTTTTCTCATCAAGCTCGTGCAGAACGAAATCTGTATCAGGAACGTATCCAAGTTTCTTTATGTCTGCGACCAACTGATCTAGCTCTTTGTAAATTTCGTGTGCTCGAGGATGAAAAGTGTCGCCTACGTAGAATTTGTGAGATTGGTTCTCAGCTTCTATCCAACTGCAACCTGCTTCCTTGATCAAGTTTCTTTCTTTCATGGTCTTTCGGATTTTAACCACTTTTTCCCATTGACCCTTTGAAGCATACAAGTTGGATAATAGTATATAAGCAGACGGATCATCTGGATCCTGCTCAGTTATCATTTCTGCACATAACTTTCCCAATTCCGTATTTCCATGAACTTGGCAGGCTCCAAGTAATGTACGCCATACCAAAGCATCAGCCTTTAAAGGCATTGACTTAATAAAGTCAACGGCCTTATCAAGTGAGCCTGACCTTCCTAATAAGTCAACTACACACGCGTAATGTTCCATTTTTGGGGTTATCTTATGCTCACTATACATTGAACTGAAGTGTTTTAGACCCTCGTCAACCATCCCAACATGACTGCAGGCTGATAAAACAGCAATATATGTGACTTCATTTGGTTTCACGCCTGCTTTAAGCATCTGGTCAAACTTTTCTAAAGCGCTTTTTGCAAGACCGTGTTTTGCATAACCAGTGATTATTGAAGTCCATGATATTACATTCCGTTCTTCCATTTTGTCGAAAACTCGAGCAGCTGCTTCTATATCTCCACACGCAATACATTGATATCAAAGAATTACATACCCTTTGGTTTGAATCCAACCCTGCCTTCACCAACCGAGCATGCATTTCCTCACCCTTTCCAACAGCACCGAGACTAGCTGCTGCACTTAAAAGGCTGGCAAACGTAAACGAATCGACCCCAGTCTGTGTCTCCTCAACTTCATTAAACATCTTAAAGGCGTTATCAGAATTTGTATTTTTAGCATACCCATCCACAATGGCATTGTAAGAGATTAAGTTCTTCTCAAGTAAGATTTCAAAAGCTTTTTGGGCATCTTCCATGCTACCGATCGAGCATGCTAATAAGAGAATTTCCCACGCAGTTCACAGACACGAGACCAGATTTTACTGCATGGTTATGAATTTGTCTACCAGCTTCCAGATTCGAAAGACTTCCACATGCCTTCAAAAGACTTGAATAAGTGAAATGATTTGGCAAGACATCACCTTGTGTGATCATCTTACAGTAGAGCTCAATGGCAGCCCTATCAAGACCTCCACTTTGCACATATCCAGTAATCATCGCAGTCCAAGTCGTCACATTATGATAACGCATCCGTTCAAATACTTTCCTAGCATCCTCCATCGGCTCTCTACTATCACACACTTGCATACATGTCCAATAGACTGCACCCGACATACACATCCAAACACAACCCCATCTTCACAACCCACGAATGCAACTGCTGACCAACCGAAACAAATCCCAATTCAGCACACGCAGACACAACGCTACTCAAAGTAAACCGATCAGGCATAAACCCACCCAACACTACGCAAAAACAACGCAATCCCATCTTCATGACACCCCAACTGCCCATATCTAGTAATCATCAAAGTCCACGTAACCGAGTTTCTCTCAGGCATTCGATCAAACACCTTCTTCGAAGACACCAAATCGCCAAAACCTTTACTAAACAAATCAATCAAAGCACAACCAACACAGACATCAGACTCAAAAACCCGGTCTTGATCACAAACCCGAAAAGCGTCCCCCCAATCCTCGCATACTCATTACTACAACACGCTTGAACGCCGAAAAACAGTACTGATTCGGATACCGCTTAAGCATCTCAACAAATGTCAGCAACGCCTGCGACTCCATTCCAGCGAAAACACGATATCATGGCACTCCAAGTAACCAGATCCTTAACATCATCATCCATTGATTCAAATATAGTTTTGGCGGTAAACCAGTCCCCACATTTTGAATATAAACTAATGAGTGAGTTGAGTGTAACAGAGTCTAGTTTGGTACCAGATTGGTTTAGTTTCGAGTGGACGAGTTTACCGAGCTCGAGGTTACGTGTTCGGATGCAATGTTTCAGGACTTGAATTGGGGCAACATTTAAGGTTTGCTTTTTTAAGGTTTTGATGGATTGTTTTGGAGGTTTTGTGGGTGTTGGTGCTAATTTGGCGGGAGAGATTAGAGAGATTATTGACATTTTTTAAAGATTGTGATAACTGAAATGGAGGAAAAGTGTTTGTTTGCTTATATATAATGCTTATGCTTTATTTGCTTTATTTTTAAGCCTTTGTGGCTTACTTTTTGACTTATATAAGCTTATAAACTTATACGTTTCGAAAAGTTTCAAAATAAGCCACAAAAAGTGAAATTATGAAACATACCGAAAACCAAATAAGTCATGCCCGCTATATAAGCTGAAACAAACACCCCTTGAACAAGCTTTTTTTATTGACTCGGAGGTCTTTACGAAGGTTGTGACGGCTCACGTACCCCCGCGGATTGGGTATTATTGTTGATTTGACCTTTTTCCTTGACGGGACTTGAACCTCTTAACAAACATCTTAAATTACAGTCGTCTGTTAGTCCAGCCATCCCATGATTGGACTCCAAAAATTAACATATTTTTCACTAGCTTGTAGCTAACGTGCATACATCCTATATATGACTCAAACAAATTACGAGCCAGGTGAGTGTAAAACATAAACAAAGACTAGAATCGGTTCACGAGTCAAAAAAATTAATTTAAGGTACATTAAGGACTACTTTAATGTTTATTGCTACGATAAAATTAATCAAGATGCACCAGGAGTTATATATCTTCTGATCTAACCGATTTTTTGGTGATATCCTTGTGTCTCTTGGTTTGTTAACTCTTTGTCTTTAACACTCTCATAAGATCCTGGTCAACTTGAGCAGCTGCTTGCCAATCTCCTGCAGCGAAAACATTTAGCCATCCAAATGATGCTCACGCTCCATAACATACCGCCAAGCAGAATAGCTATCCACACAAGAACTACATACTTCCTTTTAAGCACAAAAACGTCTCAGTATCGCCTGGTTAACTTTAAAGCATAGTTTACTCAATCCCGTATTTCCTTGAAGGCTTGACTATCAACATGACATTAAACAAGTCAACTCTTAATGTCATAAAATCAGGACATCTACCATTAGATTTTAACAAGAAATTGTCCAAGCCGTTTTGCTTTTTTTTTTTTTTTTTTTTTAAATTTTATTGACTTATTTTTTATACAAAGTACTGTTGGTGTTTTATGACTTTACCATATCTTTTTACCCCAAAAGAATGTGTACCTTTTTTGGTCAAACCATTTAAATTGAAATTTTATGGCATATTCTTGAATATTGACATAGTCAATAAAAGGGAAAGGTGACTCTTTAATACTGACATAGTCAATAACTCAATATGGTTATCTGCCTCTTTGAATTCACAAAGTGAATCTCGTTTCTTCTAAAAAATAAAGCTGTCTTTCTTCTATGACGACGGTGGTGTTCCGTGCGTTTACTCACACATAATGAATCATTTAAATCGAAGGGAAAGGTAAAGGAGTCTATTCTTCATATTTCCTATTTACTTTGTTATTTTTTTTTTCTTATGGAGATTCTGGTTTGTTGATTATTCAATCGTGTGTTATATGTAAATTGTTGTATGGGTTATGTTAAAAATGTCATTTTGTGATTGTCTTCTTGTTTCATTCAAATTTTGAATTGTCAGTCAGGGTATTTTTATAGATGTGAATTGAATTTGTGGTTTTCATAATATTTTTTTCCATTAGGGTATTATCAAATGTCGACACTGCATATGCAAAAGATCTAAAATGGGATGCTATTATTCTACAGGATGGTTGTTTAAAAAGTGCTATGTCTAGCAGCTTACGTTTAAACAGGAAAGTTATGTTACATAGTTTTTCGGAGGTGTTACACAAAAGAGAGGGTTTGACAACTGTTTTATGCCCAAGCTAGTTGTACATAGCCAGTTCTAGTAGTTTTAGATAGTAATATAAGTTACTGCAGATTAGTGGTCCTAGTAGCGATACCTATTTACATAAGTAGTAGCGACGGATATTTACATAAGTTGCCGTCTTTAGTCTGCACTTCGGTAGTGTGCAATTAAGATCAAAAGATGTTGCATGTCTCTTTGAAGTTAAGTTTTCTTTTTCTTCTTGTCTGATGGTTCTTCCATGAGAAGTGGGCGTCTAGCTGATTTATGACCGCTGTCCGAGGTTGTGTCTTTTTTTGATCTTGTTTGCAATCCTGTGTACGCTGGTGTTGCTATTTCTGTAGTGTTAAAAGAAGGAAGTTAGTGGTTAATGTTAAATTAGAATTTGCAGCAACAGTTTTCTACTTGTTGATATTTTATTACCTCCTTCTTGTTCGTCTGTGTCAGTTTCCTTTGTTGCTTCGGTGATGCTGTCGTTTGTGAAACATAATTTTTATTGTGCAATTAAATGTAAAGCAATATTTGATACTGTGTCTGTTTTTTTAGCATAAGCTGTTTTAATTTTGAAAGTTTGTTACCTTGTGGATACTCTGAGGATGCTTTAGTCTCTGCTGCTTCTTCAATAGTTGGAGTGTCTGTTGTTGTTGGTGCATTGTATTCAATGGCAGGCAGGTCTTTTGTTAATGGTGTTGCACCTGGCGTGTAAAAGAATTTGGTGTTTAAGTTTTAGGTACAACATACATGTGTACTATAATTTGTAATTGCAATTTAATTTGTGTACCTGAAGATTGTCCTTCAATTTGTCTTGTGTGTGGTTTCATGTCGAAAATTTCGTGTACTACAAATTCAATGTATCCTTCCTTGCAAGAAGGGTTGTAGTGAAACTGGAATGTATTCGTTGTTCCGACAATAACTTCTAAGTCTTGTGGGAAGTGTCGCGGGCCGCGATTTTCATTGGATTTCACCAATGTTGCACAATCACCTACAAATTCATCTGCCTTAGGTGTAAAGAACACAAATTGTGCTGT
This sequence comes from Chrysanthemum makinoi, assembly GCA_910596185.1. Taxonomy (NCBI): domain Eukaryota; kingdom Viridiplantae; phylum Streptophyta; class Magnoliopsida; order Asterales; family Asteraceae; genus Chrysanthemum; species Chrysanthemum makinoi. Next base: position 221,379,860 of record OU343218.1, read on the forward strand.
TGCGGTGCCATCTGTTAGAGTTTCTCTGAAATTGTATCTGCATAAATAAGTATGAGTTAGGTAAGTAGGTAACTATAGAGGCAGTAGCTGGTGTTTGTTGTTTGTTTACCTGTAGTTAGGAGCTGGTATGAGGCCATGGTGGTCGCATTCATAGGTTCCGTTTGTTTCTGTCACTTTAAAGTTGCAGGCATTGCATGGGGATGTACTTCACTGTCTTATTGAGATTCATTATTCTTGCCTGACAACTAAACCGCACCCCCTATTAAAGAATCAGAAAGGAATATGTCAGATACTTGTGTATTATGTGCTACATGTTAAAACGCAGGTGTTCGTTAGTTATGTTCCTGACCTTGTATGCCTCTGGATTATGTGTCAGTAGTATTGCCAGTGGAATACGGTTTTTCGTTTTCTCTTGTTCAACATCTTCTAGGCGGTATCTTGTGACACATAAAGGTGCCTTCTCCTGGTGTAGTTCTCTGTAACTGTTGCATACAGATATTGTTTAGTCAAATAGGTTTAGAATTAGAGTGGTTAGAATGTTGGATTTGGGTATATGAAGCTTACGCTGCTTTGTATTGTTCCAGTTGTGGTATTTTAGGATTTATGTAATAGTATGTCGCCGGTGTTGATGAAAGTTGGAGTTCTGTAGACGGGAAACTGCTGGTTACATAATGGTTTTTCATTTTTTTATAAGTAATGCAAAGCTGTTTCTGAGTAGCAATAAAGTTGCCTCTTTTTTGGAATCTTGAAACTCTGCATGAAGTAACAGCTACCATGAAGCATTGATCGCCAAATAATGGTAAATTGATCGCCAAATAATGGTGATACACATTCATGTTCCAAAAATGATCCTTCATGAAGTGTCGTGTCTGAAGGGTATAAACTATCTTGTGGACACCCACCATGAAGCATTGTTTGTAAAGTTGTTTGTGTAGAAGGTGTTTTTTTAAAGTTATTACATCTTTTGTTATTCTCTTACTGTTACTGTTACAGGCAGTTTGTTTTTTTGAGTGAGCTTGAGATTGCATATCAGATTTATGGAACCAAAAAGTATAAAAGGAGTCAAGCTACTGTGTACATGGAGGGAGCATGCAGGTAATTAACTTAACAATAATAATTTTTGTGTTTTTTTTTTTCTTTTTTCTGTAAATGCATCATGATGTAGGATTTTCCAACATGAAATGAGCATTAAAAAAAACTTAATTAGGAGCAGGCTATAATACATAAGATACATAAGTGACAGTGCTGTTCAGTGCATAAATACATCATATTGTAATACATAAGATGCATAAGTCACAGTGCTATTCAGTGCATAACTACATCATGTATGTGGAATTTTCTGTAGGGAATACCTGGTTTACGAATTCGCAGCCTGGTGTGGAGAGTAAAGTTTGTAGCAGAATGCAGTTGCTTTCCTTTGTGATTTTTCTTCGCAGTTTGGGTTTGTAAAATGCTGTAGTGTATCTTTTTTTGGTGTAACAGAGTTTTGTAAGTGTATTTAGGTGATGAACTTTCTGGTAGTTGATGTATTTGGTATATACGTGGTATGCTTAGTACACATTGGTTACACATTTGTATGGCTAGGATGATGTAGTACATGTATTAGGTACACATTGGTTACACATTTGTATGGCTAGGATGATGTAGTACATGTATTAGTTTTCCAAGAGGTCAAAGGGAGTCTTTGACGTTTGGGTTATAAATTGTTAATCACCATTTAGCTACTAATTGTAGTGAACAGTAAATTCCACAACTCCATTTGGCCAATAGGAAGCTGTGAAGACTGTATGATGTGACATAATGGCCATATTAAAAGGGTAAATACAACCCATAGACCAATAAAATAAAGGATTAACCAATTGGTTAACACTTAATACTTTCATCATTTTGCAACCACTTTTCCACCTATATAATATATTATAATGACCCATATTCCTAACCTCTTTACTGCAGCCCATAAAACTGTAAACCAAACAGAACATATTTCCTCACTCTTTCATCTTGTCTGTTTCGCCCATTTTTTTTATAAAAAAAAATGCGTATCATTTTGATCCATTTGGCTTAAGATTTGACCATCAACATGACTCAATACAAGTAAACCAAGGGTATCAAGTCAGGAGACCACATTAGAGCATACACCAAAATATTGAAGGCTTTGGAGCATACTCTCTCCTATTCAAAAAAAGAAACACACACCCCTAGTCAAAAAATCACAAATCACATTCTGTCGTCCACTTGGCATTTACAGGCTCAACACGGGAGGTGGACTGTTAGATTGATGGCATTAATTAGGATTTAAGTTACAAACTAATTTAACTATAGGATAAGAGAAAAAATTTAATTCGGAAACATTATAGAAATCAGACCAAATTAATACTCTATCAAAGTGTCAATTCTTTTGTAGATGGATAGAGTCTGAAACTTAGCAAGCTTACGATATAAAGTGATGGATATGCTGATATTATCTATCTGAGACAGATTGAATGACTGATAACGGATTGAACAAGATGAAAGTTTGACTTATTTTGGTTGCAAATTTGACTTGGCTATAAAAGGAACTTAGCAGAGTTGAGGAGATGGGTTCACTGGTGTACAAAGTCTTGCATTCTATACTTGATAATAGCCGAAAAACAAACGGAAGGGAAATTTGACATGATTTAAAGTAAAGCACAAATGGATGCAATGACATGACCCTGATGGACTTCATGGTAACATAAATCATAAATGGACCTGCATGAGGTGGTTGGGTGGGTGAGGTGGCCTGGTTTAGGACAAGCCAATATGACCCACTTCATATCTTGTTCTGTCTGAACTTTTTGTCATTAGCTTTTTTTATAAGTTTCATCTTCTTTTTCTGATAGTATACTTGATTTGATTAAACCTACTCAATTCTTAACTAGGGGTATGCCAATATATAACATCCCAAGATTCAAGCTTAAGCAACCAAAACACTTCTAAGATTCAGTTAGCACAGACCACAACAACATCAAGATTCAGTTTTTATCAACAAGAGCACTCTCAAGAAAAGTTAAGTTATTTCTGAAAATAACTACCAAGTCCAAAAGACAAGGGACATAAACAACTATAAACCTAACTCAGTTAGAAAGCGCACCATGCATATAATGATATCAGACCAAGCAGCAGTCGTTATTAAACAAATACTTTATATACAATACAAATCTTCAACATTCAGGGATCTACGACGGACTAGAAAGATTATTTTTATTACATTTAATAACATATGATAAAAGGTTCGGCGGGTATATGGAGCCTCCTAACTTATTCAGCAAAACCTGCGTTGAATTTGACCCAGGGGAGTCAGATTGTAAAGATACCATTGATATTCACTTCTCTCCGCTTCATTAATTATCTGCACTAGCTACTTCACTTCACTTCTATCATTTCTAAATTACTTTCTCAAGATGTCAGATTCATCTGTTTTGGCAAACCTTCCTCTGATCCTCGGCTGACTGTCCGCCAAAGCCTTCCTGCAAGCATACTGAATACCGCAAACTGTTAGATACTTTTCAACCATTTGTGTTTTCTTTTTAGCTGACTTTTCACAATATTACCTTCAAGTCTCACAAGAAATCATGTTGATTGGTCTAAAGAATGTGATTAAGATACTAAAACAGATCATCAAACTACCGTTAAATGGTGTGGTGATATATAACTACCTTGATTTTTCTTCCAAAATTCCTCTTTGTTTTCTTATCCCTGTATCTTGAGAGCTTTTGCATACGGTCTTCATTGGTGCGCTCACTGATTAGCGGTGGCTGTCCAAGGGGATAATGAATGAGGCTTGTGTTAGCATCGTCAAGGGTCTGTCATAAAAGAAGGTATCAATGAATCTGCCTAGTCTGCTACTCGTATATGCCCACAAAACATATCAGCACACACACTTATGTAAAGGATCTAGTCTAGATGCATAAATAAAGGCATGCACATGAATGTGTCCACACATCAAAATCCATTCCCAACTTTAAGCATTCAATGGAATGTATAGATTTTGAGCTTATAACGATAGCTCGGTTATTCTATAATCTATATTACGTCTTTTGATTGTTTGTATACTGATTCTTCAAGCAACCTACCAATCATGTCCGTCAATTTTTATAGTTAGGAAAGGTGTTTTACTTATATAATCAATTTGTTGATTAATTATGTACCCTGTGGACTTTCTGCTTCTGCCACTGCATTTTTTTTTTTTTTTTGTAGTTTTTCATTTAATATGATCTAGTGGCCTCAGCTTTGAGATAAAAAGAAATAATATGATTCTATAATCATTTGCATACATAAGGAAGAAAACAAATTGAGTTTAACCTTTATGTCTCCTTCACTGAAAGCCCGTCGCATACCATAAGCATTCCCAAAATCTATTTCACTGAAATTCAGATAATTGGGTTTAACTTGAGCCCCTTGAATCCAATCCATCGAACTTAAACTATCACAGCTCATGCTTTTTGGGATTTGGCACGGTGGATACATTATCCTTGCGACAGAGTTTTCATCAGTCGAAACAGGGAAATTGAAGTTTAGGACTTCAGAAAATGGCGATGATTCACTTCCAGTTGCAGCTTCTTTTGCCAAGATATCTTTGCATTCAGAAAAACGTCATTCAGAAACTCCTCGTTCTGAAGCGATTCAATATCTGTAACTTTAAGATCTTGAGGGGAAATGGCATCATCTCCACAAGAAATCATTGACATGCCAGATGTCATGGGATCAAGGCTCACCAATGGTTGTTCAATGATAGGTTCTGGTGCTTTGAAAAGATCACCTTCTCCCCCAAGATCATAATCCGATATAGCGGATGTTTGGATTAGACTATCCTGAAGATACCAAATGAAAATTGATTAGAAACAAGACAGATTTTCATATAACAATCAAGCAAAGACCAAGAATGAAAGTACATAAACAAATATCTTAGTGATGTCAGCATGATGTGAACGAACTTAGCTAGCAAGACAGAGAACACCATCTTAAGGACCCAATGGTTCAGATTTATGTTTTAAACTACAAAACTTGATCCATTAGCAACAATGTAATGACTTTTTCACTTCCAAAACTCAAATGTATGCACATGAAGTTCGTTTCAGAATTTCCTCACATGGTAACCAATACCACTTCGATTATATTAGTGGAGTTGGTGACTTGGCCACAAACAATAGTAGAGAAGTAAAGTTTTCCTGTCTGCTACCAAGCTAAGCCTTTCGAACACATGGGGTTAGCTTGTAACACAATAGTTGGTCTTAAAACAATACAGAAAGATGAAGGCAGCTATAAAAGGTCCATTATCTTTTCCCTAACAAGAACTTCCATAAAACATAACCATTGGTAACAATCTGAGTGGTACCTTTTTTAATTGATTTGAGCTTTTGTGAGTGCGGTGGAAAGGTGAATCTTTAATCTTTATTATTTACAAGTTGACATCAAAGTAGTAACAAAAGTGTAACAAAGCTCAATATGTTCATTGAATTCTATTCAAGAAGAATGAAAAACAAGTATGAAAATGATCTTTTTTAACCATTCCCATTACCCTTTCACAATGGGAAAGAACAAATACTCATGTAAAAAAGCAACTAACTTTCATAATTTCCAAGCAAGAACAAGAAGACCCAGAAATCAAAAACCATCAAGAACCAATCTTTGGTACACAAAACATGCATTTCAATCAAGAACATATAAGATCCTAATCCACAATTCAATATTATATAAAAAGCAATCAAATTTCTCAAATTCTGAGCAAGAACAAGGAGACCCAGAAATCAAAAACCATCAAGAACCAATCTTTGGTACATAAAACATGCATTTCAATCAAGAACATATAAAAAAAATCCTAATCCACAATTCAAGATTATATAAAAAGCAATCAAATTTCTCAAATTCTGAGCAAGAACAAGGAGACCCAGAAATCAAAAAGCACAAAACATGCATTCCAATCAAGAACTTATTAAACCCTAATCCACAATTCAAGATTATATATATAAATAAATAAAATGGAATAATTACCAAGCAAGTAGAAATAGACTTATGAGTGAGAAATCATCAAACTGCTGAATATCAGATGACAAATTCTGAAAATAAGGAAACATTAGCCCTGTCTCAGCATACATTACTTTCTTGTGTCACCTTTTTATCTTGTTAAATAATATCAACTAATTAAGGTTTTCTAAGCCAAAACCAGAAACTAGTGACAGTACAAGACCACAAAGCACAGGGGTACAAGTTGGCTTACAAAGACACAACACAAAACAAAAGAACCTAGAAGGAGGAGGTCCTGTGTTTGTTTGTTTGATAGTTAATATGTGTTGTTTCTTTAGTACCTGCTTCCTTGATTTATATGGAGACTTGTGATTGTGACTAGAAGCAGACACCACTTGTGGGCCCCACTTACTTTTGTCCAACCTATAATTATATGTTACCTCCCTTTATTTATAATTCCACTTAGACAGGAGTTATCGTTCTCAAACCCGTCATGTTAGCGTTACATCATTATTCAACACGTTTACTATTAAGCTGATGCTAATATCAATTATAACCTTTTAACTCATCGAGTTGGTTACCGCATCCTCTACTAGCACAACCACGGGCAATCGAGTCCTCCCTAACCAAATGAATGTATGATTGGCACCACCATAATTTCAATTGTTTGTGGCGTGACTTTTTTATTTGTTTTGTGGGTGTTTTTATTGTAATACTCGGCTACTACTTGTTTATAGTTGTGAGTAGTGTTTGGAGAGAAACTGGTGCTACGACGTTGGGGTAACCATAGAAAATTATGATCACCATTAGCATCAGTCGTAAACAAATGTTATGGTAACCAATGTTGCAAAAATCGTGAATCGGTAGTCGGGCGGTCGACCACCCTGCAGCGTAATGGTCAAAGGCAGATTAATCGGTGATTAATCGGATTGGCATTTCCTGCAAGTTTTGGGTATTTCTGGAGACCGAACTATAGATTTTAACTGATTACAAGCCAATTATGTTTTCAAACCTCAAAAAGGCTCCAATTTGACTATAGGCCCATTGTGCATTATAAGTGAAATAAACGATTCCCATTGTGTGTCATAAGTGAAATTATTATAAGTTGACCGATTCGGCCGATTTTTTACCGATTAGGTCGATTTTTTATCGATTCGGCCGATTTTTGATCGATTTTTAGCCGATTTTTTTACCTGGCCGATTTTTTGACCGATTTTCAAAATTCTACACTGCCAGATACGATACCGATTAATCAAATGGAACCGACGATTGCAACACTTATGGTAACCATTATATCAAAATAAGTACAAAAGTTGACATTTATCACGCGGTTGAAAGTTGTTGCTATGGTCATTTGCGCTGATGGCGTCACGCCGTGCGCATCAACTTTATAATAACTAGCCTTACGATAATTATGTGGTGACACTAAACTATTTGGTAATGAAATTAGTGCTATTGTTTTCCTTATATGGTGGTTTATAAGTTAACATTGTTTTGTGCCATCATGTTAACAACATGTCAAATATATGTCATAATCATTTTCATTTTCATTTCATTAAATTGTTACAATATAATATGAAATAAATTGGTAGAATTTCATGTTTGGTGTAGTTGAGATTTGAGACTCTGAAATTGAAATAAATTCTTTTGAATTATTGAATTTTTTTAATTTAATATTTTTCTCCGGCTCAAAATTATTAGAACACTTTTATATTACATACAGTTTAATAGAAATAAAATGTACATGTCATGTTCATTTTTAAAACTAATTTGATTCATTGAAATATGAAATGATCATCATTGTTTGAAATAAATCAAATGAAAATATGAACTTATTATAATTTGGTGACCACCAAGAGTAGGATTTTTATAAAATAATCATAATGATGTTTTTGAAAGAGATCAATTTATTCAGTTTGACTTTTTATATCGGTAGACTTAAATCTCGTAAACTAGTTGGTTATTGTTATGTCGGGAAGTGTTTGACTATACGATTTAGTTTTATTTCATTCACATGAACTCATAACAAATAGGCATACACATTTGTTGCAAATAGCAAAAAGAAATAGGGATCATATCTTATAAAGTATTTGAGATATTTTTAAAATGAAAATATTAAAATATTAAGCTTACAAACTTACTTATTATGAAATTATATATTAAATACCTAAAATTAATGTAACTATAAACAACCCTACATGAAAAATGCAACTAATAAACAAATGGTACAAAATGTTGTGACTAACTATTGTGGCCATCATTTATTTGACATGATACAAACAAACAATATGTTTTCTAATTTTACAGTCATTTAGTTTAACCAAAGCGTAATAACCCTTTAATTACGTTAATATTTTAAGTGTAATTTTATACTTTTCTCTTTGTCGTTGTCATGTTATCTTCTCATCTTCATGCTTTTAACAAACACCTTTTGTTATATTTATTATCGTAAGAAACAATGATCGAGTACCTATTAACTCCATAATATTATCCACATTCATCACAAAAACATATAATCAAAAAATATTAGCCACCAAGAAATTTTATAGGTACTTCATCGTTATAACGCGCAGCCTTCGTCCTTGCTAGTTTTTATCATATGTCAGAAAGTTAGGTTATTAGTTTATGAAAGTTTTTTCAACAACAAAACACCCCATAATCTAATTACCACATATAAACACTTGTAGGTTACTAGATTTCCAATCTCTCACGTTTGCCATAACTTTCCATTTTAGTTACCATTACATCATGAATGCACAAATTCTACTTTCTTATCTCTTAACTCGACGAACAAGAAATAGTTCCTAAACATAGATAGTTTAGCCATGTGACTAGCAATAAGTTACAAACTTGGCTCAATATGATTTACGGGAAAACATATTTATTTACCCGACACGTGTTATGATATTTTCTCAAATGGTATGATCCGTGTAACTTTATCCTTGCTAGAAAAACATTTGCCTACAATACATTCTTTAAATAATATGTTCGACAAAAACTTTATAGATATGTCTAGAGTCTACCAAAATGGTGTTATTTTACATCCCATGTTAGCTAGGAACTGTAGAACCCATAAGTTATGACACAGTTATAGTTTTACCGACTAGGATCCTCTAATGTCAAAATGAACATGATGATCATGCGTTTATTGTGAGTGAGGAAGATAATGTAAAATATTATCACGACCTTTGCATTATTTTAAATCAATATACACTCACAACAAACCAACATGCCTATCATGTAACATTAGAGATCCTAGTCCTCTAGTTTTACCTACTAGTCAAATTCATCGAATGTTTCTACCGATGCAAAAATCAAATTGTTAGTTAGTATAATTGTTTGTTAATAGTTTTACACTTTTACCTACTAGTCAAATTGTTAGTTAGTTATTAAGTAATTGTTTGTTGATATTGTTTTGTGATATGTAAACATTGTTACCCGTGTTTTTTAATTGACAAACTAATATAATCTTATGTGCTTAAAACACATGACCAAAAAAACTAAATACATTAAGGCTATGAACTTGTCCAAAAACATATTGCATGTTTTGTGAGCTATTTTAAGAACATACTACTTTCAATGGTCACATTATCGAGACGAAATGTGAACAATATGACTGGGTGTACAATTTTTTTTAACCGTAATATAATGAGTTTAAGATACTAATTAAATAAGACTAAAAAACACTTTTTATAGACGGTCATTTAAGATGCATCTTAAAATCGATATTTCTTCTTAAAATTAACACTAAATCGAAAATCTAAAAGTGTCATTGGGCAACCAACGAGACCCCGCTTCTCTTCCCTCACACCATAACACTTTTTACTTAAATGTCACACCAACTTTCTTTTTTTATTTACTTTTCTTCACTTTTCACTCTTCACTTCTCTTACTTTTCACCCTCAACAGAATCACTCACTCATTTTTAGTAAAATATCTCACTTTAATACAAATATACTTTACAAAACAAGCACACACACTTACAAACCAAATAATTAATTATAAAAACATTTAAGGAAGGCTCACTTTTACACAATGCCCGAGTGAGAGGCTCACCTTTGGTCCTGTTTTTCCTTTGGCTCACGCACCACCAGAGCCCCGCAATAGAGTCACTCGTGATATGCACACAAACTCCTAGTGATGCTACCATTAAGAGCAATCTTATTAGAGAACACACGAATCCAACCAACAACATGTTATTGGCACATTTTGGGACAAATGGCATAGCCATAATGCATCGGTGGTGGTGCCATTCGACTCGTTAAGCAAACTACGGCCGCTATTCGCTTTTTCTTCTTTCTTTTAACGAGTATGTATTTTTGTGATGTGTTATGAGACCCAAATGCACTAATAATAGTTATGTATTGTTGGAAAGAAAGTGTTTTGTTATTGGAATGTCATAGGAGAAATACTAAAGTAACACATGAATAACATTAGTGTGTACGTGCATTCTCAACAAGTTTGTTTTCGACACGTAGGTATCCCCTAATGTTTACTTGTTGTCAATTTAAGAATATAACGAAAAAATTAGAGCAAAATCCGGGCGTCGCATGGCACGGGACCTGCTAAACGCACGGACTAGAATGGGCACTGCAAACGGCACTGGCTAAAACGGCACGGGCCAAACGGGCACATGTTATACAAATCGCTTAATAAAAGACCTAAAACAACGAAATAAATTCTCTAAACGCAATATCTTATTTATATTAAAAAAATTAAATATATTATATAAAAAATATTCTTTAAAACGATCGTAATTTTCTACAATTGAGAAAAAAATATGTGCCCATTTAAGTTTTCAATGGGCTATATGTGCCCATTTCAAAAAAAGAAGAGGGCTAAATGTGCCCAAATCTTTTAAAAATGTGCCCATTTAGCTTATTTTTTTGCTTTTGGACACATTTTGGCACCTCTAAAAAAAAATGTAAATAACGAGAAAAGGATACAATAATACACAGTGCCTATATAACAGACACGATGCACCTAGTACATTATTCCATTAGAGCAAGGTTTGTGTACCTTATATGAATGAGTGATGTATTTTTTTACCAATCTAGTCATACCATGAGTGTTCTTTTGACACGAATTCATGAACATGATGATCATTTGAGGGCACATGGCATTTGTTTTTAGATTGGGTAAATCGATATGACTTGAAACACTTCTTTTTGGTCCCCAACACAATTTCCATCAACATTAATTCATTACGAACCAAAAATTAAAAGTCCTTTCATGCATTAAATGGCTGGTACTGTACTACTTTCAATGCATTTGCTATTGGGGGTTCATCATCTTCTGCAAAATCTGGATGCATTTATATTTCGATGTATCTAGACAACATAAATGACCCATTTTGTTATTTTATACGTATTAAACTTATATAAAAGTTAGGAACAATACATATCACTCCTCGCTGGCGAGGTAAGTTTAAGAGGAAGAGATACATCCCAACTAAAAGAAAAAGTGAAAGAAGACGCAAAACGAGCAACATATTGAGCAAATTGGTTGTTATCTCGACTAGTCCACCAGAAAGACAAATCCATGTTCTTCGATCATAAACATATATCGACACAAGATTAGCACAATGCTCCATGATGGGACAATTTCTGTAGATGAAAGAGAAATATCTACCTTGTAGTCGGATTCAGCAATTGCATGGAACCAACCGTGAGGTGATGCAAGATTACACACCGAGTGTATTGATAAGACTTCAGCTTGAAGCCGAGATAATGCATGACAGGCACCGTATGCGTGTAAGATGGAACCAGAAAAATCATGTCCCGCGATAGCAGTAGCAGCTATAAAATCAAGTATTTAGAAGGCAAAACACGAGCAATTTATTTGAGAGGTTTACAAGTCTATAACTCTAAAATAGGTTAATTTTGTTGTATGTTTCTATACAAATTATCTTTCAAACATTTTTTTACTCAAATTCTTAAAATAATAGAGATAAAATGAAATGTTACAAATTTTCCTAATCCAACCAATTTTTTTAGCTTAAAGACATTATTTTAGTAATCTGATGGCGTAACCGGCACTCATTATCAATCTTTTTTTTTAAAAGGCAACAATTTTTTTTTTTTTTTTTTTTGAAAGTTTACTATTATTCACACTTAATATAACCAAAACTTAACAATTTTTTTGAAAGTTTACTATTTAAAAGGCAACAATTAATATAACCAAAACTTAACTGTACAAATAAACGGCGCCCCACCTCTTCAATCAAGATAATTGAATAGACTGGAAACCAAGCATAATTTGGCATGATTACTGACTAAATCTTGTATTAATTAAGTTCTCCTCAAGTAATTATAAATATACTTTAATAATCATATTGATAATGACTTTGGCTGATTAAGATTGAGAAGGAAAGGATTTAGACTAACTCAACTTTTGCATCCGCACAATATTTATATAATGAGCACATCCAAGAAAAATACTATCTGCTAAAAACAAACTTTCAATCAATTTATCATCAATTGCATTATTATCAGTATACGACATGAAGCTAGAATATATCTTTCGTTCGTTAAGGCCACCAGTCCTTTTTATTTATTTGGCTGCGCGTACATAAACTCGATCATGCTCGATTACAGTTTTTAACATCGAAAAGGGCCATTATTTGCATAGAGCATGAGGTCGACGTTTTGAAAGGTGAAACGCGTATTGAAATATTCTATATTTCTTTAATATATATCGAACAAACGAGAGATAAAAAGTACTAGATAGCTTGTTACAATGAAAATAATGCGTACATTATTAGCTGTAAAATTAGTATGAAAAGAGCTAAGTGATATTCATATTCAGATTCATATTCGTTTTCGTTTCATTGTGGGAGGGTCTATTCATCCACATTCGCAATTTGTATTTGATACAAATTAAATAATGCATTTTTTTTATTTTTTATTCTTTTTTGTCATTTTCTAATGCTCAATGTTGAAACTGAAGCGTGGTGCATAATACTTGCTATGTATCAAAATTATAATCCCTATTTACCATTTTGAAATGTCTCAAAATTATAATCGTTATGTCTCAAAATAATAGTCTCATGCTTCTATCAATCAATTGAAAGAAAATTTAATGGGTGTGAATTAGGGGTGTTCATCGGTTCGGTTATCGGGTTATTCGGTTCAGTTAGTTCGTTAATTTTTTTTCTGGGTATAACCGAAGACCGAACCGAACCGAAATTAAATTTGATTCAACCGAACCGAAAACCAAAAACCGAACCCCTATAACCGAAAACCGAACCGAATAACCCGAATTACATAATTTTAATTATTTTTTATTTAATTATATATATTTTAGCACAAAATATTTTTTCAAACTTAAATCATGTTATATTTATACTAAAAAGAGTTTTAGTGATTTTTTTCATATATATACATAGAAAAAATATATATTTTATATGAATTCGGTTTTCGGTTTTCATTGCCAAAACCATATCCAACCCGATAACCAAACATTTAGTTCGGTTCGGTTCGGTTTTGACCAATTCGGTTCACAAATTCGTTAAGTTATTTTCTTCGATTCGGTTTCGGTTTTGTTATGTGGATATTACCAATCCGTGAACACCCCTAGTACTGTGAATGATATAGGGATGGGCCTAAATTTTGAAATGGGTGTTGCACAAATATTTTTGAAAGGGTTCTTACACAATTTTTTTCCATCATAAGTACTAAAATTTGCAACATAATTTTTTTTTTTGTGTTAAACACAAGTTCTACTATAAAGAAATAAAGTAGCAAGAAATATTATAAGGGGTTGCACGTATTAAAAACCGATACTTTTTTAAATGGTCACGTCAACTTTTTGAAAATGGAGGGTTTTACCTAGTTTGAGTGCGTCTGGTGGTGGTTCAAAACCCAATTAGTCGGCCAAAAGGTCTGAAATCATGGTTAAAAAGACACTTTTGAAAACAAGTACACTTCGTGACTCAATATTGGACGCCGCCACACCTGGCTCTCATATGAGTCCGTTCTTGAAGTGATTATTAATTGATTGTAAAATGTAATGGTTCCATTTTTCTTAAACCGTATATATTTTTTTATCTTGAGACAATAATTTTAAGATGAAAGGAGTGATAACTAGAGATAATTGTTTTATATGTGTATTCTAACATCATATCAAGCAAAGCAATAAATCATTAACCAAGTAATTCCTTAGAATCGTGCTCTAGCCTGTGAAGTAATTAAGAAGAACTAAAAAGCTTAATTCCTGTTTGGCGCAAATAATCTGGATAAGGTCACACTTGACACATCAATTGTTCCAAAAAAATACAAGGGTTTTATCCGATTTGTGTCTATATTACAGCGGACTCAAACTTAGTTAATTACTTGGCCGAACGGTCGAAAACATGCATGGTTATCAAAAAAGGAGGAAAAAAAGAACTAAAACATGCTACAACTATAACAACCTTGTCTTATAAACGTTTTACAAAACGTACAAAGCAAGTATAAGATTAGGAATAGAATTTACAAAGTTGACGAAGATGTACACTTTGTAATTGGTTCCCCATTTTCTGCACTTTTTTTTTCCTTTAAGAATCTTAACAAGTTTAAAAACTCAAATAATCGAATATCAACATAAGACAATTCTTACAAACTCCAACGACATTGTGTTAAAATATTGGTTTTACTTTAAAAAAAAGTCAATGTTAAAGTTAAATCTTGAATTCTTAATTACCTAAAATAGCATAGAATGATGGCTTGACTCCGAAGCTTTTTAATTAGGTGCATGATGCATATATAATTCCATTCCATGCACTACAACAATATATTCCAACTTTTTCAGAGTGCCCATTTCATGTCCAACAACAAGCTGCATTTAATTACCTAAAATAGCATAGAATGATGATGGACCGGGGTCATTTAAAATATATTGAAAAAATCGATGTTTTTTATTAAAATAACACTACATGGAAAATCCATAGTGTCCCGGTCACCCACGGGACCCCGCCTTCCGCCCCTGCGCACACGTGACAATATATATGTTCATAGAATAGACCATCACGAGAATATGAAGCTGTCTGATGAAATTTCGCCTTTTCGACAGCAATGTACTTTATTTAAAAGAATATGAACGAGTTATGCAGATTCTTGAGCCTTTTTTTTGGCCATTTTAAGAAGTGGAATGAGGAAATGGATACATCCAAAGATGCCAAAGTGAAGAGCAAAAGAAAAAGAGCTAAACAGCTGGGAAAGAAAAGGGATTTAATTGGCACATAATATATGGGACCCTGATGTTGCCATCTTTGGCTCATGTAACTTCAACTCTAATTATGGATTATATAACTATGAGTAGGATCAATGAGAAATAAATGTAGAATAAGAAGAATGGTAAGTAACTACAGTCGCACATTTTAGATGCACTTACAAAATAAGATACATCTATCATAAAATAAATTTTCATTTAAAATATGTGGCTACAAACATTTCTCATTCTTCTTATTCCATTTTCTCTTCTTAGTAGATCCATTATTTAAAGTGCACATTAACTAGCTAGAGCATCTATTAATTATGCTAACTAGTTTTGAAAAGGACAAAAATAGTTGTTGAGTGAGTGGGTGGGTGGGACTTGTTAATCACTTGCTTGAGATATTAATTTGTAAAAATGAATGTAGCTTATAAACTAGGTCGGATCACTTGAGCGAGGTATATGTTGTTTGAAACTTTTTTCGGCATCGAATGTCAAAACGTGTTTGCAGCTAGGAACAGAACCAGAGTGAGTACATATATTCTCAACTTTTATCACATAATGACAAAAGAAAAAAAACGCTAACTATTCTTTAAAATACGTGATTTTTAGATTATTTTATTTCAAGTTTTTCTTTAGCTAATAGCAGTTTTAAGGGCGTGATTAAGAGATAAATAAATTATCCAATCAAAATGTAGTATTAATCCTTTTGTTCTTTTTTTAGGCAAAAATGTATATATCCCTCCCAAAATAAATAATTGCATATATATCCTTTGTACAAGTTTTTTATGCACATAATACAATGCTTTTTATGCATGCTTTGGATATATATGCAATTTGCATTTTCGGAGACATATACAAAAGCCCCTTTTTTTTAAGGATAACATTCATCATTTTTGAAAATTTTATCAAATGATAATTATTCATAACGGGTGTGTAATGATAATTTATCTCCTAACCACGCCTTTAGAGCTTTAATAGCCAAACCCATTTATATATTATTGCAAATGTTTTAAAAGAATATCTTAAAGCTTTTAGAAAATCTCGCAAGTTATAAAGTTATGATTAACAAATTGGCTTTGCTAACAACAACTATTAGGGTTGTTGTTTACTAATTACTGAAATTTATGTTTAGACATTACAGAATGTTTAAACAAAATCATTCAAAATCATCAACAATTTGTTAGAATATCTCAAACACAAAGACAATATATTCTCACTATTATTATATTAGAAAATGCTAAAACCTATCTTTGATTATATCTTAATGTAAACAAATTTTGTCGATTTATTGTTAATAAAACTTTAAA
>OU343218.1:221396446-221412517 GCA_910596185.1 Chrysanthemum makinoi
TATCTTTTCTAACACGATGGCATCACTTTTTGCACGACGGCACCACTTGATATGAGGGAGGGGTGTTTTTGGTGTTGTGGTGGATTTTGATATTATGGGAAAAGATTGTGATGAGGCACCACTATTTCCAATGGCACGAGCGGGACGACTCCACCACACCTTATGCTCTAAAACATAAAACAAGTTCACAAAAAGTTGAGAACTTGTATGAATTACTCTATAACTATTGAAATTTCTCAGTTAAGTTTTATGTTTATTCTTATTGTATGTTTAGTAGTTGATTGTGGGGGCTTTTGTGTCAAGTAAGATATATTGGACTATGAATGCATGATTGCTATGATCAAGGGATTGCTTATATCAAGCTTGGAAAGTATCTTGGACAATTAATGTTTGATTGTTGTGATTGAGGGATCAAAGATGGCAAGTGGTATATCTTCTAGCTATAAAAGCCACGCTCCTCCTGATGAGAAGACACATAAATACGACACACTTCAAGAGAATTTCATCTCTTAGTCTTTCTATCATCACAACCTGCGTAAATCATTCACTGATTATAATCATTCTCATATTGTTATAAGGTTGTTTATCTCTTTGATATTCAACCTTTTGCACTGTAATCGTTCGACTAGTGATAATCATTCAGCTACTTATCTTTATATCAAATGTGTTGTGTTACTTCTGGATCCATCAAGATCTGGTTAAGTGCTGTTGGTTCTATTATTTTCACAATAACTAACTGCATTACATTTATGAAAACCAAGTTTTCGATCAAAATTGATGCCAACGAACGCGTTGTAAAGTTAAATAATTAAATATAAATGTTGTATTTATTTATTTATTAAACGAAATAACTAACAAACGTTAAGTAATTAATGTAATGGACTAACGCTAAAGGTATTTGGAAAAGTACTTAATTGCAAAGATTGGGAAGGTTCCGGAATCCCTAAGGGATACCATGAACTGATCGGCCAAGGAAACAAGGAAACAAAGACCAACTTGTTCACCAAGTTTGCTTGGGTATATATACAAGGCTAGGGGTCTTGTTTTTCCATCTCTTATGCTCATTGCTAAACCCTAAAAATTGTTTTGTGTGTGTTTCTTCTCCAAACCGATCGTACAACCACAAGGGGTGTCGATCCAATCTTTTTCCACAAACCAAGTTATTTTGTTTGATAAAACTAGCATTACTTTAATTCGGTTTAGTATGTGTGTACAAGAACATAGTAATAACATACTTTTGTTATTATCTTGGATTGAATTACAAAACGGTAAGAGGTAATTCATATAATCCTAACTAAATCAAATTAGGGTTCATCCGTTGTTAGTTTGTGGATTTGATTCTTGTTCGCTAGAATCAAGAAAGGTAATTATATTTTTGTTTATGTTAATTAATTATTCGTTAATCTTTTCTATACGCTTCCGCTTGAATACTTTGATGTTTTGTGGTTATTTATTTGAATGTTATGTTATTTAATTCCAACAACTTGAACATGCCATACCGCAATGACTAGAAAGAAACCCGAACGTAACCAAATAGCGACATTTAAGATCGATATCCATAAGCCCAAACAATTACATTCAATTATCAGTATTCCAAAGATAGTTGACCTGTAAAATATCTACTAAAAACTATATAGTAACCATTTAAAGGACTAGACGAAAATTGCGCCTAGCGGCACGATGTCTAGTTTCCTGCAAAGTTCGATGACCCATAAGTTTTTCAACAAACTCGTATTTGTAGCATTAGAGAATCGTTTTCACACCATACCCTGATACGTGGTTGCATAGCAGCATAAATATATAGTGTTTTAAAAAATTATGTGGAGTCGATCTAAGTGTGTGAGTATATTTTCTAATAGGATTGTTTTAAGTTAATAAGATTTTTAGCAATAATAGATTCAAGCATTACAAAAAGCAACGGTATTATGTAGTTGGCAATATTATATTGTAGTTTAGAGGTATAGCCAACATGTGTGACCGCTTTTTCTTGTTTTGTCAGTAATTTAGTCAGTGATAACTATTTTTTTTACATGTGTAACGTTTATCATTTGGTGTGTGTCTTTTAAAATTGTAACTTTGCAAATTGGATATCACCATATAAGATTATTTTGTACTATCAATTTGTATAGATATTTATGCATTGTTCAAAGCTATTTGTTTGAGGTACAAATAATTATCGCTAAAAGATAATACTATTTATTTTTTGTGATTTTAATAAACTTACATAACATTATTGATACATTGGACAAAGGGCTATACAATATATATTAACTTTTAAACGACGATTCATATATGCTAGTCCCTTAAATGGTGCAAGAGCAACATTTTTTAAAATAACATTATACAAATGACAAATTACATGTGTCAAAGCAAAATAAACCAAAAACTACAATTACTTGGTCTCTCCTTTCAAAAAATTGTCACGGGTTCCACAACTACTTCATCATTTCTCATATAATTTTGTCAAATTTGAAACCCGATTTCACCGGATGGTTCAACTGGTTGAACCGTTCCGATAAAAAAACATGTCGATTTAAACCGAGTCAAACCGATAGGTTGGGTCGAAAAATGTCAAATTAAACCGTCACCGCCGGGTTTGAAGCGCCCCGGTCAACCCGTATCGGTTTCAACATGTCAACCCGGTATCGGTTTCAACGGGTCAACCCGGTATCGGTTTCAATTGGTTGTTTTTAATTTGATAGATGTGCTTTTAATTGGGTGTACAATGTGAATAAATTATTGTACTTTTAAGTAATGGGGTGTTTTAATAAGAGTATTAATTATATTATTTATTTCTCTCTCTATTGACCATGTTTTCAACATTCAACTTTCTAAGTGGTGATTGTCTAGTGAGCATGACTGTGAACCCGTCCTGAACCTGGTCATGACCCCTTCTACCCGCTTGAAACATACGAAAAGCTGCACCTTGACCCGTAAGACCAGTCCTCTAAAGTTGGGGTTGCCAAAATCAACCGAGCAGAAGTAAAAATCTGTTCCAAATGGACTCTTTCAATCACCAAACACAATCTAAATGCCTTCGTCAAATGTCACCGCTGCAGCCTCCTCTGGCTAGCTGAACCGCATAACCAGTAATGCCACTAACCATGTTACAAATTGCATATGTGGTTTTTTGTTATCTGCATTTAGTGGAGTTAGAACAAGTGTAGCTGCTAGAGATACTTGAAGTGAAATTGAGAAAATGTGGGAAGAGAGATTGTCACAGTTGCGAAAAGCGGTTAAGTTTGATATTCAGCTCGAGTTGTGATATGACGTTGTTGAAACTAGGGAATGATTATAAGGAGCTTGAAGTGGTGTTGAGGGAAATGGCGCCTAATGGTCGACTGTTCTTGTGTGTTCGGGTGCCTTATAAAAAGTAACCAAATGGCTTAATACATGTATACATTGTGAATTCCTCAACTATAACACTAATAATACAACTATTGTACCAAGCATCGTACAAGATGAAGAGTTAACAACATAATACAGCTATTATACTTTGCAATAATAATACACAAACAAAAAATCGGTAACTCGATCAATTCTAACTTTCAATCTTTGGTTTGCTGTATTCCCACCAATAACTTTGATTATTTTTCTGTTATTGCCTGTGATAAACCTATACATTCTCACTCAGAATTAACTTTAGTATAAATAAGCTAAATCTGAACCAAATATGGACGATATATGTTTCTTAACATCTTATATCTTTGGATATTTTTTGCGAGAGTAATATAGTAACCCATTCATCGAGGATATTCCACTCCAAGTGCATTGTCAATAAATAAGTGTATTTGAGTTTAGTATGAATTTTTAATCATAACTTGAAAAGAATAAATCAATATGTAAAATGAAGACCTAGGTTGCACGGACACGGACACGGACACCGACACGGACACGGCGATACGGCAAAATCTAAAAATGAGAAGAATAAGAAGGGATCCAGTAAGAAGAAAAAACTAAAAATGAAAAGAATAAGAAGGATTTCTAGCCACACATTTTAAATAGGGAGGAGAATTTTATGGGGAGATGATCCATTTTTGTGATTGCATCTAAAATGGAGGTTGTAATTTCTTCTTATCATTCTTATTTTAATTTTTTTCTTTTATTTGATCTTTAATTTTATATATATATATATATACATACATACATACATACATATATATATATATATATATATATATATATATATCAAGGCTTTATTTGAACACTTTAAAATGGTGAAAAATAGGTACCAATAACGAAGTGATAAGTGGCATTTAACTAACAAATAAAAAGAAAAATAAAAGTAAAATAAGAAGGGTATTATAGGTATCTAATACACCCTTCACATATAACTTAACACCACAACAATCATATCATCAAAAACCTAGCCGTACTTTTGGATCTAGTAATTTCTCTCTCCCAAGCATCTCTAACATCTCTCACCAAAATACGATCAAAAACACCACCATCTTTAGATTTAATAAATTTATTTTTTCCCCGGATCCCATCTCAAATCCATTTGCTTGTGGTCGCCGCAGTTACCATTTTCGGATGATGACACGCTTCCGCCATGTTCAACCCCTTTTTAAAAAAGTTCCAAATCCGTGTCCAAGCCGTGTCCGCCCAAACATCACGTGGGACACGGTGACAGCGCGTCGGACACGTGTCCGAGCCGTCCCAGGCGTGCGGTCCGTGTCCGAACGGTCCGACAATCGCCACGCCTTTACCTTGTCCGTGTGCTTCCTAGATGAAGACTAATAAGATTCAATTACGACAATAAAGGTATTATTATTATTACTCTTTGAGCTAGAACAACTTGCACGGTTACTTTTTAAAAGGCTAAAAGCTCTTTTTATCCCACATTGATTGAGTAAGGAGAAAGTTTGCCCCGTGATATATTGTGGTGCATATGGTTGTGTAAATGGAGACTTGTATAATGTTGTTATCGTGTTGTGTTTGAGGTTGTTTAATTAAAAAAACTTCGAGCACTTCCGCTTTCAATTTATATAAAGTCTCCAAATTTTTGTCAATCATGAACTAATTTTTTTTTCAATCATACTTATGGTTTGTATCGGGAACAACTTTATATCAATACAATTCAAAAATCTTTGTTATAAAACCTTTGAAACAAACATCTGCATAATTTTAACGACTTTACCAACAACCTTATTGATACACCTTTGAAACAAACATTCAAACATTTTTGATGTGCTTATCAAAGAACCTTAATACCTTATCGATACATTAACACCTTTAAAACTTTTCAAGAACTAAACAGGTAATTTATCCTACTAAACAAGTATGTTGAATACATCAACAACATTGTTACGAGCAACCTTATCAACAACACCATTTTACTTGTTTCGAAGAGCATGTTGAAAACTATATGTTTTAAGTAATAATTTAACATTTGTAACATCATGTTGGATTCAGACGTCTATATTTCATGTGTTCAAATTTTATAATTTATAGTGTTTCTGAGAATATGAAACAAAGTAAATGTATTTATTTATTTTTTTAGTCAATGCAATAAAGCCTGTTCAAGATGTGCATTGGATCTTGTTATTAGGAAAAGAGTGCTCTTGATCATGGAGTTCATTTTAGTTGTATCTTCTTTGCCTTTTGGCTAAGAATGGTCAACTCTAGCCTTCAAAGTTACAAATTCACGATTTATAGTTGTTGGAAATGTTTCATTGTAGTCTTTTTTTGTTGTGGCTATTGAGCAACTTCATTTAAAGCTTGTATTAAGTTTTCAATCTCACATGGGCCGGACAAAAGAAGTTTTGCTAGATTATATTGTATGGTGTGTAGAGAAGAGATCTAGTGAGAAGTAATAGTCGAATGAGAAGAATGAGAAATTTTTTTAACCATATATTTTAAATAGAAGGGAGAATTTTAAGGGGAGATGCATTTACTTTTTTTTTAGTTTATGATATATAAAATACAATAAAACATAAAGACATCAAGAGTACACAAATGAAGACTTAAAGATCATAACAAATAAATAATTAACTGAAAGTATGCGTAACGCACCTCTTGCGAATGTCAAATCCCTCGAGCAAATCAAAACAACCCTCGAGCAAAGCAAA
The DNA here is from genome assembly GCA_910596185.1 of Chrysanthemum makinoi. Classification (NCBI taxonomy): domain Eukaryota; kingdom Viridiplantae; phylum Streptophyta; class Magnoliopsida; order Asterales; family Asteraceae; genus Chrysanthemum; species Chrysanthemum makinoi. The sequence continues at coordinate 221,402,518 of OU343218.1, forward strand.
ATAAAGAAGTACTTATTGGTGTAAGAATAATGTCTTACAACCACGCCTTGTACAATACGATTAACCAAACCAATCGTTTATCTAGATCTAACACAAGTCCTCGTTTAAGAAAAACAAAACCAAACTCCCTTACTAATGGGGTGTTCGGCCGAAAATGGGACAAGAGAGAGGAGAAGAGAGATCTAGGGTTAATTCAATGCACAAGTGTATGAAACCCTAGAACCTAACCTCTTTATATACTAGTAGATGGAATACTTTGGGAACAAGTTAGGGATTGGGTTGGGACAACCCATTGTGGCCGGCCATAGGACAAGCCCACAAGAAAACCCATAACTTTTTCTTTCAAGATTTTCCATCATTAGTCCTTTCTCTTTTCATTTAACGGTCGTTAGTCATTTTTCCGTTAAATACTTAACGATCGTTAACCGACTTAATGTGCAATAATTAATCGTAAATATAAACATTAATTATTAACTTTAATTCTCATTCGCTAATGTGTGCAATCCCGTGGTCACGAGTTCGAATCCATACATTCACATGTTTGTAAATATATACATTTCCAACAGTTCCCACTTGGATATGTTTACAAAACGTGAAATGACATTGGTTAGCGTCTAGCAACACGCCAATGCCCCCGCATAACTCTGTATGGTTTTCTGGAAAAAACCAAGTTTGATGATTCATCATCATATTCATCCTTTTGTTTCTAATACCATGTTAATAAGAATATGGATCTCAATCATTTCTTAATTAACTATTCTGTTTCTCGCTTTATGTGATTGATTAAGATTACCAATCCTTCCGAACATATTCCGAAGACCTTGGGTATGGCCATACAAACATCTTAACAATCCTACGAGGGGCCTAATAGTATTATACTTCAAAATAAATTTGAAGGAAACAAATCCCATTTTGACTACAAGAGGATTCATAAATTTCTCAACACTTCTGAAAACAACCCTTATAACTACCGTTATTGTAGCGATTGCTTCACAAAATGCACTACATCCATGACATATCTCTTGTATCTCAAGTCAGAGGATAAATATCCATGATATACTTAATGACTAAGATCCATAAAGTATCATCATGGGGGTGGGATAAGTCCTATACTCAATTCATTGAATATCATCTGAAATTAGTCATGCTACACATCAATATACTTTCAAGTATATTCTAACTAATACTCAGATTTGTCTTAATTCAATATCATTCCCATGTTATTGATTGACAACGGACTATTTAGAATAACTTAAGTTATTCAAGGAATTAAACATGCAAATATAGGATAACATCATAATAAATGAATAATAAACATAACAAAATACTTTATTTCATTTCAATAATAATGTTTACAATATCCTTTATCCAAATACTAAATAGATCAATGCATGATAATTTTTAGTTAATGAATTTTGCCACAAGTCATGCATCTCATACTTGTCGACAAGGCATAATTTCAACTAACTTTGATCTATAAGAATTTTGAGAATACTTATTTCAAAAATTCAATAAGTGAATTTCTTGTATGTGTTTACACATATCTTGATATTGTCATATTATTCCATAAGGTGCGTGACAACCTGAACCACCTTTATATGACAATCATCTTTCAAAACTTTTAAAGTTTAAAGTATTCTTTATTCTTTAATGTATAATGCAACTATGCTCTTAGATGAGCATAACTAGTCAACATGGTCATCATCAAGGATACCGTGACTAGAATTGAGTGTCATCTCAATTATACTAGCATCATTGTGTACAACAATATGCTCTTTAAATATCCGTAAACTTTTGAACAGTTCTAGTGTAATGTTGGTGCCTACCAAAACTCAAGTTTGTTGGCAATGACAATTATGAAACAATTGTCATATAATCATCCATAGAATCTAGGATCATCTCCAGATTGTGGAATGTGATTCTAAATCCAAACATATTCCTTTAAAATATTTATTATACTAACAACTTTCAATGTTGTCAAATCATCTTGTAATCAAGCATGACACAACAACTTTATACACAACATGATGTTCATGATGAATCTTCAAGTTAAACTTTAAGATCTCATCTATCTTGTCAAAGATATGTATTCATCATGTTCTATTTGACTCATTTATTTACCGCATATGTTTATAATAATAAACATATATTCCAAAGTTATATATATTATTTCCAAATCTTACAAACGAAGTTTCATTCCCAACTAAAACTTAATTTAAGTGGAATGTAGTTGCCCATACAACATATAAGATTTAAGAAAAATAAATAATACACCCACTAGCTTTCAGGAATACTTATGAGCAATCTTATTTTAATTATTAAATCAAACATGGATTTAATATTAAAAATAAGAAACATCTCCTAGATGCTTGCATATATCCATTCATAGATTCTTGCAGTTTGTACATATCCAAGGATTATTTGAATTCATAAAACTTTTTGTATTACTCATCGTCCTTGCAAAAGTAATTTCACAACAAAGAGTTATGACATTCATTGTCAAAATTTCATATCAATGAAACAAAGTATGACAATTATAATCTTTATACTTCTATTTAATGTATATAGGAAAGAATATTCAATCATAGTTAATTGCTTAAGTATGATTGATATTATTATCACTAGACATACATTAAATACATGTACAATATTGTCCATATGATTTCTACACAAAGATTTAAACCACTAGGGTTTCCATCCTTTGAAGAAACTCATTTTCATTATTAAGATAAACCAAGTATCTAAAGTTGATTATCTTTATGGACAGATCTCTACATTTATAGTATGATTGATTTTCCACAATTCAACATTTGGTAAATTTATCATTATGATTAACAAGCTTACCATGATCCTCAGAACTCATATTCCTCAGATATTAAATATCTCGAGATATCCTTACGATCTATGAATGACAACTCCATCATATTAAGGTCTATGATTTTCATGTTTAGCCTCATCATGATATTTGCTAGTGCATTTTAGAAGTTTGTGTATTTTGTAATTCAATCTTTCAAGATCTAAACAAAACTCCCACTTGCCTTTAAAAATTTAAAGATTACCTTTAAATAGTTTAGCAAGTAGAGCAACAATACATTGTTCTCTTTTGGGATATTACAAAAAACATTGACAGTTCCTAACATTAGTTTGTTACAACTCACTCTATAAGTAGTTTAACAAATTCAGAACTTCATTTATAAGACTTAATGTGATTCATCGCATTCCATAAACAAATGGTGTCTTATTGAGTATATTCAATCTATACTCAATCTACTAACCTTGATAACTTTTGGAAGAAACTATAGTTATCTTGAATCAAATAATGCCAATGGTTTTGATTCTTTTCAGAACATACCACCAAAAAAATACTTAGAATTAATATTGTAAGAAAATCTAACAATATTTTATATAACCATCTACTCTTTTGGCTTACCTATTTACCAACAAAGTAAAACTTAATGGTACAATAGAATTACCAAGTCAATTGCATGTATTATAACACAAATATTTTGACCAAGTCAAAAGACATATTAGTTATAATCCCACTATACGTTATAAGTCATTGATCAACTCATTGACTTCATGCATATGTCTTAAAACATAGCAAGTTAACGTCTTACTTTATATTGTAAGTCTTGTATTAAAAGACTTCATGTTTGTGACTTTACAAAATCATAAACATTTATAATTAAAGTAATTATGAACACCACCTCGGTTTCAATTAATATTTCAAGTTAATATTTACTACATATATTTAAGTCATTCAACGAGTACTCAAATTCAAGGTAGTATTAGATTACTTCATTTAATTATGTCATTCCATGAAATGTTCCATGTAAGAAACTGAAGAATCATCCATGCTCGTTCTCACGACACGTAGATATTTTGCCTTGGGCTACAATCTAGTTCACGTTCTCACGTAACATAAATTGTAACTACAAGTGTTTCTTAAATATTGAATGACATAAATATTTAAAATAAAGTAGTCTTTGTTATCATCTTGACACATGTTCTTAATAGGGCAATCATACATATATAAATGTATACTTCCTATTAGAACGTTATTCTCTTACTTTACAGTCAAGAGAATTTTTTTAAATCATATTAATATGTGTTGTACCTTGCACACAATAAGATTTCTCCCACTTGAGCATAGAACAACATCATGTAGCATATAAACAACACGATACACGTTCGTTTATTTGATTAATATGATTTGTGTCATAGATATAACAAGTAGATGTAGAACTATATTGTTTAGTAAGGAAACGCACACGACTATCCTTAAAAACATAAGTGTCTACAATTGGAAAGTAATTATCTTTGAAGATAACTGGTTACTACACAGAAATAAGGCTTGTAGCTCCCACTGAATTAGAAATCATTAAAACAACTTCTTATTCAGTAATGCAACACAAATGCTCCCATTGAATCTGACAACATTGTAAGTGTTGCATAACCAGTGAAAACAACTTGCTTGCTTTTTTCTTTCCTACACTTTGAAGAACCATAACGAATCATTACTAAGGTAATAAAAGGTGTATTCTACTATATGAATGATAGGTTATCCATCAATGTTATTAACTCGAAAAATTGGGTATGCAATTTCTTCCTCAACGGGCCTACCATCCCCATACTGGTATGTAGTACCCTTAAAGGCTAAAGCAAAACAACTAGATAAAAATATGCTAGTTTGCCTTTTACCAATTTTTACGGTAATTAGTCTAGCTTCTAATCTAGTAACTCATATACATGTTTTCCAGTTAACCAACATTCATGTTGTTACAAAGGATTCATTCACCAAATAAGATGTGCAATTCATTGCTAAGAGTTACATTAGAATCTAGACAATTCAAATGTTCCTATTATACCTTTCTCATTCATGAAAAGGAATAGGATTGAGTCTCTTCTCCCATGGAAATGAGACTTCGTTTGTCTTATCAGTAAATTATTCTCGATCAAACATTTGTTTGAAAGCAGAGTGAATCAATTTACTAAACAAAGACTAAACCACGTTTACGGTTAAATGTTTCATTTATACATTCAAAAGAATTACAAAATTCAATTTTAGTATTTTCGATAATTAACCTTTTCAATAAACAATTAAGTACCCAAGGTTCATATTCATATAACCAATTAATTATTATTGAAAACTAGGATCCAAATTGTCATAATTTCATCACGTCAGTTGATCTGCTAGTAATGAACCTTATACAAAATGGTAGAGCTTTTGCTCAATTGCCAATTTCAATTGCAATTCCTAGATTTATGGGATTTACATATAGCCAATATCAATCGCCATGTAAACATGTTTTATCCCATCTTATGCCTTGAGTTGCCGGTTCTCACTACAAAACTCAATTAAGTTATCCAACTTAAGAAACTGCAAAATCGTCCATGCCCGATCTCACGACACGTGGACATTTTACCCTTTGATTACGATCTAAGTCACGATCTCACGAAAATAAAAAGTAATCTTAGGTGTTTCCGTTTCGTTGGATGGCATATAACTTAAATTAAAGGGTAATAATTTTGATGTCAATTCAAATATGTACAAAGATGTCTTGCATTCATCTTTGTAACATTGGTTTTATTAAAACATTTATATCTTGTTTTAATGTATAAGCTTTTCATCATCAAACTTTAATTGAGGTATTGGGTTCACCAATCAAGGAATTTAGTGTTAATTATCATCCATTATTCCGTTTCGTTGGTGGGCAAGCAAACAAGAAAGTCATTTCCATTAATGACGACGCACAAAGCAAACACGACCATTGGAGCTCGTTCACGATGATTTATGCGGTCCGATCACACCGTCAACGAAAGGTCAAAATCGGTACATTTTCACACTAATTGATGATTTTTCATGATATATGTGGACTTTTCTTTTGAAGGAGAAAAGTGAGGCGTTTTTACACTTCAAGAAATTCAAAGCTTTGGCGGAGAAGGAGCTCGGAAAGTCTTTGAAGGTGTTTCGAAGTGATCGAGGAGGAGAGTTTACTTCGCTCGAGTTTAATTCCTTTTGTGATATAAATGGAATCAAACGACATCTTACCGCCCCATATTCACCACAACAAAATGGAATTGTGGAACGAAGAAATCGAACACTCATGGACATGACACGAAGTATCATGAAGGCAATGCATGTTCCAAATTATCTATGGGGAGAAGTCAAGACACTCTACAAATTTGATCAACCGCATTTACACAAGAGTCCTTGGTGATACAACTCCGTACGAAAAGTTGTATAAAAGAAAACCGAATTTGGAGAACGTTCGCATCTTTGGGTGTCTAGCATATTTGAAAGTTGAACCGGTGAATCTTAAGAAGTTGGATGCAAGATCAAGACCACTAGTGCATCTTGGTTCTCAACCGGTAATGAAAGCTTATCGGCTTTTTAACCCGACTACACAAAAAATAATCGTAAGTCGAGACGTTATTTTTAACGAGACCAAATGGTGGGATTGGGACAAAGAAGCAGATATCGACAATGAAGAACCGGGGTCATTCATAGTTCCATGGGACTATCCAGAAGATAAGGCGAGAAACCAAGGAGATAATGTAAGCAATGATCAAACTGAACCGATTGAATCGGATCACCAGATTGAAGACTGAGTACAAGTTCAAGACAACGAGCAACCAAGTCCGGTCAACAATAACGTGAACAATGTCCAAAACCAAAGGCCCACGAGAACAAGGAGACTTCCAACTCGACTGCAAGATTTTGTGCTTAACCTTAATAATCTTGATGAACTTCTCCTAATAACGAATGACGAACCAGTATCGGTTGAAGAGGCAAAGAAAGAACCAGAGTGGGTCAAAGCCATGAATGCAGAGATCAATTCGATCAACAAGAATAACACTTGGATTCTAGTAAACAAGCCTATGGGGGTGAAGGTGATTGGACTCAAATGGGTGTTCAAATGAAGAAAAATGCACGGCACTATCATTAAATACAAGGCAAGGTTGGTTGCTAAAGGGTACGTGCAACAACCTGGTATTGATTTTCAAGAGGTATTTGCACCGGTAGCTCGAATCGAAACCATGCGGTTTCTCATTGCCTTAGCCACTACAAATGGGTGGGAGCTTCACCACTTAGATGTCAAAACGGATTTCTTACACGGAGAGTTGAAGGAAACCGTTTATGTCACAACCGAAGGCTATAAGGAAGGGCAACGAGCATAAAGTGTATCGCCTTAACAAAGCACTTTATGGACTAAGACAAGCACCTCGAGCATGGAACACGGAGCTTGATGGAATTTTGAAGGGGATGAAATTTCACAAGTGCATGAAAGAACCATCGTGTACCGAACCGAGAAGGAACTAACTTGCTAATTTTAGCAATTTATGTTGATGATTTATTTGTCATGGTACAAATTTGAACATGATCAAATGGTTCAAATTCGAGATGTCCAAGAACTTCGACATGTCAGATCTTGGAAGATTGACTTACTACCTGGGCATTGAAGTCAAGAAAGAAGAATCGGGGATTACGATAAACCAAGAATCCTATGCTCGATGCATTCTAAGGAAGCCGGTTTACAAGACCAATCCAACTCACATTCCCATGGACCCAGGAACCAAATTGTCAAAGGCCGAAAATGAACCCAAAATCGATCCGACACAATATCGAAAGGTGGTAGGATACCTTAGATATCTCTTGCAAATAAGACCCGATATGGCATATTCGTTGGAGTTGTTAAGCATACATGCAAAGTCCAAGAGAATCACATGGCTGTGCAATTAAACGCATTCTAAGGTATTTACGGGGAACAACGGGATACGGAATTAAGTACGAGAGGATGGGACAAAACAAGATTATTGGTTATAGTGATAGTAGTCACAATGTTGATCCGGATGACGGAAGAAGCACAACGGTCACATTTTTACTATGGGTTATCTCCGATAACTGGTGTTCAAAAGCAAGATACCGTTGCTTTATCATCTTGGGCGAGTTCATGGCACCACGCGGCGCTTGTCAAGCAATATGGCTTCGTGGATTTGCTTGGAGAAATTATGAACAAGACTCGAGAAGGTGGTTCTTAGGGTTGATAACAAGTCTGCTATCGAACTAACAAAGAATCCCGTTTTTCACGGAAGGAGTAAACACATTCACACGAGGTTTCATTTCATTCGCAATTGTGTTGAGAACGAACAGGTGGAGGTGAAGTACATTCCTGGTGAGAAACAGAAGGCGGACATTCTCACGAAACCATTGGTTCGAACCAAGTTCAAGGAAATGCGGAGCTTGATTGGAATCAAAGACATCTCTAGAAGGTACCCGATGTGCGACTGAAGGATTTACTCGATGGGCGAGACATACTATTGAAAAAGGAATATTCAAAACCGAAGGAGCAAACGACTTCGTTCCACCATTTTGATTAACACTATGTTTCAAAATGATGCATAAAGGTCACGATTTATTTACTCATTGTGAACTACAAACACCATTAAGATTTTAATCCCCTCATAAAAGTGATAGAAGCCACCTTTTAAACACCAAACACAATCTAAATGCCTTTGTCAATTGTCACCGCTGCAGCTTCCAGCGGCTAGTTGAACCGTGGAACCGGTAATGCCACTAACCATGTTAATAACTAATAATAAATTTATAATAAGGTATCGTAGTAAATTACAGAATAATACACACTCTTTGATATTTATAAAGTCAAAAAGTCAAGAAATTGTTTGATAAACAACATCTAAATGCCTTTGTCAATTGTCACCGCTGCAGCCTTCAAATGCTAGTTGAACCGTGGAACCGGTAATGCCACTAACCATGTTAATAACTAATAATAAATTGATAATGAGGTAGCGTAGTAAATTACACTATAATACACACTTTTGATATTTATAAAGTCAAAAAGTCAAGAAATTGTTTGATAAACAACATCTAAATGCCTTTGTCAATTGTCACACGCAGTCCAAATCGGCTAGTTGAACCGGAACCGTAATGCCACTAACCATGTTAATAACTAATAATAAATTGATAATGAGGTAGCGTAGTAAATTACACTATAATACACACTTTTGATATTTATAAAGTCAAAAAGTCAAGAAATTGTTTGATAAACAACATCTAAATGCCTTTGTCAATTGTCACCGCTGCAGCTTCCATCGCAGTTGAACCGGAACCGTAATGCCACTAACCATGTTAATAACTAATAATAAATTGATAATAAGGTATTGTAGTAAATTACAGAATAATACACACTTTTGATATTTATAAAGTCAAAAAGTCAAGAAATTGTTTGATAAACAACATCATATACGAGAACCCACCAACATTATACCTTTATCAACCTACATAGAAAATGTACACTTCAGTATATAAACAAGCAATTTTTTAATTCTTTGAACCATGTGGGACTACTTGAAACAAGATTTTACAAAAGTGACCCTATGCTGTAATCAAATACTTGTATGTCAATTGAAAATGGGGTTGTTTGATAGCTGCGTTTAGTGGAGTTAGAACAAGTGTAGCTGCTAGAGAGATACTTGAAGTGAAATTGAGAAAATGTGCGAAGAGAGATTGTCACAGTTACAGAAGCGGTTAAGTTTGATATTAAGCTCGAGTTATGATGTGATGCTGTTGAAACTTGAAACTAGGGAATGATTATAAGGAGCTTGAAGTGGTGTTGAGGGAAATGGGGCCTTAATGGTCGTACTGTTCTTGTGTGTTTGGGTGCCTTATAAAGAGAAACCAAAAGGCTTAGAACATGTATACATTGTGAAATCCTCAACTATAACACTAATAATACAACTATCGTACAAGATGAGGAACTAACAACATAATACAGAGATAAAATTACATGAATCTTCTAAACAACGTATTTGTTACATCAAAAAATACCAGTCACAAAACTTAAATAATAATTACGTTACAAGACATATACCGACCATAAAAAGTTGACGACGGCTTGTATGAAATAGCGGCTTATCCCAAAGTGATTGTAAATTTATAGATACAATCAATATGGTTATAAACGACTACGATACTAAC
>OU343218.1:221412617-221748304 GCA_910596185.1 Chrysanthemum makinoi
CGATATATATACAATGATCATACATGGGTTATTGATATGAATAGTACACAAGTGCGAGTCATAGTAAAATTAGGTATCTTATTGGTTTTGTAGTGAAAGTTGTAACAACCTCTAATCCCACATAGGCTAAAGAGGAGACATAGATTAAGGTAATATAACAATGTGTAAATGGATCCTACTTGATTAGGTTAGTATCATGCTTTCGCAGATTACGAACATATTCAACAAGGTTGAAAACTCTTTTTAGAAAATAAAACTTCTTATGAAGATCTACCTTTATTTATTCTAAATTTAACTGTATATTTTTTTCTTAACAAGCACCCTAAAGGTGCGTTTACTAGTGAAATTATTTTGTTTTCAATGTTGGATGCTTATTTTATATTTATAAGAAAGTGTTGAAAACTTAAAATCGCGCTAGAAAATGTAACAATGTAAGAAAAAGAATGTAGAAAATTCCAATCTTAGTAATAAATATGAAACAAGTTTTGTATTCTGGAGCCAATAAATTAATCAAGTAACTCTTGGGACTCTTGTTGATTTGTTTTTTGGTTGATTTATGGCCCCATGAGTAAATAATAATCGTATTTTATTGTCTAGAAATTTTGTGCATGTGCGAATGATTAAGCTCTATTTCCTGTACCTTTTAGATTATGTTGATATGATTATGTGAAATAATCCAGCTAAACGATTGTTAAATTAAGTCTTGATCAATGTTGTTACCTCTAGTTACGTTCTTCCAGTTGTAGATCTCCTTATTCCATTCACGTTTTAGAAATTTAATATTGATAGTAACACCTTTGATACCGGTGGGTTATTCATAAATTAAAAGATATATTTGTGCTTAATTTGGAAATAAGTTTGCAGGTGTGACATCTTGGAGGTTACAGAGGAAATGGATCACATATTAAGACCAGGTGGAATTGTCATAGTTGAAGATACCATGCATAAAGATGTTAAACAACCTATTCTGTGTTCTCTACATTGGTCAACTACGTACTTCGCATCACAAAGGATTAGTTCCTCGTTGGTAAAAAACACTACTACACAAAAACCATAGACACCTCTTAATAGAAACCGGTTTAAAGAAAAACTAGTTTCTATAGTTAAAAAGTAGGGAGCATGAGGAGCATACAAACCCATTTTGTCAAATAAACCGGTCTCTTTGATCCAAATCACATTAAATCTGGTTCTAATCACAAAATCAAATTCACTGGTTGTCTTGATTAGACTAGTCTTTGCGTTTTTCTATGATAAACACCGGTTTTTTAAATAAAAACCGGTATTTTTTTCCAAATTTATAATGCCTCTTTTTCCTTGTAGATCTATAACTACCGAGGACGCCATCAGTTTACTCAAATAAAGAAAGGTTAAAATCTATCATAAATATTAAAATAAATAGAGATCCAATATTATGTTATTCAAATAAGGAAAAATTTCGTAAGCAGAGCAATCCCCTTGGTGCATATCACTTTCTAAACCTTAAATTTTCAAAAGCTCAAAATAAACCGGGCGCCTAGACAACTTAGAGCGGAATTAAATATTTATATATTTATATCATATTTCATATATATTGAGTTCGTAAAAAGTGTTATACATATGGAATAAAGTCAATACATTATCATTGCAAATAATCATTTTTATTTATTTAAAAAAAAAACCTAAATACCTGGCTCAAATCGCGATTACCCGACTTATATCCATGGTTTGCATAACACTGTAATATTCCTTAAAAACACCTCAAAAAGGCGGCACGCTTCACGCTTTACTGCACATTTCCATGCATCATATCACGTCACGCTTAGATCCAACATTTAGGTCTATTTCATAACGTGAGTCACGCATCGCACCTTAACGACGCTATGACGCGCCTTTTATAACTATGTTTACTTTGAATTGTTTTTTGAATAATCTGATATCAAAAATTTCTACTAGGCGCCATCATTTGTGGGATGTCCCTTCCAAAAAATTTAACTCCCCCATTTTCTCTAGTTTTTAGTATTTGGCATCTCCCTATAAGTTCTAAGTTCTAACTTCTTTTACCATCTATGTTTCTCACTTTCTCCATAAATTTCAACCTCTCCCCTCCATGATGCTCTTTGTCGGGACTGAACAAATTAAGTGCAAGTTTGTAGTCATAGATCTTTAATTTCATGCATTCATAAAATCATGTTAGTGTTTTGAAGTTTTGCATTTACAATCTGTTTTTTTTTTTTTTTTTTTAATTTTGCAGTTTGGATTTGAAATTATTCTTGATAAAATGCATAATTGAAAAACATTTGTAGCTGTAGCACAAGTGTTTGATGAAATGCCTCAGTGAAAAATTCTATATTTGACTGGATCGATTTGGTGGAATTAGTTCGGAATTTTTAACATATTCAACGTGGCCATTGAGTGATTCTAGCTGGGTATCGATTATAGACATTGCTTGAGGTAGTACATTTGTTTGGTATGCTGATTTTGAATCAAGCTACTGTTTGACACAATTCTTTTAGATGATATCGTTATGGATATAAATGTATGCATTTGACCCTTCAAAGGTCACGAAATTAAAGATGTTTGCCTGAGATTAAAAGTACAGTCTTACAAAAATCTGAGTTTAGGCATTTTCGCTTTTGTTGCTAGATGAGTTTCTTGCCAAAGTTAAACTTGTTCTTTTTTAGGATTAATAAATATCATCTATAGAGTTTCATTTTGGTTTTAAGATGCGTTATGAGGTTGTGCCTTAGTAGTACTACAAAAACAGAATGATGTTGGGATGGTGTATTTTGGTCACAATCAAAAGTAAATTTTGCAGATGAAAGTGACCCACCACCTTACATAGTGAATGTGGTTGGATCCAACTATTTCCTAGTGGTGGTACTGTGGTAGCCTACTTTAACTTTATGACATTTGTGCATAAACATCATAACATTAGACATTTAATACCTTGGTTGTCATACATCTTTGTCTTTGTTGTAGGAAATTTACAAGGAAGCATAATCCTTAGAAGTTCCGTAGGCAGTGGACAAGAAATGTCTTAATGATGTTAAAATAAATGGTATTTTCCAGGTAAGTGGATGCTATAAAAATGTAAATGATGCATGCTTTGGATTGTGGAATTTTGTAGTGTCTGAAAATATTTGTTAATGTCTTAATCCAGTACCTTGTCAAATTCTATCGGAAAAGCGGGTGAGGGAAAAAAAATATATTATACAATTTTTTAGAATCAGTCCCATAAGCTGTATTTGAGGTTTCTCTAATATAATATAGTGTTCATTAAATATTATGAATATACTAAGAGGCTTCTCTAATATAATAGTGTTCATTTTTTATTATGCATGAATATTTTTGAGCCGTTAGGTTTTGTTTAGATATGAAAAAACTTGTACTTATTTTCAGGTATGCGAATGCAGTAGAGAGCAATCCAGATGATTATGACGCGCTTTATAACTGGGCACTCGTTCCTCAGGTCTATTTCTGTATTTGTAGTTATTGCAGTAATAGTACTAAATCCTCGATTATTCAGTTATGCGTTATAGTTTGGTTCGTGTACAGGAAAGTGCATATAATATTAGTTCAGATACGAGTTCATCACCCAAAGATGCTTTGCTTAATGAGGCCTGTAAAAAGTATGACCAGGCTACCCAATTAAGTCCTGCACTTCATGTTGTATGCATCTATATCCTTATTCAGTATCATATCAATCTTGATGTATTTAGTACCTATAGCTTGTAAGCTTATTTGCATCTATGTGTCTCCAAGAATGAACTATAATACATACAAAAAATCCCGTTAATGTTGCCCAATTGCAGGCTCTTTATAATTGGGCTATAGCCATATCTGACCGTGCTAAACTGCATGGGCGTACAAAGGAAGCTAAAGAACTATGGAAGCAGGTTATAACTTTAAACCAATATTTCTTGTGGTCCTACAAGCTCCATAATTTTACTTTTACGATAGACAGTTGATGAAAGAATGAAAGCAATGCATATATTCTTATTCTTGATTTTGTAGGCAACAAAGAAATATGAAAAAGCCGTTCAACTAAATTAGAACAGTCTACAGGTAACCATAAATATATTAGCATTGTGTGTGTTGGCCCGTTTTTAAGGATCTTTAATCAAGATATACCAGTAATAACAAATAACAATTGAATCAAAAGACTTTCTTATATTTCAGTCATCATAATATTTGTTACAGATGTGCTACCTATTTATACATATTGAAAGGGTACAATGAAGCGACATGTTGATTCAAATGAACCAACAGATATGTCGGTTTTGTTGTTATAACTGCCAAATAGCAGTTATTTTTGTAACTGTCTTTAACTGTCAAAAAAACTGTCTTGGTTGACTTTTATGTTTGACTTATGCATTGACTTTTGTTGACCGGGTCATAATGGGTGTTGACTTGGGTCACTGGTGTTGGGTCGATTGGGATTAACCCAATATTCTCCCCCTTAATCACAATCGCTGCGACGTAGGTTTTTAAGTCTTCTTGATTCATCTTCTGGTTAAATCCACCATCTGATCTTTTAATTTGTTGTAGTGCTTGTGATCATCCTTATATCCAGGTAGATCAATTTTTCTTCGGTTATTTCCACCTTTTCTTCTGTGATCTTCATTATGTCCATGTTGATCTGGTTCTTTCCATCTTTTTCTTCTGTGATCTTCATTATGTCCATGTTGATCTGGTTATTTCCACCTTTGTGATCTTCCTTAAGTCCAGGTTGATCATGTTTTTCTGGTGCTTCTTCAACAGTTGCCATAAGCAATGTTGGTTCTAAGTCTTCTTCAATGAGATTAGATTGTTCTTCTTTCTTTGATGGACATTTGTTTGCAAAATGTCCATACTCCTTGCATTTAAAACACATCACCTTACTCTTATCATGAGTAAATTTATTTGAGTTGCTGTTTGATTTTTCATTGAAATTATTTTCTTGGTCTTGCAACAAATCATGTCCACATTTTTCACAATGTCTTTCGTGAGTAATGTTATTCTTGTGATGTGTAAACAATAACTTATATTGATCGTTATTGTCCTTATTCTTCTTAAACTTTATTCTTTCCTCGTACGTCTTGAGTCTCCCAATTGCTTCTTCCATAGTCATTTCATTTAGGTCGGAATATTGTTCTATAGATGCGATTATTTGCGATACCTATCGGGTACGATTTAATAGTTTCCGCACTAAGGTTTCATCTTCTATGGTGTGTCATAGACTAGCGGCTTTATTTACGAGAGTTGTAAGTTTTGTAGCAAAGGTATCAATTGTCTCGTCTTCATTCATTTGTAACATCTCAAAATCAGATTTGAGTGTTTGTAGTCTTGCTTGTTGAACTCTCGTCGCTTAACGTGTCTAGTTTTCAAAGCATTCCAAATGTCCTTCACGGTTTTGTGCTTTGTTATTTGAAGTAATTGTTCTCTGTAAGGCTTGATAAAGGAAAGCAATAGCAGTTTTCTCTTTTGTCTTATTGGGTTGAGTCGACTCAATTCGACTCTATTGTTTCCATAAGTTATTTGTTTCGAGAATGATTTTCATGCGAATTGCCCATAATGAGTAATTCGCGGGCTTTAGGATTGGGTATTGAAATTGAGGTGTACTATTTGTAAAATTAGTACTAGGTTCCTTATTTCCACTTCCTTTCGTCATATTTTAAATTTATTGACGATAAAAAATATCTCCAAAAATCTGTTGAAAAAATGTTTTATTTTTCCTTATAGGCTATAAAACTTTATAGGACTGGTTTTTAAATTCAAAACTATCCTCGGAGATTATATATTTTAAAAAAGCGAATAACCTAAGGTTAATTATTCCTTAAGAGTTATTTCTAATATAATAAGCAGTGTAATCACTAGGTTATTATATCTAGAAATTTGATGAAGTACTAAGTTTGTAATTCAAAGTAACTTATCAAACAAAAATAATATATACCTAAAATGAAGAATATATACTATATAAAAAATGAAAGAGTGGTGTTGTTAAATTTTGGAACCTGAATGGGTTGATGGTCTAACCCGATGCCTTAAAATGAAAAATATCCTTTTCCACTTAAAATAATACTGCGCTTCCTTTTAATATTTACTTATCCCTTTTTTATTTGAGATAAGATGTGCGCTTTATATTTTCTATGTATCTCTTTTGAGATAAAGAAAACAAACGTATCCTTTGAGATCAGAAGTTCGCTCTCTATCCCTTTTAAGGTATGGATCCGCTTCTCTTCTTCTCCAAATCTTTATGGTCACCGCGTGATAAGGGGTTGAGTGGCCTTCTCTCTCCAGACGTGAGTGATCATGCTTCGCTAACACCGATCCCTTCAATCGAATTTTAGGGTTTCGTTGATTTGGGGGTTTTTAATCCGTGAGTGATATGAAAGATTGGAGGCTTTAATTAAGTCAAATTGGTGGCTTAATTAATCTCTGAGCTTGATTCTTGATTCGGAACATGTGTGTTTGTTCCTTTTATGATTTGATTATTGCCCCTTGATGATGACTTTATTTAGTTTTAATTGAATCAAATATAAAACGATTTTGTTCGTTTTTTCTCGATCCGATTGATTGGTAAAAGAAAATGGTTTCGAAATAAAAGGAATAAATTTTGCGAATGTTTTCGATGTCGGGTTGAGAGTAATCATTTGTTGTGATTGTTGCTATATGACAGTGTGGAACACAAAAATGACGCTCTAGGATTTGTGTTCTAATCGATTTGCAAAAATTTTGTCAAACCGTTTTTTTTCTTGATTTGATTCTGGAACTAAACGAATATGGTATATGATGATTTTGGCTCTGATACCAATTGTTGGCCCGTTTTTAAGGATCTTTAATCAAGATATACCAGTAATAACAAATAACAATTGAATCAAAAGACTTTCTTATATTTCAGTCATCATAATATTTGTTACAAATGTGCTACCTATTTATACATATTGAAAGGGGGTGAGTTATTAATACGGTGGCTATGTTTTTATTGCAACGGGGTCTACCCCTAGACCCAGGCGTGGCCCACATCCCACATGCAACTTTGTCAATTTTTTTTTTCTTTTTTTTTCTTTTTAATTTGATTTGACCCACGTGCAACTTTGTCTTTTTTTTGATTTTATGTGTATAGTTTATTTTGTATGATATATTTAATTTGTGTAGTGTTTTTATATGTATAGTGTATTTATTTGTGTGATATATTTAATTTGTGTAGTGTTTTTAACTTTTTATATGTAAAGTATTTATTTGTGTATTGTTTCTATTTAATTAAATAATAACAATAAAACATTTTATAAACTTTTTTTACGTTACTTTTTATAAACTTTTTTTATAAACTTTTTTTTATAAATTTTTTTTTATAAACTTTTATAACTTTTTATAAACTTTTTATAAACTTTTTATAAACTTTTTTATAAACTTTTTTTTATAAAAATAACAAAAAAAGTTTAAAAATAGTTTATAAAAAAGTTTACAAAAAGTTTATAAAAAAAGTTTATAAAAAGTAACGTAAAAAAAATTTATAAAAAAAGTTTTTAAAAAAAGTTTATAAAAAGTAACGTAAAAAAAGTTTATAAAATGTTTTATTGTTATTGTTTAATTAAATGGAAACAATACACAAATAAATACACTATATATATAAAAACACTACACAAATTAAATATACCATACAAAATAAATTATACACATCAAATCAAATCAAATAAAAAAAAAAGAAAAAAAAAGCCAAAAGTGAGAGAGAGAGAGGGAGGGCCCCACATGAAAAGGACGAAATGGCAGTGTAGGGGTAGACCCCGTATTCAATCCTACCGGTAGACCCCGTAGGAATAGCGTGTCCCATTGAAAGGGTACAATGAAGCGACATGTTGGTTCAAATGAACCAACAGATATGTCGGTTTTGTTGTTATAACTGCCAAATAGCAGTTATTTTTGTAACTGTCTTTAACTGTCAAAAAAACTGTCTTGGTTGACTTTTATGTTTGACTTCTGCGTTGACTTTTGTTGACCGGGTCATAATGGGTGTTGACTTGGGTCGCTGGTGTTGGGTCGATTGGGATTAACCCAATAGTGTGACCAATCACTTGGTCGCCAGTTGTTGATATGTTAACACATTTGGTTGTTAATTTATTTCAGGCTCTCAACAACTGGGGACTTGTTTTACAGGTGCTTTTACTTTCCATATATCTCATACGATATAAGTAATAGTTACATATATTTATTAAAAGTAATGCAATTGATCCTGCACAAGAATAACAGACAATTGTAAGGAGTGCAATCAGTAAGGTTTGCTAATATTATCACTTGGCCTTTGCAATTGCAGTTCCGCTGTATCTTAATATCTGTCACCTTATTTAAAGTGTCGTGCAGCAGTACAGTTGCAATTTGACTTCCATAGAGCAATTTACAACCTCAAAACTGTTATGGTCAGTTTACAATATCTCTTCACATTATTAGAGAAGACTCGGTTTCTGCATCGTCAAATTTCCATAGTTAATAGTTCTTTATAAATTCATCTTTACGGCTCATGGTTTTCTTTGAAGGCCATTTTGTTTGTCATATTATACTCAACAGACACATTGTAATGTTAGCCATAAAAAACGTGATTTGTGATTACATGACTATGGCTGAGCATCGATTCCGGACCGGACCGGACCAACCAAGATCGAGACCGAATTAGCTCAAAGCGGGCAGACGCGAATCGGACCGAACTGGTCGGTCCGATCCGTCTCGGATCCGTTCACCGCCTTCGGTCGGACCGGTCCGTTCGAGTGGTTTGTTGATAATAGTGCTATGTGGTGTAAGAAATAATGGGCCAGGGTTCTAGGAACTCATAAATGATTAAAGTTGAAACAACGATAAATGACATGTTGATCAAACACATGGGCCAGGGTTCCTACGGTCACAATAGAAAGGGCCAGCTTATTTAGTTTAGTGGGATTTCTACTTATATACAAAAAGAGACACAGGGATACGTTACTACGAAAACAACATTGCATCATTACGAGTCATTTAGGTGTAATTTTGGTTTCATTTCAAATAACACCAACTAATAAAGTTGTCGAATACCGAAATACATTTACTAACTAGTTAGACAAAAATCGCATGTGCAAGAGATATAGACATTGTTGTTAGAGATTGATGAGGATGAGAATCCATATTCGGTATTTTGGTTGGACAGTTGAGTTAAGAACATTTTTTTCGTTCTACGAATTTTCAATCTTTAGATAAAGTAAACGACTAAATGCAAATAAGGTGATACTTGGATGATCCCGAATTATGTTTTGTAACATAGGCTTGTTTCACTTTTCTAATAATGTGATTCAGCGTACAACATATATGCTTCTATAAATTATAGGAAGACAACCATATGACATTGGGATGTCACAGGAGAATCAGTTTTTTCTCTTTCTCATACTTGAAATAGAATATATGTTGGAGGGATTTAACGTGACTTTGAAGTATCTTAATTAAGTAACGTTTGGGCTGAGTTCATGTGAGAGGTTAAGAAGCCCAATAAGTTGGTCATTTTCTGGGCTCCCCCTTTTGGACCCACAGCGTTGCAAGGATAGGAGTTTAAAAAGAACCTTCAAAAACCGGCCAGCAGAGATATGACTCCAGGATAGAGGCTCAAAAACAAAACGTGACTAAAGGTTCAAAAATAAAATAAGTTAGCAGAACAAAAGGGCTAGCTGGAACAAAGTTCGAACAAAAAGTTGTTACGCAAAATAAAATAAAATCAAAAGGGCTATTTTATTTAAAGGTGTGTAAAATAAAGTGACTCATTTTAGATTTACCAATTTTCCGTTTTAGACAAACAAAAGTTGTTAGAATTGATTAACCCATCCCATGGAGGATATCCCACTGGAATTGAAGTGCATAGTCGGTAAATAAGTGTATTTGAATTTAGTATCAATTTTTAATCATAACTTGAAAAGAATAAAACAATATGGAAAGTGATTATTAATAATATTCAATTACGATGTTGATATTCTTACTACAATTTTTGATTCAAATACTATTTTATATAAGTTATAAAGTTCATTGTACAACACAGTAATGCAGAATTGTGGTAAATGCATCAAAAGAAATGATGAAAGTATCACCTCCCATAAATATTTTATTATTTATGAACTTTTAATCATAGCTTGAAAAGACATATATCTATTAGCGACAACCAGTTTCTGTCACTAACACGAATAACCATATCTTTTGAACCATTGCAACACTATTGTGATGAATAATTTCTGTCACTATAGAAAACATCCAAGGTCTTTACTCCTTGATATACATTCACAACCTTTACCATTATTATACTTGAAATCAAGTTAATAGTTTATACAAGCGTGTACTCCACACCTCCAAACTCGTATTATAACTTAACTTGAAATCCTTTTGGTCTCGGGTAAATGACCATTACACAAAATGATTGATGACACTAAAATCACCAACAATCATCCCCCATTTTAGTGTAATCCTTGATCACCCAAATAATCAAAACAAATCAAACTAATGCATAAATGAAAATGTCTTTCGATTGAATTCTCATCTTAGTATACTACACATTCCAAATATTCGAGAATCGAGGTGTCGTAACGATTGAACCAGTCAACCCATTTGAATACATGAAGATAATATACACACAAGTTTATTTCTCCAATGTTTATACTTGATGCTTTACAAGCCATGCGTCCATATCCATTCATGAGTATATACAAAGCCAAGTCCAAGCTTATTGAAGCGGCAAAACTTCATACTCACATAGGTAGTTTCTTTTAAGCATGCCCTGCTTGCACTTTTCAAAAGAACTATTAAGAAGATAAACTTCAACCTCTTTATCTTGCAGGTCCGAACACATTCCTTGGGATAAAATAACATGTGTTCCAATCTCTAAGTGTGAGCTTTCCACATTGAATTCAAGCTTCTAACGTTGTATTAGAAGGGAATTGGGTATCTCACCATTAGAGAATTTAAATGGACTTTTTAATTCCCTAACACCAACTTGTGCACTAAGTCTCTTGCGAACCTCTTCGTCAAGTGGTAAGCTATCGATAGTGTAGATTCACTATATCAACCATGATATACACATAGTAACATGACTTTTAAACATAACACAATGTTTACTAACAAATCATTCAACCATTCTACTTCTTTAGAACATATAAAGATACAAAGACAACAATTCATGATGTCATAGTTAAACCCGTTGTACAACTTTGCTTTTATGATCACAAGATAAGATACCACACCAAATGTGAAAAATCCTTTTACGAGTGGCATACAATCTTTTTGACCAATTATCCAACTAGATTGCATCAATAATTGTATTACGTCAAATTATTAACAATCTTTATTTTGTTCTAAACCAAAATCCATGATTTCTTTCAAGTAATCAAATCCTTAATTTATACTACCTCCGTCCCAAATTATAAGTCAAGTTTGACTTTTTGACTCAAACTTTGACCTTAAATAATTTTGTTTGTATTATATAATACTTGATGCAAAATATATAAATGGATTGTGTTTTAAATGTATTTTCATTTGGTATAATTTTCATCAAGTGTTATATAATACAAACGAAAATATTTAAGGTTAAAGTTCGAGTCAAAAAGTCAAACTTGACTTATATTTTAAGACGGAGGGAGTAGTAGCCAAAAATATCAAACAAATACTACCCCTTTGACTACAATCGAACTGTCTAAATATACAAGTACCGTATATCCATTAGACAAGATAGATTTGTCCAGTAATGCTCAATTACATTTGTTTGTCTAAACAAATAAACAAGCCACAAATCTCAAATCTTAGCTAGTCGTCACTTAAGCAAAGCACATATTTAAATTTTACATCCACTTCTAATTCATTATTCGTAGAATGGAATAGTGAAGCACATTGATTCAATCTCATGATACATAGTTTTTCAATTTCAGTAAATTAAAGTAAGGTACCAATTGCACTTGGCTGATTATTGATTTACAAATGATAGCAATCCTATCAACCAATGTCAATTAATTTTCCAGAAAACAGTAATCATGTCTCATTGAATTTCGCTTTATTTATTTATTTTTTTTCGAAACAAATTAATACACATGTTGCTAATAAGTAATAAGACCGGTCAATTCTTTTCCAGAAATTGTTTCGTTGAGAACCAAACCGCCAACAACGGTTACCGGCTTTATGCCGACAATTCAAATTTACCGGCAAACAAAACCAATTTCATGCAAAGTAGACAAATGATGCATGGAATTTTGATAATCATTAAAATACAACAACAACAACAACAACAACAACAACAACAACATACCCAATCCCGCCGGGGCAGGGTATGGAGGAGGTAAAAATGTAGACAGATCCTACCCGGGGGCAGGGGTAGGATCTGTCTACATTTTTACCTCCCCCATACCCAGGGACGGAGCCAGGAACAAATATGACTGGGTGCACAAATTTTTAAACTATAATATAATAGAGTTAAAAAGTGGAATAAAATGAAGATTTAAGTAAAAGCGATAAATAAATGAACATATTACCTTCTAATTAGTGATTCTACGATCTCTCATAGCAAAAAAACACTTACGTACACCCTCATTTTTAACATTAATAAGTTCTTCTTTCTCTATGGCACAAGTTAAAGCGCCGTTAAAATAATCATCACCCATCCGATTACTCAAATTAGTTTTAATGAGCTTCATTTTAGAAAAACATCTTTCAACCGTAGCAGTAGCAACATGCAAGACTAAAGCCAACTTCAACAACCGATAAACCAATGGATAAGATGTATGCTTTTTCTTATCCAATCGTCTTCTCAACAAGTTTGGCAATACTATCCAAGTTAGCGAAATCTTTATCAATTCGCATGATCCGATAATAGACTCCAAGTTACGTAGGAAGACTTAACATTTTCATATAAGTAAAATCACGCGGATACATCTCACCAAGTTTCACTAACTTTGATATACTAAATTAGAAAATGAATCATGCGGGCTCAAAGCCGCCATATAATCAAGTAAATCGGTGCTTCCCTTACTAAAACGATCTCCAAACTCTTGAATTTGCATATCCATAACAGTGTTGAATATATCAACCTCGAAATGATGTTGATTTGTAATTTTATCCTTTCGGCCTCTTGAATGAAAGTCAACCATATTTACCATCTCAATATCATGTTTAGCACAAAATGAAGTTACATTCATCAAAAGTGAAGGAAAACCCGTTGCCCTATACTCTTGCAATGCTCTTTTGGTTCCTTTTACCAATGAAACGGCCTCTAAGATCGTTTGATCGGCTTCTTCACGAAGATGCCGTGACAATGTATTAGTAAGCCCCAGATATGCAACAACAAGTACAATAAAACATAAAATCAAGTGTTTTGAAATACTTTATAAGACCGTAAGTCGTTCCACGGTTAGAGATAGTATCACCCTCTTCCTCAACATAGTGAAGAACCTTAAGAACCTCCGAAAACATTTGTATCAATCTAGTGATAGTTCTACGATGAGAACCCCATCTTGTATCTCCAGCTCGTGCAATGGTAACTTCTTGGTTTTTCCCTCTCCCAGTTTCAGTTTCACCTTTCTCTATTTCTTTTACTATTCTTTCTTTGTGACTTTCTTGCAGCATATCTTTTCGTTTACAAGAGCCACAAACAACATTTGTCACCGTGGATAGAACATCAAAGAAGTCTCTAACACTCTTGTGGGTTTTTGCAACAGCCACAACTGGAGTTGATGAGCAAAACAATGTACATAATATCTTTGAATCATTTTCTTTTAGGATTAGAGCTTTTAAACCATTAAACTCACCACGCATATTGCTTTTACAAAATTATATATATTTTTTTATTTGTAATTAAACCAACTAAATAATACTAGAAACACATTTTGATGCACCGGGTGCATTTAAGATACATTTTTAAAAAATCGATAATTTTTTCAAAAATTAACACTATATCGAAAAATTCCATGGGATGCATGCATGCACTGCCTTGCGGCACCCCTAGCTCGTCCACCTTACCATACCCGCCGGATTGGGTATGTTGTTGTTGTTGTATTTTAATGATTATCAAAATTCCATGCATCATTTCCTTGGTTAACATATGAAATGTTCATACAAGAACTCTAAAAATCAAAACTTCCATTTGCGAAGTTTACAAGGTCCTAGCCTTATCTATATTCACAGTAGGTAGGCCGACACTTTTCTGGGAATTCTTTTACGGAAAAAAACAGCCACTAAATTACGGTTACCACCAAGTTTCCATTTACTGAATATAGCACTATGATAAACCATCAACCTTGCATGAAAGGTAATAAGCAAAGACAAAACACGTATCAAGGCATAATATAATTTTAACCAATGCGATGCATTCCCATTATGCTTTATATGTACGTCAGACATTTATTACCATCCATCATGCAATATTTTTCATTTAGAAAATAACGAAGAGATTCACAATTTGGAACCGACAATCTTCGAGAAAACAAAACTGCCAATTTATTGTTACCGCCAAAATAAATCAATTTATGGTAACCCACCAAAGTGAATTCTTTTATCAATTTATAAATCCGTCATGCATATGTTGTGCTTTTCAATTTACATGCAAGTTTTAGTTTCTATGCATGCAACTTTCTAGATTACGATCAACACAAACATGATTTATATATCAACGAATATAATTCTCGATCGTTTTTCCAATTCATTTGAGAATATGACCATACCAACACTTAAGTTAATCATGTTAAAAGTATATGTTAATCAATAAGCACACCAACACAAGTTTTATTTACCCATATATAGACAATTCCAGAGACTATATATAACTTGATTAAATAAGTACATATGATTCCTTGATCCCAAGACATTACATCCATATATACCAAGTGTATAATCCAACACTTATGAATGTGATCTTCTTGATCAATTATCCAACATGCATCGATTTATCCTCATAATACTCAAAGGATCCACGTTGTATTCTAAACCATAATCCATGATTTTCAACAAGTAATTCAATACTTGTTTACAACATCCGAATGAAACATGAGCCACATGACATGTTATCAAATTCGCCCAATAATTTCCCAGCGAACATGGCGCCTTATATGTTCACTTCCACTAGGATAGAAATCGTACATCGATAACCTTGCCGGGACAAGCCTAGTGGTTCAATCGGGTTAGCATAATATCCAGTTTGTATCAAGGCCATGCATAAAGTATCATCCTTTACAGAATATATAGATAGCATGTGTTCTGAAATTGATAACCAAAATTCAAACATTAGACCATAAAATCAAATCATTAGATCTAAAACAACCAATATTTAAAACTAAAAATATAGAAGCAAATTAAATCTATGTACATTCACCTCCCATAAATATTTTATTATTATTTATTATCTCTTTTAACAAGACCCAAAGCTTTTGGTCTACTAGTATGTAAGTTGACAACCAATCTAGAGGTTTTTGGTTCAAGACCTCAAACCTCACTTGATGAATTTAATAGGTGGTATAGGTGTGAAGAAAATTATCGTTCTAAAAGAAAATAAAAAATAAAACTCTTTTAGCAAGAACAACTTGTATACTTAGTTTTCGAAAAGGCTGAAAGCTCTTTTATCCCACATCGATCAGGGAGGAGTACATTTGCTGCCTAATAAACCATGGGGCATACATTTAAATAAAATCTATACATATATATGGGACTACATATGACACATCAATAATGCTGACAAGATACTTTAATGTTGACATGGCACATCATTTGATGAGGTGGAAATGGTGACTAGGCACAACATCCGACACATATTTAAAAAAAATTGCCACTTGCAAGGCTCGAACTCTGGTCAAGACGTCCACACATGAGCGCCTCAACCAGTGGAGCATACTACAAATGTGATATAAAATTGCATTCCCTAATTGATATTCAACAATAACCATTGCCAGTTTCCCTTCTCACTCGGCCTTTCATTAATATCAGTCAACACTGTGTAACCGTCTCCCCAAATCACTCATTTCCTAAAACAATCCCCAAAATCACACGCTTTTCCTAATAATCTATACCATGTTTGACCCCAAATTCAAATAACCTAAATTTATCATATTGTTTTAATCTTCTCTCTCAATCACCATTGCCAGTTTCCTTTCTCACTCGGCCTTTCATTAATATCAGTCAACACTGTGTAACCGTCTCCCCAAATCACTCATTTCCTAAAACAATCCCCAAAATCACACGCTTTTCCTAATAATCTATACCATGTTTGACCCCAAATTCAAATAACCTAAATTTATCATATTGTTTTAATCTTCTCTCTCAATCACAAACAAATCACGCTCATCAAATTAAACGCACAATCATCAAAACTAAAACCAAAATCCTAAATAATGTGATTCAAAAAAACACGCACAAAGATCTGGTACTATCATCCACTGATCGGAGGTATCTTTTTAATTAACATATGTTAAGGTTATTCTTATTTTGTTTTATGGCCCGACTGAATCAAATAGGTTAGCCGATCAGCTTTTCTGTATGATCAATTGAGGATTAGTTTTGTATACATTTATGGATTTTGATTGTTAATTTTACATTCTCAAAATTTTCAGTGTTGCTGCAAGGTTGGCAAAAGAAATGGGTGTTTACACACTGTAGCTTTATTTGAACATGTGACAAATTCAGTAAGTCTTTATTTGAAGTGGAATTATGTATTCAGTAAGTCATGTGTGTTTACACGCTGTAGCTTTAATTCTTGTGTTTGTTAAATCCCATGTGGAGTGAAACTACAAAATATAAATAAGAAGAATAAAGAGTCAAGTTTGCAAAGTTGCTTATACGTTGATTCTGTGAAGGTTCAAAAGCTGTTTATATAATCTTTTTGGCAGCGCATGACTTAACAAGGATCAAATTTCTCACCGATGGAAATATACTTAGAGAAATGATGGATTATCCTCTTCTAAGCAAGTACAGGTGTTGTCTATAACTGACTATTCCTTGTAATTTCACATTTGCTAGGTACTTCATATTGGTATATTCATTAGAAAAAGACGGCCTCGACAGGAAGGAGAAGATTATGGACCACTGACAGAACCTGCTATTTTGTCCGTTCAGTTATATTCATCAGTATTTAATCTAATATTCGATAATAAAGAAGAACAATGTTCTTTATGTACTTTCTTTTTTGTGGTTCTCTTATTTGCAAAGGATGTGATTTCAGGGTAGAGGATTCAACGTACATATTTTTTACATTAAAGAGCCTGTATCAGATTATCTCCGAGCTATTGTTTCTATCGACAGTAATGTCAATTCATAATAAGGTACACTGTTGTAGACAATGTTAAAAACTATTTCGAAGATTTCCATTTCGCTCAAGTTTTTAAAGTGTAAAAGGTCAAGTTTTTAAAGTGTTTTACTTACAAAAAGTAAATGTTCCCTTAAGCATTTTTTTTAGATTACAAGGCATTTACTTTAATCTAGAACAAGACTGTAAATCCGACTCACCTTGAAGTTTTCTCCATGTGTCATATTATGGAGTTTTTATAACTTTTTTTTGTTAGAGAGTCACTTCATCTTTATGTTTGGCCTCGTAGGAGCCAACGGGGGGTATTCTTGTCTTTTATATGGGCAGGATGATATTGACGTTGCGGTCCATTTGTTCAAAGATGAACTCCGAAATAGTGGCAAGTCTTCTTTAGGTATGTCAGAGCCTCATTAGAAGTTGATTTTGATGCCTTTTGTTTTGCGAGGCCAAATTGGTATCTGTTAAATGTGTGAATGTATTGCTACTGAATCATGATTATGTACATGTATGTGTTACCAAATAACACCTTTAGTTTTACACTATCATGATGGTGGTTGTGCTTTCTCTGGAAATGGAGATTAAAATATTCAGATGATACCTTTGATTACTTATTGTTACACTATTTTGGTCAAAAATCTCAGGAATTATTATTTTGCCTTTGTATTCAGGACCCACTCGTGCATATCAGGTTTCTGATCTTTGAATTCTTTTACCTTTTTCATTGCTTGTATCATTATATTATTATATATAAGAAGTTATTGATTTGTGAACACATGTTGACTATACATGATCTCTTGTGGGATATTTCAGGACCTGTTATTTTCTCCTTCTCCTAGAGGGAAGAGGAAGGTTGTTATCTCAACAAATATTACAGAGACATCCTTGACACAGGAGGTACTTTTGAGTAATATTCTTGATTGTTAATTGTATATTGTTTGCTACGATTTTTATTTGCTTTGCTTATTATTATGGGTAGAAGGTAACTGCATCTGTTTGTGGTGGCACTTGTTCCTAATTTGGTAGGATTTAACATAAAATCAATATCTCTAATTCCTGTAGGCCGTAGTGTTTGAGATATTTATGCACGAGGGATGTTCTTGGTTGTGTGTGGAATCACTAATACTGTATCGTTTCTGTGAATTTGGTACAGGGGTTAAGTGCTCAAAATTTCAACCGAAACCTTTATGTATTTAACAGTTTTATGAACTTAAATGCCTGCCACTTGAGCTACACGATGAACTTCTACAAGCATATGCAGGTAAGGCTCTCATCTCCACTCCCATAAAATTGTTATTCTATCATTTATAAAATTCAATTCTGAATGGAGTAATGGACCATAGACTCATATTGTTTCACTTCTATGCTTCACTCCTCTGCAATTCTTATTTTTTCACTTTTATAATTCACTCCTATGCAATTCTTATTATTGCACTTTTATAATGATCCGACTCAATTGAAACAATATATTAACACATATGGGTTGGTTGAACTTGCAGGTGTTCATGATTCATATTGGACACATGCAACACTGCCTTGTAAAACTCAAGAAGAAAGACAAGTTAGAGATAGGCAAAGCTTTTCTACTTCACTATCTCTTTGTCGACGTATTAGTTTTAAAAGCCGAAGATGCCATTAAGAATTCCCTTTCTTAGATTTACAAGCTCATAACTTAATTTGTATATTTCATTGTATTTTGCCATTGGTCATAGCAATTAAGCTAACTATTTTTTCTTAGTTATATATGATTTTTTTTCTTTTCTCATACTTTGTTCTTTTTTGCATAAATTACATGAACACTATTCTTCTTTTTTCAATTTTTGTGTTTAAAATATTTTTCGTTATTCATTATTTATGTATGTAAGCTTTATAATTCGTCAAGTAATATTATGAAGCTAACCCGCCCATTGGGCGGGTTATGAAGCTAGTGACATATATATAACGTTGATGGTTAGTGAAATTTTCTTAATAAGGAAAAAAAAATAAAAATAAAAAAAACAAAACAAAACAATAAATAGAAAAAATCCCTTATACATACCATTAATTTATTTAAGTTTCAAATTTTTTTGTTAGGAATACTCAATGAGGATTGAGGAGAGTTATTTTACATACCAAGGGACTCATATCCACCATCCATTTAAAAAGAAAATCAATGGCTGAGATTAAAAGCATTTTATTATTTCACATATTTTTTATAATTTAAATATCTTTTAAACCGTTAATCGTTAAGCGAAAATATTTACACCGTCGCGACGAGCATTTAATTATCTTTCTATAGACGGGCACTTTGATATACTTTCGAAAAAAGAAAAAAAATTCGTTTTTTTCACGTTTTTTCGTCTTTTTTACATTACTTGAAATTTGCATGAAAAAAATCATATATGATTAAACACTAATTTGAATATCACATGTGATATTAGTGTTAAATCATATATGATATGTGATATCACATGTGATATGATATGTATATCATATGTGATTTTACACTAATATCACATGTGATATTACACTAATGTCATATATGATATTACATATCATATATGATATAACACTATCACATGTAATATTCAAATTAGTGTTTAATCATATATGATTTTGTAATGCAAATTTCAGTAACGTAAAAAAACGAAAAAACTTAAAAAATAAAAACGTAAAAAATACGAAAAAATTTTTTTGTCGAAAGTATATCAAAGTGCCTATCTATAGAAAGATAATTAAATGTTCGTCGCAATGATATTATTTTTTCCGCTTAACGATTAGCGGTTTGAAAGTTATTAATATTTTAAAAAATAAGATGAAAGTGAGTTTTTTAAATTGTTAGGATTAATCTCATCCATTAGATCAAATAAAAATAGATGGTGGAGATTGATCCCTTGATATGTAAATAATTTTTTGTCCTCAAATGATCTTGAATCATAAACATAAACATTCTTTCACATAAATATCCATGAACAAAAGACCTTTTAACTTTCTTTTGATACTTGTTCTCTACACTTTAGTGTAAACAAACTTAAACAAAACCAAAAGTATACACAAACAAAATATCGGTAAGTCGATGAATTCTAACTTTCAATCTTTGGTTCTTTCTATCAATGCCTATGATAACCAATACATTCTTACTTAAAACTTAACTTTAGCATAAACAAACTAAAACTAGACTGAATAATGAATGATATGAATTTCTTGACCGGATTTTCTTAACATCTAATATCTTTTGGGAATTTTTTACGTGAGTAATATAGTAACCCATTCATCAAGGATATCCCACTCCAAGTGCATAGTCAGTTAATAAGTGTTTTTGAGTTTAGCATGAACTTTGAACCATGACTTTAAAAGAATAAAAACAATATGTAAAATGAAGTTAGTATTATTATTACTCTTTGAGTTAATAATATTCAATTAGGGAAATAAAGTTAGTATTTTTATTACTCTTTGAGCTAGAACAACTTGCACGGTTACTTTACTAAAAGGCAAAAATCTCTTGTTATCCCACATTGATGAATAAAGTTAGTATTATTATTACTCTTTGAGCTAGAACAAGTGAACAACTTCACGGTTACTTTACTAAAAGGCAAAAATCTCTTGTTATCCCACATTGATGAGGGAGGAAAAAGTTTGCCCTTGAGATATTGGGTGCATATGGTTGCGTAAATTGAGATTTGTATAATGTTGTTAGCCAATGGTGTTTGAGACTGTTTAAGTAAGAAAACAATCTCGAGCACTTCCGCTATCAATTTATTTAAGTTTCTAATTTTTTTCCAATATCGAATTATATTTTTTTGTCAATCTCGAACTAGAGTTATACATGTGTGTTGTATTGGGAGCAATTTTATATCAATAAAATTCAAAATCTTTTGCTATAAACACCTTTGAAACAAACATTCAACTTTACCAACAATCTTATTGATACACCTTTGAAACAAACATTCAAACATTTTTTAATATGCTTATCAACAACCTTAATACCTTATTGATACATTAACAACTTTGAACCTTTTGAGTAACTAAATTGGGTAATTTATCCTACTAAACAAGTATGTTGAATACATCAACAACATTGTTACGAGCAACCTTAGCATCAACACCATTTTACTTGTTTCGATCAGCATGTTGGAAACTATATGTTTTAAGTAATAATTTAGCATCTGTAACATCATGTTGGATTCAGAAGTCTATATTTCTTGTGTTCAGCCTTTATTTTTATAGTGTTTCTGACAATGTGTGTCATTAACTATGACCTGATGTTAAAATCGAAGAGGAAAGATTACAGAGCACTCTATTATGATCTCACATCGCCTAAGTATGAGATTGGTTGATGGTTTATAAAGTCTATGTATCCCCTCCTCTTACAAGCTAGCTTTTTGAGTGACTTCTACACTTGGACTTATGAACCAATACGAGCATAGTATGTGATAGGTTCGTATCAATTATGGGATAGGTTCGTATCACACTCGTATTATTCTCTGTCATAGTTTTATGTTCGGGTTTGTGCATTTGCCAATTGTGGTCCGAATGTAACAGCTTTCCTTAGTCAATGCAATATGGCCTGTTCAAGATGTGTATTCGATCTGGTTATTCGGAAAATGGCTCTTGATCATGGAGTTCATTTCAGTTCTATCTTTCTTTGAATTTGGGGTTCAATTCCAACGACGTTACACCATACTCCCATTTTCTCCAAATAGACAGAAATATTTCGCTAGCAGCTATACTTCGTATCACTCCACTAAAAGCAACAACTAAATCAACAATATATGCAAAGTAAGTAATTAACCAACCTTATAGAGCATGTCATTCTCAACAAATATAATTAAAAACCCATGTCCAAACATTCATGATCAAGTTAACATATATAATCCTTAAGTCGTGAATGTAACAATATGATGCCGTAAAAACAATCACAAAAGTCATTATTCAGCAACAACTTCGTAAAAATTTTCAATCCATCCGTACATTTACCATTTCCTCGTGAACTCCATATCTCCTTATAATATATCTCATCTGATAACATAACCAACAAATCACACACACAAATTGCAACAACTAATCTGTTAACGAACAATGAATTTAATATAAATGAATAAGATGACGTTTTGGCACTTTTTAATCTTTAAAGCTACAAGTAAAGCTGAAACTAGTACACACGCGAGGAGCCGCTCATAAAAGTTTAAAGACAAAACATAAAAGTCCAACAAATAAAATGGCCCACACAAATCATAAAAGTTCAAAGTTCAAGAGTCGTACACAATTTATGACCCATGCCGTGTCACTTGGACTAACCTTAAGCGGGCAAGTCATAGACTCAGACCATGAGGTCGATCAATATTCTACATCATTTGAAATACAAAATGTTCACAGATTAGCCAGACCTTAGCTCACGGTGCCTTAGAAATGAGCATGGTTTTAGTTCAACATCTATCCAACAAACTGGCTTCCAGAGAGAGGCGGGCTCAAGAGAATATTACATGTACTCATGAGTGAGTCTCGTTAATTATAGGTGCAAAGCTACTAATTGTTGATTTAACCGATCATAAACACAAACCAAGCGTATATATTTCATTGACTACTTGAAACCATGTGATAAGTTTAAGCCTTTGGTGCAAAGTATATATTCTAATTCGTTCAAAACTATTATATGAGTTCTACTTGTCGAACGTTGTGTAAGCATATCTTGTATGGTTCTTGGACTAATTTTAAAGTCATTTGGTCGACTACAATGGGTCAATTCATCTTCAATATGGTTATTCACGAGTTGACATCACTTAAATGTATTTGATTTGGCTGCTGGATATTTGATGTTAAGAGATGAATGTAAGTATCCGTTGCTGGTCTTAGTTAGTGGAAGCTATTTGGTCATGTTTGGGTTCTTTTGTTGCTACTTGTGAATTTGCCTATTTGTGGTTGGAATTCGACAATTTTTCTTAGATTCAATACGGACTTTTCATCTTTCAAGCTGTGTATTCAATTTCGTTATTCGAAATATGGTTCTTGATCATGGAGTTCATTGTAGTTCTATCTTTCTGTAACTTTGGATAAGAAGGGTCAACTCTAGTCTTCAAAGTCACGAAGTAACTTTGGATCTGCTCTTTTGTTCTTGCTGCTTGGTCAATTATATGGTTAATCATGTTATGGGTTGATTTTAGTACTAGTAGGTTTCATATTCTTCACAGGAATCAGTAGTGTTGAGTTTTGGAATAGTTGTGAGTAGTCTAGTATGAAGGTTACTTTTGTGTAACTTGTATTAAATCTTTTGACCCACATCGGGTAAAGAAAAGAAAGCCTACTCATTTATATAATTTGGTGTATATAACTTTGATGACTTGAGGTTAATATTATGTTGTTGGCCAATTATAGGCACTTACTGTTAAAGAAAAACAATACTACCTCCGTCTTAAAATTATTGTCCACTATTGACTTTTTTAGTCTTTCTTCTTTGACCATAATTATTTTTGTTTGTGTTATATAATACTTGATGAAAATTATATGAATGTATTGGGTTTTAAATGTATTTTTCATTAGTATAATTTTCATCAAGTATTATATAACACAAATAAATATATTAATGGTCAAAGTTGAACAAGAAAGACTGGTCAAAGTCAAACAAGACAATAAAAATAGGACGGAGAGAGTAGTATTTACTTATGTAGGTCAACAATTGTATAAATTCTCAATTTTTTGTTATTTTAAATCTTTATGAACACGTCTGTCTTTTCTTATGTAATTAGCAAGTATAACTTTTAATTTTCTTACTCGTAGTAATAAACATAATGAATAGTCTTATCTTCTTTATGTAATTGGTGCGTCACATGTATATGGGAAAAGTTGCATCCCATTGACTACAATAAATTAGAGTAAGGATCAAATAAGAAATAAAAGTAAAATAAGAATGATGAGAATAATGCTTGGCGAGCCATTTAGACATTCGGAATCTTGCTTTTCTGAGATGCATCTACCATGAAATTCTCTTTCTTCATTTGAAATGTAACCTTGATGACTTGAGGTTAATATTATGTTGTTGGCCAATTATATATGGTTGTCGGGTTTTGGCCGTTAAATAGTTACGCACTTTTTTAAATGTACTATTTTGGTACGTGTACTATTTTTCGTTCCACTTTATGTAGTGTATTTTTATCTTTTGTTTCAATTTGGTACGTGTACTTTTTTAAATTTTAAATTGTAGAATACAATTTAAAAAATCGCGTACCAAAACGAGACACTTGAAAAAGTATATTGCTATTTTACAACTTAGAAAAAGTACACGTACCAAAACGGGAAACTTTAAAAAGTATATTGCTATTTTACGACTCAATCCCTATGTTGTCATAGGTGATCTTGGTGCGATGGTAAACTAGAATCTACCAACATCTATATGTGCAAAGCAACTCATACTCGTATACACACACATATTCCATGTTTCCATTTTAAAGTATGAATGCAAATAATGTTGGAAAGTATTAAACCAGCTGTAACCATCGTGTATGTGCTAAACTATTTTGAGTAAAATACACCATTAGTCCTTGTGATTTGGCCAGGTTTCGTGTGTGCGCTAAACTTCTTGACATATTACCACGTGTCTCATAATTAATACAAGTTCTCCCATTTTTTTTTATTTTTAAGAGTTTATCTTCTTAATGTGTATACTTACATAAGCTAGTAGTAATTGTCAAGACGCCATTATATAACGATAGAAAATAGCAATTCATTTTATGAATATTAAAAGAGAAAAGTTTAATATAGAACTCATATTTGTCATAGAACCAATGAAACAAACATAGCCACTCATTTCTTTTATTAAAATATAAAGAATAAACTTTCACCCTTTTTAAAAAAAATTAAGTATCTCACAAACCGTTAATCGTTACGCCAAAAAAAATCATACCATCTCGACGAGAATTAAATTATTTTTCTATAGATATGCATTGTTATATACTTTCGACGAACTTTTTTTAAAAAAATTTCGTCCAGAAAAATCATATGTGATTTGATTTTTACGAATCACATGTGATTTTTAAAAATCACATGTTGTGATTTTTACAAATCACATGTGATTTTTCTGGACGAAATTTAAAAAAAAAAAAGTTCGGCGAAAGTATATAACAATGCATATCTATAAAAAGATAATTTAATTCTCGTCACGATGATGTATTTTTTGTAGCTTGAAGATTTACCGTTTGCAAGATACATTGTTTTAAAAAAAAATGTGGAAAATGATTTTTTATTAATTTAGATAAAAAATTAAAGGCTATAATTGGTTAATTGGTTCTATGACAAATATAAGTTCTATATAGATCTCAACTCATGGCATATAATCCGTATGCTTTTTATTAACGTTGTCATCCAAAAGTACTATACCCTTAACATACTCGATTGAAGTCATGATGGACCCTTTCAGATATGAACTGGTCAAAACCGGGATGTGTGACCAACCCGGTTGAACCGGACCATGAGGGCAGACATGAGCGTGACTATAAAAGAAGGGTCCGAAAACGGATGCCTATAAAAGAAGGGGTCCATCTTGGTCCGGTTCAATTCGGGGTTGTCAAACGTGCCCAGTTTTGACCAGTTCATGTCTAAGTGGTTCTTCAAGACCTTGTTTTTAACGGGTTTTTCAAGACTTAAATGGAGTAATATTTGCATATTTCATCAAAATACAAGTTTTTAGTGTTTGAAGTACAATGTATGTAAGCATGTTTTTTATATATATACAAATTATATGTTTTTGGTATATATGCAAATATATATGTGATTGCCTCTTAATTTAAATACTTTTCTTTTATCTAACACATTTCCGATCATTGGCTTATTAATTTTAGTATTTTACTTTGGATGAAAGCTAAAGATACGCAACATATTATTTCAAATAAACTGATCAACGCAATGTACTTTGTAAATTGTCAAAGATACGCAATATATTTTCAAATAATCTTTCTATTTAATATGCAATTTGTAAGAGTTAAAGATTTGGTCACATTTGATTAAAATTACATTTGGTCCCCAAAAGCTGGACCAAATTCGATTAGTTCAATTTTGATAACGCAATTTCGTTAAAATTAAAAAACTTTTAAATTCTTTATCTTAAAATGTACTAAAAATATATATTTTTTTTAATTTATAATTTTAAAAAAATGGACGAATTTTTTTATAAACTTTTTTTTTATGTTTTTTTAAGCGTATTAAATCTAAAACTTTTAAAATCAAATTAAAAAGCGTAATTTTTAAAAATCGGAAAAAAAATTAAAATTCAGATAAAAAAAACGTAATTTATATTTTTAAATTAGAAAAAACTTTTTTAAAATCAGATTAAAAAAAATGCAATTTTTTAAATCGAAAAACTTTTTAAAAAAGTTTCTTTAAACTTTATCGATTTTAAAAAGTTTTGCCGATTAAAGTAAATTAAGTTTTTTTTTAATTTGAATTTAATAAAAATTACTTTTTTTTAATCTGATTTCAAAGAAGTTTTTTTTTTTTTTTTTTTTTTAAATTTACGTTTAAAAAAAACGTAAAAAAAGTTTATAAAAAAATTCATCATTTTTTTTGAATTATAAATTAAAAATATATATATATTAAGTAGATTTTAAGAAAAAGAATTTAAAATTAAACTTTAACGAGCTTTATCAAATGTAATTAATTTTATATTTCATATTATAGATCAAGATTATTTGAAAAATATAGCATAGATCTTTGACAATTTAGATATCGTAATTGCTTTATTTAAATAAATGCGATATCTTTAAATTTTCACCCTTTTAATTTCTTGATTCACAGTGATGCCCTTCAACCATTGCTTGCAATAACCTTGCTTACATTTGACTTTAGTATAAAAGGTTATAAGGTTATCATTAATCATCAAACATTTAAGAACAACGTTATCTGGTTAAGTACCACATACACCAACACACGCCAAATATGCTAAACCTCTACTCACGACAGGCCGTTTAGCCAAAGCGTGAAATACACTAACTTCCACTAGACATGAAATCAATCCTTTCTAAACCACATTTTTCAAGCTATTGATACCCTTCAATAGGAAGCTTTCACGCGATACGCAACAATATATGTTCTCACCTTTTTGTGATTTTGAATATTAAAGGTGTGTCTTATTAAATAGAATATAAATAACATTTGATTGTGGCAACACAATTGTTTTATATTTTGACTCTCACATTGGACAAAAGGAAGAATTTTATCTAGTTTATATACCATGGTGCATTTGGTTCACATAAGTTGACTTTAGTACTATGTTGTTGACCACGTCATCTAAAATGACGATAAGTACAAATTTATCATCATATTAGATGACGTGTTCCACAACTGGTACGAGTTCTTAGCTTTTTGTTTTTCTTAAGATTACAGAGTTTATTTTGTTACTTGTTAGGTACAAGCTCCAACTCTTTTGTATTTTTGTAAGGAGTTTTAGAATATTGAATAGTTTCTCTTTTAAATGGTATATATAACTAAACATGTTGTGAATACACCATCAACTTTCTTCAATTCTATCTTCTTTGACTTTTGGCTAAGGGTGGTCAACTCTAGTCTTCAAAGTTATTAGGAAAATGGTTCAATACTGATAGTTCGCAAGTCTTAAATTGGCATTGAAGTGTTCTTCATGTTCCAGTAATGCTTCATAACTTAATTCACATCATAATCCTACGATTCCTTTCAACTCCCTGTACCTCTAATATCTCAGCAGGACATCCACATGCTGGCCAAAACAATGCATTAAAACCGAGTGCATTTTAAAAATTCAGTATTTTCTATAAAAATTAGCACTAGGAAACAAAATTCTATAGTTTTTCCGTGAAACCGCAATCGAGAACCCCTACTTTCGTCCTTGTAAGGAGTCAGTTACACACTAATTCATACAAGCTCTTAACTTTTTTGCGAACTTGATGCATGTCTTATAATGTAACTAATACTTTCTGTGAGCTTGATGTTTTGTGATGTATTTAGTACGTTATTGTTATACCTATATTCAACAACAAATATGTTGTTTCTAACTTGTATAAAAGTTTGTACTCCCACATCGGTCAATTAAAAAAAAAATGGCTTGCTTATATATTGTGGTTGTAAATGGTTTTGATAAGTTGAAACAAGTGTAATGTAGAGTTGTAGACATTGTATGCCCATATGTGATCGTGTATACAAATTTATTGTTTATACAGTCACGTATGGTCATATATGGTTAACTCCCACAAGTTGTCGATTTTTTGTAAATTGCAACTAATTGGTGAATGTAGCTTAAAATTAGTTCGTTGAATATACATAATGTAGCCACTACATTCGCTTTGATGTTCTAGTACGACTTTTGGTGGCCTAATTACTCTAAGGTGGTATAAAATCGTAATATTATTTTCTTTGTGTGTTTTAAATGCTTTTGTTTTTTCCCACACCACTTTGAGTAGAGTTTGCCAAAAACGGATGTGTATAGAAAAAGTTGTTGAATCAAAATATGTGAAAATTATATTTTTTGATGATGCATTGATGCCATTGGAAAAAATACTTTTTTATTATTCAACTAATAATCCGGAGAAAAATAAGGGTAAGTTGAAACTTCTAATCAGCTTGAGACACATCTAAAAATTGTAACTTCCAATCTTTGGCTTGTTCTATATATTTTAGCCAATTCCCACTCACAATTGACTTTAGTTTTAATAAACTAAAACTACACAAAAATTATACGACACATACTTTTTTTTTTAACCAAAATCGTGTGTAGTATCCCATTCAATTCCAATTGGATTACCATTAAATAGTAGTAATTGAGTTTGGTATCAACTTTTTTATAGCTTGAAAAGAATAAAACAATGCGTCAAAAAAGTTACTGGTATATTTTTGCCCACAGCTAGCAAAAAGCTTTAAACTAGTTCATAAAAGTGAGACTTTGACGGACCAGAAGTGGGCAGGTCATTAGGCAGACCATAGACCTTTATGATTATTCATTGACCCCGTTCGAGTTAAAACTTTTTCAATAGCTCTTTTTATAATTTTCCGCTCTTTTTTGTTTTTACTGAACCCATCGATGTCATCAATTTTTTTCCACTTCGATTTTCTTTCTTTGTAAAAGGGGGCCAACTGTAAAATATGGTCTGGTTCATACTAGGTTTGTCAAACATGTTCAGTTTTGACCAGTTCTAAGCGGTGTAAGCTGTATTTAGTTTAACCGGTTCACGCTAATTGATTCGAATACTTAGTATTGGGCTGTTATGTTTTCGTTTAATAAAAAAAATAAATTTAAAAAAGGTGTTTAATTACCTAATATCTTCTCTGTATAAATTACAAAAGCAATAGGAAATCAAGGATAAGATGATGTACTAATTGCAGGCTGAAGAAAGACATTTAAATATTTAAGATTGCCAAAAAAAATTAGAAACTTAGGGCCCGTTTGGAATTCGAATCCAATTCCATTTCATAACGTGTTTGGTTGAAAATTTTAAAGAATTTGGAATCTTGGTTCCATTCCTTACTGTGTTTGGTTGGCAAACGGAATGGAATGAAATTCCTTCAAAATCCCATATATATGGAATTCAACATTTCATGGCAATATGAGAATGATTGTTTACAATTCCATCAAATTCATATTATCTTTATCATTGTCATTGCTATTATTATTATTATTATTATTATTATTATTATTATTTTATTTTTTTATTATTTTTTTTATAATATTATTTTATTAGAAACTCAAAGGATTTACAAGAAGTTAGTGGGAAGCCGAGATACTAACTGGGCTCCCACTCCTCTAGCTATAGAAAAGCTAATTCTACTAAAGATATGAG
The DNA here is from genome assembly GCA_910596185.1 of Chrysanthemum makinoi. NCBI lineage: Eukaryota > Viridiplantae > Streptophyta > Magnoliopsida > Asterales > Asteraceae > Chrysanthemum > Chrysanthemum makinoi. Next base: position 221,442,618 of record OU343218.1, read on the forward strand.
AAGCAGCACGTGTTCCAATGTCTTGGGTTATCGAGAACTTTGGATTAAAATAAAGGTCACAAAGCATCCTTCTCAAGTTCCCCGAAGAGAATGAAAGGGGAGAAACCCATATCGAATATCCGCGCACTTGGCCTCATACTTGACGCGTTTACGTTGTGCGGCACGCACACCGCGACGGCGTGCACAAAATCAACCATACTAATTTGCGTCGAGGCGAAGACCGGTCAAATCAACACATACATCAAGCCCTCCATCCCATGAGTAGAGCAACATATCGGTTGGGCGTAGGGTTTGTCCCTTTCTCCACTAAGCCCAATGTCAACTTCTTCTGAGCTGAAATCCCCGATCGAGAACAGATGTCAACCAAGGTATCATTTATTATTATTATTATTATTATTATTATTATTATTATTATTAATATTATTGTTATTATTATTTATTTATTTTATTTTTATTTTTTATTTTTTATTATTATTTTTTTTGATTTTTTAGTTTTGTTTTATTTATTTATTTATTTATTTTTATTTATTATTTATTTATTATTTTATTATTATTATTATTATTATTATAAACGATCATTTAATTATTATTGTTATTATTATTTTTTTTTATAAACAACCATGTTATTAAGATTTAAAAATTATTATTTATTTAAAATTGAATATAAATTATTATTTATTTAAAAAATTTTATTATTATTATATTTAAAAAATAATATTTTTTTAAAATTAAATATAACTTATTTATAGCTTACTTTTTAATTTATACTTTAAAAAATACAATTGTATTTTATATAAAAAAAATATTTATTTAATATATTAGTTTATATAAAATTATTTAAAAAATTATTATTATAATTTGATAAGTAATTTATTTATTAAATAATATTTAGTTTATTAATCTTAAACTAAAATTAAGTTTTAAATATTTTAATATAATTGTTTTTTTTAATTTCATTCTTCCAACCAAAAATGCGCTAGTATTTGCAGATTTCAATTCCGTCAGATTTTAAATCCTAAGGATTTCAATTTCTAACATTCCATTCCTTCACATTCCAATTCCTTAAACAAATTCCAATTCCGTCAAAAACATTCTGTGAACCAAACGAGCCCTTACATAAAGTGTGAGTTTCAAGTAATGGAATCTCTTTCTTTCCTTCGACACATTCCAAACACTCGAAATTAACACCAATACTAGTCTTAACTTATCCAAGTGATATATACCATTGTATATAACTAAGCAAATTTTCTTTTCTTTACCCGACGTGGGACTAAATGATTTACTCGATGGGCGAGACATACTATGAAAAAAGGAATATTCAACACCGAAGAAGCAAACGACTTCGTTCCACCATTTTGATTAACACTGTTTCAAAATGGTGCATAAGGCTAGTCCGGCGCACAGGGCGACACAGGGACAACCTGCGCCCAGCGTCGCCTTTCTCCAGCTGACTGAGACAACGGATGCGGTCGGCGACCGAGGATTTTTTTTTTTTTTAATTCAAACATTTTTAACATTAAATTTAAATTTCATTCAAATTAAAAAAAAAAAACATTACATTCTGAAAAAAAAAAACATTACACTACTGAATTTAAAAAATAAAAATTACAATACGAAATTCAAATAAACACTAGAATACTTAAACTAATAATCTAAATTGTAACGTTCTTTGATTCGCCTTAACTTTCTCCAACTCTTCTAGTTGGCGGCCGGTCAAATTTGGTTCGATTGGAGTGTTGTAGAAGATGATGTGGGACTCGTTTTGATGTCCTCATGAGCTCAAGTTTTGCTTGTTTTATCTCGAGCTCTTTTTCCCTCAACCGTAACCAATTATCTTCTAAACCACCGCTTATTCTCTTTTGACGGCTTCTTGGTCCTTAAGAAATTTTTAGCCAACGATTGCATAAATGAGTGCGATGGAACATCATCATCACGAGAGGAGGAGGATGCTCTTCCTTCCTTTGTCCGCACGGGCGGTCGTGATTCTCTAGTCGCTTCTCAGGCAGAATCATCAACGTCATAGACATCGAAAGGATCCGCGAGCTTGGGTTGAACCAGAGGTAGTGGTAGAACCCTTTGTTTTCTTCCGACTATTTGTTGATATAGCCGGCAACTCAACCTCCTTCCAAGCAGGATGACCCTTTAAAACCTCGTAGCACTCCTTCAAAGTGAAATCATGACCGTACGTCATACGGTATTCTTTAAGAGCTTTTGAGGTGTCGTCGATATCATTCTCACCGCTTCCATGGGTGTTCTTGATATTCTCCATGATAGCAGAATAATTTCCAACCCCATTCTGAATCTTGCTCTTCCATTTGGTATTGATGGAGTCATAGGTTCGGTCTTTGCCGATTTCTTTCTTAAAGTAGGCGATCACTTGCTCCCAAAACTTGAAGCGGTTCTGGGCGTTTCCTCTCGCCGCGTTTTCCGACACATAGACCCAAGCTTTACAAAGCACCACCTCTTCCTCCTTTGTCCATGGCTCTGTTGGCTTCTTGGCTTTCCCACTTGCTTTGTTTCCTCTCCTTGCCTTTGTCCTTGGCCTTTGAAGCACGTCTAGATGGGCGCTTTGGTTTGATGGGGACATCTCTTCGTGAGCGGTTTTCTCATCATCGGAATCATCAACGGGGAAGCGAACCGTGTAGTGCGAACCGTGACCCGAACCTTGTCCCATCGAAGCATCTTGACTTGGGTAGTTTTGACTTGGGTAGTTTTGTGTCGGATACTCCGGCATCCAATCTTCCAAATTCATGTCTAGATTAGTGTTTGAATCGGGGAATAAGGTTGATCTGGTTGAAAGGATAAATAAAGTCCATGTTTGGATGGTAACCCAGAGACCACTAGGTTCTTCTTGAGTAATCTTGAAGTAAGAACTTTGCGGTGGGACAAAAGGACGGTTAAGATAAAACGCGTTTTGGTTTTGATTTGGTTGGGGTAGTTATGATTGATAATCAAAACTTCTTGGACGGCGAATAGGAGGCGGTTTTGTTGTGGTGATATGCGGTTAACTTCGAAGTTGTTTTCGAGAATTTAGATCCGGCATTTGGGGTAGTCGTGATCGGTCGGGTTTTGATTGTGGTGTATTTTTCTTTGACATTTTCAAGTTGGATAAAAATTAGATTGAGTTGAATATAGATGAAAATGGTAAGTTGTGAATTGTGTTTGAGGTAATGTGTGTATTTATAGAGTGGTAAAATAGGTTTGAAATTTTTTTTTTTTTTTTTAATTAAATGACCAAACGGTCTAAATTTAAATTTTGTATTATTAAATGCCTTGGGAAGGCTAAACACTTGCTCCAATATCGAGCGTTTTCTCACCCGATGTCCACAAATTATTGTCACGCCCGATCTCCAAACCGATGTGCCCCATTCATGCCCAACGGATCTTAACATCGATTGTGGAGTGTTTTTTTTGCTTGGCAACCGATCTAAACTAAACCAATGCGACAAGCCTAAAGGTCACAGACGATTAACTCATTGAGTGAACTACAAACACCATTAAAATTTTAATCCCCACATAAAAGTGATCAAAACCAACTTTCAAACACCAAAAACAATCTAAATGGCTTTGTCAATTGTCACCACACGACCTCCGTAGACTAGTTGAACGCTAAATGGTAATGCCACTAACCATGTTACTAATAAGAAATTGATAATAAGGTATCCTAGTAATTACATAATAAGACATACTCTTCGACATTTAGAAAGAAAAAATATTATGTTAAAAAGATTCATAAACAAACTTTTTGATAATTTAAAAGTCAAAAATTTGATAAATATGAATCGATGGAAATGTAGAGAACAATGTTATTCAATAAACAACATCAAATACTATATCCCACCAACATTATACCATTATCACAACCTACAATGAAAATGTGCACCTTAGTGGTATATAAACAAGCAAAATTTCTATTCTTTGAACCATGTGAGATCACTTGAAACAAGTTTTACAAAATTGACCCCATGTCGCGTAATCAGATACTTGCGTGTCAATGCACATGTGGTAAGTGAAATTGAGAAAATTGTGGGAAGAGAGATTGTCACAGTAAAAGCGGTTAAGTTTGATATTCAGCTCGAGTTTATGATGTAATGCTGTTGAAACTAGAGAAGGATTATAAGGAGCTTGAGGTGGTGTTGAGGAAAATAATGCCTTCTAATTCAGTGTCTTGAGTTTTGGTTTAGTCATGAGTATAGTTTCCATGTAGTCTTGATTTGTTATAGTAAATTTTGTATGGGATTATGTTTGGAAAACTTGTTTCAAGTTTTCAATCCCACATTAGGTAAAGAAAAGAAAGCCTACTTACATATAGGAGGGCGAAATACATTTTAGGGGCCAAAAAAATTAATAATAGTAAAATGTCGTACCTATTGTAGGACGGAAAGAAAAACGAAGTGTCATTGGTGAATTATCTCTAGTTCAACTTTCAATTTTTAGCTTGTTCTATGAATAATCTTGCTTACGATTGATTTTAGTAAAGATAAAGTAAAACTATATATTCCTTTTCCAAAATTTCTTAACATTTTATCCTTGGATGAATAGTTATGTGAGTGATATCATATATAAAGGATATCCGACTTCAATTGCTTTGTCAATAAATAACATTGTTTCAGTGTCGTATCAAATTTATATAACAGCTTTTTGTATAGGTTTGCATTTGTAAAACTTGGTGGACATTTTTAGTCCCACATCAGGTAAAGAGTAGAAAGTCTACACATGGGTGTATGGCTTAGAGAACTGGTGACTTGCATTATGTTATCAGTATCTTGCATGTCATGGTTGTGGTTGTGCACACAACGTTCTGTGTATGGTACTGAAAATTTAATACTAATTTCTAACTTTTTGTCATTTTTTATTTTTTATATTACTTGTTAATGTCCTTTGGTATATTCGGTCAACTTTATCTTTGATTATTTATCTACATAAATTAAAATTATAGTCCCCTATTGACTTTTTCGGTCTTTCTTTTTCAACTTTGACCTTAAATATTATTGTTTGTGTTATACAATAGTTGATGAAAAATATACTAATGAAAAATACATTTAAAACACAATCCATTCATATAATTTACATCAAGTATTATCTAACACAAACAAAAATATTTAAGGTCAAAGTTGTAAAAGAAAGACCGAAAAAGTCAATAGGGGACTATAATTTTGAGACGGATGGAGTATTACTTTTTGATGTACATATTTGGTCAATTAAAGTTGAAATTCGCATGTTATCCTTGTTGGTTCATCATGGTGTTTAAGTTAATTAATAGTATTCTAAAAAAAAAATGTATGTGCACCTTGCTAATATAAGTTCTCGATCTATTTTTTTTAGTTGGCACCTTACTACAATTAATAATATTTGAAAGAAGAAAATGGAATTTAATTATTTTTTGTGTTATAACAACAAAAGAGGTTCTGTCCCTTTGGTGATTTTGAACATTAAACAATTTGTCTCCTTAATGTAGTAACTAGTGTACATGTAAGAAATGTAAACAAATGGGTTTAAATAGATTGAACATTTTATATTTTATTTTCTCTTATCAGCTGTTTGTAGATTGTTAGAACACATGGATAATTGCAACTTGAGTTTATTATCCCATAAATAATGACTGTTAGATAATACAATATCCATAAAACGAGAGGCGTGACTATAAAAGAAGGGGACCATCTTGGTCCGGTTCAATGCGGGGTGGTCAAACATGACAAGTTTTAACCGGTTCATGTCTAAGTGGTTCTTCAAGACCCATTTTTTTGAACGGGTTCTTCTAGACAAGTATTTATATCTGCGTATTTGCATATTTTCGCAAAATAGAAGTTTTTAGTATATATGCAAATATATAAATTTTAGTAAATATATATGTAATTGCCCACTAATTTAAATACTTTTCTTTTATCCATATAATAAATACAAACAGAACGCATTTATGCTCATTGGCTTATTAATTTTAGTGATTTTACTTTAGCCGATCCAAACTGATACCATTCAGCCATTGCTTCAAAAAATATTTGCTTACATTTGACTTTAGTATAAATAAACTAGCGCTCTATACCAATGTTTTGAAAACCGGTTTTCTCATTGACTCGAAGACACCGGGTCACTGGGTTGGTGGTTCAACCGGTTCAACCGCCAGGTCAAACCAGTTTTTGCAACGTAAAGCAAAATTTAATATTCATAGTTATCCTATTTATAATTGGATATAAAAGTCTAAACATGCTATACAAATGTTTTTTTCCTTGCATAATGGTTTAGTTTTCGTACTTCTCCATCAAGATCTCATTTGAAAACATATTCCAGAATAACTCGACTGGTAATTAACTCTTTGAGTACATGACTTCATTTCTCAGATGTACTATGAACTTATTTTGCAATTTAACTTCATCACGAATATGAGGATGCTATATATCGGTCTAGTTCATTTTTAACTCTTGATAAGCACAATAACAAAACACGTTTAAGTTTAAGGAAATAATGAACTTTATGATTCATCAATGGCATCTAAAATAGGATTAAAAATTGTTTCCGTTTCATTTGTTTTCAAACAAAAGTGCCGTTTCTAGTGAACTGGTTCGATCCGGGTTAAGTAAAACCTGACGGTTCAATCCGGGTTTCAAATCCTCATAAAACCGTGTGGTAACAGCCCGATAACATCACCGGTTCCCGGTTCAACCGGTTGAACCGACCGGGTCGAACCAAGTTTTAAAACATTGCTCTATACTCTTTTACCAAAAGAAATAAACATTTTATCTTTGGATGAATTTACAAAAAAAGAAAAAAAAAAAAAAAATCATAAAGAGAACACAATCAAGATAGATTACGATCTCCAAACAATTGTTAGCCTAGTTACTTTTAATCGAAAACAAGTGTTTATTCCCACATTGGTAAAAAAATACAAAGTTTTACCAACTGATGTACCTTCATATAGGTTGGAATTAGTATTTTTGTCGTTGGTGGATCATCTTGTATGCGCTGTTATTATTAGCAACTGTGATGATTTGAGAATAATCAATAATTGCTCAAATTAGTTTTTTTTTTTAATTTGCACGTTACTACAATTAATAATATTTGAACATATAAAATGCAGCTCAACAATTAAGAACAACATTATGTGGTTAAGTACCACATACACAAACACACGCCAAATATGCTAAACCTCTACTCACGACAGGCCGTGTAGCCAAAGCGTGAAATACACTAACTTCCACTGGACATGGATGCAATCCTTTATAAACCATATTTTCAAGCTGCTGATACCCTTCAATAGGAAGCTTTCACGCGATACGCGACAGTATGTACACTATTTTTTGATTTTGAACATTAGAGAGTGTGTCTTGTTAATATAGCTGGTAATTAGTTCGCTAGAACTTTCGCCAATTCATTTTTGAGAACTTGTTTTATATTTTGAAACTCCCACATTGGACAAAGGGAAGAAATATATCCAATTTTTGAAGGTTAAATAGTTTCTCTTTTAAATGTACGTGTTGTTAATACATCTATATATGACGTTAAGGTGTATAACTCAACTTTCTGTGTTAGTAAAATCTCACTCCCATCAAAATTTTTGGTGATGCATATATACTCTTATACGGAGTAACATTCAAACCTGCAACAATCGCTACCATTACCATTCCTTACCGTCTAAAACCCACAACCAAACACCCGTAAATATGATGGATGTAAGTCTCTCGTGCAAAGTTTCTATTCCTATTGGTATGTTGTTGTTAAAAGAGATTACTTGAGTTATACTTGTCCAACAATGTGTAAGATGTGATAGCTTTTCTTAGTCAATGGCTCAATGCAATATGGCATCTTCAAGATGTGTATTCAATCTCGTTATTAGGAAAACGGTTCTTGATCAAGGAGTTCAATTCAGTTCTATCTTCTATGACTTTTGGCTATGGATGGTCAGCTCTAGTCTTTAAAGTTACAGGTTCAAGATTTATAGTTATTGGATCGGTTTCAAGTTTAAAGTTGGCATTGAATTGTTCTTCATGTTTGAGTAATACTTCATAACTTTATCCACTTCCTAATCCCACAAATCCTTTCAGCTCCCCGTACCTCAAATATCTCAGCAGGACATCCACACGCTGGCCAAACACAGAAGAATGTGACCATTTAGCAACAACCAAATCAACAATTGGTGTATCTGATATAATTGCCTAAATTTAACCAACCTTACATATGGTACGATTAAAAACCTAATTCGCTAATATAGGTATATAACTTTAAATGAATAGACGCTCATTTTGATGAACCTTCAGGTGCAACTCTAATCAGGTCGTTTCATGAACCAATCTGATAACAACCAATGAAGTTGTTATTGGGTCAGCACTCAGCAGTTATTAATGGGAATGGTGAACGAGCTTATTTTTATTGCTATAGTAAAAGTGACACCGAGGCACTTTATCTTACCGCCAAGTTTTACTTTTTACTCGCTATTGGGCAAACTTTTTCCAAACTTGATTGAAGTGCATTGTCCCGCATAGATTTAGAAAAGGAAAGTTTGCTTCTTTATATATTGTTACGTAAATGGTAATGATAAGTTCGTATTAGTATCTTGTAATCGTTGGTGACCATTTCTCATGGTAAATACACATACCATCATCATCGGTCACATGCGCTTATTTAATACGGTTGCAAACCTTTTGATTTGATACAATGATTATTTCATACAACATTTTGTGATCTTAAATTTGATTCAATTAACTATTTTCATACACAGATGATAATTTTAATATGTTAACTATACTTTTTCGTGTGTTGTCATCATGCAGTACCCAACTCCACGTGTGTTGTCACTATATAGTTTTGAGTCAATTTTTATCTTAATTTGAAAAGAGTCAAACAATGTGTATGTAGTTAGATATGCAATCCCACATCGATCAAACAGATGATGCATTGATTCATTATATACTTTGATGTGTATTATTTACCCAATTTAGGATAAGTGTTACGTTGTTGTAGCATTATCGAGATATTGATTGCAACAAAAAAATCAATGCCCCTCATCATGCTCAGTTATTTGTTGAAGTCTTAAAATCAAAACCTGTGTTGTTTTTGTCGTTTAAAATCAAAACCCCTTGTTATGCTCAGTTTTTGTCGTTTAAAAGATTCACGTTAATGTTTTACATGAACATTTTAATCTGTTAATTATACTTTTTTTTGTAATGGATTTGTTTGCTTATTTAGCACCAAGTCATCTTTTATACCGGCTATATATTAACTTAAGTAATTACTAGTAACATGAGTACAATGTATACATTTGTTTAGCATAAGGTAAAATTACTATTGTCTCCCTTTCAACTGATGACAACTCTCTCCCTTTCAACCACTAACCTGACCTCCATTTTTGTTTTCAATAATCCCATCTCCAAACACTAAATTCATCATCAATTTCGTAAAATCATATAAAACCTCAAAAACCCACAAAATTATACCCTAAATCACTTTTTTTATGTTATGCACACCAATTGTTTGATAAAATGTCACTTGAAACAAAACCCTTTTTCTAGCTTCCAATCTTTTTGGTTTTAAATTTTTCTCGATCGTGGTGGTTTGTAAGGATGGAGGAGGGTAATAGAGAGGAGGATATCAATTCGCTACCCAATAGGCTTAAAAACAAGATCAAATTTGGAGGATGATACATTTTCTAAAAGTCACAGTACACCTGCTACTGGGACTAGTTTGAATGACAAGAATACGGAGTCGGTTTCGTACGCTAGCCTTCTCAATTCAGAACAAATGGGGAAGAAAGTTATTTTCAGAATGAAAATGTCAAGGGTGCAGATTTGGCTATCCCAGTGACTAATGTCCACCAGGTTAATGATCGATTCGCTAATACCTTAGTCGGGTATCACTACTACTTATAATGCACAAACGACTCTCTCTCCTATTTAATTTTCAGACTTTCAGACTTGCAAGTAATAAAGCATGATGTACAACACATTAAAGCACAAAATTTCAGACTTACAAGCAAATAAGCATAGTGTACAACACTTTAATGCACATATTAAAAAAAAAACCACATTAATACTATTAAAGTGATCAATTAATACACTATTTAATTCACCCCTACGCCAAAATAAACAATAATTTAATGACAATGTACAATTTAATCAAGCTACTAAGCCAAATAAACACTAAAAAATTATTAGGAGACATAAATAAAAAATTGTTGGAGAGGCTACACAAATTTTTCCGGCGACCACAATTTTTTCCGGCAGCGACACAAATTTTTCCGGCGACCGCAATTTTTTCCGGTGACTGTTATAAAAAAGTTATAACACCGACGTGTACCCAACCAATGCACGTATAAATTATGAACTCCACCAGAATGGGACTCGAACTAGGATGCATAAAAATCAACATAAAACGATCACCAGGGACTGCTCAAAACCACGATCCCCACCAAATCTGTTGTTTTCCCCTCTTGATTAACTCATAGCACCGATTAGTTTTTAGGGTTAATGGTTTTGATTTGTGTCGTGTGGAACAGAAAAGGAGCAACACTCTTTGTTTGTTTTGCTGCTTTTAGTCGCATGAAGAAGAAAAAAAACGTTTCTGATGAAGGACCAAAAGGGGAGCGTGTATAGGTTTAAGTTAGGAAACAATTAAATGGATTAATAGTGATTTAATGGTGATTGATATGGATGTCGTGATTGTTGGCTGAAAAAGGGGAATTCTTACCCTTAATATTGAGAGTTGATGGGCCAAAAATACAAACGTGTAGCAAATTTTAATTTAGAAGGAACTGTAGCACGGGCCAAACGGGGTCGAGCCCAAACGGGCACAGGCCAAACGGTGTCAAGCCCAAACGGGCACGGGCTCGAGCCCGAACGGGCACGGGTTAAACAAAATTCTTGATATCCGTAAATTTATTGTCAAAAAGAGCATAATAAACTAAAATACATGATTTACCGGAAACTTTTACTTCAGGGTACCCGCCGCTGCAACGCGCGGGTACCCTGCTAGTTTTCTTGGAAAGCGTCTAGCATTTCCTATTGTTGAAAATTATGTGATGAATTCATGGGCAAAATATGGAATTAAGAGGGTCATGATGAACTCCAAAGGATTTTTCTTCTTCAAATTTGATTCCAAAAGAGGTCTTGAAGGAGTTCTTGAAGAGGGTCCCTGGTTGATACGCATTATCCCTATAATCCTAAATACATGGGCACCCAACATGAGTCTAACCAAAGATGATATCACTAGTGTTCCTGTATGGTTTAAGATGCATGATGTACCCAAAGCTGCTTTTTCTAAGGATGGCCTGAGTATGATCGCGACTAAACTTGGAAGACCAATCATGATAGATGCATACACTAGCTCTATGTGTTTGGATTCATGGGACCGCTCGAGCTATGCTAGAGCTTTAATCGAGATAACTTCGGACCAGGAATTGAAGGAAAGCTTAGTTGTGGCCATTCCGAATCTAAATGGCATGGGACATAACATGGAGACAATTAAAGTTGAATATGAGTGGAAGCCTCCTAAATGTAATGTTTGCAAGATTTTTGGTCATGTTAATGATCAATGTCCAAAAAATATCAAGACTACCTACGTCAATGTTGATAAAAATGATGGTTTCACTACTGTTACGAGTAAAGGAGGAAAAGGTAAGTCTACTTTTCGACCAACTGTTAGGAAGGTAGATGGTATTCGTCTTAATAAATCACAACCGAAGTTTTATTATAGACCGATACAAAAGATGAAAACTAGTGAAACTAAAGAGGCCCAAGTAGAAAATGTGAGCCTGTTTGATTTAAAAATATTCTTTTGATGCTCTGAGAGATGCGGATAATATAGTCATTGATGTTAGAAATATTGGCACTAACAAAGGAGAAGCAAGCACTTCACATGGCACAATTGATTTGGAATCTGACAAAGATGAAGTAGAAGATTTATTTGAAGAAACTGGTACGTATATGGAACCAAACTCTTCATCTAATACTAAGGTACCGGAGGGGGCAAGCACTCCCGTTGATGATGTTTTAAATGTATAACATTGCTTCATGGAACATAAGGGGTATGAACCAATCCCCTAAACAAAATGAGGTTCGTGAGGTAATTTTAGAGAACCACTTATCTATTTGTACTATTTTGGAGTCTCATGTTGCTTCTTCTCGTTTAAATAAGTTATGTTCTCGTGTTTTTTGGAATTGGGATCGGACTTCTAATGGCAATCTCTGTAACAAAGGTTCTCGTATCATTTTGGGTTGGAATCCGGAAGACGTCGATATCATGGTCATTTCTCAAACAGACCAAGTTATGCACATCCAGGTTATGTTTAAAGCGGATCAAAGGCTTTATTTCGTTCGTTTGTTTATGCCCATAATAGATACACCCATAGACGTGAATTATGGCAAAATCTAATTAATCATAAGGCTTTTGTTCGTGGAAAGCCGTGTAAGAAAATAGCATCCAGAAAGAGGCCGGTGTAAGAAAATGTTACATACACTCATGAGTGATTCTCGTAAATTATTGGTGCAAAGCAACTAGTTGTTTATTTAACATATTATAAACACAAACCACCAGTATATATTCCATTGAATACTCGAAACCAAGTATACTAACAAAATGAGGAACATGGTAAACAAAGCGAATGTATAAGGAAAAAATCTAATGGTTCCAAAGACCATGGTGCCTTACACACTACTACTGACCACGGTGACGTGCGAAAAATGTTGCGGTGGTGACCAAAACGTGTTTTCGATCACTGTTATGACGGGATTAAAAGGTAAATGGTGTTTGCATATACCTAAGTTTCCAATTTATGAGTAAAGATCAGCTGTGACGCTTATGTCTTTTTAATCATCTTGCCAACTAGAACAATTTCTTGAACTTTTACTCTTTTTCATTCAATCCCACATCGATCAAGGAGATGAAAGTTTGATCACGGAGAAGAAAGTTTGCCTTCTAATATACTGTGGTGCATATGCTATATGTAAATTGGGATTTATATTATGTTGTTGGTTTGTAGCGTTGGATGTTGTTCTATAACATCATCCTGCCTTATCCTCTTCAATGAATATAAGTTTCCAACTTTTTGTCAATCTCTATACGTCTTTCAACAAAGGTGTCTACTTGTTGTAAGTTTGTTACCTTTGATACCTGTTACTCGACAACTATACTACTCTTGTTGTCATTTAAGTCCAACTTGAATCTTTTTATTCCTTCCCACTTCCCACATCGCTTGGAATAGTAAAATAATTGGTACAAGATGGGTTTTCAGAGTTAAGAGAGATGAAAGAGGGAATGCTATCAAGAACAAGGCAAGGTTAGTTGCACAAGGTTATAGACAGGAAGAAGGAGTAGATTATGATGAAGTATTTGCTCCTGTAGCAAGGATTGAAGCCATTCGAATATTCCTTGCTTTTGCATCATATATGGGATTCCAGGTTTATCAAATGGATGTCAAGAGTGCCTTTTTATATGGCAAGATTACAGAGGATGTCTATGTCAAACAGCCTCCTGGTTTGGAAGATCCTGCACATACAAACAAAGTATACAAAGTTGTTAAGGCTTTTTATGGTCTTCATCAGGCTCCTAGAGCTTGGTGTGAAAGGCTCTCTACTTTCTTATTGCAACATGGTTATAGGAGGGGAGCAATTGACAAGACTTTGTTTATTAAAAGGGATAAGAAGGATATCATGTTGGTTCAAGTGTATGTAGATGATATCATATTTGGAGTTACAAAACAATCTATGGTCAAGGAGTTTGAGAAGCTGATGCAGAATGAATTTCAAATGAGTTCAATGGGTGAGTTAACTTTCTTTTTGGGACTTCAAGTTAAGCAGTCAAAGGAGGGAATTTTCATAAGTCAAGACAAGTATGTATACGACATACTTAAGAAGTTCAATTTTGATGCTATGAAGCCAGTTACTACACCTATTAAATCTATCAACTCACTGGGAAAGGATGAAGATGGACAACCTATTGAAGTCAAGTTGTACAGATCAATGATTGGTTGTCTTATGTACCTCACTGCATCTAGGCCTGATAGCATGTTTGCTATTTGTTTATGTGCAAGATATCAAGTCTCACCTAAGGTCTCCCATATGAATGCAGTGAAACGGATTTTTAGTTATTTGAAACAACAACCTAAGTTAGGGTTGTGGTATCCAAAGGATTCACCTTTTCACTTAGAAGCCTTTTCAGATAGTGATTATGCAGGTGATAACTATGATAGAAGATCAACCACTGGTGGAAGCCAATATCTTGGAAGAAGATTAGTGTCATGGCAATGTAAGAAACAGACAATTGCAGCAACATCATCCACTGAAGTAGAATATGTGGTTGTTGCAAGCTGTTGTGGACAAATTTTGTGGATGCAGAATCAACTCTTGGATTATGGGTTCAACTTCAAGAATACTCCTATCAACATTGATAATGAGAGTACAATTTGCATTGTGAAGAATCCAGTTTATCACTCCAAGACAAAGCACATTCAGATTAGGCATCACTTCATCAGAGATTGTTATGAGCACAGGCTCATTAATGTTGTCAAGGTTCACACAGATGCTAATGTAGCTGATCTACTCACCAAAGGATTTGATGTTTCAAGATTCAGTTACTTGGTGGTGAGCATTGGTATGATAAATTATTAAGCTACATTTAAGGGGAGGACTGATTGGTTTGTTAGACAGTCCTATGCATTGCTTGAGGGGAGGCATTCCAATGCCTATTTGAAGTTATTTGTCATTGTAAAGAGAAAAATGGAAAAGTCTGCTTTTGGTTATATGAAAGTCACTGACCTGAAAGTACTACTTTGAAAGTCTATACGTAGAAAGAACTGCTTGTCTTATCAATGTACTGTTCCAACGGTCAAAAAGAATGGTAAATTCAAATAACGGTAACTTTGTTATTATGGGCTGTGATTTTTTAAATCTCACCTATAAATAACTACTCTCCGAATTTCCCTCTCATCTTTATACCTTATAATCTTTTCCATATTTCTCTCTCTTTCACCTATATTATTCACTCAACCGCTTTCTTTGTATACAAATCATCAATGGCAAATCGTAATTCAGTTTCGAAACACAACATGGTGGCGAATTTGGATAAAACTGAAGCTAATGTCATCTTCCATGACATCATTGATTTTCTCACTGGATCTCCGATTAGTTATGCACTTTTAGTGGAACCAGATGTAATTGAGCCATGGATTCAACAGTTTTGGGCAACTGCTAGGGCTCATATGGTGAATGATGATTCGGATATTCAAGCTAAAGTTGCTGGAAGGATAGTGAAGGTTTCTGAAGCTTCACTTCGTGAAGATTTATTGTTTGATGATGAAGAAAGGGCTGTTCGTTTTGATAAGCAATTGATTTGGGATACATTCAGAGACATTGGGTATGAAGGGTCCTTAACTGAACAAACTTTCAAGAAACCCTTATTTAGTCCACACTGGAAGTATTTGATTCATGTATTGCTTCATTGTATTAGTGCTAAAAGTACATCATAGGAGAAATTTGGTTCTAACATAGCATTTGCTATCGTGGGATTGGCTACAAATCGAATTTTCAATTTTTCAAGACTTATTTTGGATGGAATGCTATCTCACATCTCTCATGGATCGCGCTGGTTGATGTATCCAAGATTTATTCAAGTGTTCTTGAATAAACAACTTGCTGATGTACCAAAGCCTTCAAATCTTTTACCGTAGTGGTACAACTGCCAAGATTTTCACCTTCATGGCTAGGAAGAGTGATTTGTTCGCTGGAAGGAACACTCCATTGACTACTTCAATGATGGAGATTGTTCAAGCTATTAGAGATGAGGCTGAAGCTAGTGATGAAAGAGAAGGTACTGCTTCAACTCAAAGTCTTGCTTCTCAACATCTGCATTTCAAGGAACGCTTCTCAAGGTCTGATGTCAATGAAGGTACTGCAGTTTCACTTACGTCATCTCCTCATGATACTCCACCTATTGAATCAGAACCAGATATTCCTATGACCTCATCCTCCTCTAAAGGAGATGATGATATACCTCCTGAAGGGCACGTTCTGGATACTTATGCTTTAACAAGGGAGCTCATGATAATAAAGAAGGATTTTGAAGCTCAAACTGCACAGATTAACAAGTTGAAGATCAAATTTCGAAGATTAAAGAAGTTTGTCTGGCCATTGGTTCAACATCATAGATTATGGGTCAAGTCTCAAAGGAAGCAAGGAAGGCCAGTTAGGGAATTTAAGAAGTCTTCAAAGAGTAAAAAGGTTAAACAGTCATCTTTTGTCCAATTGGGGAGGAATTTAGAGCAAGAGAATTTGAAAGAAGATGCTAAATTTCATAAAGAAAAAGAAGATGAACCTCAAACTACTGAAGCACAAGTAAATCTTCAAAGTCTGAACTGAAGGAACGGTGTTCAAAGTCTGATGATCAAGGTGCTGCTGATCAAAGTACTGCTCTTCAAGGAACTTATAGGCAAGAGTTAATTACACCAAGGGTGTTAAATTTTGAAGAAGAAGCCGGTCCTTCAACAGTCATACCAGAAAAAGGAAGCTGATACACCCAAACCAATAGACACTTCAAGTGATGATGAAACTATAGCTGAGATATTGCATGATTTATCAAAACCAAGGGGTGTTAGCATTCCAGGAGTTACTGAAAAACAACAACAAGCTTCTCAACCTACTATAGATCCTAAAGATAAAAGAAAAGGTAAGTTGGTAGAAACAAAGAAGAAGAAGAAGATTACTTTGGCAGAAATAAGAGCAATTCAGGAAGCCAAGAATGAAGAAGCAGCTAGAAAGTTACAAGCTGAATTAAATGCTGAGATTGAGTTACCAATAAAGAAACCTATTCCTGTATCTGTTCTACCAAGAAGACCAAATCGTGCTAAGGAAAGAAATGCAATGATGGCTTATTTAAAAGGTCAAGGATATATTGGATTACAGAAGTTGAATTATGTTGAGATGAAACAAATGTATGAAGCTGTTAGAGAAGCTTATCAGAAGCATGTTGATAGTATCAAAGACTTTAAAGATGATGATGCTCAGAAAGAAGATGATAGAAAATGAAGCTTAAAAAGAAAAAGAACAACTGAAGTTGAAGATGAACAGCCATCAAAGAAGATTGAGTTAAGATCTGATACAGATGATGAACTAAGAAATTACTTAAGAGTTGTAGAATTTGAGTATTCTAAAGATGATGCAGAAAATAAGAAGAAAAAGTCAACAATATCTACTTTTGAAGTTGTAGAATCAAAGGATGGAAATTATCTGATGTTTCATAGAGAAGATGAAAGCTTCAGAGTGTTTAATATGCTATGGGATCTATTGCACATAATAGATAGAGAGGATTTATTTCATTTATATCATTTGGTGCAAGAATATTTTGAACATATTCCATCAGAAGGTGTTGGTTTAATCTTGCTTGGAGATCTCACAACTGTTTGGAAACTGAAGAATCAAGCACTGATGAGATTTGAAAAAATCAAGAAGATTGGGAGATTATCAGCTGGAGATTTTTTGAAGAATCTGGAGTACATGTTTTAGAGTTAGAAGATGGAACTATGATTTATATGTTAGCAGATAGAAGATATCCGCTTACATCAGATCTTATGAGGAGAATGCTAGAACATGGTATGGAAGTTGAAGAAGATAATGAAACTGCTCTTATGGTCATCAAATTGTTTATCAGATGGACAACTATGGCTGATGATGATGAATAACTGGGATGAATCTTTATTGAATAAATTATTTTTGAAATATCAGTACTTTATTCAAAGTACGGCTAATCAAACAGTACTTTTATCAAAGTACTGCTTGCAGCATTAAACCAGTTAATGATTTTGAAAAGAAAACTTTTGTTAAGTGATAAATATTTTGAAACAAAGGTTAAAAGAAATAAATGGTTTTTGAGATGGTAACAACAATAGGTTATCAATCCACCATGGTTACAAAATGATTGGCTAATCCATGAGCAAACGGCTCTGGTAAAGATATCTCAAATCCGTTTTATAGTTGACAACTTGCTAATAAGTTGTATGGTAATCAACTCGCCATATCAGCAAATGTGAAGAGTTGGCTAGCCCACAAGAAAATGGCTTGTGGTAAAGGCTGTGGAAAAACCATTATATGGTAATTAGTTCACCATGATTGAAAGAACTAACTAGTTCAAAAGGGTACAGCTTTTGGTAAAAACAAATCAAATCTGTTGATGGCTGATGATTTGCTAAAAATCATATGGTTATCAATGTACCATAGTCTTACACACCAAAACATTTGGCTTCACCAGAGTTAACGCCTTTGGTAAAGAGACATCAAAATCCATTAAATTTTCAATGATTCACCTCTCACAGGAGTTTACACACCTGGAAGTGATGAGAATAGACTGAAACTTAAAAGAATTAATGTACAAAATTGTCATATGTTGCTGAGTTGCTGAAAAAATGGAGATTGCTGAATGATGCTGTAAAGAATAATTTCTAAAGAATACTTTGATATAAGCATAGAGACTACAAAGATACAATCTAAAGATAAAGACACAATCTTTCCTTGAAGATGGAGATGTTAAAGATAAATTTACAAAGGAACTTGAAGTCAAACAAGTAGAATTCAAGTTAGGGGAGGATTGTTGGGATATGAAAGTGCTGAAGAATGAAAAAATACTGGATAAAGTCAAAGTACTGGAAGAAGTCAAAGTACTGCTAAGGAAAAAGTCAAAGTACTGCTCGTTTATCAAAGTACTGTAAAGCAAGTCGGTTGTAATAGACTGTTTTATAGAAAGTAATGTTTATCTAGAATGTTCTAAGAATGGTTTAATATTACTTGTCGTACAAGGATTAGAATTGTAAACCGATTAGGGTTATCCTTAAGCCTATAAAAGGACCCCTAGATTGGCATTAGAGATATATGTTTTAGAATTCTAAAGTACGATATTAGAGTTTTAGAGTTATTAGAGAATCTGTATAACTAGCAGATTCTAAAGTTTAATAAAATCGTTGAAAGTTAAAGTTAAATTCTTCTTAGCTTTTTTAAGTAAATTCCGCATACTTAATAGAGTTTGCTCAGTGTTTCATTGTTAATAACTTAGGATTTATCCGAGGTTATTAAACCCTTAACAAGCTATATAAGTTAGTTTGGTTAGAGTACATCGATCCAACAAACAATTTGTGAAAAGAAGTTATATATTTTTGTATGGATACTTTTATTAGAAATTGTTTTAAGCTTTTCAATCCTACATGAACCAAAGGGAAGATATATTGCTTCTTTATATACTTTCATATGTGTGATGGAATACTAAATTGACATTAGATTAATGAAATGAATCTAGTGTAAAGTTTCATTCCATTAACTCATACGATGTTGGTAATTATGTTCAACAACAATGTCCTATCTTGGTAATCACACTTTTCACAAGCATGCTAATTTGTTATTTATACTTTTTTTTGTAATGGATATGTTTGGTTATTCGCATAATTAGAACTCCTCTTTTATACCAGCTATCACTACTACAAATACCTGTTGTACACGTAATCAAAACCGGTTTTCGATATGGTCTCTATGAGGGGGGGTCTCCATGTGAAAATCAAATGAGACCGGTTTTCAAACCGGTCTCTATTTTGATTTCAAGACCGGTTTGAGGATAAAAACACGTCTATAAAACAAAAAGAAGACCGGTTTTTGTCACTAAAATAGGCTTTTAAATACTAAAAGAGACCGATTTACATGGTAAAAACCTGTCCATTTGCTTTTTTTTTTTATTAAAAAAGAGACCGTTTGGAATTGCTTATTGAAACTAATAGTAGCACTTTCAATAAACAATCCCAAACAGGCGATCAATAACCATTCCCAAACAGCCACTACAAATCATGCATTTGGAGTAATATTGAGTTCGAGCCAACCAAAAACCTTTATTAATAAGTACACAAGTTAAATTCTTCGCCTCAAATGAAATGTATCAATCAATGTAAACTTTTAGCTAAGCAACAGCTATAGCAAGTTACAGCTAAAAATCTACCAAAACTAGTAAGCACTCATTTAAGCACTTGTAGCCATTGATCTAAATCTATAACAAGCTCTTGATTCCTTTACATGGCTGACCGGTGGATAGAGTTGGCGTAGGCCCCCTGCCACGAACAATATCCTCAATCTGCAGATGCATTAATTACAAATGAAAAATAGAATGCATTAGAATTCTATGTCATTTTATTAGTGACAATCAACACATAAACCAAACATAAACATAAACCAAGCTAAATCAATGTACTAAGATAGGCAGGACTGTGAAGAAACATCAATTTTGTTGGACTTGCCTGCGAATCTTGTCGAAAAGTATAAGGTAAATAGGATGCTCAGGTGAGAGGCAGAACAACTCCCGCATTATGTATGCACACACGCCAATGCTGTAAAAGAGTGTAAAATAAAAATCATTTAAGCAACAAATCGAATTGCATCTCTAAAAACATGTTAAAGATTACTACCGGTCTTAGATTTACAGTAAAAAAAAATACTAAAGTTGTTAGACAAATTTACAGTATTAAGGGTTGAAGTTAAAGATACTAATTTTTGCACAAAGAGGGTTATTTGATCTGTGAAATTAGTATTATGAGAAGATATGTGTATCAATAAAAGGTGGCTTAACAGAAAAGTAGAATATAAGGTGCGCATACAATATAACGTCTAATATCATATCCTAAATGCAAGTATTAATTGACCAACAACTGCAGACCATATCGGATTATACCAATCGAAGAATAATTCCACAAGATAATACAGTACCAAAGTAAATGTTGTCTTAATGCTTTAAAAATTAATCAACTATGAGTCAGAATGCAAGCATATACCGAGAACACCACCATATGGATGTTGATGTCGATTAGCACTGTTATCATGCACCTGTAGGCATTTTTCCATGTTAATTAGCATTACATTGCCTAATGGGGATACAATAAGTAAATATCAATATAGTTCTTGTCAATGAAAGAAATGTAATTTCTTTTGACTACTTCTATAATATACAGTAAAGGAAAACTTACGGCGTGAGTACTTCCATGTGAAATGGAGATCCATCCCCGACGAATGCGTATATTAAAGCTCCTATCATCAAACAGGCTAATGCCGCAACAATTACTCTTGCTGTTACAACAGAAGGTGCCCTCTTGTATCCCATGTCATCCCTAATCCAACAATATTGTTATTTAAACTTGATGTATTTATCTCAATGGAAGTTGTTCAATGCATGTGAGTACTTAATGGAACTTTTAGCTTAATGTGACCAACAAACTTATAATCTTGTAACTGGTGAATTGATCCTAAGAATTTGTTTAATATGACGAAACACAATGTTGTCTAAGTACTTAAAAACAACTCACATTGTCTATGGACTCACAGTTATATCAAAATCAATACATATAGAAGTACCTGCTGTATTCGGATAAGAAGGGTGCTAAAGATGTGTGTGTTCTCCACGAAGAAGACGAGCTGAGATGGGGACGTGGAACTGCAGCAGCTGCGGAGATGGGGTTAGTGTTCGAAGGCAGTTGGAGGGTGATGGTGTGAAGGTGGCAGTGGGAATGAAATTTTGGAGAAGGGGTTAGGGTTTGGTTATGTTGAGTGGGAATGAAATTTTGAAGTGAAAATTCAAGTTTTCAAGTGCCGCCATTCACAACAGGTCTGGATAGCTATTTTTTATAGACCCGTCTTTAACATATTACCCGGTCTTGATATATTTTCCAAATGGAGACCTGAAGCGGAATGACAGATGAAAATTATGATAAATGTTTGTTGCTATTATTACTTTGGTCTCAGGATGTGGATTACAAAACACAAAAAACATTACCGCTATCCCATATATCAATCTAGCTTCTTCCCATCCACTATGACATATTCCAACTAAAAATCCACCCCTGTGATATTGGTACATAAAAATTCAATAAAAGACCAGTTGTGCTAAAACAATAGAGTGAAATATGTGCATTTCATGTGTGTAATAAAAAATAGAGTGAATTATGTTTTCCAAAAATTATTCTGTTTTACCCCATTTCTGTTGTTAACTCTACGCCATAGAGTGATTTATGTGCATTCGATGAAGTCAACTACGTAAATTCAGTGCTCATACATCAGCAGCATATTACACTTATACATTACTATATGGGCTGTTTGTATTGCTTATTAAACTACTTGTAAATAGGTCATTTAGGAATACACCTAAAATGCCCCATTCTAAACAAAAGCCTATTTCAACAGAGCAGAAGTAGAAGTAAAAATTTGATCTAAATGGATACTAAGAAGTAAAAAGTAAAAATGCCCCATTCTAAACTGCCCAAATCAACAGAGCAGAAGTAAAAATTTGATCTAAATGGATACTAAGAAAAAATCAATGCTACTAACCAGGTTGCTAGTAAGGTATCGTATTAATTACAAAATAAAACACACTCTTCGATTATATTTAGATTCTCTTTTTTTTTTTTTTTTTTTTTGGTCAACAAAATTCGTAAATAGACGTTTTGATAATTAGAAAGTCAATAGTCAAAAAGTTAAAAAATTGTATGAGTTGATGGTGTTCTAGTAACCAACGAGGTGCAGGTGCCCGCAGCGTTGCGGCGGGGTGGTCTGCAAAACATATGTCCCTGTCTCTCACTTGTGCAACCCAACAGGTCAGAAGAATCAATTCGGGTAGAAATGATTCAAGTCATTCAACAATTTCTTGTCCTTAACTGCATAATGTATTTTCTAAAAGAAGAATAGGCATGTTCTACTAAAAGTTTCATTCATTGAAGATAGAAAGCCATATCTGGGGGAAAAAATAATGAAAAGTTCTTTAAATACATGTCATTGATTATACATACAAACTCCGAATATATGGCTGTTAAAAAGTATATACGTTTAAAATTCAACCAAATATTTATCACATACATACCTCTAAAAGTTGCAATTGAAAGCACTTTAAACGGGAATCTGATGAACATATATGACTTTGTTCTAGGTCCCAATATTCAGCAGATTGGGTATCAAAGGAGCCTGGCAATTCCCGGGTTTGCGTGGTAAGCCTGGCCACCTCCAGATTGCAGCGAAATCACAGTCAGATTAACTCCCTCTTCCTGTAAAATGGATGAAAAATACCAGTTAAACAAACAGGCCAAAAAAGACTTTGCTATAAATCAAGAGTCATGTTAAATGATTCACTGAGATTACATGTAACCGTTGTGGTATCGTCAACACGGCATAATCATTAGCAAGTTGCAATCCCAGTATGCTACTTATTAGCAACAGAATACATATAAATCTTTTATATAAATAGGACATATTTCAAACAATGTTTGGGCTTTCTCGATAAACACACTGCGACTTTTAAAAGAGTTAAAAGTCTACTAAGAGTAGTTAGATATTATTAACTCTTTCATTAAAAAAAATGGGTATTTACATATATATATCTTTGCAAAATTCAAAAATTACATATATATTCTTTTGATGCATTAAAAACATTGTACTTTATGCATAAAAAACTGGTAAAAATGATATACATGTAATTTCTGAAATTTACAAGAATATACATGAAATTATGCCTTTAAAAAAATTTATGAAAAAATTTTTTCAACAAAAATTTTTCGCAAAAAATTTTCATCAAAATTTTTTTAATCAAAACTCTTTCATTCAGAAAAAACACCAAATTCTTTCTCGATGAAAGAGCCCAACCACCACGTTATTAGCATGTCCATCATCCCACTATAAACGAACAACATCATAACTAGATGACATATCATCTTTGAATAAAAAAAATCGTTACTAACTCGAAAATCTTTAAAACTTTTATGTGTCTTGAATATTTTAGATAAAATGAATACTTATTGCATCCCACATATAAGAGAAATTGATGGTATATATATTAGAGGCACTTTATTTTGCTTACTTAAAAATCCATGCTTACCAAAGGATAAATCCCCACCATCCATCTAGTATAATCTAATGGTGAGGATTAACCTAAGATTTAATCCATGAACCTAAGTCCATGTTTTTTTTTTTGTCTTTTTGTCTTTCTTTTTTATTAACCTTTTTTTTTTTTTTTTCTTTTTTTTGTCTTTTTTATTAATTTCCGTTTTTTTTTTTGAATTAACGTTTTTTTTTTTTTTTTTTTTTTTAAATTTGCGTTATTCACGTTTATTTTTTCGCGTTTTTTTTCGCTTTCATAAATTTTCCTCTGTTTTCATACGTTTTCGTCCGTTTTCATCTGTTTCGTCCGTTTTTCAACGTTTTCGCCCATTTTCTTACGTTTTCGTCTGTTTTCTTACCTTTTCGTTCGTTTTCATACGTTTTCGTCCGTTTTCATACGTTTTCTTACGTTTTCATGTATTTTCGTCCGTTTTTATTCGTTTTCGTCCATTTTCAGACGTTTTCGCCCGTTTTTATACGTTTTCATAAGTTTATATATGTTTTAGTCCGTTTTCATCCGTTTTTAGACGCTTTCGCCCGTTTTCTTACGTTTTGGTCCGTTTTCGTCCGTTTTCTTCGATTTTCGTTTGTTTTCATACGTTTTCGTCCGTTTTCATACGTTTTCGTCCATTTTCTTACGTTTTCGTTTGTTTTCTTACGTTTTCATGTACTTTCATCCGTTTCTATACGTTTTCTTCGTTTTCAGACATTTTCGTCCACTTTTATACGTTTTCATCGGTTTTCATACGTTTTCGTCCGTTTTTTTACGTTTTCGTCCATTTTTAGACGCTTTCGTCTGTTTTCAAACGTTTTCGTCCGTTTTCATACGTTTTTGTCATTTTTTATACATTTTCGTCCGTTTTAAGACGATTTTATACTCTTTTCATTCAATTTTATACGTTTTTTCCGTTTTCAGACGTTTTCATCCGTTTTTTCTAGTTTTTTTTATACGTTTTCGTCTATTTTCAAACTTTTTCATGCTTATTATTAAACTCTATTATATTACATGTCTAATATCAATTGTGATATTTTATAAAAAAAAAAAAGTTAATGTCTAATATCACTTGTAATATTTCATAAACAAACAAGCATGTTTTTTTAACCTTTAATATCACCTGAGATATTTCATTGCTCTGTATATTTTTATATATTATCCCCTATGTGTTTTCTAATATTTTTATAATTTTCAGTTACATGATAATTTTTGTACCTTTCATCGGAATTGACAAGCGTATATTTTTTTAATGCAACCAGTGTTATCTATCACTTGTGATATTATACTCTTAGTAGAAATAAAATGGTTAAAGTCTCTTTATGTGAATTCTTATTTTGTTCAAAAAATGCTAATTTAATGCAACACTTGTTTGAATTTGAGAATATTTCAAATCTCTATTTTCATAGTTTGCTTCATTTTTATTCATTTTGATATTTTTAAGTGGCACTTATTATCTCTTGTGATATAACACTGTAAGGAAGATGAAGAGTATTACATTCTTCATCATGTATGTGTTATCAATTTTGATACTCAACTAAGAATGTGAAATATTACATTCTTACCAAATGTGATAAGAATTTAGTATTTTACCAAGTATATATGAAAGAAATAATAATATACATCATTTATTATATCACTGTGATGATTATGTTCATTTTTTTATTTGTGTTTTTGAAAATATTTAGGAAGATTTTTGTGTTTTATGATAATATGAAATATTAAAAAAGGTGTTTAACTGAAAACAAGAGATGTTATGATACTTTGGTTAGACTTGTGGTGGCATTTTCTTTTTAATAGATACATTGTGCATGTTTCGATAGGTTTTATAGAGGGATTTAAAAATATCTATCGTTGAATCAACAAACTAAAGAAGCTATGGTTGAAGAAAGCACAACAAACTTAGCAAGCTCAAACACCTGTGATATCACACATGATATCACAGGTGATATCACCTCGCTTTTGATATCACATGATATCACAAGTTATATCACTGGTGATATCACAAGTGATATAAACTATGATATCACACATACTACCACCGATGATATCACACATGATATCACAGGTGATATCACCAGTGTTATCACACATGATATCACGTGTGATATCATGTGATATTACAAGTGAGGTGATATCACATGTGATATCATGTGTCATATCACAGGTGTTTGAGCTTTATCAGTTTGTATATAAAGATGTGTGCTTTTTTCAACCATAGCTTCTTTAGTTTGCTGATTCAACCATAGATATTTTCAAATCCCGCGATAAAACCTATCGAAATATGCACAATGTATCTATTAAATAGAAAAATCCACCACAAGTCTAACAAAAGTATCATAACATCTCTTGTTTTCAGTTGAAAAACTTTTTTAATATTTTATAATATCATAAAACACAAAAATCTTCCTAAGTATTTTCAAAAACACAAATAACCCCAATCATCACATTCTTAGTTGATTATCCCAACTGATAACACATACATGATAAAGAATGTAATACTCTTCATCTTTCTTACAGTGTTATATCACAAGAGATAAATAAGTGTCAGTTACAAATATCAAAATGAAAACGTCTGAAAACGGACAAAAACGTATAAAAATGAATGAAAAACGTATAAGAATGTATGAAAACGGACAAAAACGTCATAAAACGGACAAAAACGTCTGAAAATGGACAAAAACTTATAAAAACGTATGAAAACGGACGAAAACGTATAAAAACGGACGAGAACGTCTGAAAACAGACGAAAACGTCTAAAAATGGAAGAAAACGTAAAAAACGGACGAAAACGTCTGAAAACGGACGAAAATACATGAAAACATAAAAATAGAGACAAAAACGTCTAAAAACGGACGAAAATACATGAAACCTAAAAAAACAGACAAAAACGTATGAAAACGAACGAAAACGTATGAAAACGAACGAAAACGTAAGAAAACGGGCGAAAACGTCTAAAAATGGAAGAAAATATAAAAACCGGACGAAAACATATGAAAACGGACGAAATCGTTTATAAACCAATGAAAACGGATTAAAACGGACGAAAACGTATAAAAAATGACGAAAAACATGAAAACATAGAAAAACGGACGAAAACGTATGAAAACGGTAAAAAACTGGCGAAAACGTAAGAAAATGGAGGAAAACGTTGGAAAACGGACGAAAACGTATAAAAGCGGACGAAATACACGAAAACGTAAAAAAACGGACGAAAACGTACGAAAACGTATGAAAACGGACGAAAACGTATGAAAATGAACGAAGACGGGCAAAAACGTAAGAAAATAGAGGAAAACGTTGGAAAACGGACGAAACAGATGAAAACGGATGAAAACATACGAAAACGTATGAAAGCGGAAAAAAAACACTAATAAAAAAGCGCGATTAACGCGAAAAAAAAAAAAAAAAAACGTTCATTTATTAAAAAAAACGGGAATTAACAAAAAAATAATAATAAAAATGAAATAAAAAAAAGGTGAATAAAAAAGGAAGACAAAAAGACAAGAAAAAAAAACATGGACTTAGGTTTAAATATTAAATCTTAGGTTAATCCTTAAACTAGATGGATGGTGGAGATTTGTCCATTGGTAAGCACCAAAATAAGGGTAAGCAAAAGAAAATTCCTCATATATATTATTATATTAGAATGTAAACCTATCACTTGTCTTGGTATAATTAGAAAAAAATACACGTTTAGTCCCTGTGGTTTGCCCAAAATAACAACTTTAGTCCCTAAATCACTTTTATTACACCAGCAATACCTAATTTTGAAACTATGCACGCTTTTAGTCCCTATTTTGAGAAATAGGGACTATCTGTGTAGCTATTTACAGTTTTTTTTATTACACGGATAGTCCCTATTTCTCAAAATAGGGACTAAAAGCGTGCATAGTTTCAAAATTAGGTATTGCTGGTGTAATAAAAGTGACTTAAGGACTAAAGTTGTTATTTTGGGCAAACCACATGGACCAAACGTGTAATTTGTTCGTATAATTAATATATGTTGACTTGCAACTCAACTTATTAGCTACTTGAAAGTTAAATTGGGGAGTTGTCGAGCAACTTATATACTCCCTCCGTCCCATTTTTATTGTCCATGTTTCCTTTTCGGGATGTCCCAAATTAATTGTCCCCTTCCATAAATGGAAAGAGAATATAAATCAAGTTTACCATATTACCCTCACTTAAATTTATTATTACAAACTTTAAAGAAGTTAGAAATTAATTAGTTAAGGGTAAAACTGTCATTGTGCAAAAAGTAGGAGAGAGAAAGATGTAATTATGATGTTTTTCTTAAACTATGTGTTTTTTGTCGGTGGACAATAAGTTTGAGACGGAGAGAGTAATATATATTTCACATTTTTTTCATGTAAAAGCATATATAACATATATCTTTAAATTAGCAATATGTTTTTGTTTTCTATGTTAAAACAATACATGCTTTAAATAAAAAACACCAAATCCTTTCTCAGTGAGATTATTTTGTTTTTTTTAAGTGTTTAACTCGAATTAACAAGCCCGGCCACTAAGTTATTAGCTTGTCCATCATTAGACATCCCACTATAAACGAACAACATCATAACTAGATGATAGATAGATGACATATCATATTTGAATCAAACAACATCTGTTACTAACTCGAAAATCATAAAAACATTTATGTCCCTTGAATCTTTTTAATAAAATGAATACTTATTGCATCCCACATAGGTAAAACATTAGAACATTGCTAGTTTATATACAAGAATGTAAGCCCATCACTTGTCTTAATAATCAACCCGGAAGCTGAGCCAATAAAGAACAAGAACCTTATCAAAAATACGGAATCTAGAAAACTAGTAATATTTTTTTTATCATTTAGTGAAAAAAATCATTAGGTGGCGCATGTTGTTAATCTGATTAATAAATCCACCACTACTCATACGAGGAATGAAATTGTAACACCCCAAAACTCGTTTAAGTATTTTTTTTAATTAAAATGTTTTGTACATGTTTGACTATAACATTCATTTATGTATTTGAAGACTTATATGATTGGTTAGTTAATATGTTTATAGTGGAAAGTCAAACTAAAAGTTAATATAACGGTAGTATACCCGATCACTTATAGCTAGGAAGGTAAGTACGGGATCGTTCGCGAGGAGCGAGTTGATTAATGCTAAACCTAGTAGAAATACTAATCTATACTACATTATAAAGTATTTGAGACTTCCTATAAAAGGAAGTCTTAAAATTTTAAGACAAAAAACATTACTATAAAAGGAAATTAGAAAATTAATGTAAAATTTGAAAATTAAAGTCTTATTTTAAACCATATGTAACCCCTTCTAATAATTATATATTTTAATAGAAATAATTGTTTATAAGAAAAGCTAACTAAACTTATAACCATCAATTTAATGCTAAAAGTTGAAAAATAAAAGTGCTAACTATTTACACTATTAATAATATAGACATTCTACATTTAAAAAACATATATCTACTACGTTATAAAGTATTTGAGACATGTTAAATAAGGAATGTTTAAAATGAAAAATAGTTGCTCGCCACAAAAGTAGTCGCCGGGTACCCGCCGCCGCATTGCGCGGGTACCCTTCTAGTCAATTAAAATAATCAAAACCATTAGAAAGGGGGGTTTCAATCTAAGAGATTGGCACACGTATTTGCTTAATCTACGAAATAACTAAAACGATAAAATAAGTGAAGTTGTGATCAACAAGGGAAGGACGTGCAAGCCAAGTTTATCCTACTATGTTCTACTGATTCATCTACAAGTGCAATGGTCTAATGATACTTCTATTGGTTAAGAAATCGATACCACACATTAAGTGTGTCAACTACTCTATATGATCTATCTCGGTAAACCCTATATTCATAAAGTCTACTTATTCTCTCGCGAATGGTCATCTATAAGAGAATATAAAGCTAACTCACTTGTTTTAGTTCGCCTAACATAGGGTTTGGTCCACCTCTACTCCTAATGGTAAACATGAAAGGATTTGTACGCAAACAACACAACGGCTTGCACGCTTGTCTTCACGAAAATGCCAAAGGGTCACACCGGCATACACGAAACAGAACAATATAATCGAAAATAAGAAATCGGTTACGAAATGAGATGACAGTGACGAGGAAATGAAAACATGACATTATTTTTATTAATGGGTTAAAAGGTAATTACTCATAGTGCAATATTTATTCGGAATAAATATTAAGGGGGTAAAAATGATAAAAGATGAAGCACAAACCTCTTAGAAATGTTTCGAACGTCAACCATCCCAATGGAGATAAGGGGGAGTTTGACTTTACATCAAACTCAAATACTTGTTCTACATGTATTCGAGAACCTCTTTAAGGTCTTATAAATACAAGGCTCCTTAAGAAATTCTGATTATTCCCCACTTAACCCTAAAAGCTCTCTATTTTTCCCTATCCTACCTCTCTCCTACGATTTGGCGAAACAAGGAACAAGCGTCGAAACCTTTGTTCGATACCCTTAAGT
Organism: Chrysanthemum makinoi; assembly: GCA_910596185.1. Lineage (NCBI taxonomy): Eukaryota > Viridiplantae > Streptophyta > Magnoliopsida > Asterales > Asteraceae > Chrysanthemum > Chrysanthemum makinoi. The sequence continues at coordinate 221,472,976 of OU343218.1, forward strand.
CGACTTCCAAGTCGACGAAACCAAAGAGTTTATCCCTTTGGTTGATCGCGCATCACACAATGACGGTTAGGGTTTCCAAAACCCTAATAACAACCCTAGTTTGATCACTTGGTCGTTTAGGGTTTTTACTTGACTTCGTATTCGTCTAACTTTTCATAGCTTCGTAGCCCTAGTTCTACGTATGTAGTATGTGTGGATACCTGACGCGAACCTAGTTGTGATATTCCCCAAGAAACCCTAATTAAGATCAAGACATATCAATGAGTTAAATAAGGTGTTTAGTGTAGTTGAAAAAGGTCAAGAAGCTTATGGCTAGCAGGATTAACACGTAACTATTCTAAACACCTTTCTTATGAGTAAATTTAGGTTATATCAATGTTTAGGAGATATGTGTACAAGGGTTTTGGTCTGCACGACTAAAGCCTCATGTAGTATCTAGGATGTGATGTTTGTTTTATTTCTAGATATGTCTTGTACTCTTTGGCTTCTAGCGCATTGCTAGTTGCTTCTTTATTAATTTATATAAATCTGTTGCCGTTAAAAAAAAACATTACTTGATTTCTAACTTCATACAAAGGTTGCACCTCAAAAATATGAAACCTTAGCTCCTGGAGCAACTCCCATAAGACCATTTGGTGAAATATACGAACACATATTAACTTCATGAATATACATATTATACTCCATACCTTCATTTTGACATGATGTTCTAATAAGGAATTTAGTGACCTGACTACATTACAGTTTTATGGATACAAGAGTGACGGTGTTGGAGTGGGGTGTTGCAACGGTGATGAATGGTGTCAATGAAAATGGTGTAAAGACGTTATTTGCTTCTTCGATTTAGTATCCTAGACTGATTGTTTGGGAAACATTATGGTCTAAGATTCCTATGTATAGAATGGTAACAAAAATAGTTTCTTTTCTTTGATACGATACAATACCTTGTTCTAGCGACGTAGTTTCAAAAAACAATTAGTAACTAACATTGATGTCTAATCATTTTTTTTAAAGACAGCCATTTATTAAAGCAAAAATCGACAAAATTTAAAACATGGGCATCCCACTAGTTCAAACAAGTGGTTGTAGTACACTAGTACATGACCATTGGATAAATTTAAAACTTACTCCAATATCAACAATTTGCGGGAGGCTTTTACTGTTCAAAATTAGCTTGTGTGGTTTACATGCGATTACACAAACAGACTTAGAAAAAGTGAAAAAGTCATCATTAAATTTACTTGCGATTGCAGAAACAAAGCTTACATCTAGAGATTGTTCGAGTAATGAAAAGTGACATAAATAGTCTTTGTCATTTACTTTTTTTTAACCAACTTTGTTAGTTACCTCACTTTACTAAAAACCGTCAATAAGTAAAAGGTTACATAAAAAGTCCTTGTTAGTGCCATATTTAATAATATTTATATTAACAATTCCAATAAATGATGAATGGGTCTGGTGGAAAATTTTCTGTTCTTATTGGTCCAGCCAGTGCTCAATACTAGAAGTCTAGAACTGGCATAACTAGTTTATCAAGTTATGGGTCCATTTCGGTTGAACTGGTCATAAATAGCTCAAGGACAAGTTCATCGTTCACATTCATGCACAATGTGGACAATCACCACTTAAAAAGTAGCACGTTGTGACCATGTGACCCGTGATTGCAAATGACCCGTTTCAGCCCGAAACCCGCATCCACCCATTACCCGGCCAACCCCTTTTGCCACAATCATTTAAAACTCTTATTTGAGTTACACTTGTCCAATAGTTCCTATAAGGCCTAGCTTAGAATGGTTTTTAGACTTGTTGTATAGTCATTTAATCATATTGTATATGTTCACGTCTTTAGGATGCTCATTTTGGTACAAATTTACTGATAGGCTTAATACTCATCTAAAAAATAAGTGTGTCTCTAGAAATAACTTTTGCCTAGTTACTCTTTTGAAAAGTATCTCTTCAATCCCGTACGGGTCAAAGAATAGAAATTTTGCTACGTAATATACCGTGATGCCTACTAGTTAGATAAGTTTATATTAGTATTATGTTGCTGGTTGATATTCTTGCATGATGTTAATCTAAATTGTTTATTATCGTGTTCGGGTGTCACCACAAATAAGTACAAGTTATCAAATTTTTTATATTTAATTATTTATAAAGCCAGAGATTCATAGTATAAGTAAACAAATTATAAATATTTATAAATTTACTTGATTCTTAAATATAACATGAGAAGATTTAGACTAAGAAAAAGCAGTTTGATTTTATTTAATGTATAAGGAGCAATAATCTGTAGAACAGGTTCTTCATGTTTCCAGGATCGAATATGAAAGATTAACAAGTATTGATTCTTTGGATATCACAACATAATAACGATTATGTTGTTTTGAATTGATTTATCATATTGAATGATTACAACTGATGATTGTTTACAAATTTCTAACCTCTTCTTATACTACATGAATCGGTGTCTTCACAAAGAGACATACCGATTCCTAAAAAGTGAGTGACTCAATTACATCTAAACGTTATAACCCTTATAACCAAAACGGTTATTTAGTTTGTTTCTAACCCATCCCATACATATATTAACACTAAAGTACCCTAATCTTTATTTCTATAACATTAAAGGTTCAACATTCACCCTCTCTAATGTTATAGACATCCTTCTTTTTCTTCAGCAGGTTTCTTCAACCTTATGTGATGATCACAAAGTCATCACGTCGTGATGTGCTCGCCCCTTGATCTTGAAAAATTCTCACAACCTTCATATGTGTTTACAACTTCTAGCCCGTTACTCGACCCACCACACTTGTGTGGGATCCTTTTCTTGGCATGATCACAGCCATATTCAACCGTCTTGGTTTTCACAGGTTCTTCATTGAACCCCGACCTAAAAGCTGTATATAGTAACACTCGACCATATCAATGGTTCGTTTGTAACAATTCTTCAAGTCTTCCTCATGTTTCTTTCTTCTTGGGACATCGCGTCTCTCTTCTCTCTGTGGTTAACCACCGGTTTATTGGTGGTGTAACCGTTTCTCTTGTGCGAAAATTAGAGTTTTCACTGATTTGGGGATTTTTTGTAAGGTTTGATTTCTGGACTTTTATGGGGTTTATGCGATTCTCTCAATCGAACTCCCGCTTTGTTCAAGGTACGTTCTTTCCTTTCTTCTTTGAATCACTCGATTTCTGGTTGTTGTTTATCACAAACACACAACCCTCTTGGTGACTTTTCCCTTCTATGTCTTTTGATCTTCTTGATCAAAAACTTCAATCAAAACTTGTAATCTTGCAACTGGCTCTGATACCACTGTAGAACATGTTCTTCATGTTTTCAGGATCGAATATGAAAGATTACCAAGTATTGATTCTTTGGATATCACAACATAATAACGATTATGTTGTATTGAATTGATTGATCATATTGAATGATTACAACTGATGATTGTTTGCAGATTTCTAACCTCTATTTATACTACATGAATCGGTGTCTTCACAAAGAGACATACCAATTCCTAAAAAGTAAGCGACACAATTACATCTAAACGTTACAACCCTTATAACCAAAACGGTTATTTAGTCTGTTTCTGACCCAACCCATACATATATTAACACTAAAGTACCCTAATTTTTATTTTTATAACATTAAGGGTCCAACATAATCGACCACCTAAATTCACTTGTGAAGTGACTGTTATTTGGCTTATACATCAAGGGATTCATCATATTTATCAAAATTCATGTGTCAACATTATGATTATAGTGTTTCACACATTGTAAGTGGCTAAACTTTTTTTTTTTTTTTTTTTTTTTTAGTGTTTCACACATTGCCTCAAGTCTGGTTTTTTTTTTCTTCCAGCCTTGATAAGCTTTTATTTTATCCAAACAATAGAAACGAACAAAATAATACGTAGTAATGACTTTTAAATCAGTTTGGTACAATTGTAGCTTTCCATCTTTCGTTTCTTCTTTATACTTTAGCCAAATTTTCTTAAAATTCTTTTGGCTAAGAATGGTCAACCCTAGTTTTCAAAGCGAGAGATTCAACACTTTAAGTGTTCTTCATGTTCTAGCAACATTTCAATCATACAAATTTGGTGAAGTGTATGTTGAATCTTCTAAGTGGTTCACTTTAGACGATTCATTACTGAAAGTAGTGTTTTAAGTTTGTATGCTGCATTATTTATGGTGTCTATTGGGTTAGAGATTTACCAATTTGTACTCTACTTTAAACCATTGTGTTTGCTGGTTTGGCATAAATAGTGCACGGAATGCACTTGTTTCTGCTCTCATTATACTGGTTATTTCTACTATATCCTTGGAATGTTCAAGAGACTTCTTGAGTTAGATGAATGCATGGTTAATTGGTCATGGTTATCAACTCATCTCCTAGTTAAAGTCTTATTATCAAAAGGATTATGTGTTTCTTGAACAACTTTTTGCCTAGTTACTTTTCTGAAAATTATGTTTTGTGTCCCACATAGTGTAAAGAAAAAAAATATTGCTAGGTTATATTGGGTGGTATATTTGGTTTGCATAGGTTGATGTCAGTGTTATGCTGTTGGTAACTGATGTTGGATATGTTGGAAATGTATATATTTACAAACATGTGAATTTCCGGATTCGAACTCGTGACCACGGGATTGCACACATTAGCGAATGAGAATTAAAGTTAATAATTAATGTTTATGTTTACGATTAATTATTGCACATTAAGTCCGGTTAACGATCGTTAAGTATTTAACGGAAAAATGACTAACGACCGTTAAAATGGAAAAGAGAAGGACTAGTGATGGAAAATCTTGAAAGAAAAAGTTATGGGTTTTCTTGTGGGCTTGTCCTATGGCCGGCCACAATGGGTTGTCCCAACCCAATCCTTAACTTGTTCCCAAAGTATTCCATCTACTATATAAAGAGGGTTAGGTTCTAGGGTTTCATACACTTGTGCATTGAATTAACCCTAGATCTCTCCTCTCCTCTCTCTAGTCATATTCGGCCGAACACCCCATTTGTAAGGGAGTTTGGTTTCGTTTTTCTTAAACGAGGACTTGTGTTAGATCTAGCAATCGCTTGATTCGTGGGTTAATTCGTGTGTACAAGAACGTGGTTGTAAGACATTATTCTTACACCAATTAGTACTTCTTTGTTTTGCTTTGCTCGAGGGTTGTTTTGCTTTGCTCAAGGGATTTGATATTCGCAAGAGGTACGTTACGCATACTATCAGTTAATTAATTTATTTGTTATGATCTTTAAGTCTTCCGCTGTGTACTCTTGATGTCTTTATGTTTTATTGTATTTTATATATCATAAACTCAACAGTGGCATCACGAGCCTTGTATAACAAGTAATTAATTACTGAAACACATAATTAAAATAAACATGAATGTGTTATTATTTGTATGCTTAGATCTAGGGTTTGCAAAACATAAACCCTAATTTTGAGGGGGGGCGTTTATTTTGGTGCCCTAATTAGGGTTTTGTAAACTATTGTTTTAATTGGATTAGAAACCCTAAGATGCATGCAACTTTATGTGTATATGCGTAACTTTGATTTAATTGCATTAATTGTTAAGTGTAATTTTATGTCCATGATAATTATCTGCATGTTTTATCATGGATCTGCTTTTATTGTATGTCTTTCTTGTTTAAGTGATATACACTAAATTATGATAGATCTAAAATTGGGGAAGACCTCAATAATTATTAATTTAATCAATTATGTGCTATGTGGTATGTATTTAATTTTGACTTGCGCAATCGATGAATCGATGCATGTGGTTCACCTTGTACATAGATGAAAACGGGTGAAAGTCTTAATTAAATATATGCATATTGACAGATCTAGAATTGGTTATTAATAGGATTTATCAAAAACGTTTGCATGTGGCTATTTGATATGCATGACTTTTATTTGTTATGCATTCATTGTTTATTTGTTTATTATTATAAATACTTGCTTGTTTGTTATGTGTAACAATGGTATTTTTACAAGAAAAATAAACTGACCTAAACAATGGTGAAATATGTATTTTTAAGAATAGTAATCATAATCGTTTAATTGATTGATGACTTTGGTACAAATGGTCTGAAAGGCTCACCCATGAGAATGAACTAATAAAAGGGGTTTAAAGAAGTGCGCACAGTCACACTGAAAGGATGTCTAAGGTTGTGCTTTAGCGCGTACCTGGTCCTCTGCCCTCTGTAAGTTCAAGTGGAGCTACTTAGTAAGCCATTAAATTTGCAAGCTCATCTTAAGGGCGAATTAGTTTTAATTCCATGCGCCACTTCGGTGGTAATTATCCGAAACACTAAGTGTTTACACTTATGCAAAAGTACGGTATAATGGATGATTATTAACACTAAATTCCTTGATTGGTGAACCCAATACCTCAATTAAAGTTTGATGATGAAAAGCTTATACATTAAAACAAGATATAAATGTTTTAATAAAAACTATGCTACAAAGATGAATGCATGACATCTTTGTACATATTTGATTTAACATCAAAACTATTACCCTTTAATTTAAGTTATATGCCATCCAACGAAACGGAAATACCTAAGATTACTTTTTATTTGCGTGAGATCGTGACTTAGATCGTAATCAAAGGATAAAATGTCCACGTGACGTGAGAACGGGCATGGACGATTTTGCAGTTTCTTAAGTTGGACAACTTAATTGAGTTTTGTAGTGAGAGCTGGCAACTCAAGGCATAAGATGGATAAAACATGTTTACACGGCGATTGATATTGGCTATATGTAAATCCCATAAATCTATGAATTGCAATTGAAATTGGCAATAGAGCAATAGCTCTACCATTTTGTATAAGGTTCATTACTAGCAGATCAACTGACGTGATGAAATTATGACAATTTGGATCCTAGTTTTCAATAATAATTAATTGGTTATATGAATATGAACCTTGGGTATTTAATTGTTTATTGAAAACGTTAATTATCGAAAATACTAAAATTGAATTTTGTAATTCTTTTGAATGTATAAATGCAACATTTAACCGTAAACGTGGTTTAGTCTTTGATTAGTAAATTGATCAATTCTAGCATTCAAACAAATGTTTGATCAAGAATAATTTACTGATAAGACAAACGAAGTCTCTTTTCCATGGGAGAAGCATGAGACTCAATCCTATTCCTTTTCATGAATGAGAAAGGTATAATAGGAACATTTGAATTGTCTAAATTCTAATGTAACTCTTAGCAATAAATTGCACATCTTATTTTCCATAAAGATTTCATTACCCTCATTTGGTGAATGAATCATTTGTAACAACATGAATGTTGGTTAACTGAAAAACATGTATATGAGTTACTAGATTAGAAGCTAGACTAATTACCGCAAAAATTGGTAAAAGGCAGACTAGCATATTTTTATCTAGTTGTTTTGCTTTAGCCTTTAAAGGTACTACATACCAGTATGGGGATGGTAGGCCTGTTGAGGAAGAAATTGCATACCCAATTTTTCGAGTTAATAACATTGATGGATAACCTATCATTCATATAGTAGAATACACCTTTTAGTACCTTAGTAATGATTACGTATGGTTCTTCAAAGGTGTAGGAAAGTAAAAAGCAAGCAAGTTGTTTTTACTGGTTATGCAACACTTACAATGTTGTCGATTGATTGGGAGCATTTGTGTTGCATTACTGAATAAAAAGTTGTTTTAATGATTTCTAATTCAGTGGGAGCTACAAGCCTTATTTCCTGTGTAGTAACCCAGATTATCTTCAAAGATAATTACTTTCCAATTGTAGACACTTATGTTTTTAAGGATAGTCGTGTACGTTTCCTTACTAAACAATATAGTTCTACATCTACTTGTTATATCTATGACACAAATCATATTAATCAAATAAACGAACGTGTATCGTGTTGTTTATATGCTACATGATGTTGTTCCATGCACAAGTGAGAGAAATCTTATTGTGTGCAAGGTACAACACATATTAATATGATTTAAAAGAATTCTCTTGACTGTAAAGTAAGAGAATAACGTTCTAATAGGAAGTATACATTTATATATGTATGATTGCTCTATTAAGAATATGTGTCAAGATGATAACAAAGACTACTTTATTTTAAATATTTATGTCATTCAATATTTAAGAAACACTTGTAGTTACAATTTATGTTACGTGAGAACGTGAACTAGATTGTAGCCCAAGGTAAAATATCCACGTGTCGTGAGAACGAGCATGGATGATTCTGTAGTTTCTTTCATGGAACATTTCATGGAATGACATAATTAAATGAAGTAATCTAATACTACCTTGAATTTGAGTATTCGTTGAATGACTTAAATATATGTAGTAAATATTAGCTTGAAATATGAATTGAAACCCGATGTGGTGTTCATAATTACTTTAATTATAAATGTTTATGATTTTGTAAAGTCACAAACATGAAGTTTTTTAATACAAGACTTACAATATAAAGTAAGACGTTAACTTGCTATGTTTTAAGACATATGCATGAAGTCAATGATTTGATCAATGACTTATAACGTATAGTGGGATTATAACTAATATGCCTTTTGACTTGGTCAAAAATATTTGTGTTATAATACATGCAATTGACTTGGTAATTCTATTGTACCATTAAGTTTTACTTTGTTGGTAAATAGGTAAGCCAAAAGAGTAGATGGTTATCTAAAATATTGTTAGATTTTCTTACAATATTAATTCTAAGGAAATACCATAGTTTTATCGTATGTTCTGTTAGAAGAATCAAAATCTGTTGACATTATTTGATTCAATATAACTATAGTTTCTTCCAAAAGTTATCAAGGTTAGTAGATTGAGTATAGATTGAATATACTCAATAAGACTCCAACCTAGAAGATTAATAAGACACCATTTGTTTATGGAATGTGATGAATCACATTAAGTCTTATAAATGAAGTTCTGAATTTGTTAAACTACTTATAGAGTGAGTTGTAACAAACTAATGTTAGGAACTGTCAATGTTTTTTGTAATATCACAAAAGAGAACAATGTATTGTTGCTCTACTTGCTAAATTATTTAAAGGTAATCTTTAAATTTTTAAAGGCAAGTGGGAGTTTTGTTTAGATCTTGAAAGATTGAATTACAAAATACATAATCTTCTAAAATGCACTAGCAAATGTCATGATGAGGCTAAACATGAAAATGATAGACCTTAATATGATGGAATTGTCATTCATAGATCCGTAAGGATATCTCAGATATTTAATATGCTGAGGAATATGAGTTACAGGATCATGGTAAGCCTGTTAATCATAATGATAAATTTACCAAATGTTGAATTGTGGAAAATCAATCATACTATGAATGTAGAGATGCTGTCCATAAAGATAATCAAATTTAGATACTTGGTTTATCTTAATAATGAAAATGAGTTTCTTCAAAGGATGGAAACCCTAGTGGTTTAAATCTTTGTGTAGAAATCATATGGACAATATTGTACATGTATTTAATGTATGTCTAGTGATAATAATATCAATCATACTTAAGCAATTAACTATGATTGAATATTCTTTCCTATATACATTAAATAGAAGTATAAAGATTATAATTGTCATACTTAGTTTTATTGATATGAAATTTTGACAATGAATGTCATAACTCTTTGTTGTGAAATTACTTTTGCTAGGACGATGAGTAATACAAAGAAGTTTTATGAATTCAAATAATCCTTGGATATGTACAAACTGCAAGAATCCATGAATGGATATATGCAAGCATCTAGGAGATGTTTCTTATGTTTAATATTAAATCCATGTTTGATTTAATAATTAAAATTAGATTGCTCATAAGTATTCCTGAAAGCTAGTGGGAGTATTATTTATTTTTTCTTAAATCTTATATGTTGTATGGGCAACTACATTCCACTTAAATTAAGTTTTAGTTGGGAATGAAACTTCGTTTGTAAGATTTGGAAATAATATATATAACTTTGGAATATATGTTTATTATTATAAACATATGCGGTAAATAAATGAGTCAAATAGAACATGATGAATACATATCTTTGACAAGATAGATGAGATCTTAAAGTTTAACTTGAAGATTCATCATGAACATCATGTTGTGTATAAAGTTGTTGTGTCATGCTTGATTACAAGATGATTTGACAACATTGAAAGTTGTTAGTGAAATAAATATTTTAAAGGAATATGTTTGGATTTAGAATCACATTCCACAATCTGGAGATGCTCCTAGATTCTATGGTTGATTATATGATAATTGTTTCATAATTGTCATTGCCAACAAACTTGAGTTTTGGTAGGCACCAACATTACACTAGAACTGTTCAAAAGTTTACGGATATTTAAAGAGCATATTGTTGTACACAATGATGCTAGTATAATTGAGATGACACTCAGTTCTAGTCACGGTATCCTTGATGATGACCATGTTGACTAGTTATGCTCAACTAAGAGCATAGTTGCATTATACATTAAAGAATAAAGAATACTTTAAACTTTAAAAGTTTTGAAAGATGATTGTCATATAAAGGTGGTTCAGGTTGTCACGCACCTTATGGAATAATATGACAATATCAAGATATGTGTAAACACATACAAGAAATTCACTTATTGAATTTTTGAAATAAGTATTCTCAAAATTCTTATAGATCAAAGTTAGTTGAAATTATGCCTTGTCGACAAGTATGAGATGCATGACTTGTGGCAAAATTCATTAACTAAGAATTATCATGCATTGATCTATTTAGTATTTGGATAAAAGGATATTGTAAACATTATTATTGAAATGAAATAAAGTATTTTGTTATGTTTATTATTCATTTATTATGATATTATCCTATATTTGCATGTTTAATTCCTTGAATAACTTAAGTTATTCTAAATAGTCCGTTGTCAATCAATAACATGGGAATGATATTGAATTAAGACAAATCTAAGTATTAGTTAGAATATACTTGAAAGTATATTGATGCGTAGCATGACTAATTTCAGATGATATTCAATGAATTGAGTATATGACTTATCCCACCCACATGATGATACTTTATGGATCTTAGTCATTAAGTATATCATGGATATTTATCCTCTGACTTGAGATACAAGAGATATGTCATGGATGTAGTGCATTTTTGTGAAGCAATCTAACGCTATACGTAACTGGTAGTTATAAGGGTTGTTTTCAGAAGTGTTGCGAAATTTATGAATCCTGCTTGTAGTCAAAATGGGATTTGTTTCCTTCAAATTTATTTTGAAGTATAATACTACTGGGCCCCTCGTAGGATTGTTAAGATTTTTGTATGGCCATACCCAAGGTCTTCTGGAATATGTTCAGAAGAATTGGTAATCTTAATCAATCATATAAAGCGAGAAACAGAATAGTTAATTAATAAATGAGTGAGATCCATATTCTTATTAACATGGTATTAGAAACAAAAGGATGAATATGATGATGAATCATCAAACTTAGTTTTTCTCCAGAAAACCATACACGAGTTGCACCGGGGGCATTGGCGTGTTGCTAGACGCTAACCAATGTCATTTCACGTTTTGCAAACATATCCATGTGGGAGCTGTTGGAAATGTATATATTTACAAACATGTGAATGTCCGGATTCGAACTCGTGACCACGGGATTGCACACATTAGCGAATGAGAATTAAAGTTAATAATTAATGTTTATGTTTACGATTAATTATTGCACATTAAGTCCGGTTAACGATCGTTAAGTATTTAACGGAAAAATGACTAACGACTGTTAAAATGGAAAAGAGAAGGACTAGTGATGGAAAATCTTGAAAGAAAAAGTTATGGGTTTTCTTGTGGGCTTGTCCTATGGGTTGTCCCAACCCAATCCTTAACTTGTTCCCAAAGTATTCCATCTACTATATAAAGAGGGTTAGGTTCTAGGGTTTCATACACTTGTGCATTGAATTAACCCTATATCTCTCCTCTCCTCTCTCTAGTCATATTCGGCCGAACACCCCATTTGTAAGGGAGTTTGGTTTCGTTTTTCTTAAACGAGGACTTGTGTTAGATCTAGCAATCGCTTGATTCGTGGGTTATTTCGTGTGTACAAGAACGTGGTTGTAAGACATTATTCTTACACCAATTAGTACTTATTTGTTTTGCTTTGCTCGAGGGTTGTTTTGCTTTGCTCAAGGGATTTGATATTCGCAAGAGGTGCGTTACGCATACTATCAGTTAATTAATTTATTTGTTATGATCTTTAAGTCTTCCGCTGTGTACTCTTGATGTCTTTATGTTTTATTGTATTTTATATATCATAAATTAAACAGGATACTGTTAAAGCAAAAAAATACTCCCTCCGTCCCAAATTTATAGTCCCCTATTGACTTTTTCGGTCTTTCCTTTACAACTTTGACCTTAAATATTTTTGTTTTGTGTTATATAATACTTGATGAAAATTATATGAATGGATTGAGTTTTTGAATGTATTCTCATCGATATCTTTTTCATCAACTATTGTATAACACAAATAAAAATATTTAAGGTCAAAGTTGAAAAAGAAAGACCGAAAAAGTCAATAGGGGACTATAATTTTGGGACGGAGGTAGTAGTATCTTTTGCCTTCGTTATCAACAGTTTATATAAATTCTCAACTTTTTGTCATTTCAAGTCAATAATACCTCAAGGGATTATTTACTTGTACCAAAATATATGTGCCTTACATCTTTTAATCGAGTTAAAGAATTTCAAGTCAATAATACCTCAAGGAATTAATACCAAAATATATGTGCCTTACATCTTTTAATCGAGTTAAAGAACTAGTGATTGAATCATGACATTTCTTAACAATTCCACATCTTCCAAAGCCAAATGCTACATTGGCTTGCTGGACTAATCCATCAGATTTGGTTACGAAAATTGGAATGTTTAGGTTTATTATAATGATCATGACGTGGATGTTTGAGCTAAATGATTATGAGAACCATGGAGTGGTGGAATACCGGTATGTACGTGTATGACGAAATGTCATGATGCACAAGTATGTATGGATCCATGGCTGTTGTTTTAACCGGAGTTGACTCCAAGGTTGGTGCATTCCTTGACTTGTTTCGAACAAGTCTCCCCCAACTCTTCTATTCCTTGTCTCTATTTATGCAAAGACGGAGTAGATGACCTAACACACTAAGGGCTCGTTTGGTTTGTTGCCAGGAATGACAATGAGTATCGGATTTGGAATGAGGTGGAATGATAATGGGTATGAAAAAGTGTATCATTACGATTGTTTATGTTTGGTTGATAAAATATGGTATGAAAAAGTGTATAGATATTTTAATTTTGTAGTGGAAAAAAGAGGGGTCCACGGGAATGGATTTCATAGACACCAAATTAGCGTGTAATGAATCTATGACTATGATATACCCATTTTATTACCGGACCCACAAAACAAAACAAAACAAAACAAACACCGACTATAACTTTGAAAGTCATAGTCTCATTCCCATTAATGCAAACCAAACGGGCCCTAAATTTTGTATCAACTAAGAATAATTAAAAATAAATGTGAAAATTAATCTTAGAAGTTAGATTTATAGCATTGACCTTTTTTCCAACAATAATAAACTCTTATAAAACGATTACTACGCTTACATATAAAATAAAGAAAGGTACCCGCGCAATACGGCGGCGGGTACACTATGACTATTTTTATAGCGAACAAATGCTTTTTATGTGACTTTTTAAACACAGTAAGACGATCGACATCTTCTTTTTTATGTTCTTTTTGACAATAAATTTACAGATATCAAGAATTTCGTTTAGCCCGTGCCCGTTTGGGCTCGAGACCGTTCGGGCTTAAGCCCATTTGGCCCGTTGCTCGTTCGAGATTGAATATTTGTATAATGTGCTTTATTATTTGTATTAGTGACATTTAATGCAGGAATTGTGTTTAATTTGGTTGACAATATGCTTGATATATTGTATTTTTTTATGTAAATGGTGTTTTAATAATTGTATTAATTATATTTATTGACCAGTAAATTAATTGACTATATTAAATAGCATTAATGAGGTGTTTCGTTTTTAATTATGTGCATTAAAGTGGAGTACACTATACTTCTTATCTTGTACCTCTAAAAATTATGTGCATTGAATAATGTGATGTATTGAATTTTAAGCCTTTCTCTTATAGTAAGCGTGTAGGCTTATTTTTTTAAGACATTTTTTTAAAAAAAGTCTCAAACATTTTATATAGTAGTATAGATGAGCTTTTATTAGAGTAGACCGTTAAAAAAAGTTTTAAAACAAATCAAAAAATTCAAAAAGAGAAAATAGCCAACAACTAGTAGAAAACTAGTTCATAGACCCATGCTGTGCCACGTGGACAGACTTTAAGTGGGCAGATCATCAACTCAGACCATGAACCTTTCTGATTATTCATTGACCCGGTTCTAGCACGCACATTCTCAAAAGCCTCCTTTTTATATAATATGCCGCGCTTTTGTGTCGTCTTTGCTCAACCCATCGATGTGGGATAGCATCAAACTTTTTCTACTTCAAATTTCTTTCTTGTTATCTTCTTAATTACTTCTTAAACATTAGCAAAATGCCTTTTTTTTTAATTTGTTAAAGGATTTTATCCTGGTAAATGTATAACTCACAAAAAACAAAATGGTTTAGTATAAATAATATGGAAGAGCTCTACATTCAAAGGTAAATCCTATGATCTAAAACTAGAAAAAAGGCTAAAATGTCAACCTAGATCACAAATGATATGCCATTTGGATCAAAAACCATAATATAAAAGCGACACTAACAGAATGCAAGCAAAGAAAATCCGTCTACACACCACCTAAGAGTGGTCATCGGAAGCATAAAGCCGAAAGTTCTTTGGCATCTTCCACAAACGTAGAAATTGATTGACTTGTTGAGTATTTTTAAAACGAAACGTTAACGTAGCGTTTGGTATGTCGTAATCAAAGTCGTAATGAAAATGATTATTACGATGTAATGAATAAATGTTGTTTGTTTACATTTATAGAATGTAATGATTCATTGCAAGTAATGACCCATTACACCAAAATCATTCCTTAGGGGTCCCCTACTTTTTTTTCACCAAACATAGATGCAACATTTCTAACGTACCTATTGCTCATGACCGTCACATTATATATGTTTAATATCTCTCCTTGAAGTTAAGTGGTCGGGTATAGCCCTCGAAGAATGGTGGAGAAACGAGCAGTTTTGGGCTATTGGTGGTTCGAGTGCTCATCTTGCAGCTGTAATCCAAGGACTGTTAAAGGTAACAGGCTGGCATTGAGATATCGTTCACTTTAACTTCCAAATCAGCAGCTGAAGACGAAGATGATATATATGCTTAGAGCACAACATATGCAAGGATCAAATAACATGTTATTGGTATACCACATCAGCGTCATATCATACACTTCCCAATAACGCACCAATAATTCAAACAACCCTCCTTCATAACACACCACTAACATCACCTGTAGGTCCCACAAAATACCCCACCAAATATACCACTCACTCACAATAAAAAAAACACACACACACACACAAAAGGTGCATTTGGCTTGAGCTAGTGGAGTGGCTCAAAACACAAAAGAGTACATTTGGCACAAGTTTGGCATGTTAGCCGGTATGGTTGGCACACCAATGGCTCACCAATAGCTCACCAATAGCACCCCATACCTTGTACTCTTATTAATTTTGTCTATAAGATCCAACCCATTCAATTTTACATCCCACATAGGTTGAAGAAATGAAATGTACTTTGCTTATATACTACTATGGCATATATACATATAATGTGTTTAGAATTGTATTATGTTTAGGTTAGACAATGATCAATGGCGTTCATACAAAATCTGAAAATTGAACGCCGTTGAAAACCTAAATTTGTACAAGTTCTTAACTTTTTATATTTATTGTAACTTCTTTTTGTTTCTTAAAAAGTACACCAAAAATTGATTTACAAAGGTTAGAGTACACAATATTGCGTATCTAGATGTTAATTACTTTTCAAAGTTATACGATGTAGTTATATACTTATATCCTAGTTACTGGTAAATGGTAAGAAAGACAACGCACAATACGATATATCCTAGTTAGTGACAAGTCGTAACATTATGAGTTCCAATTTCATAGGTAGCAACATTAATTTGTGGTCACCTTCATTACGCAAAGCTCAATTGTTATCGAAAAAGGGAACTTTGCAAAACAATTGTCAGGTTTTCTTAAAACCGGTGAACATTCTTCTAAATTGAGTCAACCTGTGTATACTTCCAACATATGATCTTTGAAGCACAATGTGTATGCACAAGATATCCACTTCTTTAAAGACTTGGCGAAATGAATAGATTATTTTCAACAGGAACTACGCATATGATTATATGAACATAGATGTAACGTTTTTTTATGACGACGATCATTTATGTTTGGGTAGGTCTTTTGTCCATAACGGTTTCGTTGCTTTGGATTATTATTAGTCCTCCAGACTACCCGGCTAAGTTCTAGAAGCTATCGAGATGTTTCGTACTAGATTTTAACTTTTGTTATAGCTGTAATGTAAGTTTTACAGACAGTTAATTGTTACTATATGTTAGTACTGATCTTTTAAGCATTTTATTACACACCCTTTACTCAGAATTAATTTATTTTTATTACAAACAATATATTTAGAAAAGCATCTTTTTGTTTGTCAAGATTATAGAGGACATATGGACACATGATGATATGATTGTGCAGCATGATGATCATTGAATCTTGTGTACTTTAAATTCACTATTACATGCGCATCTTGCCTTTGAATCTTTAAGTTTTACCCCTTGTTCTAAAAACATATTTCCTGTATATCTTTTATATGTATCTCATAAAATGATTAGCAAAAAATGAGAACTTTTATAGAATTATAGACCAAGACCAAACATTTTATTCAGATACAACAACAATAACAATACCCAATCCCGTAGGAGCAAGGTATGAAAGAGGTGAGATGTAGACAGTCACCCCTACCCGAGAGTAAAGGACTGCTTCCAGAAAGACCTCCGGCAAGTGTGTGTGCAAGCAAACGGACAATATGAAAGGACTTAAATATAGATGAAAAAGAGCATCCCATATAAACCAATTTCGGTACAACTGTGAGCAGCGAATCGTAACAAAAAGAAAATCTAGTCTCTTTACCACGAGGACAAGTACGAAAAACCAATTTTGTATAAAAGTAATGATGAAAGCACAATGCCACACCTCTCCACTTAGAGCATTCCCAATCATAACACCATAACACCAATAACACCGTCCACGTCAGCGCCACATCAGCTTTAACATTTAACATTCCCAAAAAACACCCACAACAATAACATCCCAAACAAGTAGGGTTGGATCAGTTGGAAAACCCCTTGCCTCTCAACCGAGAGGTCAGGGGTTCGATCCTCACTCCTTACAAAAGGCCGGAGGTCCTTTCTACCTTTGGTAGAACCGGAAGCAGCCTCTCTACCTCAGGTAGCATTGGGAGTTACTTTACTTTTTTTTTAACAATAACATCCCAATAACATCAATAACATTCCCAACAATTTACAAAAACAACCCCTGATTTAGGGGCATAAAAGAAAAAAAAAAAAAAAACGGGCGTTAGCCCTGTAACGCCCAGGGACTAACGCCGAAATAACGCCGGAGGTCCAAGGGTGATAACGGCATAACGCCATTAATTTGCTCAAAAACGCCGTTAGGGCGTTAGGATTGTACATGCTCTTATGAGCCGGAGGTAAAAGCAAATTTTGGTGGAAGAAAATATGATTGCATTGTTCCCTACCAAAAATCTTATTCCACTATCTATATAGCCAATTTCGGACGACTGATCATTTCAAATCTTAACAAAACACATGCTCAGACGCTCTAGTTTCCTTGGTCTAAATTTTCCAAAAATACCTAAAACTTCTTCGGACAAAAGGGTTGTATACTAAGCTAAATATTCTGTACCCTGGCGGCATCAGCACATAATCGATGCACATCTTTAGTCTGCTCCTGCTATTAGGGGTTTTAACGAGTCGAGCTTTTATCGAGCTACTCGAGTTCGAGCTCGTTTAACTCGATTCGAGCTCGAACAAAAGATATTGCTCGATTAGTTAAACGAGCCGAGCATTAAAAAACTAATATTCGGCTCGGCTTGTTCAATAACTCGTTTACTTTCTCGAGGTAAAATACGTCCAGCCTTACTTTAAAAAACTAATAGTCTTTTATATAGGAGAATTGAGTTCGATTATTTGAAAGCTCGAATCGAGTTAAACGAGCTCGAACTCGAGTAGCTCGATAAAAGCTCGACTCGTTAAAACCCCTAATAGCAGGAGCAGACTAAAGATGTGCATCGATTATGTGCTGATGCCACCAGGGTACGGAATATTTAGCCTAGTA
The DNA here is from genome assembly GCA_910596185.1 of Chrysanthemum makinoi. NCBI lineage: Eukaryota > Viridiplantae > Streptophyta > Magnoliopsida > Asterales > Asteraceae > Chrysanthemum > Chrysanthemum makinoi. The sequence goes on from OU343218.1 coordinate 221,491,355, forward strand.
TACAACCCTTTTGTCCCTCCTGCCCCTTGTCCGAAGAAGTTTTAGGTATTTTTGGAAAATTTAGACCAAGGAAACTAGAGCGTCTAAGCATGTGTTTTGTTAAGATTTGAAATGATCAGTCGTCCGAAATCCAGCCTTACTTTAAGGTACAATATGTGAAATGTAAATTTATTTTATATTCGACGAAATTAAACATGACATTTATGTAATTACGACTTTTCTCATATTTGTGTCTTACGAGTTTAGTCAGAGATGAGTCATGTGTTGAAATATGTGATTTCAAATCAAATTCAAGTCGCAATTACCATGTCACACACATAAATACACACAAACAAATGAAACACATGATAATATGCGTTTATTCACACCTACATACCACACATGAATTATTTCTTTAGACTATCCCTTAAATACTTAGATTTAGACGACATGCACTTCGAATCTACCTCATTATTCCCTCAGAGAATGATCAATCTCCTAGACTTACCAATACTACACTACAATAGTTTTTGATATTTTATTATTAAATTAAAAAACCTTTTAATGTAATCATTAGCTACTAAATACTTGTATGTGTATAAGTTTATCTTACTTTAGTTTTAAAATTAGAAAAATATAAAAATATAATGATACATTTTCTTTTCTAACTAGAAAAACTTTGACAAAAAGATAAATAAATAAACTTTGAGAATATCAAAAGAACAAGAGAAATCAAAATATAAAAGTGACATGCCTAGTAAAATTATCCCACATCGCTTGAAGAGGAAAACTCTGAAGAGAAAAAACTCTATATAAGCAAAGCCCTCACCTTATTTTGAAACTTAGGTGGTGTTTGTTTTTTAAGAGGTTCTGAATCTGAATCTGAACCGCACATCTGAATCTGAGGCGTAAATGTCTGAATCTGACCGCATCTAAACGGGAAAAAAACTCATGTTTGAACCTCACATTTGCTTGCTCGTACTAATTTTTTTTTGGTTTTTTTTTGTGTCAACAAGAGGCATTCAGACACCCCTCTCAAGTCTAGACCATTAAGATCGTACTGCCTCTGAACGCGTCTGAACGGGAAAAAAAAACAAACGGTCTGAACGACCAAAATGTCTGACCACGTCTGAACGGTTCAGATTAAGATCTTTTTTAAGAAAAACAAACACCACCTTAGTTAAGCTTTAGATGTTATAAAACATTAATTGTGTGCTCCTAAACAAGTATTTTTGAGCTTATAAGTTACATAAACTTTAGTTTGAGCATTAGAGCAATTTTTATAATTGTAAACGAGCTTTCGAGCTCAAGCTAATAAACGAGCCTATCAAGTTGGATCATTTATACGAACATATTAAGCTTGAGAGTTAGTTTATTATAAGAGTAAAAAAATAGTTATAAATCTTAAACGAGCTTCGAGCTCGAGCTCGAACAACAAAAAAATATTCGAGTTCGAGCTCGAGCCAATTTACAAAAGTTTATTCGAGCTCGAGCCGAGCTCGAACCGAGTAGTTAATAAACGAGCCTAGCTCGTTTAGGTCAAAACTCGACTCGGCTCGGATCGTTAACACCCCTACTGCTATGCACCGTCAAGCTCCAGAAAAGAAAAACCAAACGACGAAAGCAGCAGCAGATCAAATAACAAGACCAAAGATCATCATCGCCGTCATGTGATCATCACGCAAGATAAACAAGGTTCATCAAGGGAAGATCAATGGTATAAGCAGCGAGTCCAGGATAAAGATGAACGGAAATGATCAGACAGGAATACCAATAAAGAGTAATCTCAAGAAAACATTACTACATGAAGAGGCTAATCATACTAGTACAGGAATAAGAAAAGTTACTTGGCCGGATGATCATGGCAAGGATTTGAGCCCAGGTAAGCCTTAAAACAACTATATGTTCATGTTTTCGTTTCCTATCTTTGGCGTTCATCATGATTCGTACTAAAGTTTTTGATCTTTGATTAATTGATAGTGTATCAGATGATGGGGAGCTAACGGGTGTACGGAATTCGTGTGTATGTGCAATTCTTTAACTACGGCTGTTGACTTTTTCAAGTCAAAGCAGATTTGCTCTAAACTCTTAATATGTAAGCTTGATTGACGATATATGTTCTTATCTGACTAGTGTATAACGATAGATTAAATTAGTCTACCACAAAGTCAAACAATCGAATTCAGGAATCACAATTTCAACTTTTTATACCCCCCACAATGATTTACTGGAGTCTCAATCCTAACAAAGTGGCTCCAAATTTGGTTCTTAAACTAGGAAAATTAGTAATGATTTCAATAAAACAATTTTACCGACTTGTTTTGGGTCAAATTCAATCATTGACTACTCGTTTTTACTTTGACTTCTTCCTTTCTTTGATTTGTTCTTCTCTTGCATCTTCTTCTTCTTTGCTTCGGCACTGATCCAAGTGTAGTCAGCAGGAATTGCAAACGGGTCTAGAGTAGTTTCTATCCTACTGCTTGAAGCACCGGTTGAGTTGGCACGGTGATATGGTGTTTTAATCCACTGAAACCAAGATGATGATGTGGATGGGTTATTTGTCATTGGCGGGCTATCATGATCACCGCCTGTGGGCCTTGAAGGCGGGGTTGTGAATTCATCCACCGGTTGTAGCTCTTCAAACTTTGTAAAAGTAACCAACACCCGCATGGTGGGAACCACTGGAATAGCAACCTGAGACCATATTATTACCAAACAATGAATTAGTACACACAAATGCTTTTACATTCGAATTCTCTAAAAGTGTGCAATCTTTTCTTTTGTGAGTTAGTAAACAATGTTTATCAGCACCAATTATATGCAAATAGACCAATATCCCGACATACCGACAATTACATAAAAATTAGGCAGAGACTATATTTTTAAAGTCGTATTGCACCGAGGTCCTCTTTTTCACCCACTTTCATATTGGCACCTTAATGTCATGTGCAGAAAACATCGCATTTTTCAATATAAATGTAGGTAAAATCAGTTCATTCGCCACAAGTTGAACACTAGACATGGTTCAAGAGTGTTATGACATCTATTTTTATTTTCTCGATTTCACATAATAAGTGTAAAGCAAAGAGAATCCAGTGCTATGAAGTACGAACCCAAAGAAAGAACTGAAAAAGTTGATACTTTTTCAAACCAAAGAAACAAAGCCATAGATGTGCCGACAATTTTAGAAAAAAGTAATAGACTTACGCCATGTCCTATGTATATATGATAATTTCTTTTAGAAATGGATAAAATATATTCGGAAAACATACAACTACAAAAACGAATGCAGGATAGTACATATTCAAGACTCCTCAAGATGAATATGTCAACTAGAATCTCAAATAAACAGCTTACATAACGAAATAGTAGTGAAAAATGAAAGAGTACCTTAACAGGAAACGTCCCCATTGGAAGTTTTGTCGTAAGCAAATCCCTCAATCTTCGTATGGCCTTCACTTTATTTGCCAAAACGTCAACCAACGGCAAGAGTTCCTCGGTACGCAATAGCCCTTAAACCTTTCTTATATTCATTCTCACGGCTCCCATCTTTTCGCCTATTTGCAGTTGAATCTTTCACTCTCCTGTTCTCGGTTTCTTTCACAGTGATCTCCATAGAACGCCTTCCTGGTTGAATCTGACTTTGAGTCGTAGATGGTGAGTCCCCGAGTAAATCACTAACGTTTTCATCTATACATAATGAACCTCGAGGTGGGACCGGTGGGACCCGCACCCTTTCTGGCTCTTTCATGCTTATTATCTCGTTTCCTCCATCCTCTTTATCATGTGTAAAAATGATCAAGAGCACACAACAATCCACACGTACACCCAGCCAACCACCCCTTGGTGTATTTTATTATAACAATATCAAGAAGATAAGTCCCCAACTAGGTGCTTACCAATACAGATACAAAGAAACAAGACTGATCTCTACTAGGTAGACACCAGCAATCTCACTACAAATATCACTCAACACTCAGACTTAACAAGATCAAACAAGATTGATCTTGATACAAAAAATCAACCAAATACCCAGACTGATATCAAGATAGATATCACAAGAGAAAGACAAAGACTATGTGAAGATTTAGATAGAGAGACTGAAAACAGATATGATCTACGAATAATGAAACCCTGAAGAGAAGCTTATATACACATCTATCTTTCACTTTAGCCCCTGAACTTCTCATTTCATTATTTAAGACTTAAACTTATTAAGACTTTGAAACTTGACAGATTTAGTCCTTCATATTATTCAACATCATGCTTGATCTCACCGTTTCGATCATTTTGGAAACTGGGTACATCCGCAATCGGGATGTCTCGTTGTTCATATCGCATCACCATTTTCTGGACCGGCATCTGGATCTAACTTCAATGCAGCTTCAAGCTGTTTCCGTTCTTCATCCGTTAAAATATCGTTAAGCTCTTCACTTTCTGTTTCGTTTTCATTACAAGATGAAAAAAATTCATCATCTGACATAGCACCTGGTACCCGTCTTGACTTTATACTCACAGCCACATTGTGCATATCATATACTTTACACTTCCACCAACCGACAGTCTCGGTTTTCTCCTGTCGTCGCCAGGTCATCTGCGGTAAAAGAACCGCTTCTGTCACATCAATCCCAGGTCTGAAAATATTAGTCTGGGACATCGCTTGAACTTCCTGTTGCACTTCTGCGTCGGTTGCAGGTGCACCAGCACCATCTAACGCATTCATCACTTCTTTGTTTTTGTGTGATATCATTAACAAAGATCCCGGTGGGACCCGCCCATCTTCAGAACCGTCACCGAGGAATAAAACGGTTTGATCAGCCCTTTGAATCCTAAACCCATCAAACCCCGCTAAAGTCATATCCGCCCTCAAATTCGCACCTCGTTTCCATATCTTATACGTATCAGACGGAGCAATTCTTGAAATAAACGGAATAACCGAACTTTCAAACTGAAAAGTAATTTCCATATAAAAGTCCCGCATACGTCTCATAGTTTATATAATGTAACTAAATGTGAAGTGATGTTATTTCAGATAGCTAGTAGTGACTAGCCTATAGCTTGATTAAAACCGGAAAAATCAATTAGGACCAGACTAGATAAAAAAATATTATAGCTTATGTTTGAAAAAATCCTTTGGAAAAAAAGTAAAGCTGAAAAATGTTAAACAAAAAATAGCTCAAGCAACACGCACAATAAAGACTTTATAACAAAGATGGTTAATGTACATACACCTGTTGTTACTGGTTTAGAAACTTACGTAGCGTTTGGTATGTCGTAATAAAAGGGTGAATGAAATAGATCATTACGATGTAATGTAGAAAACATGTTTGTTTACTATTATGTAATGCAATAACTCATTACATAGAATGACTCATTACATCAATTTGATTCATTAGGGCCCCCCATTTTTTTTTTTTTTTCATTACATCTTGTAATGGAATTATAAAAAAAGATCTATCATAAATAGGGTATTTAAGTCATTTTATATTCATTACATTACATTTTATTGTACTAACCAAACATGATTAATAATGGTAATGAGTCATTTCATTACATCATTTATTCAATTACGTTATTCATTCCATCCAGTTTAACTTTTCAGAGTCAAACTGGATCAACTTTGACCTTATCTATTTTTACGGGTGTTATACAATATTTAATGAAAAATATTTGAATGAATTGGGTTTTAAGTATATTTTTCATTTGTCTAGTTTTTCATCAAGTATTATATAACACACAAAAAATATTTACGATAAAAGTTGAACCAGTTTGACTCTAACATTTATTTAGGGAGAGTAATAATCATGCTTATAAATCTCTTGTGTGTTTATTCTTTCACCGATGTGGGATTAAGTCACAAATCCAACACTCATTTCCCTTTCACTCACAAAAATACTTGCCAAAAATCTTTTGTGTTTTACGGCGAGCAACACGAAGCTTTCCGTAATAAGTGCTCAACTTTTTTATTATTTTTAAGTGTCCAAATTTATGATAAATTCACGAATAGAATAAATATGGATCGGTTAATTATTACTTAACGATTACACTACAACTATATTATTAAATGATTATATAGCGAATGGCCACAACAACAATCTTCACCGTCACAACTTTTATGTCCATGCTTTTCCTAGCAAATGCGATAGCGGGTGATCGCACAAAGATCCCAGACGTGGAAAACAACCAAGAAGTGCAAGAACTAGGACAGTTTTCTGTCGAAGCGTATAATCGAAAAGTTGGGTCTAACAGCGGTTTAAATTTTGAAAAAGTTGTTAAGGTTGAGAGTTAACTGGTGTCAGGGACTAAATATTATTTGAGAACCGAAGCGAAAGGTGGTTGAAGTTATGGTAAAACCGTGATTTCATTCTAAGAGTTGCTTACTTTTGGACCTAATAACTCCATTATGATATCTGGGTGGATATATGCACCTTTGTGCAAATTGTATATATGGAATACTTAGTAGCAAACGTGTATAGTTTATAATGTAATGATATGTATATATGCAACAACACAAAATCAAATTACGACCAAGCTAAAACTAGAGTTTTAACAATATTAGAACCAAAAAATCAAAGCAGAGAGCATCAGTTTTTATTTTGAAAACAAATTTAAACCCAAATTAGACTGCAAACTAAACTCTAACTTTGAGCTAAGATAAATACAACATTCAGTTAAAATATTATCATTTCATTCAAAAATTAAGGTTGTTTGACACAACCAAACTACATTTAGGGCCCGTTTGGTTCGGCGGAATCCTAAGGATTCTGGTGGAATTGGAATCCAATTCCATTTCATAACGTGTTTGGTTGAAAATTTTAAAGAATTTGGAATCTGAATTCCATTCCTTACTGTGTTTGGTTGGCAAACGGAATGGAATGAAATTCCTTCAAAATCCCATATATATGGAATTCAACATTCCATGGCTATATGAGAAGGATTGTTTTCAATTCCATGGAATTCATATTATGTTTATCATTGTCATTGCTATTATTATTATTATTATTATTATTATTATTATTATTATTATTATTATTATTATTATTATTATTATTATTATTATTATTTATTTATTTATTTTATTTTTATTATTTATTATTTATTATAATTTTTTTTAATTTTCTTTTTATTTTTTTATTTATTTTATTTTTATTATTATTATTATTATTATTATTATTATCGATCATTTAATTATTATTGTTATTATTATTATTTTTTATAAACAACCATGTTATTAAGATTTAAAAATTATTATTTATTTAAAATTGAATATAAATTATTATTTATCTAAAAAAATTTATTATTATTATATTTAAAAATTATTATTTTTTTAAAATTAAATATAATTTTTATTATATCTTACTTTTTTAATTTATACTTTAAAAAATACAATTGTCTTTTATATAAAAAAAATTATTTATTTAATATATTAGTTTATATAATATTTTTTAAAAAATTATTATTATAATTTGATAAGTAATTTATTTATTAAATAATATTTAATTTATTAATCTTAAACTAAAATTAAATTTTAAATATTTTAATATAATTGTTTTTTCTCATTTCATTCTTCCAACCAAACATGCGCTAGTATTTGCAGATTTCAATTCCGTCAGATTTTAAATCCTAAGGATTTCAATTTCTAACATTCCATTCTTTCAAATTCCAATTCCTTAAACAAATTCCAATTCCGTCAAAAACATTATGCGAACCAAACGGGCCCTTAGTTTTTCGGAGACTGTAAATAGTTAGCAAGTTTGAAGTGGTTAAATTTTATCGTTTCAGCAAAATCGTCATTGTTGACTGCTCTATAAAAAATATTGTAAACGACATCCACAAAAGCATCATTGTTAGTTACATGATTTGCTTCTAATATTAATTATGAAACTAGTTGGCGTGGTCACTAGAATATCGGTTTCTTTTTTCTATTATTGTCATTATTTTAAATGGTTCTTTTGGTGATGAGTAACCACTTCAGTTTGTAGTAACATTTTTGTGACTGATAGAAAACAAGACCAAATTTTATTGTGCGATAGATTCGGTACCATGCGATGATTATATGCTTGGTCCTATCCTACAAAGATTTATGAAAAGATAATTCGAAATAGAGTGTTACGGAATATAAATTTTAGTGATAGATTGATAAGACGATTAGGTGTCGGGTTTTATTTGAAAAAGATTAACAAAAAACAAGTCAAGCACCACGCGCATTGAAGAGATTATAACTAAGACAATTAATGTACGTATTCTTAACTCTTTGTTCAATGACAACATACTCTTGTACAGGGACGGAGCCAGGAACAAATATGACTGGGTGCACAAATTTTTTTAAACTATAATATAATAGAGTTAAAAAGTGGAATAAAATGAAGATTTCGTAAAAACGATAAATAAATGAACATATTACCTTCTAATTAGTGATTCTACGATCTCTCATAGCAAAAAAACACTTACGTACACCCTCATTTTTAACATTAATAAGTTCTTCTTTTTCTATGGCACAAGTTAAAGCGCCGTTAAAATAATCATCACCCATCCGATTACGCAAATTAGTTTTAATGAGCTTCATTTTAGAAAAACATCTTTCAACCGTAGCAGTAGCAACATGCAAGACTAAAGCCAACTTTAACAACCGATAAACCAAAGGATAAGATGTATGCTTTTTCTTATCCACCGTCTTCTCAACAAGTTTGGCAATACTATCCAAGTTAGCGAAATCTTTATCGTTACGCATGATCTGATAATAGACTCAAGTTCTGTAGGAAGACTTAACATTTTCATATAAGTAAAATCACGCGGATACATCTCACCAAGTTTCACTAACTTTGATATACTAAATTCTGAAAATGAATCATGCGGGCTCAAAGCCGCCATATAATCAAGTAAATCGGTGCTTCCCTTACTAAAACGATCTCCAAACTCTTGAATTTGCATATCCATAACAGTGTTGAATATATCAACCTCGAAATGATGTTGATTTGTAATTTTATCCTTTCGGCCTCTTGAATGAAAGTCAACCATATTTACCATCTCAATATCATGTTTACCACAAAATGAAGTTACATTCTTCAAAAGTGAAGGAAAACCCGTTGCCCTATACTCTTGCAATGCTCTTTTGGTTCCTTTTACCAATGAAACGGCCTCTAAGATCGTTTGATCGCTCTTCTGAAGATGCCGTGACAATGTATTAGTAAGCCCCAGTATATGCAACAACAAGTACAATAAAAACATAAAATCAAGTGTTTTGAAATACTTTATAAGACCAGAAGCTGTTCCACGGTTAGAGATAGTATCACCCTCTTCCTCAACATAGTGAAGAACCTTAAGAACCTCCGAAAACATTTGTATCAATCTAGTGATAGTTCTACGATGAGAACCCCATCTTGTATCTCCAGCTCGTGCAATGGTAACTTCTTGGTTTTTCCCTCTCCCAGTTTCAGTTTCACCTTTCTCTATTTCTTTTACTATTCTTTCTTTGTGACTTTCTTGCAGCATATCTTTTCGTTTACAAGAGCCACAAACAACATTTGTCACCGTGGATAGAACATCAAAGAAGTCTCTAACACTCTTGTGGGTTTTTGCAACAGCCACAACTGGAGTTGATGAGCAAAACAATGTACATAATATGCTGAATCATTTTCTTTTAGGATTAGAGCTTTTAAACCATTAAACTCACCACGCATATTGCTTTTACAAAATTATATATATTTTTTTATTTGTAATTAAACCAACTAAATAATACTAGAAACACATTTTGATGCACCGGGTGCATTTAAGATACATTTTTAAAAAATCGATAATTTTTTCAAAAATTAACACTATATCGAAAAATTCCATGGGATGCACGTGCACCCGCGGGCACCCCCTAGCTCCGTCCCTGTTCTTGTATATAAATGTCTTCCATGTTTGTTCCTTCACTTATGTGGGACAAAGTCACAAATCCGACACTAATTCTTTCTTACTCACAAAAATACTTGGCCACACTCTTTTGTGTTTGACGCTGAGCAATTTGAAAGTTTTGCTAATAAGTGTTCAACTTTTTTTTATTATGTTTAAATGTCCATATTTTATATTAGAGTTAATTACATAAATCGTCCTTGTGGTTTGCTGAAAATTACGGATCCTGTCCCTGTGCTTTTTTTCTTACGGATCCTGTCCCTGTGATTTATGAAAACGTACAAACAACATACAAAAATGTATGAAAACGTACAACAACGTTCATACGTTTTCATACATTTTTGTACGTTGTTTTTATACATTTTCATTCAAAAACGAATGAGAACGTACAAAAACGAACGAAACCGTATAAATCGGAGGAAAACGTACAACAACGTTGTTTTTGTACGTATGAACGTTGTTGTACGTTTTCATACATTTTTGTACGTTTTTTTCATATATTTTTATATGTTGTTTTCATACATTTTCATACAAAAACGAACGAAACCGTATAAAAACGAATGAAACGTATAAAACGGACGAAACTGTATAAAAATGTTTTTTTATACGCTTTCATCCGTTTTATAATAAAATTAAAAAAAGTTTATTTTTGTTTTTTTCAATTTTCTTTTAATTTTTTTAAAAAATTAATTTTTTCAAAAGAAAAAAACAATTTTTAAAAAAAAATTATTATAATAAAATTAAAATTACTTTTTTTTAGTTTTATTATAAACGTTTGATTTTTTATAAAATTAAAAATACTTTTTTTAATTTATTATAATAAAATTAAAATTTATTTTTTTTAATTTATTAAAATAAAATTAAAATTAAATTTAAAAAATAAAAGTTTTTTTATTAAAAAATTTAATCGTAATAAAATTAAAAAAATTTCGAATATTAAAATTAAAAAGAAAAAACTTTATTTTTTTTAAAAGAGTAAATTACATAAATCGACCATGTGGTTTGTATAACGATCGTTAAAACCCAACTACAATGTTAGCCCTCATGTTAGAATCTATGTCATGTTAAGTCCTTTTTAACGACCGTTAGGAGTCTGGTCGAAATTTGGACTGGACCCGTAAAAATCATAAACCACTGGGACAGGATCTGTAAGAAAAAAAGCACATGGACAGGATCCGTAATTTTCAGCAAACCACAAGGACGATTTATGTAATGAACTCTTTATATTATGTGATGATTAATGGTAGGTTCCATCTGATCAAGATCGACAAAAGGATAATTGGCTATGCCCACGTTGAAAATAGGGATACAAACTTGAATTATAGATTCAATATGAGATTAAGCATTAGGCTTTGTTTGAAAAAGATCAACAAAAAGATAATTAGCTATGTGCACATAGAAGAGTTTATGACAAAGTCATTTGATGTACAAGTTGGTGTTTAATAGCTTATGGTTGTACTTTATTTGAGTGAATAATAGAGAGATATAAAATCGATACAGTCGATATGACATGATGATTAAATGCTAGTTTCTATCCTACATAGATCGACATATAGCTAATTGGCGATGACAATGGATATAAATGATATAAATTTTAGTGATAGATTGATATGGCTATTAGGTGTTAGGTTTATTTTGACAAAGATCAAAGAAATTTGAATAGGGAAGCGCACATTAAAAATTTATAACAAACATTCAATCTTTGTGTATTTCAAGCAGTTATTTGTAACAAAGATATTAAAAGAAAAGAAAAAGGAAAAAAAAAAATGAATTCGCTACACACACTTTAACTTGGCTATGCACACATTGAAGAGTTTATAGGAAATAAATTTAATGTGTTTATAGCTTAATTATTTTGTAAATGTTTTGTATTATTGTTTATAAATCTCTTTCAAGTTTTTTCTTTCACCTATGTGGGACAAAATCTCAAAATGGAAACTCATTTCTTTCTTATTCACAAAGATACTTAATAATAACTTCAACTAGTTGCTAACGGTTACCAATAATTTAACAAAACATACACTTATCTAAGTATAGAAACCGCATTCATTTTAACCCGGCCACCAAATCCGATGTCTACCTATCCAAGAACCACAAACCCAACAAATTAAATATACATCTTTCCAAAAAACACAAACACCAACTCATTCCCTTTAAATCAAAGCCTTAACTTACCAATGGCCAAAACAGTGATCTTAAACATCACAACTTTGATGTGAAATCTTTTCCTAGCAAATGTGATACTGGGTGGTCATACTAAGATAAAGAACGTGAAAAACAATAATGAAGTGCAAGAACTAGGACGTTTTGCATCGAAGAACATAATCAAAAAGTTAGGTCTAATGGTGGTTTAAAGTTTGTGAAAGTTGATAAGGCTGAGAGTCAAGTGGTGTCTGAGACTAAATACTATTTGACAATTAAAGTACACGTATGAAAAAAATAAAGATTAAGTACACGTATTATCTACGCATTTTGTAATTCCTGTTCCTAATAGCCACATACATGCAACATAAAACAAAAGTCAATGCCTTAAATCTAGCCACATACTATGTTAGTTACATGATTTGCCTCTGATCATTAATTAATTTTATGTTATTGTTATTATTTTAAATGACTTTTACGGTGATGAGCGACGAACTTTAGCTAATAGTTACTTGTTATCTGAGTGATAAAAAAGAAGAGGAGATATAGACTTATGCGATAGACTCGATACTATGTGATGATTAATGCTTGGTTCTATTCTACAACGATCCATGAGAAGATAATTGCCTATGTTCACATCGAAAAATAGAGTAAAATACACTTAAAAGATAGATTGATTTGACGATTTGGTGTTATGTTTTATTTTGACAAAGATTAGTAAAAAGGAAATTGAATTATTCCCACATTGAAGAGTTTATAATAAAGATATTTAATGTGGAAACATTTCTTTACCCTTAAGTAATGACTACTTAATCTTAGTTACAAATCTCCTACATGTTTGTTTCTTCACCTATGTGAGACAAAGTCGAAAATTCAACACTCATTTCCTTCTTACTCTTAAATTTTTTTGGCTACACACTTTTGTGTTTGACGAAGAACATTTTGAAGCTTTTTGTAATAAGTGTTCAACGTTTTTATTATGTTTAAGCGTCCATATTTGATTAAACACTAATAAAAAGAAAATTTAACGGTTAATTCTTAAACAATTGCATTACAACTTTTTTATTATGTTCACCGCGGTACCGTTTGGTTCAGCTTTGAACAGTCCTATACCCCTAGTTCTTGGTCATAAAACTAAAATAAAGTTGTAACAATGCTAGAAACTGTATCAAACCACAAAGTATTGACTTGGTTCATCTAAACCCAAACTGGACTATTAATACAACAAATATGCCATAGATAATTGAATTTACCTAAAAGTAATTTTTTTGTCAAATATGACAAATGACAAGAAGAGGTTGCTCATCTTTTTGGTTTTATGCCGTTAAATTTGACCTGTGACTTGACCATGGCCATTATGCCCCTAATCCTATCCAAGTATAATCAATAATATTAAAATAAAAAAATAAATATTGGTAAAGAGTGTACAATTTTTTTTATTATTATTTATTTTTAGTTCTCAAAAAAATCTTTATAAAATCCATAGATGTCTCAGGAGGACCCCTAAAACACACTCTGCAGCTGTTATTGCCGTTGGTATTTACTTCATGTGCATCATCTTTTATGTGCTTCATAAAAAAATGTCAATTCCAAAGATTGTTTTGTTTTCCATCAACATAATACGTTACCTTGCAAAGGAAAAAGGATAATATCTTATCTTATACGAGAATTTGGCTTCTATTATGAGACTGCGATCTAAAATTAACAACTTTTGAAGTTGAATGATATCACCAACCTCAAACATTAGCTATGGTCTATACCACTAAGAATATACCAGTTAACTTGCTAGTTAAGCATACAATATAAACATCCCATGTTCTCTTAATTACAAAACCATCCAACACTATTCTTAACCATCACAATCCTCTGCATCTTAGCCTTAACATCAAACGCACTAATAGGTGGTCGTACCAAGATAAAGGACGTGAAGAACAACCAAGAAGTGCAAGAGCTAGGAAGGTATTGTGTCGAAGAAAATAATCGAAAAGTTGGTTCGAATGGTTTAAAGTTTGTGGAAGTTGTTAAGGCCGAGAGTAAGTGGTATCCGAGACTAAATACTATTTGACAATTAAAGCGATAAGTTCGATAGGTCGTGAGAATAGTTTCTTTGATGCTGAAATTGTGGTCAAACGGTCTCAAACCATGGATGCATCTTTGCGGTATATGTTCCCCGTTATTCCAATTGTAAAACTATATAGACGTCGTCAGATCGCCGTCATTAGGGTTTCTTCTTGGCCAAGTCATCGTTGGGACGGCGTCACGTTGTGGTTGTGACGCCGTCAGGCTTCAGCAGTGATGTCGTCTGAATCTGGATCTAGGCCGTCTGGGATGAAAAGTATTCCTGACGTCCTTCCTCTTCAAAGCATGACGCCGTTAGGTGTAATTTAACAAAAAGTCTATTGAGTCATCACAAATTTAATTACATATAGAGGGACGGCGTCGCCCATTGTTTGGGACGCCGTCAGGTGCAATTCCAGCAGCTTGAGTAGGGGTGTCAATCGGGTCAACCCGACCCGATAAGCCTCTATCGGGTCGGGTTGAATCGGGTTTCGACCTTTAGAAATATAACCCGCAACCCGACCCTATAAGAAATCGGGTTATCGGGTTCGGGTCTAATCGGGTCGGGTCGGGTCTAACCCGACACCCCTACACCTAAACCGATAAAACCCTAACCCGACCCGACCCTATAAGGCTATCGGGTTTATCGGGTCCGATAAGCTAAGTTGGACCTGAATCAACCCGACCCTATAAGGCCTTATCGGGTTCGGGTCGGGTTCGGGTCGGGTCGGGTCGACCCATTTGACACCCCTAAGCTTGAGTGTCTTGATCTTGACTTAGTCATTTTCTTCATATATTCACTTTTTTTGTTCAAATATGCATAATTCCAGCATTTTGCTTCCAAGAGACCTAAAAAGTGAAAAGGAACAAAATTAAGCAGTAACGAATATAAATGTGAGCGATTAAGGGCTTAAATGACACCTTAAAAGTGTACGTTTTAACTCCTTATCACCAGGTTGCTTTGAAAGCCGCTTCGTACAAAGTAGCAAAACACAAGAAAGCATGCATTGAAAATCAACATGTTTTTATCCCTTTCGTGTTTGATACTTTTGGTTTCCTTACACCTGAGGCAATGGAGTTCCTCAACAGAGTTGAACGGGTTATGTTATAGATGTATTTTTCAAGAAAATTAGTTTTGCTATTTAAAAAGGGCTAGCGGTGCAGCTTGTTGCCCTTTTGCCATCCACCTCCTCTTTGTAAATGTCATAAATCTACTATTCTAAACTTTATCTTTTAGAAGGGTACAATGATAAAAGTAGTGAATTTTTTCCGCCCATTGTTACACGTAAAGAACGTTATTCTAAACTTTATCTTTTAGAATGGTACAATGATAAAAGAAGTGAATTTTTTCCGCCCATTGTCACACGTAAAGAACGTTAAAAAATATAACAAACAAAGACACAACAAACCACATTTTGTTGTGTCATAATTGCTATATTAAACCAAAAATTTATGGTTGAAGTTATAAAGATGTCATTGCTTTTAGTTTCTATCGATGTGGGATAAGTTATGTTTGAGCTTATAAAGATGTTACTATTATTTTTAGTTTTTATCCATATGGGACAAGCTTTGTAGATAAATTTAGCAAATCTTATCTTGTTATATAATTAAAGAAACATTATATTGCAAGTAGATTAATAAGTTGTTTGATTCCAAGGGAGTCGATTTTGGTAAGACATATGTCATGTTTGAAGAGTATTTGTTAGGGTGATCATAAAATACAAATCTTGTTAAGCAGTATAAATTATGCTTATAGTTAGAATGATACTCCCTCCGTCTCAAAATTATTGTCAGGAGACAAGAAACACACAATTTAATAAAAGTTGGATCACTTTAATTTTTAACCATTCAAAAGGAATCTTTCCCCACAAAGTTATCTAGTTTTTAATATAAAGGGAAAGTGGACAATTAATTTGAGACATCCAAAAAAGGAATTGTGGACTATTATTTTGAGACGGAGGGAGTATAAGCTTTTGGTTTATACTTTAAAGTGATGTGTTCCGAAAACAGAAGTCTATGTGGATACCGGAATCATGCAATGAAAGTAAGAAAACATGCTATACCATGGTAACGAGCAATATTTTAAAACCCGGTTTGACCCGGCCAGTTCAACCGGTTGAACCGGGAACCGGAGGGATGACCGGTCCGTTGTGAGCCGGGTTTTTGCTAAAACAAGAACCGGGTTGAACCGTCGGGTTTTGGTCGACCCTGGTTGAACCGCCGGACCGGAAACCAGCCGCTTCAACACCTAATGAAGGAAAGAAAAAGAATGATGTGACAATGAATGATGTAATCTCACATTTCAACACCTAATGAAGGAAAGAAAAAGAATGATGTGACAATGAATGATGTAATCTCACATTTTTCTGTGTAATTGAGCTATACGTTTACTAATCTTGATACAGATCAACATATTTCACTTCAGCTTTTGTTTGTTTGCGATAGCAATATGTTGCAGTGATGGTGGTTAAAAATGGAGATCTGCTATTGTGGGGGATAAGGGGATTTATGTTTTATCAGTTTTTATTTTGTTACTCTGTATACAAAGGGTCAAGGGTGGAGGATGGTGATTGAGAGATGAGTCAAGCGTGTTCATCTAGTCTGATGATTTAGTACTTGATAGGACACACTAAAACAAATTTTTTCTTTTTAGTATACAAAAACAATTGTTACAATACTACATTTGATATAATGCATACCTATATTTTCTATCTTATAAACTAATATGAGTCGTGTTTTTCTATATATACGTTTCAAATATGGGTAAGTTTCTCCTTGGGTACAAAACCGGTTTGACCCGACGGTTCAACCGGTGACCCGACGACTTAACCGGGTCAATTAAAAATTCGGGTTTTAAAACATTGGTAACGAGTATGAATATGCACCAACAAAATAAATAAGAGTATTCAAGAAGTGACATTATGGCCACATACCCACAGTTCCGTTAGCGAGTAAAATATCATTGTAACAAGTATGCATATGATAACATGACTAAAGTTGATCAATGGTTCGGCTCGTTCGTAAGCTTTGAAAACTGATATTTGGCTCGGCTCGTTCGTAAGCTCATTTAAATATCTCAAGTCGAATGAGCTAGTCGAACTTAATGAGCTAAGCGAGCTATTCAAGCTTAACAAGCCGATCACCGATTACATACAAGTACTTTTTCTTCTATAATTTCAAATAAATATTTTTATCTGATTATATATAAGTACTTGTTTTTCTATAATTTCAAATAAATATCTTTAGTTTAATTGATTCTAAACTCAGGTTATAACATGCATTATTAAATACTAGACGAGTACCCGTGCATAGCAACGAGATTTTATAGCGACAAATCGTTTTGTGTTAAAAAAAGTTTATGGGTTATAAACGAAAAATAATAAAAGTTTGAAGATTTGGAGATAAAACATAATGTTTTGAAACCCGGTTAACCCGACGGGTTGGATAAAAAACGGGTCAAATTAAACCGGGTCCACCTACCAGGTTTGAAGTGTCTCGGGTCAACCCGTTTTTCGATATGTATTAATAGTTTCCTTTTAAAATATATGTTTTTACCATTTTTTTTTAGTTTCAATTTTTCACTTTTTACTTTTTAGTTTTTCCTTCAAATATAGTATAGCAGGGTACCCCGCGCGTTACGGCGACGGGTACTCTTTGACAATTAACCAGTCGATGAGACCTGATTCACCAGTTTGTATCGGTTTCAATAGGTTTTCTCTAGTTCATTTTCGGATGGCGTTAATTGGTTAGCCGAACCAGTGGCGACACCGGTTCCCGGTTGAACCCGTTGGTCCGGTCTGATTTTCAAAACTATATGTACCATCAACTTGTTAGCTTGTATGAGTAGGTAAAATAACCGCCCCCAATGGGTAGCTCTCATCCCCCTTCAAACCCTAAATTCAAAGATCTTCATGATATTACAGCTACAACATACGTTACAAACTTCCCAACATCTTTGGGAACAAAAGAGCTTTGGGATCTCTGTGACAGATGTGGATCGGTGGCAGATGTGCATTAATTCATTAAGTTTCAGTCTATTCTCATCACTTCCAGGTGTGTAAACTCCTGTGAGAGGTAAATCATTGAAAATTTAATGGATTTAGATGTCTCTTTACCAAAGCCATTAACTCTGGAGTAGCCAAATGTTTAGGTGTGTTAAACCATGGTACATTGATAACCATATGATTTTTAGCAAATCATCAGCTATCAACAGATTTGTTTTGTCTTTACCAAAAGTCGTACCCTTTTAGACTAGTTAGTTCTTACAACCATGGTGAACTAATTACCATATAAATGGTTTTTCCACAGCCTTTACCACAAGCCATTTTTCTTGTGGGCTAGCCAACTCTTCACATTTGCCGATATGGTGAGTTGATTACCATACAACTTATTAGCAAGTTGTCAACTATATAACGGATTTGAGATATCTTTACCAGAGCTGATTGCTCATGGATTAGCCTATCCTTTGTTAAACATGGTGGACTGATAAACTTTTGTTGTAACCATCTCAAAAAACCATTTGTTGCTTATAACTTTTGTTTCAAAATATTTTTCACTTAACAAAAGTTTTCTTTTAAAAACATTTACCGGTTACGTGCTGTAAGCAGTACTTTGATTAAAGTACTATTTGATCAGCAGTACTTTGAATAAAGTACTGATTTATCAAAAATTTTACAATTAAGAATCATACCAGTATTTATGTATCATCATCAGCCATAGTGGTCCATTTGATGAATTATTCGATGACCATCAGTGCTGTTTCATTCTCCTCTTCCACTTCCATTCCATGATCTAGCATTCTTCTCATAAGATCTGATGTGAGTGGATATCTTCTTTCTACTAACATATGGATCATGGTTCCATCTTCTAGCTCCAAAACATGCACTCCAGATTCATCAAAATATCTCCAACTATTAATCTCCCATACTTCTTGATTATTCCATATAGTTTTAGTACTTGTTTCCTCTGTTTCCCAGATAGTTGTGAGGTTTCCAAGTAATACTAAACCAACTCCTTCTGATGGAATGTGTTCAAAGTAATCTTGCACTAGTTGGTATAAATGCCACAAATCTTCTCGGCTGATGATGTGCAATATGTCCCATAACAAATTAAATGTTCTGAAACTTTCATCCTCTCTATGAAACATCAGATAATCTCCATCTTGTGATTCTACAACTTCAAAAGTAATTATCTTTGATTTCTTTTCTGCAACATCTTTAGACTTAGAATGCTCAAAGTCTATAACTCTTAAGTAATTTCTCAACTCATCAACTGTATATGTCCTTAACTCTACCTTCTTTGATGGCTGTTCAGAATCAACAAGTGTCCTTTTTCTCTTTAAACTTCTTTTTCCAAAGATCTTCCTTCTGCTTATCATCCTTAAAAGAAATAATACTCTCAACTTGCTTTTGATAAGCTTTTCTAACATTTTCATACAAATCTTTCATCTCTATATAATTCAGCTTTTGTAATCTAGTATATCCTTGACCCTTTAGATATGCCATCATAGCATTTCTTTCTTTAGCTTTACTAGGTGGTCTTTGTGATATAACAGCTTCAGGTTCATTTACTGGTACAGCAGCTTCAGCATTAAATTTAGCTTGTAATTCCTTAGCAGCTGCTTCATTCTTTGCCACTTCAATAGCTCTTAACTCTGCTAAAGTCAGCTTTTTCTTCTTCTTTGTTTCCACCAGTTTGCCTTTGCCTTTGTCCTTTGGGTCTAATACTGGTTGAGAAGCTTATGGTTGTTCTTCAGCAACTCCTGGAATGCTAACGCCTCTTGGTCTTGATAGATTTTGCAAAATTTGAGCAACTGTCATCATCACTTGCGTGATGTTCTCTACCATGGGTGTAGCTTCCTTTTTGTATAATTGTTGAAGGACCATTTTCTTCTTCATGTATAACAGTTGAAGGACCAGCTTCTTCTTCAAAATCTAACACCCTTGGTGTAATTAGCTCTTATCTATATGTTCCTTGAAGAGCAGCAGTACTGTAGGATATTGGATTTCACATACACATCAAACCATAACACAAAGTAGGCGTATAAGTGGAATTCTAGAGAGAGAAAGTTAGAGGTTTAGGGAACTTTAGTGAGAGAAAGAAAATTCTTATTATGAGCTCCAACTCTCTACCTTGGAAGGTAGAGAGTATTTATAGTCTTACAATAAAACGCCACACAACGGGCTGTGGATCAGGCATACAGTGGGTAAAGACCCGTCCGTCCTCCACGGTGTTACTAAATTAATACTACTTAACATAAAAGTACTATGACTACGAGCTTTCTAACGATTATATATACTTGAGGTGACCGACTCTTTAATACCTGGAATTTCTGATTCCTAACAATCTCCCCCTAAGGGAGGTCACCTCAAACATATACTAAAATGACATTGAATACAATCCGATATTACATTAACAATTGATCTTGCATTCTTGATGTAGTACTTTGCTCCCAAGCTCAGAGTCATTGATTCCACTCATTGCATGTTTGGATAATCCAAGTGGAGGTCTTTTACGATCCACGGATAATAATGTTGAGCCAGCTTTGAGATCATCACTAATAGAAAATCTCGATACATCCATTGTGGTGTTGGTATTATGTGATGTTGTGACTTTCGGACCGACATGCTCACATTCTCGATCATGATATCTTCTCATCAGAGTAGCGGAAGCTTTCGTTGATTCATGATATTGGCAGCAGCAGAAAGCGAAGCATGGAGTTAGAATATCCGAGTCATTGATGCACCAATCATGATTTCTTTCGATATGAATGTGTTGTGTGAGCATGCGGCTATGGATTTGACCGCTCCATTCGATCACCGCAAACGCCGGGTGTACCTCGCATAAGACAGTTAATAAAGCGCACACGAAAGTGTCTTTGATCACTTTCATTGAATTGAGGTACATGGCCCACGGTTCCTCGTTGATCGACAAGTACTGCGATGTGATGAGGTATAATTCAAGAATTTCCTTGACAGTGGTTTCAGCAATGGTCTAGTCGCTTCAAACCGAACGCCTCAAAGAAGACAACACGGAGTGAGTGAACCAAATAATTTAAGTCCATCGATTGATGAAAAGAGATTTGAAAAACAATCGTGTATTGCTCAATAGAAATTGTTTTGCAATATAACGAAGGTTTTAATGAAAATCAATTATCAATCATAAAACACCTTTTGATTTGAAAAATTAGTACACGTCGACGTGCTAATGAAAAGAGTTTTAAAGCACAAAGACCGGTTTTTCAAAGGTATCCGTCAATCCATAACCTGAACCGTGATTGATTCAAAAGATTGAATCCCCATTGTTTCTATTCAGCTTGTCACATGGTTGATCTGATAATAGATCTCACATTCCACCTACCAGAGCTTGTTAGATGTTGGCTCCATAAGGCTTTCCATCTTCACAGTGAATATGTAAACACATCACTCAGATGTTCTCGCAATACCACAAGGATAATGCGTAGGACTCAAGATATAATCTCTCTTTCCACATTGTGTGAAACAGAGAGTCTTCATTGAAAGTGTCCTAATGAGATTTATTGATGATCTCGTGGCACTAGACTCAATTTGTGCATATTTGGATCCTATATCGGAGACTAAGGAGAGGGTCTCCTCCTTCAATATCAACAATCTCTAAGAGAAAGTCGATAGATAATGTCGGTTCCCCGTGAGAATGAAACAAGTCCTTTAAGAGGAACTTGAGTGGTTTGGAAAGTTGAAGTGCAGTGCGCCACTGGGTCCATGACGTCTTGTCTTCAATACCGATGTTACCATCAGTAGCATTTGAATTGAACCCGTTTCTGCCCTAAGGTTGAATATATGGAGGGCTATTTGTTTTCACCCTTTTCTCATTCAATTCTTTTTCATCTTCAACCCCTTCAGTGCTTACCGAGACATCATAGCAAGAACCTTGTTGGGTTTATTCCAGACTAGCTCTAGTCTCACCCGCACTCTTCCCATATCTCATTTTTCTCCTTTTATCATCATACCTAAGAACTCTACACTAACTAGTGGATAGTCCATTGGTAGATCCCTCCGCTCGGCGGATCATGGGAACACATACCTAACCTTATCATCCTTATATCACCGTACATAAAGTAAAGTTGGTCAGTCTATATGGTATTGTTCATCTGCCATTGGAACCAATTGAAAACCATTTGAAAATCAATCCATATACTTGTGATATATTATTAAAGTATTTTGTACCTGAATTGTTTTTGATATTTTTAGAACAAGAGCTCCCCCTCAACATGTGCATCAAGTGATTGAAATCATTTTGCACACGGAGGCAAAAAGAAAGAAGTTAACTTCTTTGAATACTATTTTCTAAAAGATATCAATCATCACTTCCCTAATCGAAACAAGTAGATAAAGCATTTTCGGGAAGGATGAGGTTTTCATGTTTGCTCCCCTCAATATGTGCCTTAAGGTTTGAAAGAGTTTTTGCACATACTAGAGAGAACCTGCACATTGATATAAATTGATCACGTTTCAGATCTTTATGGTTTAAGATAAGTGCTCCCCCTCAACATGTGCATGGAAAATTTGAAATCGTTTGTCACATGTGAGAAGGAGAGCTTGTACATCCTTATAAAACCATTTACCGAATTATCAGTTTAAATCCAATTTAAATCACACATTCTCCCCCGATCACAATTATCAAATCATTTGAGATTTGTGATCTCTTATAGATTTAAATTGATTTTGAAAACTTTTAAGGAGAATTGTGACTTGATTATGAAAGTGTTTTAACTGATAAGGATCGGATTTTAAGACTTTAAACTCCATTGATAAAACATGCATGAATATCTTTTGAAAACAATTGAATGCCAAATAACTTTATAATTTAATTGAAATCATTCTCCCCTCAATCAATGACATAGGTTGTTGATTGAGAGATTGATATTTTGACAAATAAGTCCGGATGATTATCAAAAATAGAGACCGAAGTTATTTTTCAAAGCAGCTAGTTTTCGCAGATAAATGTTTAAAGAATCGAGCATGGAATTTTGAAAACATGATAAAGTATGGCTCGTTCTTCTTTGAAAAGCGGTTATGCCTCGAAATGACAATAAGCCATTTTTTTCTTTTCTCCCAAATATATATATATATATATATATATATATATATATATATATATATATTTTTTTAAATTCGAACAACATCTAAAGTCCCGTGTCATTCTTTGAATGACAACATCAAGACCGTAGATATTATCGAATCGAGAGAAACATGACAAAATTGACAATATTTTTTTGAAGATTTTTCGAATTTTTCAGATTTTATGGATTTTGAAAGTTTTATAATTTTGTATTTTGTTTTTCGAAAAAATATTTACAAGAGATAGATGAGCATAGACCTTTACTCCTCGCCTTTCCTCAAGACGTTTGAGTGTTTCTGGTTGAAGGCTTTTCAAGCCTAGTCGTGGAAGTATGAACTCAAAACGATCTCTTGGAAGAGCTTTGGTGAAGATGTCTCGCTAATTGATATTCGAGACCTCACAAAATAGAGTTCCACCACACCTTTTCCACTTGTTCCTCGATGAAATGATGACTAATGTCGATATGCTTAGCTCTTGAGTGTTGAACGTTATTGCATGAAAGAGCAATAGCACTTTTATTATCACAGAACAGAGGGATTTTGTTAAATACAAAGCCATAGTCAGATAATTGAGATCTCATCCAAAGGATTTGAGCACAACAAGATGACATGACTATGTATTCAGCCTCAGAGGAAATAGAAGTACTCATTTGCTTCTTTGAAGACCAGCTCACAAGCTTATCACCAAAAAACCGAGCACCTCCGCAGACGCATTTCGACGAGTATCTTGACATCCCGCATGATCGCGATCTGCATAGGTCGTTAGTGACATACCGGTGTCCTTCGGGTACCAAAGTCCCATATTGATGGTTCCTTGGAGATACCGAAAGACCCGCTTAACCGCTTCAAGGTGCTTTTTAGTAGGCTTAGCCCGGTATCTAGCACACATGCAAACAGCGAACAAGATGTCCGGTCTACTAGCAGTGAGGTACATCAGGGATCCAATCATACTACGATATTTCGTTTGGTCAATCATGATCCCCGAGTGGTCCTCATCTAGTTTGGTTCGATCAATCATGGGAGTGTCAACGGGTCACTTGAATCAAATCCAAATTTCTTTAAAATCTCATTTGCATATTTAGATTGATTTATGAAAATGCCTCCCGGACTTTGTGAAATTTGTAATCCCAAGAAAATGACATTTGTCCCATCATTGACATTTGAAATTTTGAACCCATTTCATTTGAAAACGATCACATTCATTGGGGTCAGTCGAGGCAAAGATAATATCATCAACATAAATTTGAACATGAATTAAATGTTTGCCTGACTTTCTGGTGAACAATGTTGGTTCAACTACTCCTTTGTCAATTTTAGATAGAAGAAACTTTGATAGCGTATCATACCATGACCTTGGAGCTTGCTTTAAACCGTAAAGAGCTTTCTTCAAACGATACACGGAGTAGGATGCTCGATTCACAAAGCCTTCAGTGTTGGCTTACGAGACAACTTCTTTAAGATCTCCGCTCAGAAATGCCGCTTTACATCCATCTGATAGACTACCATGTTCTTACTTGCAGCATTAGCTAAGAATATCTGACGATTGCCTCGATTCGAGCCACCGGAGCAAATGATTCTTCAAAGTCTATACTCCTCCCGACGGTATCCTTTTAGCAACTAATCTAGCCTTATTCTTTAAAACATCACCATGCTCATCAAGCTTTACTTTGAAGATCCACTTGAGAGCAATGATCATAGCACAATCTGGAGCAGGTACTAATTCCCATACATTGAGTCGATCAAACTCATGAATTTCTTCTTGCATGGCATTGAACCAACTGTCTTCATTCATGGCGGTTTTAACATCTTTGGTTCGATCTTAGAGAGTACGGAGTTGAAGAAGCACCATAAGGCATCGGTTGCAAGTTGTTTTCGTGTGGATACCGGACGAGAGGGATTTCCAATGATGTTGTCTAATGGATGATCATGAGTCCATTTTCTGAGGTGTTCATGTGGTAGTTGTTGAGGGACTGAAGTAGCAGAGTTGATGTCTCTCCGTAGAAGATGGTTCTGATGATGATTCAGAGCAAATATATTTTCAAATGGAGCATCTTCGGGAGTAGCAAAGGGATTAACTTCATCATTGATTGATCGAGAGGCAATTCCATGATGTACATTTGATGAATGAAGATTTGTTGATGAACCTGATTAGTCGCCAGCAGCGCTTCTTGGCTTAATGACATAGAAGTTGAAGGTTAATTTCATTGACAAGGATAGAAGCAGCTCGTTGATTGGATTGACATATCATTGTTACTTGGCTCATATTGTTCATCAAACATTGGATCAAACAATTTCTTTAAATCATCTTCTGATGGGGGTACATATGGAGTTGTTGAAGAGGAGTTTGGTACAAGAGATGAACCAATGGGACTGTTTTGAAGTGGTCCAGAATCGGAATGTCCAGAGCCATTTGACCGTCACTCATCAAACGTGATGTGAATTGTTTCCATGATATTTCGGGTTCTCTTGTTATAGATTCGGTAACCTTTTTTGTTTGGTGCATAGCCTACAAAACTCCAATGTCCGCTTTAGCTCTCAGTTTTCCTAAATCTTGACCATCATTAGTTGGATAACATAAGGCACCAAACACACGTAAGGAATGAAAGATCGTTTTCTGTTGTGGACAAGTTCATATGGAGTTTTTCCATGAGCAAAGTGTTAATCGTGGATCGATTTTGGTGTAGCATGCAAAGGATGGCTTCACCCGTAGAAACATTGGAACTTTTGAGTAAATCAAGATAGTCCTCTAGGCTTCCACAAGAGTTCGATTTCGCCTTTCAACTACACCGCTCGTTGAGGAGTTCGAGGAACACTTCTTTGGTGACTAATTCCAATACTTTCATAAAACTCACTAAGTTGTTTGTTAACAAACTCAGCCCATTGTCTCTCGATGATTCGACAGCTTTGTTAAGTCGAACCTCGTAGTGTTTGATGAGTTTGATGATGATATCAGGAGTTTCATCCTTTGTCCTTAAGAACTTGACCTAGGTGAATCTAGAGTAATCATCAACCACAACTAACACATATTTCTTCCCAAAGATATTCTACACTCTCATTGGTCCACATAAATCCATATAAATTGTATGAAGAACTTCGTGATGAGTTAGTAGGTTTGGGTTTATGGGCATACTTCTTGCTTTTTCCCAATTGACATGCTTGAACAAAGATGATCCTTTTCATACTTTAGTCGAGGTAAACCTACAACTAAGTCCTTTCCGGAGAGATCATTGATGGTGCCGAAGTTCAAGTGATTGAGACGACGATGCCATAACCATGACTTTGAAGCCTTTGACAACAAGCAAATTGGAGAAGACTTCATCATATCATCGATAGAGATGGTGTAAAGATTTGAACCACGAGTTCCTCTTAAAAGTTCCTTACCATCAAGTTCTCTAACAAAACAAGTATGTTTTTTGAAGGCTACTTCTAGATCGTAATCACGAATTGACCGACAGAGAACCGATTATGACCAAGACCTTCCACATAGTATACTCTAGAGATAACACTATCACCAACAACATAATCACCATAACCCATAATTGCACCAAAATAATCATTACCGAATCTAATCGTCTCCGATGAATTTACTCACGAAGTTCATGAGCGCGACCGGTCTCCATCATATGCTTGGAACGACTGAGTCCGTGTACCACGTAAGCGATTTGAACGATCCTGCAGTTGAACACGATAAGAATGGATAATCGATAATTGGGATCCCCATGCAAGAATGAGTTTCATTTGGTTAGTGACAGTGATTGGAACACCCACATCGAAATAGAAACATCCATATCGAAGTAGAAGCAATGGAATCATTGGGAATAGATGCAATGCTTGGTGTCCAGATTTGACCTATTCAAAGTATGTTCACTTCTTAAGGGAATAGTTCTACCAATAGGCATCCATTTTTTAGAGGGCATAATCTTAGCTTTAGAGCAAACGATTATTCTTATGCCAAAAGGTATCCAATAATAAACTATCTTTATAAATGTTCTTCCTGTGGGCTTCCACTGCTTTCTAACAATCTTCGCTTTTGCCTTTTGCCTTTGCACGATTAGCCTTAACAATTTTAACTGGCATTTGACAGCATTAGACAAAGCATTCACACCATATTCATGATTAGCAAATGTAATTCAAGCGCATCATTACAAGGTTTGCAAATAGTATCGTAATTCAATTAATTACAAAGACGCTTTAAGGCTAATACTAGAATCAACACGATTCGTTTTATTCAGCTCAAGCTTAAAGTTCCTAGATTGGTCTTTACTCTTCCAATGCACATTCTTAGCTTGCGAGGTCCTATCATTTCTTGTATTACCTTGAGACTTTGACTCGCCGCTTTAAAGTCACCGATTACTCCTGTAGAGGGAATGGGAACATTAGTTGGTTGATCTAATTTTTGCATTCCTGAACTTGATGTGCAAGGATCTAAACTACTAGAAGGCACATTAGTGTATACTTTCTTAAGACTGTGATTTGAGCTATTTGCAGGCACACTAAAGTTCACCTTATTAGCACTAACATATGGAATCAACTACTTGAAGGCACATTAGTGTTTCCTTTCTTAAGACTGCATAGAACGGATTTCCTGCTTGGCACTAGGCATAGAACAAGGCTTCACAACTTTGCCTTTTTCACCTAAGGATTTTGGACATGTTGCAATTACACATTCAAGCAGATCTTGAGATCGTTTGGTCCGAGGCAAGCAAACCTAATTTCTCTATCAAGAGGTTTATTAATGAAGTCCTCTTCAACAATCTTCACGGAGACATTCTAGACTATCCTTAAGGTGAGCACAATAGTCATGAAAAGCATGTTCATTATTCCTAAGATGAGGAGGAATATATTTAACTCTCACAGTGTATTTGCAGTCTAAGGGTGACTTTGAGACAACATTCTTATTGAAAACAAGTGGCGCTTTCCCATTTCCATGACTTTTCAGATTCTCAATTTCCTTTTGTAAAGACGTTATTTTTCGTTGTTTTGGTCACGGGTGACTTTCATTGAATCATATAACTCTTTAAAGTGTCGCTTAACTTTTTCATTTTCTTCTAGAAAACTCTCCTTTTCCTTTTGTAAGGCATTAACTAAGTTTTGAAGATGAAAAGTTTGAGAGTACCGAGAATCTAAAGGAGGAGGCATTTGGGATCCGGGTCACATTGTTCTTTTCACCCCTTAATTGAGAGATTTGGGCTTTCAACTTTCTGATCGTGTTACAATGAGCTTGAATCTGTTCACCACGTTTGTTAATTTCAAAACCGCATCAAATTCGAGCATCCAAGGATGTCTTGATATTTGAGGTTTTAACATTTTCTTTTAGATGTTGATATTTTAGTTGTAAATCAAAATGTTCAACTTCTAGTTTAGAAAGATGCTTTACCAAATTATCGTGATCATCCCGATCAATTTTCTCATTAAGTTTCGAATTAATCTTTTCAAGCTCAATGACACGATCATGAGAGACTTTCGGAGCAACAGATAATTCATGAAATTGAAAAGCATTAATGGAGCAATTGTAGCTGATTAAAAACACATCTTGAGCAATACATTCAGAAATAAGATTCTCATTCAAGGTATGCAAGTTCTTCCTCTCAATCTCATTATATTTTAATGCTCGCTCATAGTCACTAACCTCAACGATCATTGCATCAAATTCCTTTTCCATTTCTTTAATGTCTAATTCATTCCCTTTTTAAGACTCTCAAAGTGATCTTTTAGTTGTTTAAAGAAAGGCATGATTTCAGTTAAATAACATTCTTTAGTTTGCTCAAAACCTTTCTCCTTCCGCTTATACCTGGGTGTGATCCTTTTCTTGCAAGTTTTCTCAAAATCAACAAATAGTTGAAAGATAACATATGGACTGATTAAGGTCTTGCTTTTAGTGGCAATTGTTCTAGGAACTAGATGCATTGGTGAATTTGGAGGATACACACGCTTCTAGGCATTTTCCAAAGGGGAGGTTGGTTTCAACAATATTTTCAGCTTTACGCTTATCTAAATCCATTTTCCGTAACACTTGTTCGGGAGTTAACAATGTCTCGAGGCTTAAACTTGTTTAAGGCAATCCATTCTCCTTTTGTAATCATGGGGTGTGATGATTACTTTCTCTTCTTTACATTTTGGATCAGCTAGTTTCTTGTTTAACTTTTCCCTAGTGATTTCATCTGATTTCTTATCTTCCTCGTGCACTCAAGCAACTAGGTTTCGTCTAGGTTTAAGGATTTCCTTGCCATCATAAAGAACCTTATGAGCATTTCTAGCCTTTTTAATGACCTCTGGATTTGGTTCCTCAACAAGGGGAATGCTATGCTTATCGCCTAGGACTCTATGCTTAGTGATCATGTGAGCAGTCTGAATGGTGTTTCCTTGTACGTACAACTTATTTTCAAGCTTGTTTTTCAAGGTTTTAGATTAGAAAAATCATTCAAAAGTTTTGATTCCTTAGCAATAAATTCTTGCTTAAGCATTTTAACATTTTCTTGAAGTTCTTGTTTTTGCTTAGCAGTTTTAGAAAGATTTTCTTGCAAGGAGTTTAACTCTTGTTTTAATACTTCTTCTCTAAACCTACTTTTTCTAATAGTTGTACGCATTTGGTTATCCATTTCCTGCTCACGAGTGGTCAACTCAAATTTAGCACGTTGTTCATAAATAGCAACACGTTCTTTATAGGCATTAAGTTCAGAGATAACAGAATCATCAGAGGCACATGTGGTGTATTCATTAAAAACATAGTCATCGCTTATTGCGAAGATGCATCACTTGGTACAACTTCACTTTCACTTTGTTTCACATATTGATCATATGGGACAACATTGATATTACCCATATCTTCAATATTTGATTCAATAGTTTCAGTTGATTGTACTTTGTCATTCATCTTTTGTACATCAGCATCATCGTATAGTTTTAATACCTCTGAGATGAGTTTGTCTTTGGATGAGCCAGCTTGTGGTGAAGAAGAGACCTTGGGAGAAACCATTGGAGAAATGCTATTCATAAAAATTGTGTGTGCGAGGTCCATCATCCACATCGAGTGATGCATCACAATCAGCGACTTGAAAGGCGCTCGATGATTGTGACCTATCTCTGAATTGGTGCTCATCCACATCCGCATCATAGGTCTTGGCATTGCCTTCAAGAAGAAACAATAACTCTTCATCCAACACACACCATTATCATGAGCTTGTAAGCAAAGATCTTATCTCTCAAGTAATCAGCATTCGTGGACGCTGGAGAGTTGTGCGTTCCTTGCAATGTGTCCCTCACCACCACAGTTATAGCATTTGATCGGCTTGGTTTGACCTTGATTTCCATTTCTTCCTCGATTCTGATTACCAACATAACCTCTACCGCTCCTCCTCCTTCCTTGATCATACCGCCTTTCTTGAACTGGTTGCACAAAATTTTCCCATCTCCCCAAGTAGCTTGATTGTGTGGGTTAGAAGTCGCTCGAGGTTGTTGTTGGTTTGTGGGAGAGAATTCATGTTTTGACTAATCAGGAGAGCCAGTTGATTAATGAAGTTATCCACGTGTGCATCAAAGATCGCCTTGTTTGAACTTTGGATCGGAATGAGTTTGTGAGTTCCATCACCCATGGGTATAACTTGTGAAGCTTTAGTGGTAATCCCAATGTTTGAGTAGAAGGCCGTTGAATCATTTGATGAGCTTGTCTCTCCTGGATTTGTTTTGAATTGTTCAAGAATCCTCTTTTCAAACATGCATGTCTCTCATTCAAGAAGGAAGGCATAGAGCTGCTCATAGTTAGTATTCTTCAATCCTTTAGTGAGCTTCACATAAGTAACAAATTTGTGCCATTCGGGATTCATGTTGTTTACAAATTTTGAGTTCAGCTGAATGTTAGGCATAGTCATTCCGATGTTCCTCATGTCATTCACCAACTTATGAAATCTCACATAGTACTCATAGACACTTTCATCTGGTTTCATCTTGAAGTGCTCAAATTCATCATACAGCTTTGATTCTCGGTCTTCAAATAGTTAAGCTTCGAACCGTAAAGAAGAATCTTGACATTATCCCATACGCCTTTTGCCTCGTGTTGTGATTGATAAGCTTGTAGATGTCCTTTGGTATACCTTGCAATATAATGTTGGAAGCTCGATATCTCAGATCGAATCTCTTTTCTCCTTATCGCAAGCTCATCATACATCTTTGGTTCGTCCATTCCAGAAATCAAAGTTCCATCTTCAGCAGGATCAAGTATATCTCTAGTAGTTTCAACTCGGTAAGGTCCTTCATCAATGGATTTGAGAATGTTAACCCCATTTTATTTTCCAAGACAGTACAATCTGATTCGTTGAGCCCAAGAGTCATAGTCATTTCTGTCAAGCATGGGTGGACGAGTATCAACCAACCTGCTTGAACATCCTCAACAAGGAGATGATTGTAGGAGCGTTGGTAGACATGATGACTGATTAAACGGGATTTTATAACTCTATGATTAAACCGGGAAATAGATTCTTTCACGGATTTTACTAAATCAAGAGAAAACCGTATTCAAAGGATATCACTCAAGTCGCTAGGAAACTTTGAACCAAGTCGCTAAATGCCAAGTCGCTATAGTCCCAAGTCGCTAGGAAACTTTGAACCAAGTCGCTAAGTGCCAAGTCGCTATAGTCCCAAGTCGCTATATAACAACTCGCTACAATCCAAGTCGCTAGCAAGATTTTGACAAAGAATTGCTTAGCACCAAGTCGCTGATTTGTCAAGTCGCTAAATAGCAACTCGCTAGGTACCAACTCGCTAACACCAAGTCGCTAACAAAATAAAGTACAAGTCGCTAACTTACACCAAGTCGCTACGTGTAGTGGAGAATCCACTACTTGTACTTTTTGTCGGCTTGTCTCACTAGACAAGTCGCTAACCCAACTCGCTAAGACTTTCAACTACAACTCGCTACCAAATTGTAAAGCAAGTCGCTACCAAGAAAACTTTTCCGTGGCTCAAGTCGCTAGCATGAAAAACATTTAAACACTACTTTACAATCCAAAAACAACCCAACCACTATGATTCAAACCTTCTAAATCAAAACCTAAACAGTTGTGATGATTCTAAATACAAAAGTACTAACAAAATCCAAGCTTTAACACAAGAAATCAACCAAATGATGCAAAAACCACTAAACTTTTTCAAACTCAAAAACCACCTAAAACCACTAGAAATCCAAAGATGTGTAAGATATGATCTAACCATGGCTCTTGATACCAATTGTAGGATATTGGATTTCACATACACATCAAACCATAACACAAAGTAGGCGTATAAGTGGAATTCTAGAGAGAGAAAGTTAGAGGTTTAGGGAACTTTAGTGAGAGAAAGAAAATTTTATTATGAGCTCCAACTCTCTACCTTGGAAGGTAGAGAGTATTTATAGTCTTACAATAAAACGCCACACAACGGGTTGTGGATCAGGCATACAGTGGGTAAAGACCCTTCCGTCCTCCACGGTGTTACTAAACTAAATACTACTTAACATAAAAGTACTATGACTACGAGCTTTCTAACGATTACATATACTTGAGGTGACCGACTCTTTAATACTTGGAATTTCTAATTCCTAACAAGTACCTTGATCAGCAGCACCTTGATCATCAGTACCTTGAACTCCAGTTCCTTTAGGCTCAGTACTTTCAATATTTACTTGTGCTTCAGTACTTTGAGGTTCATCTTCCTTATCAGCTTGAAACTCAGCATCTTCTTCCAAATTATCTTACTCCATATTCCTCCCCAATTGGATAGAAGATTTCTGTTGAACGTTTTTGCCTTTTGAAGTCTTCTTAAAGTGCTTTCTTTTCTTCTTTTCAGCCTTGAACCACAATCTGTGATGTTGTACTAAAGGCCAGACAAACTTCTTTAAGTGTCTATACTTGTTCTTCAACTTCACTAATTGTACAGCCTGATGTTCAAAGTCTTTCTTTAACCTTGTTAGCTCCCTTGTCAAAGCATAGTTGTCCAAAACCTGACCCTCTGTTGCCACATCTCCCTCATCTCCTCCAGATGTTTGAAGCCCATCTGTTGAAGTGTAATCATTGGGAGAGGATGGTGGGTTTACCTCTGGGTCTGAATCTCCATGAGAAGAATGTGGTGGAGATGTAGGAGGTGAAGTTGCAGTACTTTTTTGTATATCAGTACCCTTGTCAAAGAATGTGGTGGGTTTACTTTTTTGTATATCAGTACCCTGTGAAGCAGTACCTTGAGATGATGCAGTACCTTCTCGTTCTTCACTTACTGCAGCCTCATCTCTAATTGCTTGAACAATCTCCATCATTGAAGTAGTTAAGGAAGTGTTCCTTCCAGAAAACTTGTCACTCTTCCTAGCCATGAAGGTGAAAATCTTTGCAGGTTGTACCACAACAGGTAATAAGCTCGAAGGTTTTGGTACATCATGAAGTTGTTTATTCAAGAAGACTTGAATAATTCTTGGATACATCAACCAGGGTGATCCATGAGAAATGTGAGACAACATACCATCTAAAATGAGTCTTGAAAAGTTGAAGATACGATTTGTAGCCAATCCCACTAGAGCAGATGCTATATTAGATCCAAATTGCTCCCATGAAGTACTCTTAGAACTGATACAATGAAGTAACACATGTACCAAGTACTTCCAATGTGGACTAAACAAGGGTTTCTTGAATGTTGTTTCTGTCAAAGACCCTTCATACCCAATGTCTCTCAAAGTATCCCAAAGAAGTTGTTTGTCAAAACGGATAGCCCCTTCTTCATCATCAAATAATAGATCTTCTCGAATTGAAGCTTCACTAACTCTAATGATCTTCCCAGCAACCTTAGATTGTATATAGGACGCATCATTCTCCATGTGAGTTCTAGCAGTCACCCAAAACTGTTGAATCCATGGCTCAATAACATCTGGTTCTACCAAGAGTGCATAACTGATTGGAGATCCAAAGGAGAAAATCAATAATGTCATGGAATACGACATTAGCATCAGTTTTATCCAAATTAGCCACCATGTTGTGTTTAGAAACTGTGTTTCAATTCGCCATTGATTAGTTGTTAACAAAGAAAGTGGTTCGATGAATAGTAAATCTGAAAGAGAGATATATATGGAAAAGATTGTGACGTATAAAGATGAGAAGGAAATTCGAAGAGTAGTTATTTATAGGTGAGATTTGAAAAATCACAGCCCATAATAACAAAGTTACCGATATTTAAATTTTACCCCTCTTTTTGCCGTTGGAACAGTACGTTGATAAGACAAGCAGTGCTTTCCACGTGTGCAGTACTTCCCAAAGCAGTACTTTCGCAAGTACTTTCATATAACCAAAAAGCAGTACTTTTCCATTCTCCTCTTTACAATTGCAAAAACACCAAATAGGCATTGGATTGCCTCCCCTCAAGCAATGAATAGGACTATCTAACAAACTAATCAGTCCTCCCCTTAAATGTAGCTTAGTAATTAATCATTCCAATACTCACCACCAAATGATTGAATCTTGAAACATCAAATCCTTTTGTGAGTAGATCAGCTACATTATCATCTGTGTGAACTTTGACAACATTAATGAGCCTATGCTCATAACAATCTCTAATAAAGTGATGCCTAATCTGAATACGCTTGGTCTTGGAGTGATAAACTGGATTCTTCACAATGCAAATGGTACTCTCATTATCAATATTGATAGGAGTATTCTTGAAGTTGAACCCATAATCCAAAGGTTGATTCTGCATCCATAACACTTGTCCACAACAGCTTGCAGCAGCCACATATTCTGCTTCAGTGGATGATGTTGCTGCAATAGTTTGCTTCTTACACTGCCATGAGACTAATCTTCGTCCAAGATATTGGCATCCTCCAGTGGTTGATCTTCTATCATAATTATCACCTGCATAATCACTATGTGAAAAAGCTTCCAAGTGAAAAGGTGAATCCTTTGGATACCACAACCCTAACTTAGGTTGTTGTTTCAAATAACTAAAAATCCTTTTCACTGCATTCAAATGGGAGGCCTTGGGTGAGACTTGATATCTTGCACATAAATAGACAACAAACATGATATCAGGCCTAGATGCAGTTAAGTACATAAGACATCCAACCATACATCTGTACAGCTTGACTTTAACAGGTTGACCATCTTCATCCTTGCCCAATGAGTTGATAGATTTGATAGGCGTAGTGACTGGCTTCATAGCATCAAAGTTGAAGTTTTTAAGAATATCAGAGACATACTTATCTTGACTTATGAAAATCCCTTCCTTTGACTGTTTAACTTGAAGGCCTAAAAATAAGGTTAATTCACCCATATAACTCATTTGAAATTCATGTTGCATCAGCTGCCAAACTCCTTCACCATAGACTGTTTTTTAGCTCCAAAGATGATATCATCTACATAAACTTGAACCAAAGATGATATCCTTCTTACCTCTCTTGATAAAAAGTCTTGTCAATTGCTCCCTCCTAACCATGTTGCAATAAGAAAGTGGAGAGCCTTTCATACCAAGCTCTAGGTGCTTGATGAAGACCATAAAGAGCCTTTACAACTTTGTAGACTTTGTTTGGATGTGCAGGATCTTCAAAACCAGTAGGTTGTTTGACATAGACCTCCTCTGTAATTGTACCATAGAGAAAGGCACTCTTGACATCCATTTGATAAACAAGAAAGCCCATATATGATACAAAAGCAAGGAATATATGAATGGCTTCTATCCTTGCTACAGAAGCAAACACTTCATCATAATCTAATCCTTCTTCTTGTCTATATACTTGTGCAACTAACCTTGCTTTGTTCTTGATAACATTCCCTCTTTCATCTCTCTTTACTCTAAACACCTATCTTGTACCAATGACTTTCTTTCCATCTGGTAGATCACATAGTACCCAAACTTCTTGAAGTAGTTCTTCTTGCATAGCTTCAACCCTACTTTCTTTAGTTAATGCTTGAGCAATTTTCTTGTGTTCTTCTTGAGACTTAAAACAAGTAAACAGGCATGTTTGGTGATCCTTATGATTCAGTCTGTTTTGTTTATACACAAAACTAAGTAAAGCATTGTGTGGTGTAGAGAATCCTTTAGCTTTTGTTCTTGTAAGCACTCCTGAAGTAGAAGGTCCAATGATTTGACCAGTAGGATGATTCTTATGAATTCTTAATATTGGAGTCTGTGGAACTTCAAGATTATCACACATGTTTGTGAAATCAGCATCTTCATAGGAATCTGAGAAAATACCTTCATCTTCAAACTCATCATCAATATCTTCTGAGCCAGGCATGTTAGGATCATCCAAATCATCCAAAGTGTCAGTTAACAGTGCAGATACTTTGTTCTAAAGTACTGTCATCAAAAGTACTGTGAGAGAACTCTGCAGTCTTGTTCTTTTTCTTTGCTTCCTCATAAGCTTTTATTTGATCATCATCATAAGATTGTGCTATTACATCTTGAAAAAACATCCTATTAAGCTCATCTTGAATAGCTTGATCTTCAGCAGACAATGAGGATTTTGGTTCATCAGTACTTTTCTCATTCTCAATAGTTATAGGTTCTTCTTCAGGAACAGCATCAGGTCTAATATGGACTCCATGAACAATGTATTGTAAAACTTCTTCTTTGTGGACAACTTGATTTTCTTCTCAAACAGGAACATAATTCATAGAAGGAGTCAAAATATCAAGATCAAACATCCAATCAGGACCTTTACCCTTCTGATTTTATTGATCTTCTAAAAATTCAACATGAAGACAATCTTGAACCTTCTTGGTGAATCTGTTGTACACTCTAAATCCTTTGCTGTTGGTGTAGTATCCCAATAAATATCCTTCTTCTGACTTGCCATCAAATTTTCCCAGATTATCAATTGTATTGAGAATAGTTAGAGGGCATCCAAAAGGCTTCATAAAACGAATGATGGGTTTGTTTCCCATCAACAACTCATAAGGTGTCTTCATTTGAGGCTTAGTAACTGATACTCTATTTAACACATAGCAGGCAGTACTTACAGCTTCAGCCCAAAATTGAATAGGTAATAATGAATCTGCAAGCATTGTTCTGGCCGCTTCAATCAAAGTTCTGTTCTTTCTCTCTGCAACACCATTCTGCTGTGGAGTTCTAGCAATACTAAACTCTCTCTTGATTCCTTTCTTAGCACAAAACTCATCCATAAGCTTGTTCTTGAATTCACTCCCATTATCACATCTAATACCTCTTACTTTGAGTCTCAATTGGTTTTCAAGGGCTATTATAAGATCATGAATAGCATCAAAGGTATCATCTTTAAAACCCAAGAAAAATACCCAACTAAATATAATGTAATCATCTGTCACAACCAAGCAGTACTTCTTCTTGTTTAGACTTGTAACAGAAATAGCACCAAACAGATCCATGTGCAGCAATTCCAAAGGTTCTCTAATAGTCCTTTCCTCAACCTTCTTGCATGAGGCTTTGTGTTGTTTACCCTTCTTGCATGCCAAACATGAGTGATCATTCTTGTATGTTTTGGAAGGTAAACCTCTAACTAAATTTCCTTTAACCAACTTGTTGATATTTTTGAAATTCACAGAGCCTAATCTTCTATGCCACATATGTGCTTCTTCAAGTGATGCCTTTGCTACTAGACATGTAGCTCTTTCAGAAGAGTGAAGACTCTTCATATCCAAACTGTACACATCATTGGTTCTTGGTATTTTCAGTATCACCAAGTTATCATCAATAAGTTTGAATTCAGGGGAAAGAATGAGACATTCTGTGTCAGTGAATAACACAGGGTGCTTCTTGTCACAGATCTAAGAGACTGACAAAAGGTTGAACTTGAGCTCTTTCACATATCTAACATTCTAAAAATCTATACGCCCTGCTTTGATGGTTCCTTTTCCAGTGATTCTTCCTCCATTAGGGTCTTTCCCAAATGCAACTCTTCCTCCACAATAAGATCTAAAGTCTGACAGAATCTCTTTGTCTCCTGTCATGCTTCCAGAGCAACCACTATCCACAATTAAAGGATCTTTAAGCTCCTCTTCTGGGTTGCCCTGCACAAAGATAAAAGAGTTAGTTAATTTTAGGAACCCAAGCCATTACTGACTTGTGTTCCCCTTGTGGATTTACATACTTAAATTCTTTAAGTATGTAATTTCCACTGTCTTTCAGTACATGATCAATTATCTTTGGTTGTTCCAAAACTTGTGTTGGTTTTTCAATAAAAATCTCTTTTTCATACAAGTTTTCTTTATTATTTTCAACAAAAATCTATGTTTCACTCACACTTGCTGAAAGTACTGTTTGTTCCCAATTAGTACTTTCCTTCTTAACCCATTTGATTTTAACTTTTGGTGTAGAGTCCCTTGATCTAGCTACTTTCTTTGAGTTCTAACGCCTTCTATATTGATAGTAATTAGATCTCGTAGGGTTTCTATTCCAAAAAGTGTTAGCAGTACCTCGATTGTTTGAAAATCTAGCAGTACTTTGAGAATGTACTGCTTGAGAAACTTTTGGCTTATCAGTACCTTGAAAATTGTTTGAAGGTACTGGAGGTTTTGAAAAAGGTTTTCTCTGGTGAGGATACCTATAGTCTTTTGAGAAATTACTATGGTGAACCCTATGTGAATGACTCCAAACTGGTCTAGTCTCCCTTAGTTTTTGGTTGGCAGTTCTGTTCTTTGGGAATTTGCTT
Source organism: Chrysanthemum makinoi (assembly GCA_910596185.1). Lineage (NCBI taxonomy): Eukaryota > Viridiplantae > Streptophyta > Magnoliopsida > Asterales > Asteraceae > Chrysanthemum > Chrysanthemum makinoi. The sequence continues at coordinate 221,530,160 of OU343218.1, forward strand.
AGGTACTCTGAGTGAAAGTCACAGTGCTTAATCAAATGATCAAGACTGTAACAAACAAAACACAATTTTTGGCCCATACTCCCAAAATGTCTTCCTTGAGTTCTATGACCAAACCTAACCCGACTTTTTGGTGAATTATGAAAATTATTTTGACCAAAATTATCCCAAAAAGGTTTAGCAGTATTTTGAAAAGATTTTCTTGAAGGTACTGCTGAAGGTGTAGCAGTACTTTGAATTGAAGGTACTGCTTGACTTATAACATAATCATCCTTAGGTTTCTCAACTGTTTCTTTTAGGGTTTCAGAACTGGATTGACCATTAAGCTTTTTCCTAAACTCTAAGTTGTCTATTCCAAAACGAGAAACATCTATCCTAAGGGGTTGAAAACTACCAGCGGGATAAGGGAATGCATGATAACCTTTGTCTTTCTTAAACTCAGGAGTTATTTGACTAATTGATTCCTCATTACTGGAGGTGTCTACATAGTTAATGAGTTCATCATCACTAGTTGTTATGTCCTCAAAATCAAGTTCATCCTTATCACTAGGTGGGTTTTCTTCTGTGCTACTAAAGTCCATACCAAAACCTAATCCAGTTTTAATGTAAGCTCTTATCTGTTTTTCAACATAACTAACATGAGAAAGGCCTGATTGTCCCCAAGCAACAAACTTTTCTAGCAATTCATCTCTTTCCTTAGTTAGCTTCTCAATTTCAGAAATCTTACATCCTAGCTTCCATTCACTTAATTTTAACTGATAATCATGTTGTTCATACTTTTCTGCCTAAGTTATTTCATTATTTTCATGTGTTATTATTTTGGTTTTCATTGACTCTAAAGTAATTTGATAACCAACTACCTCAGACCTAGCCCTTCTACAGTTATCTCTTTCAGTGACATAATCATTAAGTACTTTTTGATAAAAGTCATGACACTTAAAGCATACCTCAGAGATAGGGGGAACTTGGTGAAGTAGCTACCATAGCAAGCAGAACAGGTTCATCTTCACATTCCATGCTCCAATCAATGCTTCCTAGACCATCTCTGGACTCCGAAGCAGCGAATCCAGATTCCTCATCAAAGGCTATGCTCCAATCAAACTCTTCTACTGATTTCTCCACGGCTACCATACAATAGGTTACTGGTTCATCATCAAACTTAGCACTCCAGTCAACCTCTAATAGATTTTCTTGAGCAACCAATGCTTTTGTTTCAGTAATAGGAATTTCCTTAAGTTCAAGCTTGGGTTTCTCAGTCATTCTATTTGCCTGATATTTAGCAAATTTGCACTCTCTTGCAAAGTGTCCATTTCTTTGACAATTAAAGCATTCAATCTTGGTCTTGTCAAACGTTATACCCTGCTTAGGTTTGAAGTCAATGCCTCTTCCTATTTTCTTCATGAACTTCTAGATTCTAGCAGTGATCATAGCAACTTGCCACCTTATATCAATTTCTTCAAGAGCATCCTCTTCAATTTGTGACAAATCCTCTTCATAGGTAATAGGTAGAGTGGCTTGTTGAGAAAAGAATGAGCATACAACTTCACCAGAGTGGATGGTGTTTGTTGGTGTGGCTTGTTGAGCAAAGGTGGGGGTAGGATAGGGAACAGTACTTTGAGCAACAGTACTTTGAGTATGAGAAGCAGTACTTTTAGTGGAAGTAACGCTCTCTTTTCAGAAGACAAAAAGGCAATACTGTGAGATTTTGAACTGGTTTGGCCATTCATCTCATGCTCATACACCTTCAAATGGTTGTAGAGATCATCAAAGTCCATAACATCCAAACCAGGTTGTCCTCTGATCATTGTTGCAATCACATGCCATGAAGATGGAAAACTTCTTAAGAACTTCAGATTTGCATCTTCAACAGATTCCTCTGGTTTGTATAACTCCAAAGATACTGAGAAGATTTTGGAATCTGTCATAAGCAGCATCAAGTCATTCTCTTTCACCAACAAGAATGTTTCAACTGTTGCTTCAATAGATTTCGTGCATCTTCTTGGAAGCATCATTACCTCCAAACCTTGTCTTGAGAGCAACCCATAGTTGTTTAGCATCCTTAGCATCATGAAACTTGAGTAGGTAACCATCAGGTATAGCAGACAATAGGATGTTGAGAGCCTTTTCTTGATTCCTGATTGTTGCTGCTGGTAAGACTGCCTTAGGTGGTTTAGGTTGTCCAGGAATTTCAATAGGGTCTGCAACAACTTCATTACCATTGACAATTACATTCCACAATGCATGGTCTGTAATAGCAATGTACTGCCTCATCTTCATGCTCCAAAGATCATACTCTCCCTTCTTGATGATAGGAATTCTGAGTGAGGTGATGGATGAGGGTGGTGCAGCTTCAGACGACATCTTTAGTGTTTGTTGTTAACTAGGTTTTAAGGGTTTCTTCTTAATCAGAGTTTCCACACAAGCTCTGATACCACTTGTTGGATCGATATACTCTAACCAAACTAAATTATATAGCTTGCAAGGGTTTAATAACCTCGGATAAATCCTAAGTTACTAACAATGAAACACTAAACTAACTCTATTAAGTATGCAGAATTTACTTAACAAAGCTAAGAAGAATTAACGATTTTATTAATAGTTAGAACCTGCTTGTTATACAGATTCTTTAACAACTCTAATACTCTAATATCGTACTCTCTAAAAACGTATATCTCTAATGCAAACGTATATCTCTAATGCCAACCTAGGGGTCCTTTTATAGGCTTAAGTATTACCCTAGTCGGTTTACAATTACAAACCTTGTACGACAAGTAATACTAAACTAAATTTAGAACATTCTAGAATTACATAATAATCTTTAACGATTTTGCATAATAGTCTTTTAACCTTGCAGTACTTTGACTTTCTTCTTTAGCAGTACTTTGACTTCAGTACGTTGACTCTTCAGCATTTTGACTTTCTATATCCTAACAAATATGCAAAGTGGTTATCCTAGGAAAATCTTTTAATGTGTCTGTTAAGGAGTTTGCTGGATGGGTCCCGGACATTAAAAGTATGGAATCACTATCGAGACTCCTTGATATGGATAACCTCAATAAACACGACAACGAATTTAGTGATAGTGATCCACATGACGAAGAGGAAGGAGAGATACGTAATAATAATATCACTCAAGAAGACGAGTTTGTTAAAAACACTTTTTGGTCCGATGAAGCAGAAGATGTTCACAAGAAACAAGGTTGCAATACAAAAGAAAATCAAAACCCCCTCGATCAACCAGAGATTCCGAAAGAGGATTCAACATCAATCTCGAAACCTCCTGGTTTTGAAGGATACAAACGTAGCAGTCCCAAATTCTGAACTGGCGGTAAACGTAATAGTCACAAACAAACATCTAATTCCTCGTCAGCTCCCTCCAAGTTTTCAAGGGCCAGTAAGTCTCATTCCAAATCTTCCAAATGTTATGGTTCTATGATTGAAACATTTATCTCCCATATCGAAATGGGTAACGTATTGGGATACGACTTGCAAGGAAGTAAAAATGACCTCAAGAAATTCATTGATAGTATTGGTGCCAACAATGTTCATCAATGAATATTATGTCTTTCAACTTTTGCGGTTTGGGATCGGGTAAATGTAAGGCTATTGATAAGCTCTATAACAAACATAAAGTTTCTTTTCTTGTCATTCAAGAAACTCATTCTTCCAAGGTGAAACGCTCTTGGGGTAACTTCCAATTCGATTACGCAGAATGCCCCTCTTCTGGTAGATCAGGTGGTTTGGTTTCTATTTGGGATCCAAATATTTTTTCAAAGACTAAAGTTTCCTCCTTCCAAAGATATCCTCATTGTTGAAGGTAATTAGATATCTACAAACACTCATTTTTACATGATTAATGTTTATGCACCTCAAGAAGATAGGAAAAAAGAAACTCTTTGGAACACCATTATTGACTTTAAGGCAAACAACCCAAGTCATTACATCATATTTGGCGATTTTAACGTTGTTCGATATGCTTTTGAAAGAATTGGTATTATTTTCAACCCCTCTTCTGCCATTGTTTTCAATAATTTTATTCGTGATGCTAATCTTTAGGACGTCCCTCTTGGAGGTCACCTATTTACTTGAACTAAAAAACGTGGAGATAAATTAAGCAAGCTTGATCGTTTTCTCATATCAGACGGTTTAACTCTTGTCAACCTGAATTATTCAGCTTTGGTATTGGACTTAAAAACTAGACGCTATGGAAACTTGGGATGTACGGCTCACCCATTAGAACAAACTCAAAAGGGGGTTCAAAGAGGTGCGCACAGTCGCACCGAAATGTTATGCTTCAGCGCTTACCTGGTCAGCTGCCTCCCTGTGCGTTCAATTGGAGCTACCGTGAACCATGATGATCACTACAGTGTCATTACCAAAAGTTTTTAAAAGTAGTGTTACAAAGTTGTTTATGCGTGCTTCTTTGTACGACTTTTACCACATTTATGTGTGCATACCTATTTGTTAATTTTAAGTCTATGTCATCCAACTATGAACACGTGCATTTGGATTGACTTCTCACGTCGGACCTAAGGGCCTTTCCAACCCATGGTAAATATTTCTCAGCTGTGCGGTTATTTTTACACGTTCATACTTGGTCGACTTATCTCGAAGTTAACTTGGTCGACTCGAACCCGAGGCATAAGATGAGAACTAAACATGCTTTTGACATTATTACTTGATACTAATGCCTTAAACAGTCTCATAAATCTAAGAGTTTCATTATGCAATTAATTTCGTCGATTACCCCTTGTCCTATTTTTTTATACTTTGGAATTCAGACCTATGGTAATTAAATGGTGTTGCAAGATGGATCTTAGTATTATTAGTAATTAATTGGGTAGTTAATTCTTTTAAGAATGTAATTATCGAAAATAATAGAATTGAACTTTTTATGTTCTGATTAATTGTGTTATTGCAACATAATTCGTAAACAAAGTTGTTTTTCTTTGAAAGACAAACTTAGTCTCTTTTCCTAGTAAGAAGAGTGAGATTTATTCCTATCTTTTCTCCTTAGTTGACTAACTAAGATAGGATTCCAAAATTGATAAACTCGTTTATGATCTTTCATTACCCTTTCGTGGTCTAGAGTTAATTGAAAGATAGAATATTTTGTGTAACTGGAAACATTGTGTTTAGAGTTACCAAAATAAATAACATCTTGTACTTGTCACGATGTATGAGTTTAAACCGCAAAGAGTAAATGAATTACTAGCATATTTGCTAGGTAATCTTCTTGGACTCTTATTATTCCTAAAGTGCTAATTACCCTTGGGGCTATGTAGACGATAAAGGAGGAGTTGCATGCTAAAGATTCAAGTTAATTGAATGAAAGAATGGCTAGTCCATTGTCTTCATAAGTAGAACTTCATATACTCGGTTCAATACCTAAGTACATGCTACTCGTAGGAATTTGAAGAGAATTGGAAAATATATAAAACTGCTATATGCTTTCTACTGGAAATGTAACATTTACAATGTTGAAAAATCCAGTGGGAGCAGTTGCATTTTATAACTGATATATCATTCATGTAATGTTGTCAATTTCAGTGGGAGCTACGGGATTTATTTCCTGTTAGTCACCCATATCATTTCAAACTAGCTTTGAAATAATCCATTACTTTCCGAATATGAACAACCATTGCTTTAATAACACTGAACAATCTTCTACTCATAATAGTCATGTTTTACAAGACATAATTAATTACTTTATCTTAATTTTATATAAATTAGTACATAAAAGTAATAAAAAAAATAAGGTCAATTATGAAAGAGAATTAATAAAAGAAAACATACACCGGAATCTGATCGGAGATCGGAGACTATAGACCGGATGACATTACCCCTCAACAGATCGATTGGGCATAGCTCTAAAACTTTCACTACAGCCCCTCTACTTTAACTTACTTACCTTTTTGCAAATAGAAATTTGATCAAGTGTACTTACCTTTTTGTAAGCATAACTTGAACTCGCCATTATTTAGTTAAGGAACTTCTCACACAAAACTAAATACCATTGAACACAAGCCCAATGATTAAAAAAAATTAAGTATATGAACCAAAAAAATAAATAAATAAATAAAGAGAAATAGAAAGAAAAAAATTAAAAATCATGCACATATGACAATATGACATAACTAGCTAGAAACCTCATCAATTAGAACTGTTGTTGTTCGACCTCGACATGAGCCTATTCTAAGAAATGAATTTCCTTTGACAAAATCAGTCTTTAACATGGACTTTATCAGAGATACAAGAGGTTTTAGTACTCATTCAAGTGCTCTGACTAGAGAAGGTTGGTTGGGAAAGAAGATAAAAACTATAGCGGTTGTTATTGTATGTATGTTGGCTTTACGTTATTTTACGAGTGGAACATTGGACTTGCCACGTGTTGTGAAAGCGGGTGACCCAGTGCTTCATCAAACCGCTGGTGAAGTGTAGCCTAGAGAAATTGGGTCGGCTCGTATTGAAAAGGTTACTGATGATATGGTTAAGGTCATGAGGAAACAAAATCTCATTAGCCTTGATGCTCCCCATATTGGTGTTCCTTTAAGAGTTGGTTTTCATTCCATTGACTTTAGGATACCCCACAAACCATAGGGACCTTACTTTTAGGGGTATTTATGTCATTTCCAGTTAGTTTAATGATCAAACTAATGAAAGTATTTGTCAAGGGATCAAACCCGATATGGGTCGCAACCCTTTTCTTTCCACTTTCTCTTAGTCAAGCAACCGTAGGAAGAGGATCCGTTAAAAAATATTTAGAGACTATTTTCATTAAACTCGATAGACCACAAGTACCATTTATGAAATTAACTCCTATAATTATTAAGTGTAAAAGTTAATTGCTAATAAATAATACTATAAGTAACATTTTGATTTAGAGCGTTTATAAAAAATAATAATGTTAGTATAGTTGCCTGTTGACATTATTTATAAATTGTTAAACGCAATAAACGGTCGGTACGCCTGCTGCCAAAAATATCCATAGCATGCCAAACGCTACGTATTAGTTGATTTTAGTTTCGTGTGTCTTAATAAAGCTGATAAAACATACAATGTGTGCCCCAATAACGAAATTCATGACCTTTGTTATAGCTCTAAATCCCTCTAATAAAGCATACAATGCGTGCCCCAATATTAATATATTCTTTATGCGTGTTTTCAAATAATTTATTAGTACTTTATGCTTATTATGATTAATAATATGTAGCTAACGAAAAGATATTCAAGCTCCACAAATCCTTAGTTTAAGAGAAGTGAAAATAGGAACGGTTCATGTATACAAACAAGGATGTTCGGATATGAAACTTAACAAAAGAAAAGTAGGTTTCGTTTATGCCACATTGATTAATTGACAAAACTTGAATGTGTTTATAAGTAAGAATGTAGAGGCTTGGTTATACTTCCTATAAAATGTTGCACAAACATCTTGTTTCTAAAAGCTGGTAACAATTTATATGAACTCTTTCCGGTAAGTTGGAAAAGAGATGTTTATGTCATATTATCAGACATTTTTTTTCACACTTACCTCTTGTTTATTTGTTTGAAGATTACGATTTACATTTTCTTGTAGGTTTTTCATTGTAATATTTCTTGTGTGTTTATAAGTACAAATAATTTCATGCTCCACGATCATATCTCAAGGGTTTTTCCAACTTTTAATAGCACCTTAACAGAGGCGGTGAACACCATGGGCAAGTAAGGCGGCTGCATAGGGTCAAAAATTCTATGAGGCCTCCCTTAAATATATTATCAAGTAAGTTGGAAAAGAGATGTTTATGTCATATTATCAGACATTTTTTTTCACACTTACCTCTTGTTTATTTGTTTGAAGATTACGATTTACATTTTCTTGTAGGTTTTTCATTGTAATATTTCTTGTGTGTTTATAAGTACAAATAATTTCATGCTCCACGATCATATCTCAAGGGTTTTTCCAACTTTTAATAGCACCTTAACAGAGGCGGTGAACACCATGGGCAAGTAAGGCGGCTGCATAGGGTCAAAAATTCTATGAGGCCTCCCTTAAATATATTATCAAGTAACATTCCCAAAGCTTTTACATGTTTGAAAATGAAAAATGGGAATATTTCGATCATTCTTTCTTTTTTTATATTACAATTCAGTTGCATGCTCTTATACAGATCGATAAAAAAGTTATGTTCGTCAAACATGGGGCCTACTTATCGTTAATGCACAGGACTTCCGAAATACATTGGACACCCTGCACCTTAACCATTTTACGATGCATCATGGTGTTGACTCAGGATAATGAAAAAGAATAAACAAACTTGTAACAACAATTTTCTTCTTGTTTTCATATTATTCCTTATACTCCGTATTTGCTTAAAGGTGGCGATTTTGTGAGAAACTAGGTAAGCTGTTTGTTATGATAAAATGATTGGTAACATAGATGTATAGCTGTAATTACTAAGTGTGAATGTTGACTGCCAATAAATGATACTTGAATTGAAGTAGCGTTTTGATTTTGAGCATTTAAATAAAATAGCAAACCAACTGGCTTAGCTCAGTTGGCCACCTTGGAGTCCTTAGGGGCTCTTGGGGGAGGGAGATCTTGAGTTCAAATCCTGCAAGGGCTTTGAATGAGGGATTTTCCTTAAAGGTAGTTCTTTAATGAAGGGGTTTGGGCCTGGTAACCCCATGTTCGAATCTTGGAAAAGGCAAGGGTTTACCCCTATTAATTGTCGTGCCTTCGGGCGGATTAGTAGGGGGTTTTCCTCCCATCGGTTATTTGAAATAGGCATTTCCGCTTCGAGGGAGCTCTCTAGCGCGGACCCGGTTTAGACAACGTAGTCTAGACTTCCCGCTGTCGAACCGCGACACGTAGCACTTAATAAGAAATTCACCTTTCAAAAAAAAAAAAAAAAAAATAGCAAAGCTAGTTGGTTGTTGTCATTATATACAAATTTTTAATGTTGTTTGCTAGTTACTTTCAAACAGTCTTGTACGTTTCCTGGCAAATATACCCGTCGCATGTCAAACGCTAGAGATTGGTTGATAGCTGTAATAAAGCATAGAATGCCTGCCCCAATTATCAACATATTCTTTATGCTTATTTTCAAAGAATTTATTAACTGCGTTTAACAAGACATATAGTAATTTGTGCTTACTATGATTAATAATATATGAAGCTAACGAAAAGATATGTAAGCTCCGCAAATCCTTAGTTTAGAAGAAGTGAAAATATGAACATCTCATGTATACACACAAGGTATTCGTGTGATGAAACATAACAAAAGAAAAGTAAGTTTAGTCTATCCCACATTGATTCATTGGCAAAACTTGAATGTGTTTATAAGTAAGAAGGTAGAGGGTTGTTATATTTCCTTTAAAATGTTGCACAAACTCATCTTTTCCCAAACCCGGAAAAGGCGAATTCTTTCCGGTGATTGGAAAAGAGTTGTTTATGTCACATATTATGGGACACATTTTTTTGTCATTTACCTAATATTTATCTGTTTAAAGATTACGATTTACATTTTCTTATATGCTTTTCCATAGTCACATAATTCGCTACAGTAGCCACGAATTGCGATCGAGTTCGTTCGATCCAAAACATGGTACAAAATTGATCTGGATCGGCCAGGATCGCGAATTGGATCGGTGAAAATAGCGTTCCAGAAATTAATTGATATCTGAATCGGGACAGAGCAATTCACGTTCCAGTTTGTTCCGATTCAAGTTCCAATTAATTCCGATTCAGGTTCCAGTTGTATTCAATTATGTTTTTATAAGTTATGTTGCTGATAAAACTAGTTTTTCATATTTCTTAAGTTAATATGCTTTTTAAAGTTATGTTGCCGAGCCAATGGCCCGGACTAAGTTGAAAAAAAACTTGATAAATTGACTCGTAAATTCAGCATTGACAAACATGGAGATAGTTTTCATCATCAAGTCTTAGCATTATATGATATGAGATACAAGAATTTTAACCCTATTTTATAGTGAAAACTTGAAACAATCAAAAGGCCATGTATAATCGGTTAGAATCCAAGAACATCACTCACTTTTACAATAGAAAGCCAAAGTTGACAATGGGTTGTGACATAAAATGGACATAAATTGAAGTTTACACTAAGGTCTAAGATGACAGCCTTATAGGTACCTTCTTGCGAGTGCTCGGACCTTGTATCAAAATGTGAAGATGTAACACGAGATCCTGGCAGGTAGAGAGGATTTAGAAGAATCTGCAAAAAGTTGAACGTAATATTAAAACACTTGGTAAGGTGAAACAAATTAAAACAATGGTTTACCAACTAGGAACATATATGCGCTTTTAGGAGAGCACTCGCAATCACAAAAACAGTCAATAAAGTAAAAACCTGCCTTTATATAGAGCTCGTGGACCTCCTGGAAAAAGCTCTTGATTGCATCATCATTACGAGAGCCATGAAGCAGCATCAATCGTGTATGTACAGCTTGAGTTAAGGAAAATAAATGAAAATATGCCAATACAAATTCACTGATTATACCAGCTATGAAAGTTTTCTAGCTAATTAGCATTAAAACAAACTGAAAACTCATTCCAAAGAGTAAGTAGTGTGTTCTTCGAGTAATGCAATGTTCGGCTAACTAACAAAAAAATTACTACAAGAAGGATATGACCAGCTGTCACATATACCGACACCACCAAATCGTTGAACCTGTCAATTGCTTTCAAAAACCTGGAACCAGAAACAAAATAAACCATAATTAAAGAAACTTTCCCAGGATTCCGAGTGACAGTGAGAGTGATTATGAGTCTTACATAGCACTTATGCAAGATCCTGAACAACATCCAAAGCCGCATGGAGAATAAATTGATGCTGATGTGCAGCTTCTTCTTTCTAAAATGTCATTGAAAGGTACGAGTGTGTAAGCAATAGGAGTGGTTTAGAAACTCGTTATACAAAAAAATAGGCAAACACGAAGATGATAAGTTGTTTTGTTCTGTTCATAGTACCCAAACCTATCCGGTATACTAATATTCATTAGAACATGCATAAACTTGAAACGGTGAGCAATTACACAGAGTAATCTCGTCTAACTACTCTTGATAAAAGATAAGACAATAGTAATTAGGGGGTGTTTGTTTTGGCTTGTACGGCCGGCTTTTTGCTTATTTGGTTTTGAGCTTATGTTTCATAAGCTCACTTTTTGTGGCTTATTTTGAAACTTTTAAACATATAAGTTCATTATGACATAATAAACTTATATAAGCCGAAAAGTTCAAAAAATGAGCTTATGAAACATAAGCCCAAAATCAAAAAAGCCATAAGCCGACTATGTAAGCTGAAACAAACACCCCCTTAGTAGTAGTAACATGAAGAATAGTTCAAAGGTTTACCAATCTTTCCAATCATCGTCAAAGTACAAATAAGTATAACAATATCTGAGATCTTGAACCTTGAAATCAACCAAACTTTCGTGGGTGTATAACAACCAAATCCGAGAAATAAATCAATCTCGTGTGTGTGTAATCAAAATAAACTCCATACCAAGCTGAGAATCAAATCCATGTATGACTTCCCCTCAATTCCAAAACAAGCCTATTAGCAACACTTTTTCTGTCACTAAAATGTCGCTAATCTGTCACTTTTTAGCATTCTCCTGCATCCCATGGCCTTTTGTGACACAATAACTGTCGCTGATCTGTTGCTAAACTGTCACAAATTCTTTATACCCTTGTGAGTACTAACTAATATATGAGTAAGTAATCATCAAACCATACTGACTTTTCCTGAACCAAACTTGGAGTCAGCATTATCAAGCTATATAAAGCCCACTAATCACCAATCATTATCACCAATAAGCATTAAATGTATGAGGTTATCGTTCAATCAACCAATCATGTCAGTACGAGTTCACTTCCAAAAACAATAAGCAATTGACCCATGATGTGCTATATTAAATCCATCACATGCAAGGTATATCATTCTATCTATCATATGCATGATTAGAACTCTTTTAAATATCAATATGAAACAGTACCTATCTAATTATTGATGCAGTACTAAGTAACCAAGTAGTACTTTCGTCCAAGCAGTACTTTCGTCAAAGAGCAGTACTTTCGTCCAAGAGCATTACTTTCGTCCAAGAGCAGTACTGAACGAATTCCAAGCAGCACTAAGTGTATACAATATCAAGTAGCATAGAAGCAGAAACATCAAGGTAGCAGCAGTTAAAATAGCGTGTGGCACAGTAGCGATCCTAGTATCATAAAGTGTAACTACGCTATGTTTCATGAAAATCCTAAACCATCATCAAATCTGCTTTCTTGGAATGTGTTATAAACATTAAACGATCAAGAACCATTCTCCATGACGAATTAAAACAAGAAAACAAGATTTTTGAAAGTTAAAGATCAAATAAAACCCTAAAATTCGTTTTTGAAAACCTTTGTCAGTAGCAATATTCGACAGCCTGTAACTTTTGCATAAAAGCTTAGATCAACGATCCCTCTGGTCGAAAGTTATATGGCTATATAGGGAACGTCCACCCAAAATTTCGTTACGATCCAACAGTTAGCGAAAAATTTATGATCGTTTCAAACGATCTTTATTTGTAACCTTACGAAACTTTTTTCGGATTTACGGCAACTTGACTTATAACTTTTGATTGAAAGCTCTAATTGACAATCCCATTCGGTGAAACTTTATATGGATATCTTGAGATGCACCGGCTAAAATTGTAGCTCGATCCAGCGGTTCAAGAAAAGTTATGCCCTCTTGAAAACAGCTTGTCTTTGCAGTAGTATTACGAAAATTGTTGAAATTCGATTTTCTTCTTCCTTCTTCGCCAAGAAAAACCTTGTAGATCCCTATATCAAGAGCTCCTCACTCTGATACCAATTGTGAAGATCGTTTATGAGCTCATCTAGGGATAACAATAACAATGATAAATAACATGAATGCACAGCGGAATAATAAGAACATCAATGTTATTGCTAAAGGTTTTTTGCCATCATCTCTACCAACTAATACTAATCGACTAACTACTAAGATATAAGATCATTTGAGGATAAAAGATTATTTACATACTAAGGGATCAATCTCCACCCTCCATTTTTATTTGATCTAATGGATGAGATTAATCCCAACAATTTAAAAAACCACTTTCATCCTTTTTTTTCAAATATTAATATCTTTCAAACCGTTAATCGTTGAGCGAAAAAAAATATATCATTGCGACGAGCATTAAAATATCGTTCTATAGATAGGCACTTTGATATACTTTCGACATAATTTGTTTTCGTATTTTTCACGTTTTTTTTCAAGTTTTTTCGTTTTTTTAGGTTACTGAAATTTACATTAAAAAATCATATATGATAAAACACTAATTTGATATTAGTGTAAAATCACATATGATATGTAATATCATATATGATATGTAATATCACATGTGATATTAGTGTAAAATCACATATGATATCACATGTGATATTACATATCATATATGATTTAACACTAATATCACATGTAATATTCAATTTAGTGTTTTATCATATATGATTTTTTTCATGCAAATTTCGATAGCATTAAAATAAACGAAAAAAGCGAAAAGCGTGAAAACGATTTTTTCATTTTTTGAAAGTATATCAGTGCGTCTATAGAAAGATAATAAAATGCTCGTCACGACGGTGTAAATATTTTCGCTTAACGATAAACGGTTTAAGAGATATATAAATTATAAAAAATGGGTGAAATAATAAAATGCTTTTAATCTCAGCTATTGATTTTTTTTAGATGGATGGTGGAGATTAGTCCCTTGGTATGTGAGAAAAGTTTGGTATGTAAAATAACTCTCCTCAACTACTAATCACTAATATACTAAATACTAACCTAGGCACTTACATAAACATATGCCTAGGAACACACACTTTTACTAATGGTGTTCACATCTTGACACCTTAAAACCTAATTCCATGCCTCTCTTTATATAGTAGAGAGTCTAGGGTTACAATTGACTACTAGGGACTAAATAATAAAGTCTTCTTTAACAATTAAGTCCCTTGTCTTTCTTTGTCGTCATAATTCCTTCATCTTTCATATTTTGTCATAATCAACTCAAACATAATTCCTAACATTTATACCTCAATTATCTATTATTTTTGTAATATTGACTGGTATAAGACTAATCTATAAAATGATATTTCTATGGTTATATGATACCGTTAATCGAAATGGGATTCCTTAAATATAAACTTGCTTTAATATCATAAAGATTTGATTAATCGAGACAACATCATCGCTTCTTGCATCTCTGTACTAGAAAGACATAAATAATGTTAAACTCAATGCTTGTACATATCCTGAAAGTATTTTATGACATAGACAAACAATTAATCTCTAGTGTAAATTTTTATAACTCTTTCTTGTACATATCTTCCCATTGTATGAGTAACTCGTTTTGTATTTCTGGCATCATGCATGTTGAACACATGGTGAATCTCTAATTATTAGAGTACAGGGTTGTATAAATCATACTTATCACCATATCATGTAAACAAGTTGAGTAAACTACAAATTTTGGTTATACCTGTACATATATACATACTTTTGGTTACAAACTCCACCAATGTGGGATAGTTGGAAAACTTTTCAAACTCTCATGAGTTCCGACATTTATAACGGCACTTGAAACTTCGATGACCTTTTTAAGTTCAATAACTAAAATATGTGACATCTTGTTTGCTATACTGGGAACCACACTTAAGCCACAAGTAATTAGTTAGGGCTGCGTTAATTGATTATACACGTGTCTTTTTTTCAAAGTTTTCATGAATTAATTTTTCCACAAACCTTCCTTTATATATGATAGGAGATTGTTCTCACAAGTACCTTGTTTTATGAGGTACGTTTTACTAGCCTCAATATATTGGTAGCTTTGACAAATGATATGGATCAATAGTAACATTAACATGGTCGGAGACAACGATTAACTACAAAGAGGATGCTAACATTAACTGCTTATCATTCTAATGTGAGACACTCAGTGACTATCAAACCCACATTATTATGGCTATTATCCATAACAAAGTGACGAAACTTAAGTTTCGTAACATATCACCATCTAGTTTTGAAGCAAACATCTAAACACCTCTTAGTCCCTCATTTTTAGAAGAAACTAATCATGTTTGACTTTTGTAAGTCATACACGAGACTTTTTACCTTTTATGACCATTTTGTCTTGTGTTGTAGCATTGTTTATAATATGGTAATTTCATTTCATATTGATATCGGGAGTTTAAATGTGTAATGGGGTTTGAGTATAATGGTCTCGGGATCCATCTCTAGTTGGGACGCAGGCACAATGCACAAATAAGTTATTTAGCATCATTGTACTCAAACACCTGCTTTCATTTGAATAAAAGTTGTGTTATGAGCATTACAAATGTATTGGCTGTAGTCCAATTGGACATCTTGTGCAATCATTCCAATATTTTCCGATTGATGTCACTAACATACACTCGTTTGATGGTTGTAGGAAACATCACCATCCGTGGTATTCATAAAAGATCTCGAAACCATTGATAACCCGAAGAGTTCTTATGAAGTAACCGGTACAGGCTTTATTTTTTTGGGATAAGTTTGGTCACATAGCCTTTTACGGGAAACGGTGCACACTTTTATTAAAAATTAACAGAAAATTAAAAGCCAAGACAAGACCAGATATTACCAGCGTCCGCGCACGTAAGTGTTGGAGTAAAATCAACAAATCAATTTAAAGTTTTATATCAAGATTCCTATATAAATAAGCTTTTATTTCTTGTTTGGGGCGATGTGGGATACTCCCACTTTTCCAATTTTGTATGTTTCAAGTGCCTCACTTTGAGACATGATATATCATTCATATCAACTCCATTTTTGATACTCTTTAGCTCGTTGCGAAGCTCTCGTCAAGGAAAACGCAAAGCTACCAAGAAATATAAATATTTATAACATATACATGCATTAAATAGTGTCCTAAAATTGCAAAAAATCATTTCGCAAAACATTTTTTCCAATACCTTTTTCTCTAAAAGGCCAATTGATAAGCTAACGTTTTACATAAAATATATATACAAGAATTGGGAAAAACTGTTTCACAAGCTCTTGCGTGTTTCCATGTATTGATTAGTTGTAGTTTATATCGTGGGTTGATCGATTAGACTTCGTCTCGGTTTTAAACTATGTGACTATAGATATACTAGTAAAACATTTAACTTGTGTATTACATCTGATGATATAATTGAGAAAAACCAATCACAAGCTTATAATTAAATTAAAAAAAAAGGAAAACTTTTTTCTCTCGTATTCTAGTTATATTTAACACACGCATTAACACGATGCTTTGAAAATCGAAGAGGAGGTGGTTGTAACTAAGTTTACAAATACGTAAAATGATTACTTGTTGTAATATATGTAATAAGAAATTATTTAAAAATTGAGAAACTAACAAAGTGAAATAAAATCTCACATCAAATGAATAGCTAAACAAAGATTAAGATTTTATTAAATAGATTGCATCTACCATCTATGAAATAAAATCGGTAATCTTGTTATCTAACCTTTTCATCTCACTTATAAACTACTCCATAGTTTGCTCCACCACCTGTGTGAGACAAACATAAACCCATTTCTTATTTTCAGCTTTAGCTTTTATGTTTCAACTTTCAAGTGACTCAATGTTGGACGCACACATAAACTTATTTTGTGTCTAAAAGTTGATTAAGGATCACATGAGAAATAAAATCAAAATGAGAAGAGTGAGAAGAAACCACGACCGCACATTTTAGATGCATCTGAAAATATAGATGCATCACCCCATATATTT
The DNA here is from genome assembly GCA_910596185.1 of Chrysanthemum makinoi. NCBI lineage: Eukaryota > Viridiplantae > Streptophyta > Magnoliopsida > Asterales > Asteraceae > Chrysanthemum > Chrysanthemum makinoi. The sequence continues at coordinate 221,546,975 of OU343218.1, forward strand.
CTCTCTCTCATTTAAATGTGTGGCTAATTTTTTTTCTCATTCTTCTCATTACAATTTCTCTTCTCACTAGATCCATATCCAAACCTAAAAGTTAACAAAAGCTAATTTTCTCAACATATTTTTCCAATATGATCAACTTTTTCATGTTATCTTTACCTATTTTATCTATTTCTCTCGCATTCATATACACTATGATAATATATTTATAAAACAATATAAGGTTTATCGTTTTATGAGTGCTTTATGTTTGAAAGAAAAAAAAATGACATGACGATGATGTGTTGATGTATTAAATCGAAGTGAGTTTTATGCAATGGAGATGCTATAAAGGGTTGCAAATGTAATGGTTGGGTTTTTGACCATAGGGGCATTAGGCTTTATATAGTCATTATATAAACCATTAAAGAGTTTTAGTTGGTCATCAACCACATAATTCGTTACAATAGACACATCGTATCACCCTTCCATATTATCTTGGTCGTTCTACATAAATCAATAATCATATTTGCGCCCCCTTAACTTTGTCCTTAGTTTCTTAGTTGCTTCAATCGAAAATGAAACTCTAGAAATAAAATCAAAATAAAAACAAATACAAATACCAGAAAATACCATTTTGTTTTGATTAAACAAATTGTTTAATCTAAAGTACTTACAAAAATGAATTGAGAAAATTATCTAGAAGCTTAGTTAACTTGTTGCTTTTCCCTTAGTTGTGTAGTTTATCTTGCGAAAGTCCTACTCTTTGTTAATAGGAGTGTTGGTGAGTTGAAAGGTAAAATGGTCATAAGATGCACAAAATACACGGACCTGAAAGCATGTTCCAATAGTATAACTTCTTCACCGTAAACGTCTAGTTTTTTTTTTTTTTTTTTTTTTAGTAGTTAAATTCAATTACTAGTATATATAGGATTTTCTATTATTACTTATAATAACGGATTACAATAAGATGGCAGGCAAACGGGCAACAAGCTGTGCCGCAAACCCCTTTTGAATAGCAAAACCAATTCTACTAAAAATGAAATTTTGTGACTTAGGGGTCGCAAAATTACTTTGCACAACCCGTTGAACCCTAGTCAAAAACTCCACAGCTGCCGAAGCTAGGAACCCAATCACAACGTCTAGTTGACCGGTCAATGAGCACTTTTAGATCAATGAGTCTTGAGTTCAATCACAACTCATGACTAAAGGTCAGTGTAACATGTGTTTACTGTCTAATGCTAGGTCCTTAGAAAAAAGGCCAATTGGCACCAAAAAAGAATACACAGGGTCATTTTTCACCGCCGATTTAAACCTTTTGGAAACAGAAAAAAGGAAAGAAAAAGCTGCCTGAGTAAAGAATAACAAGTACGCGTAGTTCCAAATAAATTATACTAGTTTGTTTTAGAATTTTAATAAAGAAAAGGAAATGTTACAGGCAAATGGATAGACTGAGTGAATGGTAATGGAGTTACAAAACGTAGAGCAATATCACTAACTGTTGTTGCATCATCATAACTTCAGCTCTCACCAATTCAATGTGTTGTGACAATTGCCCAACAACAATAAGAATTGGATGAAACTCAACAACAAGAAAATCGCGTTGTTTGTCTCTTTGAGGTTCACTTCGTCACTTTCTATCAACTCATGCTGCTTTTTAGTTACAATGCATATTAAGAATTGTCAATTGTAGTACTTCAGTCCTTTGAGAAATTTCATGTTGGAAGGCAAGTGGCCTATATCAGTTTGTGATTGCATTATTATTACAGGTCATTTAAATTGTGTAACACTTAAACAAATAGTTATTTGATTATCGCACACTACTAATAGCGTAAGTACATCCATACACTATGTTGATTACTATACACTTTCAAAACGCAATGCCAAATAGTCCCCTAATTAGTGTGAGACAGTGAGTGACTACACTATTATGGTTATTATCCATAACAAAGTGAGGAAACTTAAGTTTAGTAAGATATTACCATTTAGTTTTGTGGTGGAAACTTACAAACTTGTTATCATTTTTGCCTTGAAGGAAAAAAGGAAATTGGTTAACTAATTAAACGTATTTTGCAGCAAACATCTAAACACCACTTAGTCCTTGTCTTTAGGATAAAATAATTATGTTTGAATTTTGGAAGTCATACAAGAGACTTTTGGACGTCCACGATAGAACCTTTTATATATGACCTGCTCTACCTTTTAACACCGTTTTGACTTGTGTTGTAGCAATATGATAATATGATAATTTCATTTCATACAGATAGGAGTTCAAATGTAACAATGTTCTGGTATTAAAAGTCAAATGCAAGAATGTTCTAGTATCAAAAGTCAAACATGGAATGTGTAATAGAGTTTGAGTATAATGGTCTCGGGATCCATCTCTAGTTGGGACGACATGATTACAAGCACTAAATAAGTTATCTAGCATCATTTTACTAACACATCTGCTTTCGTTTGAATGAAAGTTGTGTTATGAACATTACTAAGGTATTGGTTGTAGTCCAATTGGACATCTTGTGCAATCATTCTATTATTTTCCGATTGATGTCTCTAATGTTGTTTATTACCTAATAGATTACTAAAGGTATACTAATAGGATAAAAAAAAAAGGAAAGATTAAATATACATCAAGAATAGGGAAAGATTCACAAGCTCTTAGGTATTTTAATGTATTGATAGTTGTAGTTGTATCTATGCGTTGATGCGATTAGACTCATCTCGGTTTTAAACTATTTGACTATAGATATACTAGTAAAACATTTAAGTTATGTATTACATCTAATTATATAACTGAGGAAAATCAATCACAAGCTTATATTTAAAAAAAACTTGCATTTTTCTCTCATAGTGTAGTCTTATCTCACACAAACACATTAACACACTACTTTGAAAACCGAATTGGATATCAAACGAATTGCCTTACCGGTTTGATGGTTCAACCGGCCTCAAAAGAGGAGGTGGTTGTAACTAAGTTTACAAATACGTAAAATGATTACTTGTTGTAACATATGTAATGAAGAAATTATTAAAAAGAATAAAAAAAAATTAAATAATAATAATTTCTTATGTCTCACATCAAATGAATAGCTATTAAAAAGATGAAGCATTTATTAAATAAAATAAGCTACAATCTATTTAACATGACTTACAAATAACAACTAACGCTTCTCATCTCACTTATAAACTACTCAATAGTTTGTTCCACCACCAATGTGGGACAAACATAAACCCATTTTTGATTTTCAACTTTTATGTTTCAAGTGACTCAATGTTGGACATCTTAGCTTGTTGCGAAGCTTTCTTAATGGAGAATACAAACCCACAAATTACTAATAATATATATAACAGATAGATTAAATTTATTTTTGTCCAAAGTTAACAAAAGCTCATTTTATCAACATAGTTTTTCAACAGGTTCCATTTTTCATGCTATCTTAACTTGTTTTATCTATTTCTCTCACATTCATATGCACTATGAATATTTATTCATATAAAACTATATAAGGTTTATTGGGTTATGAGTGTCCTATGTTTGAAGGAGAAAAAATGATGTGACGGTGATGTGTTGATGTATTAAATCGAAGTGACTAGAGTCTACAGATGCTATAAAGGGTTGCAAATGTAATGGTCGGGCTTTGGACCAAATGGTATTAGGCTTTATATGATCTTTTTATAAACCATTAAAGAGTTTTAGTTCGACATCAACCACATATATTATTACAATGGACACACTGAATCACCCTTCCATATAATATCTTGGTCGTTCTACCTAAATCAGTAATCATATTTGTGCCCCCGCATCATTGTTCTTAGTTTCTTAGTTGCTTTAGTCCAAAATTTAACTCTAGAAATAAAATCCAAAATCAAAACAAATACAAATACCAGAAAATTCCATTTTGTTTTTTATTAAACTTACATTTCTCTTTCGAATTAAAGTACTTACAATAATGAATTGAGAAAATTATCTAGAAACTTAGTTAACTTGTTGCTTTTCACTTAGTAGTGTGGTTTATCTTGTGAACATCTTACTCTCCTCGGTTAATAGGAGTGTTGATGAGTTGAAGGGTAAAATGGTCACACGATACACAAAATAGACAAAATTTGAAAGTATGATCCAATAGTATTACTTTTTCACCGTAAACATCTAGTTAACTAGTCAATGAGCGTTTTTAGATAAATAGGTCTTGAGTTCAATCACAACTCATGACTAAAGGTTACTATAACATGTGTTTATTGTGTTCAAAGTTAACAAAAGCTCATTTTATCAACACATTTTTCCAACAGGTTTCATTTTTTCATGTAATGTTTACCTGTTTTATCAATTTCTCTCACATTCATATACACTATGAATATGTATTCATAAAACTATATTTGGTTTATTGGGTTGTGAGTGTTTTATGTTTGAAAAAGAAAAAATGATGTGACAGTGATGTGCTGATGTATTAAATCGAAGTGAGTTTTATGCATTGGAGATGCTATAAAGGGTTTTATGAACTGGAGTTTTATGGTAACTTCATCTTCATTCCCATTTCATCTTCCTCGTCATTATTACCATGTGTGCAGCCTACTAATCTAGTTACAACATGTAGAGCAATATTACTAACTGCTATTGCATCATCATATCTTTAGCTCTCACCAATTCAATGTGTTGTGGCAATTGCCCAACGTAACAACAATAAGAATTGGATGAAACTCAACATGAAGAAGATAACGTTGTTCGAATCTTTGAGGTTCGCTTCGTCACTTTCTATTAACTCATGCTGCTTTTTAGTTATGATGCATATTAAGAATTGTCAATTTTAGTACTTCAGTCCTTTGAGAAATTTCATGTTGGAAGGCAAGCGACCTGTATCAGTTTGTGATTGTATTATTATATGTGTAACACTTAAACTATTTGGTTATCGCACACTACAATTGGCGTTAAGTACATCCATACACTATGTTGATTACTATACACTTTCAAAAGGCACTGCCAAATAGTACCCTAATTACTGTGAGACAGTGAGTGACTATCAAACCCACATTATTATGGTTATTATCCATAAAATAAGTAGGGGTGTTCACGGGGCGGTTCAGCTCGATTCGGTTAGAGATTTCAACTATCTATCGCGGGGCGGGTAGTTCATTTTACTATCCGAAACCGAACCGTACTAGGCGGATAACCGGACATGCGGGTACCCGAAATGAGTGGTTACCCGCGGTTAGTCCACGGTTAACCATTTTAAAAAATTAATCGAATTGAATCAGACGAACAACAACATAAATTAGAACGTAATATGTCAATTGTAGTAAAATTAAATAACATTTAAAAGATTTAAGTCATAATAATGTTGTTTCGTCGCAATAAAAGCATTCAAATTATCATATGTAACAACATAATTAATATTATTTATTTGACGTTTATAAGTACGATCCCTTTAATCATATGTAATCCATAAACTTAGTAAATGATCACATTAGGTAAGTAAAAATGCGTTATACAATAAAAGTAATGCAATAAGATAGTTAATACTTGTACATTTTTAAGAATGGTTTGTTGAAACCTACATGTATATTATAGGCGGTTCGGTTCGGGTAACCGCGGATAACTAAAAGTAAAAACCGAAACCGAACCATGATAAGCGGGTTTTTCCGGTTTCAGTTTTTCTCAGTTTCGGTTTCTTCGGTTATCGGTTTTTAGCGGTTTCGGATTGAGCGGATCGGCTCGGTTCGTCGGTTTCTCGGATTTTTTGAACACCCCTAAAAATAAGTGAGGAAACTTAAGTTTGGTAACATATTACCATTTAGTTTCGCAGCAAACATCTCTTAGTCCCTCATTTTTGGAAGAAACTAATCATTTTTGGAAGAAACAACATAGAATTATAAATGTTCCTTTACACCAACATGTGGCCTGGGAACATGACATAAAAAGCAATCTCGAGACTACCGTGGCTATTGAACGACGAGTGATAATATATGTGCAAACTATGTACTTAGAAATGAACAAAAAATGAACAAATCTTTTCATGAAGTACCCCAACAGCCTTTTTTGTGACAGCAACAAATTTGCTGCAGCTCCTTGTTTTAAATTTGTAGAACATGAACCCATTATACAGCCTTGCAAGGGAAGAAGTTCCCTGTCCTTAAAGGATCATACATGCTCTATACGCCGCGAGCCTCCATACGTACAACCCCCAGGATCAATGCAGACTCGTGTTGTTTTCATCAGCGAAGGCGGACCAAAAAATCTTGAGTTTGCAGGGTTAAACTGCAACAATGTGGTAGCATCTCCAAGTGTATTTTATGTGTGTTCTTCACTTTCGCATCGAGACTCATTCTCTCTATTTACAATGCCAAAATTATTAGATCATGGTGATCTCCCATGATTTATAAGAATGGTGATCTCCCATGATTTCCTTCTTCAAATTAATCTAATTTGTATTTTTTTTTTTTTTTGAAAGGCTAATCTAATTTGTATTCGTTTCAGCTCGATTTTACGCTATATTCTTTTTTAATCGAATAAACCGAACAATCCCGATAACCGAACCAATGAACACCCCTAAGTCCCTAACAAAATTTGTAAACCTGGCAGGCTACTGGCCCATTGTATTATCTTTCTTAAACAAAAGAGGCCCAATTCTCTTCAGGGTTGCCCATTGGCCATTTTAGCTAAGCTTGTTGGAAAAGGCCCATATATATAATGTTTTTTTGTTTTTGCTTTTCAAGCAATATATAATTTAGAACCATATGAAAAGTTTCTAACCTAAACATAAAACAAAATAGTGTTATAAATATTTTTTCAACTATATTATTTCTGAAACCATTATATAAAATCTAGTATCAAGAATTTCTAGTAGTCAAAGCAGTTGATCAACTGAATGTTGTGTAAGAGGCATTTGTACATATGTCATCTACACTAGCTAGCTCAAGATATACACCAGTTAATTATTAGTTTTAAAGGCCTCGAAATGAAACCTTTGTCTCAATAACTTGAAACAAGATATAAAAGTTCCAATTTTGATATCAAATACGTATAAGCTTACATACACAACAAATTATTTTACTTATGAAACAAGATATAATACTCACTACCCTAATTTACCTAGTCCATTGATCATAGAAAGAAAAGGCTAATTTCATTTTCTATGACTCGTAGCGTCATGAAACCTTGACCATCGTAATAGAACTTCATTTTGTTAGGGCCCCATGGTGTAATCTCACATGTCCACGCCTTTGATCCACCAATAGTTGTTAAAAACTTATGTGCTTTGTATTAACGACATAAGGGTTATCAAGTGTTTTTGAATTATAATTCCATCAAAGAAAAATAAGTTGAGTTTATGTTAAACTAGTAGGTGTCTCACTCTAGTGTGTATTAATTAATCAAGAAGTATTGTCACCATGATTATCTTGCTTCTTCGACTCTGTCAAACAAGTAACAAACAAAATCATATGGGGATGTCAAATCCATCCCTGTACTTTAAAATACTTTCGGGCTTTTTGCAGTCCTTAAGTTGCTCGAGTAGCAACACCGCGATTACGACACGAAAGCGGCAATAGAATGACAAGAAGACAAGAAGCATACCATAACTATTGGAACTTGCATCTCCTATTTAATTAAGACCTCCATAGTGAGGGATCATGCACACGTTAATATAGTACACTTCCTGATTATTGAGATGGTCGAGTTAGCTTTCTTATAGAAACTAATGTACCAACTGCTTTGGATATTTGTACTTACTGCTTTTAGAGTTACCAACCTCCAACAAAAGTTCCAACAACTTATCCCATATAGTTAGGTGAGGAAAGTTTGGATGTGTTTATATACAAGAATATCAATTACTTAGAATAGTTTCTTTAGCAGTTACAAATATGGTGTTCCTCTTTTCTATGGAAAACGTCTAACACTTTCATATGTAAAAACATTTAAGGCTATTTTTTACTACTAGACGAGTACCCGCGCCTAGCGGCAGCGGTTTCTAGTGGCAGATAATTAACAATATGCGATATTATAGTAAGTGTTTCGTAACATGCGACAATTCAACTGAAGCAAAAATTCTTAACATGTATCAAAGAACATATAAAAATATTTATGAGATAACTAACAATGCACGTTACTCGTCGTGTAAAATTTCTTAGTACATGGCATATGAGGTGTTGAATCCTATTTGACTGAACTCTTTGATTGGCTTTTGTAGTTATCATCCATCAAGACATGATATTTGACCCAATCAAAAAAACTTCAAACCTAAGAAACTTAACAAAAATATATATACACCGGTTGTATAATGTATTTGACCACATTATTTCGGAAAACTTTGTATATCTTTGAAATTAACGCGCCATAACAATCAACGATTAAAGCACCAATCACCAACATTATTGCAATATTTGGAAACAAATTTGTATTTAACGTATTTAATTGCAAGAACAAGAACAAAAAAAAATGAACCCGTGCCTATATAATAAATCGATACAATGTTTTGTGATTGTAAACATTCAAGTTATTCACAACAATATTTCTGCAATTTCAACTATATATTAAATGTCAAAACAATATTTTTAAAAATTATATAGTCATTGCACACATTTCAATATTTAATAACTGAGATCACATATGATACACACACAATAAAGTAACATAACAATAAAAAAAATAAGTTGTAATATGGTGCCTTATAAAATAAAATATATTGATAAACTTTTAGAAATTATTAGTGTTAAGATTAAGTAAATTAAAAAAATATATATATATTTTTGGAATATTACATTAGTAAAAGCTGTCAAAATTTGTCATACATTTCTTTGAAATTTTAGGTGTGAATTGTTATGGTAGCTATTTCATAATGACAAATTCTTTGAATTTTTATGTAGAAATTTTAGTTTTAAAGGAAGTTTAGAAATTCAACACTTTTTAAGTTTCAAAAACATGGATGCATGCTTTGTATGTAAAAAAAAAAAAAAAAAAAAAAAACTTGTATTGACTTTCCAACATTGAATATGCCAAATCAGTTTTTTCCATTTAATATTAGTTTGAATTTTTAATGGTAATTATATATACATATAGTTAAAGACGAGTACCGGTGCATAGCAACGGGATTTTATAGCAACAGATGGTTTGGTGATAAAAAATGTTTATGGCTATAAACGAAAAATAATAAAAGTTTGAAGATTTGAGTATTAAACATAATATTTTGAAACCCGGGTCGACTGGGTGGTTCAAGCTGTTGAACCGTTTTGGTCGAACGGATCGATTTAAACCGGTCAACCCTACGGGTTGGGTTGAACAGGTGAAATAAACCGGGTCAACTCATCGGGTTTGAAGCGTCTCATGTCAACCCGGTTTTCGATGTGTATTAATAGTTTCATTTTGAAAAATATGTTTTCAACATTTCTATTTTTAGTTTCAACATTTCACTTTTTGTGTTTCCTTTATATATAGTATCTTGGTACCTATGACGATTAACTGAATAAACAGATCCCGATGAGGCCTGATTTACCAGTTTATATCGGTTTCAACAGGTCCTCTCTGGTTCATTTTTGGATGACTTTTATCGGTTAGTCGAACGAGAGGCGAAACCGGTTCCCGGTGGAACTCGTTGGTCCGGTCCGGTCCAGTTTTCAAAACTATATGTACCATCAACTTGTTAGCTTGTATGAAACTTTGTGTATTTTAGTAATTTGTATAATGTGTATAATAACACGTACTTTTCATTTTAGGGTGTTTTAAAAATAACATTAATTAGTGTGTGTAATTGTTTTATATTCTGGATTTTGTTGAAGCTTGTTTAAATTGTATATTGTGAAAATTTTATTGTACTTTTTAGTATGGGGTGTTTTAATTGTTTTTATTTAATTTGGTGGATATGCTTTTAGTTGGTTGTACAATATGAATAAATCAATGTACTTTTAAGTAATGAGGTGTTTTAATAAGAGTATTAATTACATTATACATTTCTCTCACATTTGACTTTCAACTTTCAACTTTCAATTTTCACTTTCACCTTTGACCATTTTTCTATTTTATGTAGTAAAGATTATCTTCATGGATGGAAAACGTCTAACACTTTCAAAGAAAAATATCGACAACATATGTGCGACATTTAAGGCTATTTTTTTTATTATCTTCATGGATAGCTTTTCCATTTTATAGATAATGTATATGGAGGCCATTAAAATTTTCAACTTTTACCATATTATTTAACTCATTTGTTGAAATGAAATTATATGCCGTTCAACTATATGTTTTTTTTTTGTTTACACCAATTCTGGACAAATTTATGTCCGAAAACTATAAAATTAAACAACAAACTAACTCTAACTTATACAAGCAAGTCGAATGAAAAGTTTGATTTGAAATGCCGATTAAACCATTATTTTAAATATGAATTTATATTATTTAAAGTACTTTAGAACGATAAAATTGAAAATTTCGCGATTGGCTTTTTATTCGTGTTAGTTTAATATGTTAATGTTAGGTTCATTTTTGCCGTTTGATAATTATTCGGATTAAATTTGACCGAAATTGATGTAAACGAAGATAAATACATAATATAGTGGCCTATGTATTACTTTCAAAAAAATGGGTGGCATATATGAGAAAAACTTAAAATTTGATTGGCCTCCCAATATATTATCTCTTTATTTTATTTTCGGTTTCTCTCTAAATCTATAGTATAAATAATATCCTACATTGCAATCCTGAATTTTTTTTTAACCATATGTGTTGCATGGTAACCTTTGCCAGAGCTGTATATGAGGGTGTGTGAGGTGTGCTGTCGCGCAAGGCCTCTAAATTATTAGGGCGTCAAATTTTTTATATGATATGTATATATATTATATAAAAGTGGTTACAAGTATTTGATTTAAGAATTTTCATTAAAAATGCTAGCCGAAGCACTTTGAAACAACAATTTATCATTGTATCTATTTAAAAGATTATTTACTTTCTATTTTAGACCTCGTTTTTGTTATAAAATTTCTGCACATGGCATCCGTAAACTCAGGCTGAACACAATGGGACGGTTATAAGGTTCGGTCAACCTAGGTTGAGTTCGGTTGTTCCCATTGTGGAAGTTCGGTTGCATGCGGTCGACACACAAACTAGTTTGTTCACACAACCTAGTTTCATACACACTAAACTCCAAAAAACATTGCGGCAATTAAAAAAAATAATTAAGTCACCACTGTGGCAACTAGGTCGTTGTCAGGTCGTTAGAGAGAGAAAGCTGATTTGGCAGGGGTGACCGAAGTCACCACTGTGTTCAGCCTCAGAGACGACACTGATCTTTGCTAGTAATATTATTTATTTTGTAAAATACTAGAACTACACGTTTAAACAAAAAATGGTTAAAAAAAATGAAAACTTACGTAGCAGAATCAAATAAGATATTTCTAGAAATGTAAGATATATTATACGTAGTATGATACTAGAAGGGTACCCGCGCAATGCGGCGGCGGATACCCGATGACTATTTTGTAGCAAACAAATGTTTTGAGGTGGTGATGTGATGAGATGGTGGTGACGGGCGTAAGTATAGTTATATGTGTTTGCTTACCCGTTTAGTGAATTCGTTTCACAACACTTCGAATGTATATGTGTTAGTTGTAAGTGTTTGTTTGGGTTACCCTTAACTTTCACGCGACATCATTATTCCCGCATATAAAAATACCCTCGCAATCTCTTACGAGTCAAACACTCCCCCAAAAGTATATGATTTTGACGAATCAAGATTATATTGATTGAAATAAATGAAATAAAGGTTAAAGTTGTAAAAATTTGAATTAAAATAAAAATAAACCCACTAAAAATATAAAAACTAAAAACTCATAAAAATATATTAAAATGGATGTTGAATTAAAGAGCATAAAATTTTAGAAAATATGGTGAAATTAGATTATAATATAAATAAGTAGATAAAAAGATATTTTAATTTGAAAATAAAGATGAACTTTTAGTTGAGAAGTGACACATGTCATTTTATAATTGGAGCTCCTTATCTTAATTTTTGGTAGTTAGGAGTTAGGCTTGGAGTTTGTTAGAAGTTAGGCTTGGAGTTTGTTAAGAAGTGACACATGTCATCTCATGATTGGAGCTCCTTATCTTAATTTTACATGCATTATAATATATCTTTCCATAATAAGCAAGTAAAAAAGTCTGAATTTTTAAGCCTTCTAATTTTAGAAGGCCTAAATGCATTATAAAGTAGTATAGATAATTGTTATAACATTTTTATTTCACGTTTCTTTGGTGATCACAAGAAAAAATTTGATATCTGGTCATTAGTTTGTTACGTACACTATTGTGATTAGCTCATCATTCAAAATTAAGTAATATTTATTGGACGATAGGTTCCAATCTAAGATTTCATATCAATCATCTATCCCAACTTGATCATAAGAGCTTCGGGTATCCTGCGCCACCGCTTGTGTTTTCCGGCAAGACGCAACCGGACGGCACGAGCTCCACACCGTGACTTGTGTTTTCATGTCCTGAGCCGTCACGACCAGCTCAAATGCTCCCAAAAAATGTGACGTGACGGCGCAAGCATGATACCGAGCCTCGCGTTTCCCCTTTTTCTTTTGGTGTTATCCCATTTTTTTCAGTTTGTATGAATTTGTTTGTTGTGGTTGTGTATGAATTTAATGAAGATGCGATGGAAAAAGATGGCCAAAATTTTTAATCTTTGCTGCGTATTGTGATTTTAATGAAGATGATATGAGTAGAGTAGATTTAATGAAGATGAGATGACTATACAGTGATAGAGTGATAATGAATTAGTGATAGGTGGATGAAAAGAATAGAGTAGAGTAGGTAAATTAGGTAGGTAGTAAATGATAGGTAGGAATAGGGGTGTAAACGAGCCGAGCCGCTCGTGAAAAGCTCGGGATCGGATCGGTAAAAAGCTCGAACGAGCCGAGCTTAAACGAGCTCGAGCCCGAGCTCGAGCCTAATTTTGGGCTCATTTAATAATCGAGCTCGAGCCCGAGCTCTGTACAAAAAGCTCGAGTAGGCTCGCGAGCCTAAACGAGCCTTAGAATTATATACGTGTATATGTCGTCTATACGTATAAACGAGCTTAAAAGTAGTAAACGAGCTCGAGCTTTATGTAATTAACGAGCCGAGCTCAAAACATCGTAAAATTAGTCGAGCCCGAGCCGAGCTCGAGCTTGTGAAAATTTTCACGAGCCGAGCTCGAGCTCAAAGTATAAGGCTCGAAACGAGCTCGAGCCCGAGCTCGAGCTTTATATATATAAACGAGCCGAGCTCGAGCCTTAACGAGCTCGAGCTCGGCTCGTTTCCACCCCTAGGTAGGAAGGTTACTTTATACCGGGTCCATATATCTCTACTAATGCTTTTTATAAAGGGGAATGCTAGAACCACTCACAACTTACAAAAAAAAACCCACACAATGAGGCAAGGCTGTCAAGATCGCGATCCCGTGTGGGATCGTTTTTGTCTTTGCAAGATCGAGATCGTAGGATCGGATCGCGATCCTACGATCCTACCAATTTGTCATAGTTTGTAAACAAATGATAAACGAGTCAAATTGTTTTACATATCTACTCAACGTCAAAGATAAATTCATATAATATCCTCTTGAAAATGACAAAGTTCAAATTTCAAACACCAAAGTAATAATAAAACACAAAAAAAATCAAGTTTCAATCGTTAAATTAACGATTTAGCCTAAAAACATACGAGGCATCTACATGATTTCAAGGAAACAAACACTTCATTAGTGGCATTCTAAAACATACCCTTTAATTAATTTAATCACAATGAAGTAAAGTAAATTGAATTATTCAACACTTTTAGAAAAATCTATTTAGAAAAGTAGAAAACTAGGTATAAACTATAATGTATTTAGAAAATAAAACAACAGTGGTTTACTTATTAGACATTAGTAAAACACACGTTTGTTTTTTGGCCTAAGCAAGTGAGATGGACTTAAAAGATTTAAAAAAAAAAAAAAAAAAAAGTGGGCTGGATCGGCGTCGATCCTCACGATCTTCGTCGATCCCACGATCTTACTTACGATCCTACCACATATGCGATCCTACTACGATCCTGCACGATTTTAGCTAGTAAACACGTAAACTCGTACGATCCTACGAGTTTACACGCGATCTTGACAGCCTTGCAATGAGGTGGCAATGATGTGTCAAGGAGTTATTGGTTTAATTAGAGAAAAGAGAGAGAAACTTAAAAAAAATACACCAATAAGAAGGTGACATCTCATTGTGTGGTTTTTTTTTTGTAAATTATGAGTGGGTCTAGCATTCCTCTTTTATAAAGTAGTTACTTTATATCGGGTACATATATTAAATAAAGTTTGGTGCGTAATTAAATTAGTTTGTACTGTAAAATTAGATATGAACGTTGAATGGTCAAAAATAATAAACACCCCTTATCAGCTTTTTTTACCCATTTTTTTTCTTTCAAATTTTACCTTTTAAAATTCTTATAAATACCTTATAACTCAATCAATTTTTACACACTTTCATCTTTACTTCTATCTCTATACTTCTCTATCTTTTCTTATTTAACTTACAAAAATGAATCCCATTCAATGGGTCAACAATATGCTCAACGATCCGCAAAATCAAATACCGTCTCTTCAAATGCCAAATTCGTCATCTTCCTCTAACCCAAACACACCATCATCCGCAAATTCCACCACCTCAAACACCCACCAATTTACTGATATCTATAGAAAGATGATTTAATTCTCGTCGCGATGGTATATTTTTCGTAGCTTGAAGATTTACCGTTTGCAAGATATGTTATTTTTTTTTAAAAGGTGGAAAGTGGGTTTTTAAATTAAATGAGTTAAAATGTCAATTTTGCCCTCTTTTTGTTATTTTTGGCTTCATTTCAGCTGAAAGGTGGATGGATGATTGAGATTGACTTATTTGTTCTTTAAAGTATACATGTTTTGCAAGGATCTCACCTCTTATCATATATCGGTAGGTGAGCAAACTTGTCATGTGTAATTTTTGAAACACTTAGCTAAGGCCAAAAGTTACTGATATGAGCCAACATTTAAGGTAAACATTTTACCATTTGTGTTGCATTATAGTTTTTTTCGTGATATTGATTTGGATACTTACGTTCCGAATCAAATAAAATAATATAATTCCAAAAATTTAAGCTATGTATTACCATATGCAGTTACTATAACATTTTTAATTTTTTTTATTTCCTTGCGTTTCTATGGTGTATTAGTATCATCTCCCATTCACATTTTATCGTCTACGAGACCTTTGTTAGATCTATTAAGTTTTTCGCGATCATATTATATCCATGCAAGTTCTTTTGAAGGTTTCTTGATATACATTAGACATAAATAACAATGCCGTAAGCCTATTGAATCTGAAATCGAGGATTACCTGACCATGTGTATTTAAGTAAATCGTATTGGTCGTCAATTTGAAACAAACGATTCTTCAACTATATACAATGTTTTATCAAAACTTAGATTGATGCATGATCCAAAAGTCGTTAGTTGCACGTTTGCGTGATCACAAGAAAAGATTCAACCTCTCGTCTTTATTTAGTTACGTACATTGCTATATATAATATGCCACTGTTGACTTTTGACCTTTGTTATTTTATAATTTCATTTTAGAGATAAAACATATCATATACTCATCAAACAAGAGTAAGGGCATTTTTTTTCCTTTTCTTGAATTAAGTGAAATTGTTTGCAAAAGAATGTTATTTTTACTTATGTTGAACATGTAGAATAATAGTGATAATAATTGATTAGATTGATTCTACTGCAATTACATCGACATATAAATTTTACACTATGAAGTCTTCTAGACTCGGGCATGAGCTTGAGCCCAATGACATAATAGAGACTAACAGAACACATATAATCACGTACAAACTTGATCAATTAAAGATAAGTTGAATTTATCCCACATGGTTATGTTAGCAAACTTTTGATGTCTTTATAACTAAAAACTATCCTATAAACCCGTGATAAATCACGGGTGGCTTATAAAAAGTGAAAAATAAATATAATTAAATACTATAAATCAAATAAACCTTCAAAAATCATGGCCTAACTTATAAAAAGTTTAAAATAGACATTGTTAAATTTCATGGTAGATCACCATTTAATGATCAAATGCCCAAGGCTTACAATAGAAAAATATTGTAACATCAACTTCATCAGCTTGGATGACAATTATGACATTTTTAAAGGTGTATCTTTTCATAACCTTTGATACTCATCGCCAAAAGCAGGAGGCGGTTGCAACATTTTCGAATCCACCAATTTTGTCCTTGCCACATAATGCCAAATGAACGAATATACATATGCACACAAAGGATATAATAATCAATATATATCAAATAAATATGTGCCAATAAATCAGGTTTTAACTCAAGTAATTGAAAGCATAATCTCAATTTAGCTACCAAAAATCCTATTATAAATCACATTAGCTACCATGAACCTATTCATAATCTCAATTAAAGGATCCATAATGCTTGGTATAGGATATCCTTTCAAAGTAAACAAATCAATACCTTTCAATAGCATAAACTTAAACGCCTCCACTCTTTAAAGTCCACAAATAGCCAATTCATAATCTTATAAACATACCATCACTGCAGCGAATAACATTTAAGGTACTTTTTAATATAACATTTCCACATAATAAGCTAACAACTCTACATCACATGTGTTATCTCGAATCGGTGTTCTTTCATTATCGGTAGTCACACAAAATAATTTATGCTGGTCAACCTTACTCAGCTAATATTTCAAAAACAATCACTGGTTTTAATCCGAACCCATTCTAACCTCTACTTATTAGCAATTTGTAAGTACTTGAGATCATGAGTTATCATTTTACAAGTTAATGGGTATTGTTTACCAAAATGCTCCCCACAAACGATCGTTCATTCTTAAATTTTTGAAAAATGCAGGTTCATGCGCTTCGAATACTTGAAAGAAAAACCCTTAAAATAGACATGTGAGGTTCTAAAGTTTAGCATAAGAGACGATACACATTTTTTAAGTATTAGTAATGTCCACGAATGGAAGGCTAAATGAATAATAAACATTTAGAAGTATTGTTTTAGTTCCTTTGAACACATATAGGAACTTTTGAGCATCCTTAAAATATGAACGATTGACTGCATCATTAGGTGGAGGTCAATTATTTGATTTCTCATTATAAAGAATAATATAAGTGATCAGGGAAGGATATTTAGTTAGGCCCATTATCAGACTCATATTCTATGTGCATTTTTTATGATGATTATCATTCATAATCAGTATATTAGTAGACTTATTGTGGCCTTGGTGGTATATAACTTTGTACGGCTAGAAGACTAAACTTACGTACCATTTTATTGGTGTGTATACATCCAACGCCACCCAAATAAGTAGTTAGCCAGTCAAACACCGGTCTATTTAAAGGAAACGAAAGACAACCTATACCAAAGTTAGAAAGCTTTCAGTAAAACACCCAAAACTGAAAACATTCAGACGAACAAAAATATCGCTTGAATGATATGATAAAAAAAGCAAAGTAGGAAAGTGATCTAGAAGGATATAATTGCATTCAAATACTTCGTCGTGTTAAGGTCGAAAACAATAGTTACAAAGAATAAGGTCTTTGTTACCAAAGAATAAGGCAACACACTCAGAGCGTCACATGTAAAAAGGTCAAAATAATAAACATTGAATAAACAGTTTTAGAAAATCAATTTGTACATGTGCAATTTAGAATAAACTACTCACAGGGATTAGAATTTTGAGCAATCGTTATCCAAAATTGGTTCTCAAAATGACACTTTTGATAGATGTTTCTTTAACGCATTTGATCGAACACCTGTGAATACATCATAAAGCACCATTTATTTGCACAGTTGTGCAATAATAAACACGTAAAACATGTTTAATCAAAAGACTTCTAAGGATCATATGGAAATCAGTTACAATTTGATATATCAACCGAACAAAATATAAAAGAACAAAGAGGTCATTGGGTTGTAAGCAGAAAGAAAAACTAACCTTTTTGTTGTTCCGTTGAGAGATTTCCCACATGCATTCAATTAAAAATAGCATGTTCATCTAATAACAAAGCCATTTTGATAGCACATCACAAACGTTTGAACTACTGCAAACAAAGAAAATGTAATTAATTGATAAAGTAGATAGAGACTGAAGTCTCTTCTTGTCAATGGTATATCAATAATGATCTCAAAATCATTTGAAATTCAAAATCAATAAGAAAATTGAATATACAGTAACTGATTTCCTTATGCATTTAACAATTAGTCAAACAAAGTAGTGAATGGGATAGTGATAAAATTAAATGCTCAACAATCTATTCCAAAAATACAGCTCTATAAATTCAACTCTTTGACCGGTAGATTAACACGTGGAATATGTGACATGGATTAAATGACATGGCTTTAATTGCCAGCATGGATTAAATGAGGTGTCAAGTTTCAAAAAAACCTTCATTAATATAAATATAGATAGATAATGTGCTGGGTTATATTAGTTTACTTTCAAGTGTTGCCAAAGTGTGGGTGTTTTAATTCATGAAGAAAACGTCGTCGGCCACATTAGGCCGCCATTTAAAGTGATTTTTTTTCATCTCAATGGCTATTTATTTTACGTTATTTTAGTTTTCTTTGTATATGTTTTGTCGGTATGAATAATATCCTAAGTTGGAATCATGAATTTAAGTTGTTCTTTTTATCAACTTTTAAAAATGAGTTTCGCATCGTAGTCTTTTCTCATGATAATGATATGGTAAAATACTGTAAGTGCACGTTTTAACAAAAAAATGATTGTGAAAAAAAAAATGAATACTCATGTTATATTTTAAAAAAATGTAAGATATTGTTCTTGAAATACGAGGATATAAAGAAGAACTCTAAAGAAGAATTATCTAGCTAATGTCAACGGACTGCCATTTCATTCTATGGATTATGTTATATTTTTTACTTTTAAAAACTGAAAATGATAAATGACATTGGAGATTAAGAATATACCAAAGTCCACGTATATCCCATACAAATCAGGTCAAGCACAAGCCAATAAAGGAGCTACATAATGTTGGAAAATTTAGTGCACTTGTGGGATTAGTTCACACCTAGTAATGGGTCAGGAGGTACAGAGTGTACAACCATAAGGTCCCTGAACACCCTGACTCTATAGTGGTGAGATTCAGTGTTTGTACTGGTAGTGCTAAGTTAGTAATGATAGGAAAGTTTCTACTGGTAGTGCTAAGTTCCTACTTGTAGTGCTAAGTTAGTACTGGTAGGCAAGTTCCTACTGGTAGTGCTAAGTTAGTGCTAGTAGGCAAGTTCCTACTGGTAGTACTGGAATCAACTTATAACAGGCATTGACCTATTCAAGTGGCAACTACAACTGCATTATGACCACGTTTAATTGGAAATGTAACCACTATTCCTATCATTATGGAGGCTAATTATGTGGTGATTAATTGGCCGTTAATTACACATACTTCCATTTTCAACTAGGGTTAAGTAATCTTTACTATAAATAGAGATCAAAACTCGAATGCTTGGGGATAATACACAAAAACATAAAACGATAAACACTTGTAAGCAAAAGGTTATTGATTTGTGCCTAAATCACTAACACAGATTTGACCTTATCCCAAGTAGATATTTGTGATACCCATGCATTAGGGGTCAAATAGTTTACTTTGGAAAGTGATAACACGATTCCAAGTGATATCCGGTAACCTGTTTTGGAATTGGTTCTGCTATTGATTATCTTACTGTGTTCTGGACGACTAACCAACAACACATAACAACCTTGTACTGTTTTTTGTATACATATACAAAGAATTTACAATTTTAGATACTTTTACTTTCTGCTTTGTGAATTACCAAGCGGCCAATACAAAAGTCCCTATCCCACATAGGTAGGGGTGCAAACTTTTGATGTTTTTATAAGTAAGAATGTGAAGGCTTATTATAGTTCACTTTCAAATGTTACAAAAATGGGTGTGCCTTGACTGCATAGAAAGCGTCGAACAGTTTCTATGCATGACGGTCATACCCATTCGGGTAACATTTAAGGTAATTTTTTTGGTCATCTCAATGGTTAGTTATTTTATTTTGTTTTCTTTGTATATGTTTTTGGTCATCTTGATGGTTAGGTATTTTAACCATTTGTGTAGCAGATTTGATAGTTGTAATGAGGTCGTGTTGGAAGGCTAGTTGGTAAAGGGTGGTTCGAGGTCAGGTAGTGGTCATGTGGAGTTTGGACGTCGTGGAAGGCCAGCTTGTAAATAGTGGTTGTAAAGGATGGTTCAAGGTAAGGCAATGTTCATGTGGTTGTGTTGGAGGGCTCTTTGTAAAGGGTGATTCGAGTTCGTGGAGTAGGTGAGCTTGTTTCATGTGGTCTTGCTGGAGAGTTGGTTTGTAAATGGTCATTTGTATAAAAAGTAGAGTACGTGAATTGCATAGATGATCTATGTAGATTACTCAAAACTAGGATTTACGAATCTCGTTAACTAGGCCAAAAAGTTGAAAGTGTTGTGTGCCAAAATTAAAGGTAGAGCATAAAGTATTGAAATCTCTACAAAATTTTGGTACAACATTTTTCTAAATTGCTAGTGAAAGGAAGTTTTTTTTCATTATTTTTGAAAACGTGTAAGCACAAACTTATGTACTTTGTATTAACGACATAAGGGTTTATCAAGTGTTTTTGAATTAAACTTCCATCAAAGAAAAATAAGTTGAGTTTATGTTGAACTAGTAGGTGTCTCACTCTAGTATGTATTAATTAATCAAGAAGTATTGTCACCATGATCATCTTATGGTCTTCGACTATGTCAAACACGTAACAAACATAACCATATATGGGATGTCAAATCCATCCCTCTACTTTAAAATACTTTCTGGCTTTTTGCAGTCCTTAAGGTCCTTGAGTAGTAACACCGCGAGCACGACACCAAGGCGGCAGCAGAATAACAAGAAGACAAGAAGCATACAACAACTATTGGAACTTGCATATCCTATTTAAGACCTCCATAGTGACGGATCATGCACACGTTAATATAGTATACTTCCTGATTATTTAGATGGTGGAGTTAGCTTTCTTATAGAAACTAATGTACCAACTGCTTCGGATATTTGTACTTACTGCTTTGTGAGTAACCAAGCTCCAACAAAAGTTGCAACAACTTATCCCACATAGGTAGGTGAGGTAAGTTTTGATGTGTTTATATACAAGAATATCAAATCTTTTGACAAGTTCCTTTAGTTGTTACAAACATGGTGACCATCCTTTCTATGGAAAACGTCTAACACTTTTATAGAAAATTATGGACACGGACGACTCGTAGGGGCGGAGAAGGGCCCTTACTTCGTCCCGCACAGTGTATTACTATCGGCCCTACCATACAACATCTACCTACACAAGCTCGATCAGGAGATAGGGAGGATCCAACAGAAGTACGAAATTCCGATTGTGTCAGTACAAGAGACTACTTTGTCTCCTCGGAAGAAGAATAGCCCCGCTCTCTAGCCGACTGATCCCGTTGATCAAACTGGGATGGAACGTGTCACATTAGA
Source organism: Chrysanthemum makinoi (assembly GCA_910596185.1). Lineage (NCBI taxonomy): Eukaryota > Viridiplantae > Streptophyta > Magnoliopsida > Asterales > Asteraceae > Chrysanthemum > Chrysanthemum makinoi. Next base: position 221,568,522 of record OU343218.1, read on the forward strand.
GGTGAACGATCAGAGGTGTCCTCTAATCACTACGATGAGCTGGTTCATCTTTGTGAAATAGAGAAAGCCGCCCCGTCTCCAACTGAGGTCTTCTCGCCCGCCCTCTTAGTGGAGTCCAGTCCCTGGGCGGCTCTCGGGTCATGGCATGTTAAAACGACTCTATCGGCTTATAGTCATTCCTGGCACTCGGCGCATGTCTTTGATCAACACCGATTCCGTCACTCAATATGTAAAACCCTAAAATCGTAAATGCGTTGAATGACCATAATACCCCTCAACTAATAATCCGTAAAGTAAAACGAGCTCGTTATTTTCGTTGGGCATTTAATTTATAATATTTACACAAGACATTGAAAATAAAAGTTACATTATATTATTTATGATACATCTTTTTTATATAATAAAACAAAACCCCTATAGGGAATTTTTCATTTAAAAAAAAATCAAACCATACTTTATTTGGTAATATTTTTTAAATTATTATTATTTTTATAAAATATGAAAAATAATAAAAGCTAAATATTTCTTGATTTAGTAAAAAAAAACAAAAATTCGTTTTTATGTTTAGATGAAGAAAAAATAGACTAAGAATACACATGTACTTGTGGGCACATTATCAATACTTTTGTACTAAATTCATAAATAAGTAAATAAAAACACGGACGCCCTCAATTCCTCAGCACACAAAGGAAACCTACAACAAATAAACAAACAAACTCAACAGTTTATCAAATCCAAAAGAACTAAGTCGATTATAGGGTTTTTTCGATTCATGTGTTCTGCAAGCCATGGATTCAAGTTATTTTCCTATTAAAATCGCACAATCTCGTCTCTTTAATTAATCAACGGTATGTCTTTTTTTGTTTGCTTCTTGAACCCGACTTTCTGTTAGTAACTTTGAGTGGATTAGCTGAGATATCAGTTTCGTTTGCGATATGATAATAATTTAAATTCGAATAACTTAACTGTTGTTGTTGTTTTTAGAGTGTGCAACTTTTTTCAAAATCTCTATCATCACATGGGAGTATTCTCAATGATGGTGATGAATAGATAAAGTTAGCATGATTTGTCTATCATGATCCTTATTTTTTTTCTTAAACTTTTAGTTTTTTAATTTGATTCTGATTTTACGTTTTTTTTTTTTTTTTTTTTTTTTATTCTTAGTGAAACTTGATTTATGGTATAAAAAGTAAGGTTTTTAATCTCAAGTTTTTTTTTCTTTTTTTTTTCATCAAAGGTTTTATCATATTAAAAGCTTATGGGATGAACTAGAGAAAAAAGTAGAATGCAACATGCCAACTATATATTATTGAATGCAAACATGAATATATGGAGCACGTCGAGAAAGAAATCGAGGTAATTTACACATTTTGTCTATCGAGTTTATAACTATTTCTTATTCTATTATAGTTAGTGTTACTTTAATGTACAGATTTGATTACATTAAGCTGTCTCTCTCCCTTTATCCCTTTATCGATGGATTTGGGGCAATATGTCTTCTTTAATTTCTAATCAACAAATTGAGTAATAATTTCTCCCAAATATGTTATGCGCGGGATAAATATATGTTTTGTCGATGAAAATTGTCCAAAGTCGAGGGTTCTTGGAACTGTAACCGTGCCATCTTTATCACGTTTACACGTTTCGATGACTTTCATACTCCGTTATTTAATTCAAAGCATTGTACCGAATTTCGTTATACGTTAAATACAAGTGTTTGATGAACTGTATAAATGAAAGAAAAGTTATATCAATCAATTGAAAGATTAGTTATGTTCATAAACGTTTCTAAAAGTTTGTGCTTACTTTTTAAATTTTAGTGCATCGGTGGTTATGTGCATTAGCAATGGAGCATTTCGTGATCACCCTTCATGATACTGTTATCTTATTTTGTGAATCATCTAAAACTATTTTTGGTGCCATCCTTGTGATCAGGTTATTGAACCATACATTTATTATATTCATAGTTAGATACTATTTAATATTTTGCAGTGATTGTGGTTTTTCAGTGTATAGAACTCAAATGAGACCCATGTGTAAATTACTTTGCTACTCATATTAAGACAGATAAATGCTTTACACACCTCCTTAATCATGTTAGAAGAATAAAATGTAGCATGAATAATAAAATGGAATAGAGCCACTTTAATCTAAGATACTGGAGTGCAAAGATGATTGTTTATTTTTAGTTCTCCTTTGAATCTTGGTATTGCATATACGATTGAATTATACGATAATAATATCGTTATAAAATAGAAGCCTTATGCCCACTAGCATATGATAAAAAATAGAATAGGCAATTTATACTCCTCATATTCTTAATATTCTCTATAATGGGACATATTGTGCATGAGTCGAGCAAAGATATATCCGGTAAACCCAACACAGCCTGTATTAACTCCTCAGTACCACCAAAAAGTACTCATAAAGACCCGTTACAAACACTACCCATGTTGACCCATTTCAAAAATACCATTTTTACCCATACTTTGATGTACCCATATGATGTGTTAACTCGCTCTTTTTTCATCTCTAGAATTATTAATAAATTTCTTTTGTGTGGAATAAAAGGGTTATATGCATAAAAAAACCAAGAGAGCATCAAATAATTTCAAAATTGTGGTTATAGTAAGTTGTTTGTTACATTAACTCATACCATCATACTAAACACTTGGTCTTTAAATTTTTCTGACCATCAACTTTATGGTGCAGATACCATATGATTCAGAAACCTTAGCAATGACGAACTTGAGTGCAGTATACCAACGGAATGAAATCTTGGATTTTGAGTAGATTCTGAAGGTACATTGATAAAATTTATTGCAACATAGCAACGGAATGAAATCTGTATGGTTAAATATTTATGAATCTTATATTTTGAAAATGATATTTGGCATAGTAACCGAAGAACCATAATTCAAGCCATATACGAGAATCAGAATCCCCTTTCATATTAAAGGTAAGATTGTTTACATACATATGTCTTCACACATGTGTATCTAATTGCTGAATTTGTTGTTGTATAGGAGCACAATGTGCTATAGGCTGACGTGGAACAACTGCTGGTCTCGCTGATATTGTATAACCAAGTTCAAGGCCATATGTAGCAAGTTCATACGATGTTGGAGTGTCGTAACATGTTAAATAAACTCTTTTTAATGTTCTATCATGGAATATTTTGTTGTATGATTCTAAAATTGTGAAAGTAGTAAAAATTGAAGATCAAGATTGAAAATTTTATAATGAATAGAAACTCCAGTGTGCATGTTTAATGCATACAACCTCATACGTACATGATTTATTAAAATCTTAGACTTATTATTAGATTAAAATAGTTTCATAATCATATTAATTATTCTTATAAAATTATGAAACAAGACGTAAATGTGGTATAGCAGTTAGCATTATAGCCACCTGACCCATTTGGCCATTACATAGTGGGTTATAAAAAAAGTCGAATTTGACCAAACCCGATTAAATTATTTTTAATTTTTGGTTCATGTAGTTATACCTGAAATAGAATACGGTTTTTGATTATGCAGATCCAAAATCGAATACCCGAGGAACACGATTATGCAAATCCCCGCACGGTTGTGATGAAGAGAAAGGCTTGATCATTTTCCATTGGGCTTTTATTACTGTTTCGAGTTTATGGATGATTTACAACTATAGGAAACCCAGTAGCAATTCATAGATTCTATGTGCTACAGGATTTGGTACACTATCTCGCATATTATTATAAGTATATTACACAACTAAAATAGATTGTCAATGAAATTACTCAATAAAATGACAAAATGTGACTATCATTATAGGTATTTCTCCCAAAGGTATATTCCATCAGCAAGTGTGTTATTTTTTTCCAGATTATTAAGACAGCAAATTGGTCAGACGATGTTGACATAGGATGGACTAACTTCACTGCTATAAATTGGTAACTAACTTTTACCTGTCGTTTTCTCTCTGGGATATGTTTTGGAGTAGGGAGCCTATAAATTGGCAAGATGGGGCAAATGGTAATGATTCAAAATGGGCAAGTTTGGTAATGAGTCGGAATAAAGAATACATGCAAGAGCTCCAAGTGAGCATTTAAGAAAGCAAGAAAGGAACACAAGGAGCTTGTCGATAATGATGGCAATGCATTCAGCCCAAGAATCCTATTTGCGTTACCTCCTGGTAATAACGGCCTTATGAATGATTACACGAAATATGCAGATTCTTTTGTTGGATGTCTTACTCTAAATGTTATTTTAAATTGGTTTTTCTATCATATGTTTAAGTTTCAGATTTGTTATTTGCTGTTTACAACAACGTCTAATTTTGGGAGCAGGTTTGAAATTGAGATGAAATCCCGGTTGTAGTTGATGCCTCAAAGCAGAAAAACACATCATCAACCATAGTAGTCAATGGAGATAAGCCCTAAAAAGAGGTTCCGGGATAGAGGCTAGCTTTGATGTAATTGTTCCTTAAGATTAATTTTAACCATATGGAGTTGAAGTTACAAGTAGAAGGCGCAACCTGCAATACACTGCTCACCTAGATGCTATGCTGGTGCATATATTCCCCGTGCTTCTACCAGCTTTAGAATTTAGTTTTAGTTCATTTTTTCAACTGCAGAGTAGATTGGAATCAAAGGTTACGTAATTTAACAAACTAAAAATGACATTCCTTAGTTGTGTTGTTGCCACGTTTAGAGTTATCATCGATTTATTATCATAGAATGTAGAAATTTCTTCATTTGACATTGATTAGGCATGTGTGATACCTAATAGTAGTAACTGATTATGAATTGAATGTACAGGGGATTTGTGTGAGCCGAATGTTGTGACAGAGTTGCTAAAACCGCTGTTTAAGAAGCCAAAACTGAGAACTAATTACTCAGATGGTGCGAATCTTCGAAGGCCTGTGTTTGGGAAGAGAAACGCCAAGAAGAAAGCTGATTATCCAGGTTATAAGATTTCATTTTCATTTTAGTACCTCATTCGAGTTAATGTTAAGTGGGGGATATCTTGGCTATAATTTTTGTAGCCAATTGGCTACAATCCTTTATAAAAATAACACTAGCAATGATTCAGGGACCCACAGAAAAGAATCAGGACCCACAAAAATAATCAGAGACCCACATTTTTAGTATAAAATTGTAGCCAATTGGCTACAATTAATTGTACCTAATATATTCCCTAATGTTAATTAAGTACTGCCACAGGTTCATTATTAGCTATACTACCTCAAATAAGAAGTGTTTGGGTACCACTTAGAGACTTGAAAGTGATAATGGATTTTGACATTCGACATGCACACAATGATTCCATTCATTATTCATGTCTTTTGTCTGAACTGTATCAGTTTTGAAGTTGAAAATACTCATTTGACTTTAAAGTCAAACTGTATTTGTTTTTCTGGAAAGCTAGAGCTGAACTGAATTAAGTTTGTGAATATTGTAAGGGTTCAACATCCCCATATACAGATTATCAGTTACTGCAGCATTAAGCAGACTGCACAAATGATATTCTGATTCTGAGGCAATTGTACCACAAACTACTCACATTATGTGTTATTGTTTTGCAGACAAGGAACCAAAGACAATCGGGAAAGAAAAATTCAAAAGGGGTACTCAGAATCAACTTAACCATAACTACGCTGATAAAGAGATAGGAGTATCTTCAAAATGGGGAGAGTACAACAAATCAGCATAAAGATGATATTGATCACAGTTTTGCATACAAAGCAACAAGCTCAATAATGTCAAAGTTCAAAAGACCAGTCTGTGATAATGTTAAACATGGTTTCACCAATATTGGATCAAGCTCAAGGATAACAAAACTGAAGAGACCAGCTTCAAAATGGAATGATTTCCTTGATGATGATAATGACTTGGAGCTCGAAATCAGCAGATTTGAAGAGACCAACAATGCTGCATTCGAGAGAAAGGTGAGTGATGAGATTGTTGAAGATGATGTCCATCCTGATTTCGTGTGAACCTCATCGCCTTGATTCATACTGCTAGATACATATCCTGTTTTCAAAAAATATAAACCTCATTTGGAATTGAAACCATGTCAAAGTTGTTTGACCAAAAAAGTCAACCATTACAAGAGTGTCAAATATCCATCTTTACATTGCTATTGTGAGCTGATAGTATCGTATAGCGTTTGCTTTAATCGTTCATGAAGCCCCTGTCAAACTATTTCCTATATTGGTCCTTTCGTTTCACAAAAGAGGAAGCTCTCCATGCCTAATTGACCAATTGCATTGCTTCTTTTATGTCAAGTTATCTGAGAATATATTTACTGTTTTAGCTATTAAGATTATTGGCCTTCCTTTATTTCTTTTCTCAAATGTGGTCATTTTCGAGCTTTAAAAGTGATCAAACTTATTTGACGTTAAGAAGTATTTATTTTTATGTATATTTCTAACTTGCGTTGACTACGTTCTGCTTTGAATCCAGGACAATCAAAAGGTTACTATATCCTGATGATATCTCTACATGTCTAAATGATGCCACAAGGATAGCTTCCGTCTTAATGACTATGTATCTTTAAAATGCTTACAACAAATTGGGTGATACATGTTACTATTACTTTACTTCAAGCCAATCCTAGGTCGAGCACGCACCAAGAAATTTTTTGAATTTGCAAGTAATTTGTAATTAGAATAAGTGATAACGCATTAAATACCTTAAGATGACCATAGTTATAAATATATAATTTTTGTTTTAAAATTAAGCTATTTGTTTTTTAATAAATAAAAATATATTATTGAAAATTTAATAAAAAACCCCGCGAGTGCGCGGGTATTATAACTAGTTACATGTACCAAATAATATAATTATACAAATTACAAAATCATTAAATTAAATAAAAGCTAGAATATTGGTAATTAGGGAAATCAAATAAAATCTTGATACCTCCCCTAAAATTACGTCTAAAGCAAAACGCATATCTCCCCTAATTGTCACCAAATCTTTTACCATTTAACCACCCATTTAAGCCAAGGGAGGCTGTGAGTATTGTTTTAGTCGTGGGTTCCTTTTCCCTGGTTCCTTGCTTCTTGTCTCATCTTGTACACGCACAAAGGTAATAGCACTATCTCGTCTAGTTTCTTTCTTGGTTTCTCTTGATTACCATAGTGTGAATGGCCCTTTCGAATGGTGATTGAACTTAAAGTCTCACATAAACGATAAGTGTAATATGTCGCACAAACTGAAATCTTGGCCATCTAGTTATCGAAAGAAGAAAACTCATATGAATGTCGACCCAATTACATCTCTTTTGGAACCTGTTTGATGTGTATAAACACGACCCATATGAATCTGTCAAACTTTGCATGTAATGCTAATATTCATCAAACAAAATGATATGTTGATCCTCTCATGAATTGATAAAAAGTCTCATAAAACCATATCAGTGGACTCATGAAATCACAATGAAGGGTCTATGTTTGACCCATGCATGTCGACCTACTGTAGTTGTTTTTGAAATTCTTGTGACTTCACTGAACATGCATGTTAATCAAATGGTTGTCTTCACATAAAATAATAAAATTGTCTCATGATATCTTACTAATCCACCCATGTATAAAAACCTGTTTAAATCCTTTTCGACTCACATATATACGACATGTACATGTTAACCTTGGAATGGTTTCGAGTAAAATAAAAGGGGGGGACATGTCACGACTAGATTGAAACGAGTCGAATATTGTAAAGAATGGGTTTCGAATGGCTAATATAATGGCACAAGTGTGTCGACATGGTGTATGTTTTTTTTTAAAAAGGGTTTTGGAAATTTATAAAGGTTAAAGGGTTGGTCTTGTTCTGTTATGAGTCGTTCATATCTGTTGGTTAGCATAAGTCTCCATGATGGCTTCTCGACAAAGTGGTGGAGCGTCTACCTGAGTTTGCATGTATTCGAAGCAGGGACGGAGCCAGGACTAAATATAACCGGGTGCACACAAAAAATGAACAATAATACTAGGAACATATTTCGATGGACTGGGTGCATTTAAGACGACTTTAAGAAAAATCCATGTTTTTATTAAAAATTAACACTACATTGAAAAAATCCATGGGATGCCCGTGCACCCGCGGGAACCCCCTGGCTCCGTCCCTGATTCGAAGGGGTGTGCATGGGGATAAGTTAGAGTAGTTTTAAAATGGGAGTACATAAAGGGTTAAGCGTGAGGTGGCTTTGGCTTCATTATTTCATGGGTGTGTGTGTGTCCCATTATTTGGATTATCAAATGAGTGTGTCTCGGGGTGGCTCATAGTCGAAAGGTATGTGAGTGTTTGTGTGTACCGAAACATGTGTGGCTTAGTGTGCGTTAAGTGATATTTAAAAGCATGTAATAATCGTATGTTGATCGTCGCGGTCTACACTAATGTCAAGAGTACGCTAATACAATTATTAAACGACGGAGTCTAAAATTTCCATTTTATATAAGTTGAGTATAAACCTTAAAGTGCATTTAATTGACATTCTAAATACTAAATTGATAATTTATATATATCAAACCCTAAACTCTTGTAACTGTCATAATTGACCCTTAAAATATGATAATACTTATTTTCATCATTTGGACCTAATTTGACTTTAATTATATCATTAACGATTAAAACCACTAATTATGAAAATCTGCTAATTATGGAAACCTGCTAAATATAGAAACATGACTAAAATAGAAAGTTGCCGAAAATGTAAAGTTACTTAAAATGGCTAGACTACGTGAAGTGGAAACTTACTAAAAATGGGAAGACTCTTATAATACCTAAATGACTTAATCTAAAATAAAATACTTGAACCTCGTCTGATAAATGTACGTCCTTTCACTTCTGTAGATCCCTCAAGGAAGGAGTGATCTTTCGTTGTCTTCTGTTACATCTGTTTTGTTTCCTTTGCTGCGTAATAAGGTACAGATATTCTATCTCTTTTCAGTAGGGGTTTCTCATGATTTTCTGATCCTTTGACTTTGTTCTCTTATGATATTTCATTGCTATGACTCCTTTGCTATTGACCCCTCTGTTATTGAACATCTGTTATTGGATATCTGTTATTGAACCTCTGATATTGAACTATTGTTATTGATCCCTCTGTTATTGAACCTCTATTATTGAACCTCTATTACTGGACCTTTGATACTGAACCTTTGATGTTGGACTATTTTTATGGACCTCTGAATTATGAACTAATGATATTGCACCTCTGATTATGATGACTTACATATTGTATATTGTGGACCTTTTTGCTTTGACCTGTCAAATTGATATCCAAGCCAAATATGTTTCCCTAGCCAAGAAGGTAACATGGCCGTGTCATTGATGCATCACTGACATGACTCTAGTGTGGTTGAGTGATGTTCCACACCATCCCTTTCTGTTATCTGATTATGAGCTCAAAATATATATTGTATGGCCACTATTTGTCTGCAGGGGCGTATGGATGCATCCTAGATTTGATCTGTTATCTGATATGTTATGATTTGTCTGGTGAATGATGTCTTGTGCAATACGCGTCTTCACATGTCTAGGAGTTGATCACTCCATGTCTGTTATGTCTGCTATGGTTACTATTGGATACTACCGGGCTACTATTGGCACTATTGATATGATTTTATTGTCTGTTGGCTCGCGGTGGATTACTGACCTTTCCTTTTACCTTACTCTATACCTATGTTATACCATATATATTGTCTGATTTTCCTTACTTTGTTCTCTGTTCATTTCATTATTATTATATCGATGTATCAGTTCACTGGGCTTTTTAAGCTCAGCCGCATTTCTTTTCCTGCAGCAGGTACACAAGCTAGGAGCTGGGGATTGTTCAGGTTGAGAGATGAGCTGATATAGAGACCATGCCTAGTCATTTTAGAATTCAATTGATGTTGTTTCGATATTTTTGGACTTGGTTATCAAATTTATATTTTGAAGTTTTCCTTTTTGAATTAATGTATTGTTAAGTCATGTTGATTTGATTTTCCTTTGTTTATTTATTTAATACATCCGGTGGTTGATTTATGTTCATTGTGTATGCTTTGATATTACACCATACTGTGATACTTCTACCCTTATCGGGTTGGGGTATTACAATTATGGTATCAGAGCCCAGGTTTACGACTTGTAGTCAGGACCTGTGAAATATGAACCCTAATCTTTGACCCTTAGTGCTTAAGTTTTGACTGGTGAAGTTTGGGTAGACTTTAGGTTTCATTATCGTCATTTCCGTTCATGCTTTTCATCTTATTTTCTGACTATTGCTAATTGTTTTGAATATATTTCAGATGGTGAATACCCGTAGAAACGGTGAGGCTGGTGGGGACGAACCCCCCCAACTTTGAAGCCATGATAGTTGACACTCTAGCTAACGTCCTTCCTAATATCACTGTTTAATTGGTCACTACCGTCACCAACAATATCAGAAACCATGCTAGCTCTTCAGGCGGAGGTGGTGGTGATGCTGCCAATCCACCCACTCCAATTCATGTCTAAATTGAGCGTTTCAACAAGCTCAACCCTAATCCTTTTCGCTATGATGCTACGCCTACTGAAGCGGAAGATTGGATAACACACATGGAAAAGTTGTTTAACGTTTTGGGCTGTACAGATGAGTTCAAGACCAAGCTTGCTACTTTAAAGCTGGAGGGCGACGCTCTCAATTGGTGGAAGGCATACCTCCTAACCAATGAGGAAAATTTCATTGATACATGCACTTGGAACACCTTTCGCGAGATTTTCTGCAAGCAGTACTTTCCGGAGTCCGAACAATAGCGTTATGAGCGGGACTATAACGCGATCTATCAGTTGGACAGGGAGAATTCTCACGAGTATATGCAGAGGTTTATGAGGCTGACAGGTTTTTTCGGAGTTATTGCAGGGATGCTAGGAGACAAGCTCGCCATTTCCGTGAGACAGAAAACAATCTTTCTACTAACTAAAGTCACATTTACAGGAAATTATGCATTATACTTGTTTTCTAACCTTTGTTTTGTAGTTATTCAATTTACACATGGAGACTTTGAAACTCTAAAGTTAGGGGGAGCTTTATGTCAAAGCAATACATTGCAAAATCACTTGCAGTATTAGGATTACATTTCATGACGTCCCTTTGCAAAGCTGCAATAATCAAGGGGGAGCATAGTCGTCACATAGACGAAATCTTTTGCACACTTAGTTGCAAATGAACTTGCTTAGTACTATTTTCTTTTGACACCCTCACATAGGGATGGACTCGTCAAGGGGGTGTTAAGACGAAATCCTTTCCCGTTACTTGCTCTCTACTTTCTCTTTATTTTTTATTTTTCACATGTTTTTTCCTAAAATAATGTGTTAGTTTCCTTTCGAAGCTCTTTTTTTTCACAAAAAGGGGGATAAGAAAGTAAAAACTACAAATTCAAACTTTTACGAATTTTAGATTTTCCTTAAAATAATTTTATGTTTTGTCATCAACAAAAAGGGGGAGATTGTTTTTACAAATAAGCCGTAAAAACGTTTATTTATATTTTACGATCTTCTAATGTTTGTCGATAACAAACGTAAAATCATTTTAACGAAACAAATAAAATACGTAAATGGTTTGAGCTAATAGTTTCTAACACACTTAAGTTTTCACATAAAACACTAAAACAAGTATAAGTGATTTTATGATTACATATGTACAACAACTAGTGTTTACATATTTGGGTAAAATATACACATAACTAGTATGTAGTATATTGGGTAATATAAATGGGTAGAAACTTAAGTATCATAACCCATTGACCAAATACATTGAATATAATTGGGTACAACCCAAAGTCCATATCCATGGAGCTTGACCCATAACCCATTGCATGACATCATGCTTATATCACATATGGATAATATCCATAACCCATGGTATAGACCCATACCCATTTGACTAGGTGCATTGCACCCATAAGATACATTGAATCTAGTAAAAGACTCATGGACCAACCCATAACCCATGACCCATGACCCATAACCAAAATACCCATGGGCAAAGAGGAGCGACTTACGGATCCCTAGCTTTACGCTAGACGGATCCCTTGTGGGAGGACTTCATTGTTTCTTACCCCTTTCTAACATACTTTCTCCCTGAGTAAAAAACTCTCTAACCCCAGATCCAAGAGATCTATGTTTGTAGTTTTGTTTTTGTGTCATTCTCTAGGTTCCTCTTAATGGCGAGATCACCACCTTTGAAGTCAAGCAAGCTCAAGTCCATGAGTTACCATAATTCCTCATCATCAAGACTACTGAAGTCCTCTTATAGATGATTCTTTTCTTTCTTTTAAGAAGTGTAGTGTTGAAGAAATTAGTGAAAGATGTCTCAAGTGTCAAGACGAAGACATTAGTGAAAGGTGTCGATCGTCTGTATTGTAGGCATTAGTGAAGGGTGCCTAGAAGTCAAGTCACAAGACATTAGTGAAAGGTGTCTTGAAGATATAGTCAAAGGCATTAGTGAAAGGTGCCTTAGATATACATTCGATATGGTGTGTTTCGATGTACAACATAGATTAGTATTGGATCCAAGGATATTGATATCCTTGATGATGTTGTAATAAGGAGTTGGTCTCCTTTGGGATTAGTCGTTGGTGTAGTGTTGGGTAGTAGTTCCTCCATTGTAATGGAACTCGGTACTTAGCCTAGTACCGATAAAGGGTAGGCGACGTTGTGGTAGGTGTGGTTCACCTTGGTGTGAAAGAACCCGGTGGTTAGCCTAGTACCGAAAAAAGAGTAGGCAACGTTGTGAAGGTTTCTCCATCATAAGGAGCCTGTTGGGTAGTGATTACTTAACTCGAGTAGGTGACTCTGGAGTGGAGTAGGGGCAGGAAGGTGTCCTTGTAGCCTAAACCACTATAAATATTCTTCGTTGTGGTTTTGTGCTTTTACTCTTATCTTTCATTACATGTTTATACATCTATATGTTTGTTTATCAACATCCAACACACATCCAAATAAGATTGACATCAGTCAATCTAAATAGTTTAAAATGAGTTTTAAATTGGCAAAACTATTTAACCCCCCTTCTAGTTTTCCACAACGCGTCTTCACATGTTTGGGAGCTGATCACTCCATGTCTGTTATGTCTCCTATGGTTACTATTGGATACTACTGGGCTACTATTGGCACTATTGATATGATTGTATTGTCTGTTGGCTCGTGGTGGATTACTGACCTCTCCTTTTACCTTACTCTATACCTTTGTTATACCATATATATTGTCTGATTTTCTTTACTTTGTTCTCTGTTCATTTCATTATTATTATATCGATGTATCTGTTCACAGGGTTTTTTAAGCTCAGCCACATTTCTTCTTTCCCGGCTGTTGTACATAAGCTAGAGTGGGGATTGTTTGGGTTGAGAGATGAGCTGATATAGAGACAATGTCTAGTCATCTTAGACTTCAATTGATGTTCTTTCGATATTTTTAGACTTGGTTATCATATTTATATTTTGGAGTTTTCCTATTTGAATTTATGTATTGTTAAGTCATGTTGACTTGATTTTCCTTTGTATATTTATTTAAGACTTCCGGTGGTTGATTTATGTTCATTGTGTATGCTTTGATATGACACCATACTGTGATACTTCTACCCTTATCGGGTTTGCTCAAAACCTAAATATTGTTCCTCACAATTTCATCCTCTGCCAGTTGGAGATTGGTGGTCCTCGACACCTACCCCTACCACTCCAAAGTTATTTTAGTAGACAAAAACACCTTGAGATCAAAACTTAGTCGACAAGATGTTAGTTTTATGGATATAAATTAATAGACGAGAGTTATGATCGAACTCGAGATCAAGGGATTGCACACTTTATGTATGAAAATTAAAAGTTAATAATTAAATATAAACGTTATATTTATTTATTGATTAAATGAAATAACTAACGGATGTTAAGTAATTAATGTCATGGACTAACGGGCGTTAAAAAGACTAAATTGCAAAAGTTGGGAAGGTTCCGAAATCCCCTTGGGATGCTTAGAACCGATCGGCCAAGAGGAGAAGGAACCCAACCCAACACAAACTCAAACTTGTTCACCAAGTTTGCTTGAGTATATATAAAAAACCTATGGTGTTTGTAAATTATCTCTTATGCTCATTAGCTAAACCCTAAAAAGTGTTTTGTGTGTTTTTCTTGTCCAAACCGATCGGCCAAACCTTTGTGGATGTCGATCCTCAAAACTTTTCCACATCAAGTTATTTGTTTAATCAAAACTAGCATTACTTTAATTCGGTTTAGTACGTGTGTACAAGAACGTGGTAATAACACAATATTGTTATTATTCTTGGATTGAATTACAAAACGGTAAGGGGTAATTCACATAATCCTAATTAAATCAAATTAGGGTTCTTCCATTGCTAGTTTGTGGATTTGATTCTTGTTCGGCTAGAATCAAGAAAAGGTACGCATATTCTTTTATGTTAATTAATTAATCGTTAATAAATCATATACGCTTCCGCATGTGTTCTTTGATGATTTGTGATTATTTATTTGATTGTCATGATATATAATTCCAACAAAGGGCATTACGAAGTCATTGGTTTTAATGAGTAATAATTATATAAACGCGTAATAAAACAAATAATTGTATGATGTTTGATATGTTTTATCTAGGGTTTATGTTTTAATTTTTTTTGGGTCGTTTTTTTAATAAGGGGCGTACCCCATCATTTTTTAATTCGACTCATAAATTTTTTTAGGGTTTTGAAATTTGTTTGCTAACCTTATTAAAACCTAGAATTAATATATTAGTTACGTGATTAATTCATGAATAATTTGTTATGTGTCATGGAATTTTTATATGCGATCTTGTGACTATTTGTATAATTGTTATGATATATCCATGATTATACATACACGTTAGTCATGGATAAGTTTCTTTAATATTGTTTAATTGTTAAGATATATTTATTTACGATAAATCTTGTATTGGGGGAAGACTCCAGTTATATATATTAATGAATCAATTATGTGCAATTTGGTATATTATTAATTATGGGTTTACGCAATCGATTCATCGATGTATGTGGCTCACTTTCAATTGAGAGAGTGAAAGCCCTAATTAATATATACATTAATTTAACCTAGATATTGATTATTAATATGGTTTTATCGAATAAGTTGCATGTGGCTACTTTTTTACACGTATAAATTGTTTATTATGTTCGCATTGTTTTTTAGTAGTTTATTTTTTATTTATTACTTGTTTGTTTATTATGTTAGACAGTTTTAAGTAAAGGGTAATTTTGAATAGAAAAATAATACGGACTAAACAATGGCGAAATTTGATTTGTTTTGGAAGAGTTAAGTTTTCAATAGTTTAATTGATAGGTGATTTTGGTACAAATGGTCTGAACGGCTCACCCACTAGAATGAACTATAAAGGGGTTAATTAAGAAGTGCACACAATACACCGAAAGGATGTCTAAGGTTATGCTTTTGCGCTTTACCCGTCCTCTCCTGAAGTTCGAATGGAGCTACTTAGTAAGCCATAAAATGTACAAACTCATCTTAAGGGCGAATTAGTTTTAATTCCATGCACCACTTTGGTGGTAATTACCCAAAACACTAAGTGTTTACACTTATGCGAAAGTACGGTATAATGGACGATAATTAACACTAAATTCCTTGATTGATGAACCCAATACCTCAGTCAAAACTTTGATAATTTGATCTTTATGAATTGGTAATAAAAAAAATTTATTAAATTTATGCTACAAGATGAATGCATGACATCTTTGTACATATTTGATTTGACCACATAAAATCAAAACTAGTACCCTTTTAAATTAAGTTATATGCCATCTAATTAAAAGGAACACTTGAAGTTACAATTTACGTCATGACAAGATTTGGCTAGATTGTGATGGAGAGGTAAATCTCTATGTAAAGTCAGACCTTACATGGACATATTTGCACTTCTTTAAGTTAGACACTTAAGTTGAGTAGGAAGTGAGAACTGGACTCAATGGCATAAGATGGGATGAAAAATGTTTATATTTGCAATAGCGTTGGAAAATATAAATCCCATAATGATCTAGGAGTTGGAAATTGTTTGCCAATTAATGTTCGACCGATTACCTTATTATGTGCTTTCATTACTAGCAGATCAACTGATGTAATGAATCTATTATAATTTGGATCCTAGTTTTCGAGAAAATTATATGGTTATATGTTTATGTTACCTTGGGTATATTTATTTTCTTGAAAAGTGTATTATCGAAAATACTAATACTTGAACTTTTTTCTGTAGAAATGACTCAAAACAACGATAACACTAACACTGCTCTAAATTCAGGCTCAAAAACTTTTTTGATCGAGAAAAGTTGATCGGCTCTAAGAATTTCAATGATTGGCACGCTCTTTGAGAATTGTCAGAGTTGTCGACCGTTGAAATACCTTTATGAACCTTGTCCTGCTGAACCAACCGGACCTACAACTACTCAAGCTGAAAAGGACGCTTGGCAAATTGAGTATAAGTGTCATAATGATGTGGCTTGTCTTATGTTGGGAACGATGGAATCTCGCTCTACAAAAGCAGCTTCAAAATTATTTCCCATATAATATGCTCAATGAACTTCAACTATGTTTGAGAAACCAACCGCCGAGATTTATGACTTGACCGACGACATACATTACCACAGTGAGAGGTAAACCCGTAAGTACTCTTGTATTGGAAATGAAAGGATACATGGACCAACTAAAGGCACTTGGCAAAACTTATGATGATGACATGGCTATGAATCTGATTAATAGATCCCTTAACAAGGATTTTAATGGTTTTGTTAGAAACTTCAATATGCACAGCGTGGGGAAGACAGTTACTGGCCTACACGCATTGCTAATTAACTATGGGATAAATAAGCCAAAACCGCAGCGTGCGAACAGCAAGAAAGGGAAGGGTAAGGGAAAGGTTGACAAAGGCAAATAGGTTATGGCCTATCAACCACAACCCAAGAAGAATGCTACTCCTAGGAAGGAAAATCCTAAAAAGGATCAAGCATGCCACCATTGCAAGACAGTTGGGCATTGGAAGAGAAACTGTGCTCTCTATCTTGATGAATTGCGGGCAAATAAGATGAAGTACGATAGGTCCTCTGGCCGAACTTCGTGTAATTTATTTGTCATTGAATTATTTACTCTAAATCATAAAATTCCTGGTATATGATACGGGATGGTATTCACATTTGTAATACACTACAGGGATTTAGAGTGAGAGGAAGCGGCCTATGGGGAGCAATATCTCGACGGGTAATGGGTAAATACACATACACGGCCAAAGCCATAGGAACGCTTTAGTTTAGTATTGCCTTCGGCTTAGTAATCTGTTATTGAACAATTGTCATTACGCACCTTCTATAATTAGAGGTGTTGTTTCCTTTTCAGTTTTGTTGGATAATAATTTTACTCATACTATTTCACGTAATGGAATTTCTATTTCTTTAAATGGTATATTTTATTTTAAAGCAATTACTGTGAATGGTGTGTTTGAAATTGATGTGAATGGAAATGAATCTAACAATAATAATAATTCGATGTTTAGCATTAACAAGAGTATAAAGTTAGACTTGAATTCTTCTTATCTTTGGCATTGTAGACTTGCTCATATAGGCAAGGCTCGCATGCATAAGCTGCAACAAGAAGGGCGTTTGCAAAATATCAATGATGAATCATTTGATAAATGTGAGTCATGCATATCTGGGAAGATGACGAAGAAACCTTTTTATAGAAATATGGAGAGGGCTTCTGATCTACTTGGTCTTATTCATACTGATGTGTGTGGACCACTTAGACAAGTGTCAAAGAAAGGTGCTAGCAATTTCTTAACCTTTAATGATGATTTCAGCCGTTATGGTTATATTTATTTACTTAAGCATAAACATGAGGTGTTTGAAACATTTAAGGTTTTCAAAGCTAAAGTAGAACTGCAATTAGGAAAGAAGATTAAAGCTCCTCGATCTGATAGAGGAGGCGAGTATCTAAGCCAAGAGTTTAAAGATTACTTAGCGGAGAATAGAATTGTCCAGAATCTCACTTCTCCATATACTCCACAACAAAATGGTGTATCTGAGAGAAGAAATCGTACATTGTTGGATATGATACGATCTATGTTTAATCTTACTACTCTACCTTTATCCTTTTGGGATTATTCTTTAGAATCAGCTGTTCGCATTCTAAATATGGTTCCCACAAAGAAGGTTGATAAGACACCATATGAAATATGGCATGGTAAAGCTCCTAACTTGTCTTATTTAAAGGTCTGGGGTTGTGAGGCGTATGTTAGACGTGACTTAGCAGATAAACTCCAACAAAGATTTTTAAAGTGTATCTTTGTAGGATACCCTAAGGAAACTATGGGTTACTACTTTTACTATCCAACTGAAAATAAAGTAATTGTTGTTAGGTATGGAGATTTTATTGAAACAGATCTCGTATCTCAAGAATTCAGTGGGAGAGTTTATGATCTGAAGATGATCAAGAAGATGGATTACCTTCGAAAACACTAACGCATCTCCGGTAGAGTCCGATAGTCCGGGTCCTCCACCGAAGTTGAAGTGATTCCTCGTCAGATCCGTAAGGAATATGCGTGCACCTGAACGTCTATGTCTTAACGTAGGGGTTGAGGAAACTATGTTAGGAGACCTTGGAGAGCCTACTAGTTATAAAGCTGCCATGGCAAGTCCTGATAAGGAAAATTGGCAAGTTGCAATGAATGGGGAAATGCAATCCATGAGAGAAAATGAAGTATGGGAAGAGGTCGATTTACCTCTAAACGCCAAGGTGGTTGGAAGTAAGTGGCTCAATAAAATTAAGACTGACATGGATGGCAATATACACGTCTATAAAGCTCATCTAGTTGCGCAAGGTTTTACTCAAACTTATGGCATTGATTATGAGGAGACCTTTTCTCCTGAAGCGGAAATTAGAGCTATTAGAATTCTCATTGCTATAGCAGCATACTATGACTATGATATGGTAAATGGATGTCAAAACCGCCTTCTTGAATGGTCGCTTAGAAGAAGACATCTATATGAAGCAACTTGAGGGGTTCGTGAATCCACAATTTCCAAACTGTGTATGCAAACTTCAAAGGTCCATTTATGGATTGAAGCAAGCATCAAGGCAATGGAATAAGAGATTTGATGAAGAAATCAAAAGGTATGGATTTATTCAAAATCTTGATGAGCCATGTGTATATCACAAAGTTAGTGGGAGTGATGTAATTTTCCTAATTCTTTATGTCGATGACATATTTATTATGGGAAAAGACATTCAAAGTTTGCAAAATGTTAAGGCATATCTAGGGAAGTGTTTTTCCATGAAGAATTTAGGAGAAGCTGCATACATTCTGGGAATCAAGATCTACCGAGATAGGTCAAAGCATTTAATTGGTTTAAGTCAAAGCGCTTACATTGATAAAATATTGAAGAGATTCAATATGCAAAATTCCAAGAAAGGTTATTTGCCGATGGAAGTAAAGCATGGCTTATGTAGCGATATGTGTGCTTCAACACTGCCGAGGTGGCACGCATGCGTAAAGTTCGTTATGCTTCGGTTGTAGGATCTATTATGTATGCTGTGAGATGCATAAGGCCAAATGTGGCATTCGCCAAAACATGACCAGCCGATATCAACGAATCCGGGTGAACTTCATGGATTGTCACACGCATATTCTAAAGTGTCTTAGAAATACTAAAGATATGTTTTAGTGTATGGTGGAAATCCGCACACGAGCTTGGTGTTACAGGTTACCGTGATGCGCCCCGGCAAGCAGGATAAAGATGATACAAAGTCTCGCACGGTTATGTCTTTTTCATCAATGGAGGAGCAAATTGACGGGAAGAGCAAGAAGCAGACTATGATTGCGATGTTCAAGCATGTGAAGTTTAATACATAGCTGCTTCGAAGCTGAATGGAGGCTGTTTGGATTAGGAAATTTATTTCAGGGCTTGGTGTTATGCCTTCAATTGAATCACCTATTGATACGTATTGTGACAATTCTGCTGCAATCATATTTTCCAATGAACCTGGAGTCATGAAGGGCACCGGACATTTTCTACGGAAGTATCACTATGTTCGGGAACAAGTCCGTGAAGGTGAAATAAATCTATAAAAGTTCACGTGATGATAACTTAGCTGATCCATTCACTAAGGCTTTAGCTAAAGCCAAGCTTATTGGACTTGCCAATGGAATTGGACTTCGTTTAGCTAATAGTTTCATGCATAACTGAGAGATGTGGTAGAATATACTTGAAAGTACATTGATGAGAATGCATACCAATTTCAGATGATATTCAATGAATTGAATATAGTAGTTATCCCAACTACATAATTTACTTTGTGGATATTGTTATAAGTAAATTATGAATAGCTATCATCAGACTTGAGACACCAGATAAGTGTCATGAATGTAGTTCATTTCTGTGGAACAACTTAACGCTATACGTAACCGGTAGTCATAAGGGTTGTTTTTAGAAATGTTACAAAGTTTGTGGGTTATTCATGTAGTCAAGATAGAATTTGTTCCTTCAAATTTATTTGGAGTTTAATACTGCAGGGCCCCTCGTAGGGTTGACAAGATGTTTGTGCAAACAACCCAAATCTCCCTAAATATGTTTAGATGATTCGGTATTCTTGGTCAATCACTTACAACGAAATGTAATAGTTTAATAAAGAATGACTTAATTCCATATCTTTATTTAATGTGGTATTAGAAATAAAAGGATAATGATAACGAGAAATCATTAAAAGGTTTTCCAGGAGCCTTACTCGAGTTGTACTAGAGGCATCGAAGTGTTGCTAGACGCTAACCGATGTGATCACTCTATTAAGATATATCCAAGTGGGAGCTGTTAGTTTTATGGATATAAATTAATAGACGTGAGTTAGGATCGAACTCGAGACCACGGGATTGCACATTTTACGTATGAGAATTAAAAGTTAATAATTAAATATAAACGCTATATTTATTTATTGATTAAACGAAATAACTAACGGACGTTAAGTAATTAATGTAATGGACTAACGGGCGTTAAATGTATTTGGAAAAGGACTAAATTGCAAAAGTTGGGAAGGTTCCGGAATCCCCTTGGGATGCTTAGAACCGATCGGGCAAGAGGAGAAGGAACCCAACCCAACCCAAACTCAAACTTGTTCACCAAGTTTGCTTGTGTATATATACAAAACCTAGGGTGTGTTGTAAATTATATCTTGTGCTTATTAGCTAAACCCTAAAAAGTGTTTTGTGTGTTTTTCTTGTCCAAACCGATCGGCCACACCTTTGTGGATGTCGATCCTCAAAACTTTTCCACATCAAGTTATTTGTTTTATCAAAACTAGCATTACTTTAATTCGTTTTAGTACGTGTGTACAAGAACGTGGTAATAACACAATATTGTTATTATTCATGGATTGAATTACAAAACGGTAAGGGGTAATTCACATAATCCTAATTAAATCAAATTAGGGTTCTTCAATTGCTAGTTTGTGGATTTGATTCTTGTTTGGCTAGAATCAAGAAAAGGTACGCATATTCTTTTATGTTAATTAATTATTCGTTAATAAATCCTATACGCTTCCGCATGTGTTCTTTGATGATTTGTGATTATTTATTTGATTGTCATGATATATAATTCCAACACAAGAAAAGTAGGTCGACAACAGAATATTAAAGTGTTGGTGTAGGGTTAAGGTAATCGACAAACAAGTAACCAACTAGGCCGACAACACACTTGGTCGACAAACACAACGACAACACACTTTGGTCTAGAAGCAATGCGAAACAAAGAAAACGTGGAAGCGAAAAAAGGGATCGGTTAGGGTTGATACCATGTAAGTTTGTGTATTGAATGAATAATAATGTTTGGTAAATCAAGATTATATAAGATAGTCTAACAGTCATTACTTTGTTCCATTGTAATTAGTTCATCTATCCCAAATTGATCATAATCATGTCAATTGAACGAGATGATCAAGGAAAGCTCATAAAAAACATGCAAAAAATACTACATGTGCTTTCAAAAGTCGATGGTTGTATTCTGATGTCCTTAGTGCTTAAGTTTTGTTCCATTGTAATTAGTTCATCTATCCCAAATTGTAATTCTGATGTCCTTAGTGCTTAAGTTTTGACTGGTGAGGTTTGGGTAGACTTTAGGTTTCATTCTCGTCATTTCCGTTCATGCTTTTCATCTTATTTTCTGATTGTTGCTAATCGTTTTGAATATCGTTCAGATGGTGAATACCCGTAGAAACAGTGAGGCTGGTGGGGACGAACCCCCCAATTTTGAAGTCATGATAGTTGACGCTCTAGCTAACGTCCTTCCTATATCATCGCTCGGCTTGGTCACTACAACACCAACAATATCGAAACCATGCTAGCTCTTCAGGAGGAGGTGGTGGTGATGCTGCCAATCCACCCACTCCAATTCATGTCTAAATTGAGCGTTTCAACAAGCTCAACCCTAATCCTTTTCGCTATGATGCTACGCCTACTGAAGCGGAAGATTGGATAACACACATGGAAAAGTTGTTTAACGTTTTGGGCTGTACATATGAGTTCAAGACCAAGCTTGCTACTTTTAAGCTGGAGGACGACGCTCTCAATTGGTGGAAGGCATACCTCCTAGCCAACGAGGAAAATTTCATTGATACCTGCACTTGGAACAACTTTCGCGAGATTTTCTACAAGCAGTACTTTCCGGAGTCCGAACAACAGCGTTATGAGCGGGACTATAACGCGATCTATCAGTTGGACAGGGAGAATTCTCACGAGTATATGCAGAGGTTTATGAGGCTGGCAGGTTTTTTCGGAGTTATTGCAGGGATGCTAGGAGACAAGCTCGGCATTTCCGTGAGACAAAAAACAATCTTTCTACTAACTAAAGTAACATTTGCAGGAAATTATGCATTATACTTGTTTTCTAACCTTTGTTTTGTAGTTATTCAATTTACACATGGAGACTTTGAAACTCTAAAGCTAGGGGGAGCTTTATGTCAAAGCAATACATTTCAAAATCACTTGCAATATTAGGATTACATTTCATGACGTCCCTTTGCAAAGCTGCAATAAACAAGGGGGAGCATAGTCGTCACATAGACGAAATCTTTTGCACACTTAGTTTCAAATGAATTTGCTTAGTACTATTTTCTTTTGACGCCATCACATAGGGATGGACTCGTCAAAGGGGAGTTAAGACGAGATCCTTTCCCGTTACTTGCTCTCTACTTTCTCTTTATTTTTTATTTTTCACATGTTTTTTCTTAAAATAACGTGTTAGTTTCCTTTCGAAGCTCTTTTCTTTCACAAAAAGGGGGAGAAGAAAGTAAAAACTACAAATTCAAACTTTTACGAATTTTAGATTTTCCTTAAAATAATTTTATGTTTTGTCATCAACAAAAAGGGGGAGATTGTTTATACAAATAAGCCGTAAAAACGTTTATTTATATTTTACGATCTTCTAATGTTTTGCCGATAACAAACGTAAAATCATTTTAACGAAACAAATAAAATATGTAAATGGTTTGAGCTAATAGTTTCTAACACACTTACGTTTTAACATAAAACACTAAAACAAGTATAAGTGATTTTATGATTACATATGTACAACAACTAGTGTTTATATATTTGGGTAAAATATACACATAACTAGTATGTAGTATATTGGGTAATATAAATGGGTAGAAACTTAAGTATCATAACCCATTGACCAAATACATTGAATATAATTTGGTACAACCCAAAGTCCATATCCATGGAGCTTGACCCATAACCCATTGCATGACATCATGCTTATGTCACATATGGATAATATCCATAACCCATGGTATAGACCCATACCCATTTGACTAGGTGCATTGCACCCATAAGATACATTGTATCTAGTAAAAGACCCATGGACCAACCCATAACCCATGACCCATGACCCATAACCAAAATACCCATGGGCAAAGAGGAGCATCCCACGGATCCCTAGCTTTATGCTAGACGGATCCCTTGTGGGAGGACTTCATTGTTTCTTACCCCTTTCTAAAATACTTTCTCCCTGAGTTAAAAACTCTCTAACCCCAGATCCAAGAGATCTATGTTTGTAGTTTTGTTTTTGTTTGATTCTCTAGGTTACTCTTAAAGGCGAGATCACCACCTTTGAAGTCAAGCAAGCTCAAGTCCATGAGTTGCCATACTTCCTCATCATCAAGACTATTGAAGTCCTCTTGTTGATGATTCTTTTCTTTCTTCTAAGAAGTGTAGTGTTGAAGACATTAGTTAAAGATTTCTCAAGTGTCAAGACAAAGACATTAGTGAAAGGTGTCGATCGTCCGTATTGTAGGCATTAGTGAAGGGTGCCTAGAAGTCAAGTCACAAGACATTAGTGAAAGGTGTCTTGAAGATCTAGTTAAAGACATTAGTGAAAGGTGCCTTAGATGTACATTCGATATGGTGTTGTGATAAGGAGTTGGTCTCCTTTGGGATTAATATTGGTGTAGTGTTGGGTAGTAGTTCCTCTATTGTAATGGAACTCGGTATTTAGCCTAGTACCGGATAAAGGGTAGGTGACGTTGTGGTAGGTGTGGTTCACCTTGGTGTGAAAGAACCCGGTGGTTAGCCTAGTACTAGAAAAAGAGTAGGCAACGCTTGAAGGTTTCTCCACCATAAGGAGTTGGTGTTGTGTAGTGATTACGAACTCTCGAGTAGGTGATTCGGGGAGTGGAGTAGGGCAAGAAGGTGTCCTTGTAGCCGAACCACTATAAATACTCGCGTTGTGGTTTTGTGCTTCTTACTCTTATCTTTTCATTACATGTTTATACATCTATATGTTTGTTTATCAACATCTAACACACATCCAAATAAGATTGATATAAGTCGATCTAAATAGTTTAAAATGAGTTTTAAATTGGCAAAACTATTCAACCCTCCCTTCTAGTTTTCCACAACGCGTCTTCACATGTTTGGGAGCTGATCACTCCATGTCTGTCATTTCTGCTATGGTTACTATTGGATACTACTGGGCTAGTATTGGCACTATTGATATGATTGTATTGTCTGTTGGCTCGTGGTGGATTACTGACCTCTCCTTTTACCTTACTCTATACCTCTGTTATACCATATATATTGTCTGCTTTTCCTTACTTTGTTCTCTGTTCATTTCATTATTATTATATCGATGTATCTGTTCACAGGGCTTTTAAGCTCAGCCACATTTCTTTTCCTGCGGCAGGTACATAAGCTAGGAGCTGGGGATTGTTTGGGTTGAGAGATGAGCTGATATAGAGACCATTCCTAGTCATCTTAGACTTCAATTGATGTTCATTCGATATTTTTAGACTTGGTTATCATATTTATATTTTGGAGTTTTCCTATTTGAATTTATGTATTGTTAAGTCATGTTGACTTGATTTTCCTTTGTTTATTTATTTAAGACTTCCGATGGTTGATTTATGTTCATTGTGTATGCTTTGATATGACACCATACTGTGATACTTCTACCCTTATCGGGTTGGGGTGTTACAATATGTGCGACATTTAAGGCTATTTTTTATTATCTTCATGGTTAGCTATTTCATTTTATAGATAATGCATATGGAGGCCACCCAAAATTTTCAACTTTTAACATGTAGGTCACCCATTTATTGAAATGAAATTATAGGCCGTTCGACTATATGTTTGTTTTCGTTTACACCAATTCCGGAAAAATATATGTCCGAAAACTATAATATTAAACAACAAACTAACTCTAACTTATACAAGCAAGTCGAATGAAATGTTTGATGTGAAGTGCCGATTAAACCATTATTTCAAGTATGAATTTATATTATTGAAAGTACTTTAGAACGATAAAATTGAAATTTGGCTATTGGCTTTTTATTCGTATTAGTTTAATATTTTAATGTTAGGTTCATTCTTACCGTTTGATAATTATCTCGATTAAATTTGACTGGAATTGATGTAAACAAAGATAAATACATAACATAGTGGCCTATGTATTACTTTCAAAAAATGAGTGACCTATATGAGAAAAAACTCATTGTATTCAGATGCCCTTTTGGGCGTAATGTTGATGCAAAACCACATTAAATATCGGTCTAGTGATATCTTCTTATCTACCTTCATGAAAAATGGCACTACTTGGCTTCGAGCACTCATGTTTACCAACCTAAATCGACCTCGCTATGATTTTTCCAACAGCCCTTTGCTCAATGAGGGTCTGCATGGTTGCTTTCCACCATCTGATCTACACATAACCCAAGATTACCCAGTGATCAATTTAGATGCCATTCCTTCACCTCGCCTCTTTGTAACTCACTATGCATATGTTTTGTTACCTTCACACGCCAAACATCCTTCTAGCGGTTGCAATTTTTGATCTTGTGTAGGGATCCAAAAGATGTATTGGTCTCCAAGTTTCACTTCACAAAAGAGTTAAGATATAAAGAACTATTTCCTCTTTTGTTTGATCAAGCGCTTGACTCGTTTTGTGAAGGTATTTTAGAGTATGGACCGGATTGGGATCATGTGTTGGGGTTTGAGTTGTTCTTAAAATACGAGGTGATAAAAAGGGAACTCGAGGTTCATGTCAAGAGATTGGCCGACTAAATGGGTGTTCCTATTTTGGAGGAAGAACAAAAGAATGGTGCACATGAAAATATTGCAAAGTTTCGTATTTTGGAGCATTTGAAAAGCCTTGAGTTAAACAAGACAAGTATTCAAAGGTTTGATTTCGAGCTTGAGACAACAAACTGGCTTTTCTTTCGAAAAGGACTAGTTGGAGACTTCACTTGACAGAAGAAACGAGAGAGCTAATCGATCACGTCACCAAAGAGAAGTTCAAAGGCTCGGGTTTGTCAATCGATACAAGTCCATAAAAAAGATATGTTACATTGATAGACAATTGGATGAACTTATTATATCGAACTAAGACATATATGCTTCTTGGATAAATGGACTTTGAATAAAACGAATTTATCCCACATGGCTAAGTTAGCAAATTTTTGATGTGTTTATAAGTAAGAATGTGAATGTTTTATTATTTTACTTACGTCGAACATATTCTTTGATATTGCCACCTCATACTTGGCCGACATTTAAAGCTACTTTTTGGTCATCTCGATTGTTATTTATTTTGGTTTTCTTTGTATATGTTTTGTCGATGTGAATAATTTACGTCTATGAATCAAGTTGTTTTTTTCTTTTCTATTTTTTAATTTTTTTTAACAATGTATTTTGCATTGTAGTCTTTGCTCGTGATATTGATTTGGTAAATTACTCCGTTCACGTTTGAACACACAAATGGATGTGAAAAGAAATGAATACTTACGTTGCAGAATCAAATAAGACATATATACAAATGTAAGATATTGTTCTTGAAATACGAGTATATAAAGAAGGATTATCAGGTTCATGTCAACAGATTGGCGGAGTTCATGGGTGTCCCGATTTCAGTTGCGGAAGAATTTAATGGTGTGATGTGAAGATTGTGAAGTTTTGTAGTATTGAGCTTTTGAAAGATGTTTGGCTCTAAAGTTGAGTTAGAGAACCGGCATTTCATTCGTAAGGGTGAAGTTGGAGACCGGTAAAATCACTTGGTCGAGGAGATGAGAGAGTGAATTGACCGAATCACCCTAGATAAGTTCAAGCTGGGGTTCGACAATTGGTACAAACAATGCTTAAATAATATCTGATTGTTGGTGTTTAAAGATAATTAAGACGATATCTTGATTTCTTTCATTGATTAGTCATGAGTGTTGTATCCAACAAGACATGCGCATGGATGTATAGTCCATTTCATTTTCTAAGTAACATGATCCTAGTAGAAATATAAAAATGCACTATAAATTGGAATATGTTATATTGTTTATTTTGGAAACCTTGAGATCAAAACTTAGTTGACAAGATGTTAGTTTTATGGATATAAATTAATAGACAAGAGTTAGGATCGAACTCGAGATCACGGGATTGCACACTTTACGTATGAGAATTAAAAGTTAATAATTAAATATAAATGTTATATTTATTTATTGATTAAACGAAATACCTAACAGACGTTAAGTAATTAATGTAATGGACTAACGGGCGTTAAATTTATTTGGAAAAAGACTAAATTGCAAAAGTTGGGAAGGTTCCGGAATCCCCTTGGGATGCTTAGAACCGATCGGCCAAGAGGAGAAGGAACGCAACCAAACCCAAACTCAAACTTGTTCACCAAATTTGCTTGAGTATATATACAAAACCTAGGGTGTGTTAAAATTATCTCTTGTGCTCATTAGCTAAACCTTAAAAAGTGTTTTGTGTGTTTTTCTTGTCCAAACCCACGCCACCTTTGTGGATGTCGATCCTCAAAACTTTTCCCACAAGTTTTTTTTTTTCAAAACCATTTACTTTAATTCGGTTTAGTACGTGTGTACAAGAACGTGGTAATAACACAATATTGTTATTATTCTTGGATTGAATTACAAAACGGTAAGGGGTAATTCACATAATCCTAATTAAATCAAATTAGGGTTCTTCCATTGCTAGTTTGCAGATTTGATTCTTGTTCGGCTAGAATCAAGAAAATGTGCGCATATTCTTTTATGTTAATTAATTATTCGTTAATAAATCCGATACGCTCTCGCATGTGTTCTTTGATGATTTGTGATTATTTATTTGATTGTCATGATATATAATTCCAACAGTGACATCACGAGTCATTGGTTTTTAATGAGTAATTAATTACATAAACGCGTAATAAAACAAATAATTGTATGATGTTTGATATGTTTTATCTAGGGTTTATGTTTTAATTTTTTTGGGTCGTTTTTTTAATAAGGGGCGTACCCCATCATTTTTTAATTCGACTCATAAAATTTTTTAGGGTTTTGAAATTTGTTTGCTAACCTTATTAAAACCTAGAATTAATATATTAGTTACGTGATTAATTCATGAATAATTTGTTATGTGTCATAGAATTTTTATTGAGATCTTGTGACTATTTGTATAATTGTTATGATATATCCATGATTATACCTGAATGTTAGTCATGGATAAGTTGCTTTAATATTGTTTAATTGTTAAGATATATTTATTTACGATAAATCTTGAATTGGGGAAGACTCCAATTATATATATTAATCAATCAATTATGTGAAATTTGGTATATTATTAATTATGGGTTTACGCAATCGATTCATCGATGTATGTGGCTCACTTTCAATTGAGAGAGTGAAAGCCCTAATTAATACATGCATTAATTTAACCTAGATATCGATTATTAATATGGTTTTATCGAATAAGTTGCATGTGGCTACTTGTTTACACGTATAAATTGTTTATTATGTGCGCATTGTTTTTTAGTAGTTTATTTTTTATTTATTACTTGTTTGTTTATTATGTGTAGAGTTTTAAGCAAAGGGTAATTTTGAATAGAAAAATATACTACTAAACAATGGCAAAATTTGATTTGTTTTGGAAGAGTTAAGTTTTCAAAAGTTTAATTGATTGGTGATTTTGGTACAAATGGTCTCAACGGCTCACCCACTAGAATGAACTATAAAGGGGTTAATTAAGAAGTAACAATACCAATAATCGAAGGATGTTCTAAGGTTATGCTTTTGCGCCACGGTCCTCTGCCTCATGTTCGAATGGAGCTACTTAGTAAGCCATAAAATGTACAAACTAATCTTAAAGGCGAATTAGTTTTAATTCCATGCGCCACTTTGGTGGTAATTACCTGAAGCACTAAGTGTTTAAACTTATGCAAAAGTACGGTATAATGAACGATAATTAACACTAAATTCCTTGATTGGTGAACCCAATACCTCAGTCAAAACTTTGATAATTTGACCTTTATGAATTGGTAATAAAAAAGTTTTTATTAAATTTATGCTACAAGATGAATGCATGATATCTTTGTACATATTTGATTTGACCACATAAAATCAAAACTAGTACCCTTTTAAATTAAATTATATGTCATCTAATTAAAATGAACACTTGAAGTTGCAATTTACGTCATGAGAGTACTTGGCTAGATTTTGATGGAGAGGTAAATCTCTATGTAAAGTCAGACCTTACATGGACATATTTGCACTTCTTTAAGTTAGACACTTAAGTTGAGTAGGAAGTGAGAACTGGACTCAATGGCATAAGATGTGATGAAACACATTTATATTTGCAATAGCGTTGGAAAATATAAATCCCATAATGATCTAGGAGTTGGAAATTGTTTGCCATTAATGTTCGACGATTACCTTATATGCTTATTTACTAGCGCATCAATGATGTAATGAATCTATGATAATTTGGATCCTAGTTTCGAGAAAATTATATGGTTATATGTTTATATTACCTTGGGTATATTTATTTTCTTGAAAAGTGTATTATCGAAAATACTAATACTTGAACTTTTTCTCGAGAAATGGCTCAAAACAACGATAACACTAACATCGCTCTAAATTCTGCGTTCAAAAACTTTTTGATCGAGAAAAGTTAATTGGCTCTAAGAATTTCAATGATTGGCACCGCTCTTTGAGAATTGTCAGAGTTGCTTACCGTTAAAATACCTTTATGAACCTTGTCTCTGTGAACCAACCGACCTACAACTACTCGCTGAAAAGGACGCTTGGCAAATTGAGTATGTACATGATGTGGCTTGTCTTATGTTGGGAACGATGGAATCGCTCTTCAAAAGCAGTTCAAAATTATTTCCATATAATATGCTCAATGAACTTCGAACTATGTTTGAGAAACCAACTGCTGTCGAGATTTATGACTTGATCGACGATTACAAAGTCAGAGGCGGGAGAGGGTAAACCCGTGCTGCTCTTGTATTGAAATGAAAGGATACATGGACCAACTAAAGGCACTTGGCAAAACTTATCATGATGACATGGTCGAATCGATTAATAGATCCATTAACAAGGATTTTAATGGTTTTGTCAGAAACTTCAATATGCACTGCGTGGGGAAGACAGTTACTGATACCTCCCAGGAACTTGCTATTCAGGGTGGAAGGATAAATAAGCCAAAACCGCATCGTGCGAACAACAAGAAAGTGAAGGGTCAGGGAAAGGTTGACAAAGGCAAATAGGTTATGGCCTGTCTACCACAACCCAAGAAGAACCCTACTCATAGGAAGGAAAATCCTAAAAAGGATCAAGCATGCCACCATTGCAAGACAGTTGGGCATTGGAAGAGAAACCGTGCTCTCTATCTTGATGAATTACGGGCAAATAAGATGAAGTACACGGTCCTCGGCCGTCCTTCGTGTAATTTATTTGTCATTGAATTATTTACTCTAAATCATAAAAATTCCCCGGTATATGATACACGATGATGGTATTCACATTTGTAATACACTACAGGATTTAGAGGAGAGGAAGTGGCCTTGGGGAGCAATATCTGCACGTGGGTAATGGCGACATACAACTGTAGCCATAGGAACGCTTAGTTTAGTATTGCCTTTGGGCTTAGTACTGTTATTGAACAATTGTCATTATGCACCTTCTATAATTAGATGTGTTGTTTCCTTTTCGCTTTGTTGATGATAATTTTACTAATACTATTTCAAGTAATGGAATTTCTGTTTCTTTAAATGGTGTATTTTATTTTAAAGCAATTACTGTTAATGGTGTGTTTGAAATTGATGTGATTGGAAATGAATCTAACAATAATAATAATTCGATGTTTAGCATTAACAAGAGAATAAAGTTAGACTTGAATTCTTCTTATCTTTGGCATTGTAGACTTGCTCATATAGGCAAGGCTCGCATAAATAAGCTGCAACAAGCGTTTGCAAAATATCAATGATGAATCATTTGATAAATGTGAGTCATGCATATCGGGAAGATAAGAAACTTTTTATAGTAATATGGAGAGGGCTTTTGATCTACTTGGTCTTATTCATACTCATGTGTGTGGACCACTTAGACATGTGTCAAAGAAAGGTGCTAGCTAATTCTTAACCTTTACCGATGATTTCACTGTTATGGTTATGTTTATTACTAAGCATAAACATGAGGTGTTTGAAACATTTAAAGTTTTCAAAGCTGAAGTAGAACCGCAATTGGGAAAGAAGATTAAAGCTCTTCGATCCGATAGAGGAGGCGAGTATCTAAGCCAAGAGTTTAAAGATTACTTAATTGAGAATGGAATTGTCCAGAATCTCACTTCTCCATATACTCCACAACAAAATGGTGTATCTCAGAGAAGAAATCTACATTGTTGGACATGATACGATCTATGTTTAATCTTACCACTCTACCTTTATCCTTTTGGGATTATTCTTTGGAATCAGCTGTTCGCATTCTAAATATGGTTCCCACAAAGAAGGTTGATAAGACACCATATGAAATATGGCATGGTAAAGCTCCTAACCTATCTTATTTAAAGGTCCGGCTTACAGGCGATGTTAGACGGACTCACAGATAAACTCCAACAAAGATCTCAGAAGTGTATCTTTGTAGGATACCCTAAGGAAACTATGGGTTACTACTTTTACTATCCAACTGAAAATAAAGTAGTTGTTGTTAGGTAAGGAGATTTTCTTGAAAGAGATCTCAGATATCAAGAATTCATGGGAGAGTTTATGATCCGGAAATGATCAAGAAGATGGATTACCTTCAAAACACTAACGCATTCGTAGAGCCCGATAGTCGGGTCCTCCACCGAAGTTGCGTGATTCCCGCTCGAGATCCAAGGAATACACGCGGCACCTCAACGTCAATGTCTTAACGTAGAGGTTGAGGAAACTATGTTAGGGATCTGGAGAGCCTACTAGTTATAAAGTGCCATGGCAAGTCCTTGATAAGGAAAAATGGCAAGTTACAATGAATGGGGAAATGCAATCCATGAGAGAAAATGAAGTCTGAGAAGAGTTCGATTTACCTCCAAACGCCAAGGTGGTTGGAAGTAAGTGGCCCCATAAAATTAAGACTGACATGGATGGCAATATACACGTCTATAAAGCTCGTCTAGTTGTTCAAGGTTTTACTTAAACTTTGGCATTGATTATGAGGAGACCTTTTCTCCTCTAGCGGACATTAGAGCTATTAGAATTCTCATAGCTATACCAGCATACTATGACTATGAGATATGGCAAATGGATGTCAAAACCGCCTTCTTGAATGGTCGCTTAGGTGAAGACATCTATATGAAGCAACCTGAGGGTTCGTGAATCCACAATTTCCAAACCGTGTATGCAAACTTCAAAGGTCCATTTATGGATTGAAGCAAGCATCAAGGAAATGGAATAGGATATTTGATGAAGAAATCAAAAGGTATGGATTTATTCAAAATCTTGATGAGCCATGTGTATATCACAAAGTTAGTGGGAGTGATGTAATTTTCCTAATTCTTTATGTCGATGACATATTAATTATGGGAAAAGACATTCCAAGTTTGCAAAATGTTAAGGCATATCTAGGGAAGTGTTTTTCCATGAAGGATTTAGGAGAAGTCGCATACATTCGGGAATCAAGATCTACTAAGATAGGTCAAAGTGGTTAATTGGTTTAAGTCAAAGCGCTTACATTGATAAAATATTGAAGAGATTTAATATGCAAAATTCCAAGAAAGGATATTTGCCGATGGAAGTAAAGCATGGCTTATGTAACGATATGTGTGCTTCAACACTGCCAGGCACCCATGCGTAAAGTTCCTTATGCTTCGGGTTGTAGCATCTATTATGTATGTGAGATGCACAAGGCGATGTGGCATTCGCCAAAATATGACCAACGATATCAATAGAATCCGGTGAACTTCACTAGATTAAGTACATATTATAAAGTATCTTAGAAATACTAAAGATATGTTTTTAGTGTATGGTGGAAATCTAGACACAGAGCTTGGTGTTACAGTTACCGTGATGAGTCCCCGCAATGTGATAAAGATGATACAAGTCCTCGACGGGTGTCTTTGTCATCAATGGAGGAGCATTGACCGAAGAACAAGAAGCGACTATGATTGTGATCTGCAAATGTGTCGAATACATAGCTGCTTCCACGCAATGGAGGCCGTTTGATTAGAAAATTCATTTCGTGGCTTTGTGTTATGCCTTCAATTGAATCGCCTATTGATATGTATTGTGACAATTTCACAGAATCATATTTGCCAATGAACCCGAGTCATGAAGGGCACCGCACATTTTCTACGAATACCATGTTCGGGAACAAGTCCGTGAAGGTGAAATAAATATATTAAAAGTTCACACAGATGATAACTTAGCTGATCCATTCACTAATGCTTTAGCTAAAGACAAGCTTATTGGACTTGCCAATGGAATTGGACCGCTTAGCTAATAGTTTCATGCATATAATGTGATTAATATTTGGATAAAGGATATTGTAAAACATTTATTATTTTGATGAAATAAAGTTTGGCTTATGTTTATTTTCATTTATAATATTGTTGTCCTATATTTTCAAGTTTAATCCGTGAATAACTAAGTTATTCTAAATGTCCGTTGTCGATTAATGATATGGGAGTATCATTAAATTAATACAAATCTAAGAGATGTGGTAGAATATACTTGAAAGTACATTGATGAGAATGCATACTAATTTCAGATGATATTCAATGAATTGAATATAGGACTTATCCCAACTACATAATTTACTTTGTGGATATTGTTATAAGTATATTATGAATAGTTATCAATCTTGAGATACCGTGATAAGTGTCATGAATGTAGTGCATTTGTGGAACAACTTAACGCTATACGAATCGGGTAGTCATAAGGGTTGTTTTCAGAAATGTTACAAAGTTTGTGGGTTATTCTTGTAGTCAAGATAGAATGTGTTCCTTCAAATTTATTTGGAGTTTAATATCAGCCGGCCCTCGTAGGGTTGACAAGATGTTTGTGCGGCCACACCCAAATCTCCTCTAAATATGTTTAGATGATTCGGTAATCTTGGCCAATCACTTACAACGAGAAACAGAATAGTTTAATAAAGAATGACTTAATTCCATATCTTTATTTAACGTGGTATTAGAAACAAAAGGATAATGATAACGAGAAATCATTAAAAGGTTTTCCAGAGCCTTACCAGTTGTACTAGAGGCATCGAAGTGTTTCTAGACGCTAACCGATGTGATCACTCTATTAAGATATATCCAAGTGGGAGCTGTTAGTTTTATGGATATAAATTAATAGACGTGAGTTAGGATCGAACTCGACACCACGGGATTTCACATTTTACGTATGAGAATTAAAAGTTAATAATTAAATATAAATGTTATATTTATTTATTGATTAAACGAAATAACTAACGGATGTTAAGTAATTAATGTAATAATTAACTAAGCGTAAATGTATTTGGAAAAGGACTAAATTGAAAAAGTTGGGAAGGTTCCGGAATCCCCTTGGGATGCTTAGAACCGATCGACCAAGAGGAGAAGGAACCCAACCCAACCCAAACTCAAACTTGTTCACCAAGTTTGTTTGAGTATATATACAAAACCTAGGGTATGTTGTAAATTATCTCTTGTGCTCATTAGCTAAACCCTAAAAAGTGTTTTGTGTGTTTTTCTTGTCCAAACCGATCGGCCACACCTTTGTCGATGTCGATCCTCAAAACTTTTCCACATCAAGTTATTTGTTTTATCAAAACTAGCATTACTTTAATTCGGTTTAGTACGTGTGTACAAGAACGTGGTAATAACACAATATTGTTATTATTCTTGGGTTGAATTACAAAACGGTAAGGGGCAATTCACATAATCCTAATTAAATCAAATTAGGGTTCTTCCATTGCTAGTTTGTGGAATTGATTCTTGTTCGGCTAAACGTTACCCTCTCTGGCGACTAAACGAATTACCATTTTAAACCCTTATTCACAACTGGTCGATCAATTATTATCTTATCTCTACTGCCTATTATTGTTTATATTCAATCGTGGGTGGGTGTAATAAGATTTAATTCTTGATTGCTTTTAGTTGGGTTAGAATTGGTTTTTCGTTGTAGTTTTGCATGTGAACCGACCTCAGGTTGCTGTATATGCATTGTTCCTAATTAATTCTCACCTGCTTGGTGTATTGTTCACTCATACTTATTATCCTTGTCTATATTGTCTTGGTATGATTGGTATGATGGGTTAGGTAGTGGAGCTTCATATGTTAAAAACCCTAACATTGAGTTAGGGTTTTTATTGATTTTATTGTTTATGTGGTTACGATTTGTTATTTGTTTTTATTCTACGTGGGTTTTTACGATATGGAGAAGGGTTTTTCGATTAATAAAGTGCGTCCAAAGCTTCAATACCGATGGTGAATCGGGAGGAAAGGTGCGAGATCGTTAGTGTGGTTAAAGGTCCTTTGACCGATTCGGTAACGGTTTTGAAACTAATGCCGGTGGTCCGGATGTTGCTTCAAGGATGGTAAGAATACTTCTACTGGGTCTTAATGAGTGATAGTATACACAACCATGTGAGGTCGCTTGCTAATGTGTTAAACTCTGAACGTGTATCTAGGAAAGTTAACTTCCGTTCATTGGTGAATGAGAATCGAATTGATAATCATGATACGGTTCTTCCTAAGGCTGCTATGGAGGGTGTGTTTAACCGCTATGATAATACTTTGTTGGCTTTGTCGGCAAGAATATTGCATTCGTTGGTCCGAATTATGTCACCAATACATGGGGTAAGTTTGGATTAAAGAAACTTATGAAGAATGATGATGGTGTGTTTCTCTTTAAATTTGATTCTAAAGAGGGTGTTGAGAATGTTCTTCAACGAGGACCTTGGACAATTCGTAATTCTCCTATCATTCTCACTAAATGGACTCCTGACGTGCTATTGTTCAAAAGTGAGGTTACCAAAGTGCCAGTGTGGATTAAATTGCATAATGTGCCGCACTTGCATATTCGGAAGACGGTTGAGCCTTATTGCTACTTCTTCGGGTGGGTAAGATCATGTTAGATGCATTTACTAGCTCCGTGTGTGTTGACTCATGGGTCGATTAGTTTTGCCGTGCTCTTGTTGAGTTATCATCGAAAGCTGATCTTAAACATGTGGTAACTATGGCGATCCCTAAGAAGGATGATAGTGGTTTTACTACGGCTAGTATCAAGGCTGAATATGAATGGAAACCTACATTGCTTGAATGTAAAGTGTTTGGGCATGAAAATGCTTGTTGTCCTAAGTCTCCTAAGGAGCATCATGCTGATGCTAACACCTCGACCTTGGATGTGAATGATGATGGGTTTAAGTTGGTGCAGAATCGGAAAGCCAAACCCCAAGGTCCAAAGTTGTCTAGCGGTATTAATATGGGTAAGGGTCCTAAATTTGCTCCTAGGAAGCATGTTTATATCCCAAAGAAGAAGACACACCGGACGCTGCTAGTGTTAATGCTACAGGTACTCCTATTACTAATTCTAACTCTTTGGGACACTTGAGGTGCATGAGGACACGGGCATTCAAAGTCCTGTGGTTGATTCTACTACTGAGGAGGCGAAGATTGGGAATTTCTCACTGGTACTAAGGAAGGTGCACGGATGGCTCTCGGGGTGAATCTCGTGTTGATACTGATGTGGATACTGGTCATACAATGGAGGTTAATGAGGATGAGTTGATTAAGACTGGTTCTACATCACATGTACTGCTTGTGAGTGATTCAATGGGAACAATGGATGTTGGTTCTACTCCCATAGTTGAGAAAATTAAAGCTTGAAAACTACTTATTGATAGGAAAGCTACTCTTGTGGATGATGATGGTCAACCTATTCCATCTACCTCTTCTACTAAGAGAGATAACCCTTTTTCTAAAGTGGGAGAGATTGAGGTGTCTCGATTCTAAGATGAGGTTGTTGCTAACCCATTTGATGAGTCTGCTAATATATTTGGTGGTGGCCAAGAGTTTGAAGATGAGTATGATGAATATGACTTGATGACTACAAACAGTTCGATCTTCCGGGAATTTGGATGCCTTTAATGCCATGTATGGCACAAAGTTTCAAGGTCCTAGGAATTAAGCTTATTTCGTTGTGTCATATGTTATCATTTGAGTAGTGGTTTGTTTTCTTGTTTAGAAATTGGAAGTATCTTGTTATGTAAGCTCTATGCCTATGTAACGGGCTGATATATGGGATTTCACTCATATACATTGTACTTAAACATTTATTTGGTTATATATTTACCAGGGTGCAGGATTACTCCCCTTTACCCAAAAAAGAATCAAGAAAAGATACGCATATTCTTTTATGTTAATTAATTATTCGTTAATAAATCCTATACGCTTCCGCATGTGTTCTTTGATGATTTGTGATTATTTATTTGATTGTCATGATATATAATTCCAACACAAGAAAAGTAGGTCGACAACAGAATATTAAAGTGTTGGTGTAGGGTTAAGGTAATCGACAAACAAGTAACCAACTAGGCCGACAACACACTTGGTCGACAAACACAGCTCGACAACACACTTTGGTCGAGAAGCAATGCGAAACAAAGAAAAACGTGCGGAAGCAGAAAAAAAGGGATCGGTTAGGGTTGATACCATGTAAGTTTGTGTATTGAATGAATAATAATGTTTGGTAAATCAAGATCATATAAGATAGTCTAACAGTCATTATTTTGTTCCATTGTAATTAGTTCATCTATCCCAAATTGATCATAATCATGTCAATTGAACGAGATGATCAAGGAAAGCTCATCAAAAACATGCCCAAATAATACATGTGCTTTCAAAAGTCGATGGTTTTATTCTGTCCTTTTGGACGAATGCAAACCAAATTAAACATCGGTCTAGTGATATCTTCTGATCAACCTTCGTGAAAAATGGCACTACTTGGCTTCGAGCACTCATGTTTACCAACCTAAATTGATCTCCTATGATTTTTCAAGAACCCTCTGCTCAATGAGTGTAAAGGGTGCACCCAAAAGATACACAAGCGAAAGAAGATTTCCGCTCGGGAAAAGCAAAATATCCACACCCAATCTCTAGGCAAAATGATATTGTATTTCTTCACGGGACTCTAGTGCCGCATGTAGAGAAAGATTTAAAAGAGAGAGAAATAAATATTTTATTTGTTGTGAGTAGGTATTTGTATTTTGAGGGTATTTTTAAATGATAAAAAATAGAAAAAAATGAATGAAAGAGAGAAAAGGTGCTGCAATGGTTGAGGAAAATTTAAAGTAAAATGTTTACGAGAGAGAAAAACCTGACGTGGAGGTGATGTGGCGAGGAAAAACACTTCGAGGGCCCACACAGTTGCTTTCAACCGTTTGATCTTTACATAACCCAAGATTACCAACGACCAATTTGGATGTCATTCTTTCACCTCACCTCTTTGCAACTCACTGTGCATATGGTTTGTTACCTTCACTCGTCAAACATCCTTCTACCAGTTCCAACTTTAGTACTTATGTAGGGATCCAAAATATGTCTTGGTCTCCAAGTTTCACTTCACAAAAGAGTTAAGATATAAAGAACTACTTCCTCTTTTGTTTGATCAAGCGTTTGAGTCGTTTTAGAGTATGGACTGTATTGGGATCATGTCTTAGGTTATTGCAGCGCGATTTCTGAGTTGTTTTAAAAATACGAGGAGATAAAAAAGGGACCCCGTGGTTCATGTCAAAAGAATAGTTGACTTCATGGGTGTCCCTATTTCGGTTTGAAGAACAAGAGAATGGCGTACTTGAAAAGATAGTAAAGTTTTGTAGGAGGTAAACAAGACATGTATTCAAAGGTTTGATTTCAGGCTTGAGATAGATACTGGTTTTCTTCCAAAAAGGACAAGTTGGAGACCGGAAACATCACTTGATAGAAGAAATGAGAGAGCGAATCGATCACATCACCAATGATTTTATCAAACTAAGACATATGGTTCTTGGATGTATAGTATAGTACTATACTCTCATTTTATCATATATTTGATCCATGGCAGATCAAAACGATTTTATTTTTGTTGGTGTTTTCATCAAACTAATAAGTCCTTGTAAGATGTAAATAATCTTATAACACAACATAAAATATAATGTTATAATATATATACATATATGATTAATCAGTTTAATGAACTTTCTTAAGTTGTACTAGCTAATCTTGTTTGCTACATTTCATAAAATCAGTTTATTAAATATTTCTTGATTCTTTTGTAAAATAGAGTATCATTTTTCCTGAGAAGGTACAAGTTCATAAATTATGAGGTAACTAGAACTCGGCCTTATGGCTCTACATCATATTCGGCCCATCCACCTATATCCCGTACAAATCAGGTCAAGCACAAGCCATTAAAGGAGCTACATAACAACCTTGTACTCCTCTTTTGTATGACATATTTAAGCATTTACAGCTTTAGACATTTGACCTTACTGCTATGTGGCTTGCCAACCTAAGTTTATCCCACATGGGTAGTGGAGCTAACTTATTATGTGTTTATAAGTAAGAAAGTGAAGGCTTATAACAGATTACTTTTGTGTCTTGATTGTATTGAATACATCAAACACCCTTGATACATTCAAGCATCCATCTGGGCGACATTAAGGCAATTTATTTTTTCATCTCGATGGTTAATTATTTATTTTATTTTGTTTTCTTTGTAAATTATGTGAAATAATGATATCATACACAACAATCATGAATCAAGTTTTTCTTTAAATTTTTAGCGTCTTTGTTGCAGATTTGGTAGTTGTAATGTAGCCGAGGTGGAAGGTTAGTTTGTAAAGGGTGGTTCGAGGTAGGGTAGTGGTCACGTGGTCGTGTTGGAAGGCCATTTTGTAAATACTGGTTCGAGGTCGGGTAGTGGTCATGTGGCCGTGTTTGAAGGTTGGTTTGTAAAAGGTGGTCAGAGGTAGTGTAGTGGTCAGGTGGCTTGTAAAGGATGGTTCGAGGTCACGCAATGGTCAGCGTGTGGTCCTGTTGGAAAGTTGTTTGTAAAAGATGGGTTAACGCTGGTGAGCCGGTGGTCACGTTTGTGGTCCTGTTGGAAAGTTGGTGGAGGTCATGGGTGTCCCGATTTCAGTTGCGGAAGAGTACAACAGTGTGGTGAAAAGATTGTGAAGTTTTTTAGTATTGTGCTTTTGAAAGATTTGGAGGTTAACAAGACCGGACTTTAGATTTTTGGCTTTAAAGTTGAGTTAGAGAACCGTTATTTCTTTCGTAAGGGTGAAGTTGGAGATTGGTAAAATCACTTGATCGAGGAGACGAGAGAGTGGTCACCCGAGATAAGTTCGAAAACTTGCGTTTGACAATTGGTACAATGCCCAAATAACATCTCATTGCTGGTGTTTAAAGATAAGACGATATCAATTGATTTTCTTCCATTGATAAGTCATAACTTCTGCTTGTTGTATCTAACCGGACATGCGGCATGGGCCATGGACTATCCCATTTCATTTTGTTAGTAACATGGTCCTAGTAGAAGTATAAAATTGTGCTATCAAATTGAATTATGTTATATTTTTATCTTTAGAAACTGAAAATTCTACGCGAAGTTGGAGATTAATTGTACTGTTTGTTGTATACTTGTACATATAAACTTGTGAAATATTTATAACTAAGAATGTGAAGACTTATGACATATAAACTTAGTAACATTGACACGCAAAATTTACAAATCTTCCCATTGAATTTTTCTGGCAATATGCAGTTAAAACGTTTGGTGAATCTGTAATTGATTATTATAACGTTGTATTTATCTTTCCATTGAATTTTTCTGGCAATATGCAGTTAAAACGTTCATGACGAGCATTTGATTATCTTTCTATTTA
Source organism: Chrysanthemum makinoi (assembly GCA_910596185.1). Taxonomy (NCBI): domain Eukaryota; kingdom Viridiplantae; phylum Streptophyta; class Magnoliopsida; order Asterales; family Asteraceae; genus Chrysanthemum; species Chrysanthemum makinoi. The sequence continues at coordinate 221,610,196 of OU343218.1, forward strand.
CGGGCACTTTGATATACTTTCGAAAAAAGAAAAAAATTTCGTTTTTTCTTTTGTTTTTTTTGTTTTTTTTCGTGCTATTGAAATTTGCATGAAAAAAATCATATATGATTAAACACTAATTTGAATATCACATGTGATATTAGTGTTAAATCATATATGATATGTAATATCACATGTGATATGATATGTATATCATATGTGATTTTACACTAATATCACATGTGATATTACTTATCATATGTGATTTAACACTAATATCAAATGTGATATTAAAATTAGTGTTTAATCATATATGATTTTCTAATGCAAATTTCAGTAACGTAAAAAAATTGAAAAAACTAAAAAAAAAAAGGGTGAAAATTTCAAAGAAATAAAAATTGTCTAAAGTATATCAAAGTGTCTATCTATATAAAGATAATTAAATGCTCGTCCTAATGATATATTTTTTCCCCTTAACGATTAACGATTTGAAAGATATTAATATTTGAAAAAAAAAATGATAAAAGCGCGTTTTTTAAATTGTTGGGATGAATCTCATCTATTAGATCAAATAAAAATGGAATGTGAAGATTGATCCCATTGTATGTAAAAGATCTTTTGTGCTCAAATGATTTTAATCATTAAAGTAAAGTAAAATTTGAAAGTCTTTGTTTACAAAAACTTCAAGCTTATACTATTTTTCCAAACTCAAATACTACACCGAATGATATGACGGCAAGTATTTGAAGTTGAAAGCATAATATTTAACTCTAAAACATACAATTCATATGCACAATCGTATATATATAAGCTTAAAAGATTTTCTCTCATTTATCAATGTGGGAGAATAGGAAAACTTATTTCCATATTTTTTTGTTTATGTTTCATGTTGAACGTATATTATCTCGTCAATAGTATAAAACGTTAGTTGCACGTTTGTGTGATCACAAGAAAAGATTCAACCTCACGTCTTTATTTAGTTACGTACATTGCTATATATAATATGCCACTGTTGACTTTTGACCTTTGTTATTTTATAATTCCATTTTAGAGATAAAACATATCATATACTCATCAAACAAGAGTAAGGGCATTTTTTTTTTCATCAATCAAAACAGAAAAGTAACATTTATTTTGAAAGGATAAAGTATTTGAATTAAAAAAAAAAAAAAAAAAGAAAAGAAAAAACTTTAGAACGTCCACTATGGTGATTCATGAAAAGGCTTATTGTTGAAGCATAATCTGGGCCGTTAACGACTCTCCTTGGGTCGTTAGTCGTCTTCTCGAGCCCTAGTAGACCTGTCAACAAAGAAAACCCGTTAGGAGTGGACCCGGAGCCGTAGCCCCGGTCCACCTCCTCCGACGGTCAAGTTAGTATGCTACCATAGCAAAAGTATAGATGATGTGTGTAACGTGCGAGTTACCCCCTTGAGAAGAAGATCCAACCTATATTTATAGGGCATGGATTAGGTTTAGGTGTAGATTGGGCCGCATCTTCCGGCCCGACCCATTCCTGGCCCATCCCACCATACGTCAACAAGCCCCCAAGTTTAGTATGAGATAGCGCATGGCTATGTTATGCTAAACTTAAGTTCGATGGCCGATAGGTGAAAGTGGATCCCGCATGCCGCATCCCGGTAAGGCGCACCTTTTGTACCGTAGGCGACACAAACATGTGCGACATTTGGCTGCAGTGTGAATGCGCGACAAAGATGTGCAAATGTACGTCGCTTCGCGATAAGCCGCTTTGCGCTGGGCAAAGAAGTGCATGAAGACTGCTTACAAGATAAGTAGCGCCGCGGCGACAAAGAGGTGCAACAGAAGACGCAGCTTCTGCGATAGGTGCGCGCTAAAGATGTGCGAAGAAGACGTGCTTCTACCGCGGCGTCTTCACAAACCCACAGACGCCTCCCTACGGCAAGTTGCTAATATTTAAATTGCCTCGATCCGCTTCTAAATACAACCAAGAAGAAAACAAGGTGATACCCTGTAGCCCCCAAGTTTGATGGTGCTACTCGTAGGAGCATGAAACTTATTTAATCTGCAAAAAACACTCAATGCAAAGATTAAAAGTATATGCCGCGAATCGCAGCATATAAAACCTAATAAAATTAAGCAATATATAACACATAGCATAAAAATATATATAGCACATAGCTTATAAGAAAATTGGCGGCACCCGGCCGTGGGATGCGCCAACAAATAATTAATTGTGTTTTTTTTTTTTTTTTGGACGCGCACGGACCGTGACGCAACTAATAGATGAGATGGATTTATCGTAACCGCATAGACTAACGTTTCGGATGATCGCAGATGTTTATACCACGGCTTTTGGTCCAAATCGCATCATGGCGATTGACTAGCATCGTGGTATTCGCTGCACGCCTCTGCTAAGATGTCTGAACGCACGGTCTTACGCGGGTAGATTTATCACGAGCGCTTGCCTGCCAACAGCGCACCAACCGTAAAAGCGATTCTGCGCGAATTTATCGCTGCTAAAAATAAAATAGCTCCATCGTATGGCTTTTCTGAGGTCCGATCGCACGGATTAAAGATAAAATAGGTCCGATCGTGCGGATGTTTTAAAATAGGTCCGATCGTGCGGACTTAGTGCGCTATAGGTAAAATCGGTTTACCAAGTTAAAAGATTTACATAAAATCTTATGAATATTTAAAAGATAACATATCTTACTGATTTAAAAGACATGCACAAAAAATATTGGGATATCTCTTTAAACAAAGGATATCTTTGAAAGTGATATTCGTTCTTGTAAAGCACACGCATGGCTTACTATTTAAAAGTCTTACCAATTTAAAAACATTGGTAAATTAAGTCGCATCGCATGGGCAATATTGATTTGGTAAATCATCGTGATGCGCATAGGTACTTTTAACAGACTTGTGAAAACAAAACACAAGGGTCTTAGAGTTACCACTTTAGAAACCGATTGCTGCTGTAATATGAGAACACGAAACATTGTTTATCGTGGTCCCACGGATGGCCAACTTGTTGAAGCATAATCTGGCGCGTGCAGGATTCAACGACTCTCCTTGGGCCGTTAGTCGTCTTCTCGAGCCCTAGTAGACCTGTCAACAAAGAGAACTCGTTAGGAGTGGACCGGAGCAGAGCCCCGGGTCCACCTCCAACCGGTCAAGTTAGTATGCGCGGGCATAGCAAAAGTGTTATATGATGTGTGTGTAACGTCGCAGTTACCTTAGAAGATCCAACCCTATATTTATAGGGCATGGATTAGGGTTTAGGTGTAGATTGGCCCGCATCTTCCGGGCCTGACCCATTCCTGGCCCAGTCCGGACCATACGTCAACACTTATAAAGTCATGAAGAGGTCTAAAAATTTGTAAAACATAATGAACGTCCATTTCAAGCTTGTGTGGCATGAAGAAGTCTAAGATGTTGGACCTGCATTTGAATTATGTGAGATGTTTATAAAATTTGAAAAGGTTTATACATAGTGAGAATAGGTTTATAAAACAAAAAAGTTTATAAACTAATGTCATAACATAATTATAAACCTTTAGAAAGATTTAACATGGTGAATGTACTTACGCTTAGCTCTAAAAAAATTTATACAAATAATAACTGACGTTAGGAGACTTGGACCTTAAGCATCCAGGCCATCAACTTAGACCATTGACTTTCTTGTTAATTCGTTGACCCAATTCGTTGACCATTGACTTTCTTGTAGGGCTACCGAACAGAGAAACTGGACCAAATTGGATTGATCGGACCGGATTAAACGTATTTCGGTCCGTCTCGGTTCACCTTTTTCTTTATATTGGTCTTCGATCATGTTCGGTCTAACATAAAACCGGCCATTATGCTTTGTTGGACCGAATCGACCGACCTCGATCAGACCGACCTGGACCTGGACCGTACATCTCGGTCCGATGTATTGGGCCAAATCGATTTTAGGTCCGGTACGATTTTGGTAGGTCAGGTCGAGTTTTCAAACCGTGCTAAAACAAGAACTAATGTAACAATAAGAGGCAGAAAAATAAAAGAATTGAATGGAGTTATGTTGTATACCCAATCATTCATTCATTGATCGTTCATTATACGTTTACTCCCGTGCACCTTTGGTTGTTTATATTTATTCCTCTTTGAATTTGTTTATATCGAGTTGCATCATTTTCGGTCACGTAATAACACATGATCGTGAGTATACATTGCTCTTAGCAACTTTGGTTGTTTGTTTATATTTTCTTTAACATTTGGTCTTTTTTGGGATTCTTTATTTTCAATTACACAGTTAATACGTGATCGTTGATAAAAACTAATAACTATACACCAAAAACTTTAAATAAAAAAGTTCCCGTGCACCTTTGGTTGTTTATATTTATTCCTCTTTGAATTTGTTTATATCGAGTTGCATCATTTTCGGTCACGTAATAACACATGATCGTGAGTATACATTGCTCTTAGCAACTTTGGTTGTTTGTATTTTCTTTCAACATTTGGTCTTTTTGGGATTCTTTATTTTCAATTACGAGTTAATACGTGATCGTTGATAAAAACTAATAACTATACACCAAAAACTTTAAATAAAAAAGTAAGGCGAAGAAGTGTGCATCAAACAAGTATTTGTTGCACTCTCTGCTTACTTAATCTAATAAATCACACTCCAACTTATAAAGTATTCATTACTTCTCTTTTCTACCCATGTGGGACAAGCTATTCAAATAAAACTAACAAATCTTGTTGTGTGACATCTACATTGATTGTGCTTAAGAGAGATTTATATAACGAATCAAAGTAACAATCTGGTCACAAAATAAGTTACGAGTGTATAAAATAGTTGATCATGACAAAATAATCTTGGACCATAAACCATAGGCAATGTTGGGATGACTCTACAACAAACACCGAACAATATAGCAATAAAGAATAGCATGGTAACTATGTTTGTCACAAAATGATTTTACGGTTACATGGCACCGCTTTGCTGTTCCATAGCCAAATCAAACACACATAGTCGTTTTGCCAAATCCTATTCTATTCGCATATCGAGATAAATCCATATGTTATTCAAGTTCGATATGTATAAAAAATTGATTCACATAAGTGGATTTATGTATGATCTTCGGAATATGGGTCATTAATTAGTATTAGGTTCAATTTGTGTCAAAGTATCCTTTCGAGACTTTCAGTCCTATTGTAATCTTTTTTCCAATATCATTCGCCTTATGTTTCTTTTATAGTATATGACTTTGAATAACTTTAATGTAAGGAACAACATATCTGGAAGGTGTTTAGACTGCAAATTTAAGTGCTTCTTGCATTGATGAAAAATGCATTTATTCAAATAAGCGGATCGTAAGATGGTTAAGTTTAAAGGATTTTACCAAAAATCAATGGTTTCGCCAAAATACCCATTTTTATGCACATGACTAGCGGCTTAACTTTCGCACACTGCTATTGTACAATCGCTAAAAGTGCTTATAATTAGTTTCAGTCCAAATGGATTCAAGGAGAGAGCTGGTCTTCATATTAGGCTATAACACAATCCCTGATTTTAAAGGACACGTAAGCCGAAAAGATATAGCATATGAGATACAACAAAAGTTATGTAAGGTTATATCCTCCTCAGAGATCAAGCGTATACTTTTGTCCTTCGATTGTGATTGTCACAACTATTATCAATTAGACGAAAAGAACTCAACATTTCTCATAATAACACGTGTTTCCAATTAAGGTAATTTCATCATGTTAATGTAAAAGAGAGTTGAATTGGGAATGAATTTAATGCTTAATGGGTCAAATGCGTAATATTTAAAAAAACATAGTAACTAAAAGTGAAAGAGGTTGAACGGGCCAGTGACATAATCAAGTTTTCATGTCGTTTTACTAAAAACGCGGGTTAATATTGTGATAATAGTTTTGATCAGCATATCTAATAATTTATTAGGGAGAATTGCATATATATCCCTCCAAAGGTGAATAATTCCATATATATCCTTCTTACAAGTTTTTGATGCACATAGTACAATGATTTTTATGCATACAAAGGATATATATGCAATTTTGCATCTTTTGAGGGATATATATGAAAATGACCCAATTTATTATTTACAGATTAGATAAAAGAGAGACAAAAAATGTTATTGGGTGAGTGGGTCAGCACAACCTGACCCGTTTTGGTCGATGTCTATTTAGGAGTTTGAACAAGATGGAGGGTGGATTCATTCAGGATATAGTATTTTGAAAGCGTAGCTCGTCTTCTGCGCTTCGGGCAAAACAATATCCTGGTCTGACTGAATTCCTTCCTTTTCTTGAATCTTAGATTTCACATTGTGGACGGTTTCAGCTGTATCTTCAGTCCCATGACCCACATCAACATAATATCTACAAGACGAAGGTTTGACTCATTCTGGATGCAGTAGTGGATAAGGAAACAGCTGTCATTAAGCTGCAATCAACCTCCCCTATACACTGTGAAAAAGGGTATTGGGAGTTACTTTAATTTTTATACAACTTTTCATTTATATAGTTGATAATAATATAAATTTGTCAAATAATTTAAAACTATTTCACATTAACATACAACTTTTCATTTAGTTGATAATGATATAATTTTTTTTAAAAAATAGATAAAATAAAGACGAAATGTGTTTTAATCCACCTAATTGAAGAATGGAGTAGTGAAATTACTCATAAACCAATTAGATGGACTAGAATTCATTTTTGTCCAAATTAATCTTTTGTATATAATTGTATATATATACCTATTTTTTGTTACAAACTCAACCAATGTGGGATAATTGGAAAACTTTTCAAACTCAGTTCCAACATTTATAACGACACTTGAAATTCCGATGACCTTTTTAAGTTCAATAACTAAAATATGTGAAATCTTGTTTGCTCTATAGACTCAAGTGGCAAAGTAATTAGTTAGGGTGTATGCATTAATTGATTACACACATGTCATTTTTCAGAGTTTTCGAGGATAAATTTTTGCACAAATCTTCCTTTATAAAGGAGGAATATTGTTGTCACAAGTACCTTGTTTTATGGGGTACTTTTTACTAGCATCAATGTATCATGGTGTACTTTTTATCTGTTTCCATGAGGTTGATCATATTTTTAAGCAAAGTTGTATTCCAAAGAACGATGCGGACAAAGGAAATTTGGATGCCATTGGACTGCAACACGAAGGTAAGGTTAACAAGCAGTCTATAGGTAAAGAAAAAGACAAAATTTTAATCTTTCGAGATGATTAAACTCCAATGTGTATTTGATAGGTCACTAGTTTTACAACACAAGCTTACTAGAAAGAGATAGAGAGGAGAAGAGGTCGGTTGAACAACACATACACAAACACTACGCGTAGACAATGAAGAAGGGTTATGCGTGAGTAATGAAAGAGAGTGAATTGAACAACCAACCTTCAAATGAAGGTTTACAAGGGGTATTTATAGGCAAGGAGCTAGGGCACCCCACTCCTTCCTTTACCTTATTGGACATGGGCCTAAGCTCATGGGCCTTCTACATAAGCTTAAGGATAATAACAAACATAAAGGCCATAATTAAGCTACCTATTATATATTAATTACTAACACTTGATTATGGTTTAGGAGTGATTCCAACAATCTCCCCATCAAGTGTTGGTGATGAAAAACGGTGAAGGCATTGATATAATAGTAGCTTTGACGTCTTCTGACATTCTTCTTTCTTGTGAGAAGAGTTTCTTTGATTCGAACCATCTCCCCAGTGTAGCGAGATAGTTTTCTTTGAACAGCTATGCTTTGACGTCATCTTTAACTTTGTTCTTTGATCTTTGTTCTTTGTGATGAAAGTGATAGTATGTTGTGGTTATCTGCATCAAGTTCCCGCTTCAGCCACGCTCCAAAGGTCTTCACGCCATTCTTCAACATGCTCACACGCTTTTGACGCTTGAAAATCAGATCGATGAAGTTCTTTAAGTCTTTAACTTTGTAGATTCTTTGATTTGACGAAGAATCATCTGATCGTTGTGTTGCTTTTGGATAGAACTTCCATTAGTGATGATGTTGGCATGAGCATGAGAAAAATCTGCACGATCATTCCGCCCGTGAGCTTCCAAGAAGAAAACATAAAACGGTTAGTAATAAGCGATTCCACTTACAAGTTTGAACTTCGAGAGTGTTAATAAAGATAGTGTGAAAACACAACTCTAATTTTAAAGGTCCGTTTCGAATCGGAGTCCCACAAGAGATAACACGATAAAAATCAAGTACACCCCATTTATCTGAGTCACTGAGGTACAATCAAGTATCACCTCACGATCAGAGACCATTTGAGACCACTGCTAAGCGTAATTACACTGGAGTTGCTCGAAGCCGACATGCGCGTCAGTTGATGTTGACACCGCAGAGTTTCCATTCAATCACCGAGGATCACAAATGTGAACCTCTCTATAAATGTTCTCATATTGCTAAGATCCGTGAAGGACTCCGATAATGTACCACTGAAATATTTTGTTGAATGTTGAATGTCAAGTGATGAAATGTCAAGTGTACCTAAGAGATCTTTTGATGAATCTTGTGGCTCTAGACTTAATAGTGCATTTTGGTTTTCTGGCGGAGACTAGGGAGAGGGTCTCTTCTTCAATACCGCAATCTCTAGAGAAATCCGATAGTTTACATAGGGTTCCTGTGAGAATGAAACAAGCTTCTGTTGAGAGAAACTTGAGTGGATAAGAAGGTTTAGTGCATGCGTCCTTTGGTCCATGGCGACTTTTAATCTTCAATACGGTGTCATAGTGACAACCCGGTAGCATATGAATTGATTATGCCCTAAGTTGAATAATTCGGAGGGCTATTTCTTTTCACCCTTTTCTTTGCATTTCTTTTTAATTCTTCAACTCCTTCTTTCTCCGATTCTCATTTCTCCTTTTTATAATCATACCTAAGGACTTCTAAATACTAACTATTTGTGGTGTCCTTGGGTAGATCCCTCCAGTTCTGGCGGATCATAGGGACAGTTATTCTAACCTTAGTCACCTTATAACTCCATGACTAACCTATGATGCCATAAAACCATTTACTTGAAAAATCTCGCTCAGTGTTTATTAATAAAAACATTTTTGAACCACTGTTGAGATGAGATTTTGCATAAATACTCTCCATCCACATGTGCTTAAGAGTTTTAACGGTTAAATGCTGCATGAGGAAAAAGCTGCACATTTTGAATTGATCAACTCAAGATAGACATTCCCGCGAGACAGTTCGTGGCATAGTTAAGAAGTTGCATTGTCAGCTTAGGTGACAACTAGCTCTAATAACTACCTTGAAGGTGTAGACAATCCTCGAAAGGTTGTCAAACCCGTCCGAGTTCATGTCTACCAAGAGTTTCTCGAATGGTACATTCTACTCGGACAAGTCCTTTCTTGACACGTTTACATCACTAGCGAGCTAGCTTGAAATTATTACCCGTCCCGGACAAGTCTTTTTGAGAGTTACTTGACAGTTAAGATCTCGTCAATTCTTAGGTTAAAGTCTTTTCACACGAGAGTTCATATAGCAAAACACAACATATTTCTTATAACGTATTTTTCTCCCCAAAAATGGCATATAAAATGTTATTTTTGAAAAGTTGAGAATAAATATGACCATTTCGAGTGTTGCGGGAAGAATGACCACTGTGAACAATTTATGAACAAAGTTTTAAGGCAAGTACTCCCCCTCAACAAGTGATATAAACGGTTGAGGTTTTGAAAATCATAAGGGAAAGTACTTGTTCTTTTGATCAAAACCTTAAAAGTGAAAGGTTTGATAGGTTTACTCAAAAGTAAGAAGCTTTCGCTCCTTTATAAGGATTGTGGCCTGAAGTACACGAGGGTCCTTTATTTACAAGAACGGGTTGTACACTGTAATGTGTGCACAAGCCATTGACATAGTAAATCATACATCCAAATTTATAATGAAAGAAGCAGTTCAAGGGGTACCGGGTAGTCGGAGATGTTGCGGGAATGTAGTCGGGCGTTGAAAGCCGATGATGTTTCTCCTGGGTCGACCACCAACATAGCTTTCAAATCTTCAGGCTGATCCCTTATACAACGTTCATCAATCATGGTGATGATCCTCTTCCGTCCCTTCTCACGAGAATTCCATCGCTTAGGAGACCCGATCTTTGATGTATATCCTTCAACCGATAATCCAATCCGTCCCTAACCAACTTCAAAGTGTGATCTCCAAATTTGTGTAGATCTCTGCATGCCATCAAGCAATTTCTTTGAAGTTCACTGCGGTAAACGACGCTGAATGGTTTCTTGATGAGTGTAAATTGTGAAAGCTGGTTGATGTCGGGAAGATCAAGCTGCGGTGGAGTAAGTTGACCGAGTCGATAAGATTCAACTACCATGGAGATCTTCTACGTTCTTTGATAACTATGCGTCGATGAAGATGAGCGACTTGATGAATTCACGTTGTACTTCATGGAGAATTGTCTCATACGACCTTGTACTTTGGCAAGGTACATGTCTTCGATGTCGTTGATAGACAAATTCTCAAAGTCAGCTTCAGAGAATGCATAATCTCTTTCGTCTTGTCTTTTGACCACAACATTCTTGAGATAAGTGTAGTCCCATTTGGACGAAAGATCAACGTGTTTGATGGCAGCGATGTTTTTAGTACGAACAGCATGTTGAGACTTAGACACAGCGACCGTAGTAGATTCTTCGGCGTTCGGCCAATGATGAATCCCGTACATTGCATCTCGGTCGTATGCTTCCACTTTGTTGGATAACAAGTGATTAGCTCTTTCCTCGATCGTTATGTAGTTTGAGTATTCTTGCTGGGAACGGAAGTGTCAATGATGTAGCGTATTTCCTTGAACCATCGCCACCGTGAAGAAGAAATTCAAGTCTTTGTTGAAGAAATATCGAATGGGATCCTAGGCTCATCAGTTGGCCGATCGTTGGTAGTGGTTTAGACCGGTCGGTTGTAATATGGAGGGTTGTCCCGTTAAAGTCGATGTTTGCTTCTAGGTTGAGCCAATCCATGTTGTTAGACATAGCTCGAGCAATGTTATCAAGGTGATATTCGACCTCGATGGCACTTTCCGAGCTATCTTTTAGCAGTTGAAATGCTTCATTCTTGATTCGCCTCAACTCGGATTTCGTCATCTTCTTTACTTTGAACTTTTCTTGCAGAATTTTAGCATGCTCCAAAGTAGTACCGTCTACTAGATCTTGACCTTCTTGAGGGTAGGGAGTGGAATTAACAAGAGTAGAGAACCATTCAAATTCCTCTGTGTTATCTTCATCTAGCCATGATAGGACGTTAGCCTTGGGCGCCTTCTTCTTCTTTTCTTAGGCCTAGATGAGGATTACGGTTTCGTACTTTGTGGGTGAGGCGGGTTGTTGTTGGGGCTCATGGTATTCTTCATCGTCACCACCCGTAAACTCAAAGTGGTCACGGTTTTTAGTGCAGGTGGTAACTCAAAATCCGAGGTTTATTTCAGAAGAGGGAGGAGGAGATCTTTGTTGAGCTGGAGTCCTTTGGGTGGAGGCTGCATTGAGTCTTGAATGAAGATGATTCACGGACTTCTTTGTCGTTTAGGCTCCTTATCCTTATCTTGATCTTTGTCTTCATCATCTCTTGAGCGCTTAGGCCTTATAGCCTCTTCTCTGAATGATGACTTGAGTTGGTATTCCGGCAATGCTTCAAACATTTAGTTTCATGAGGCAAACATTGCGGGCGTGTTGACATTTGCGCTACCGGCGGTTTACTAATTCATCATCCGAGAAGATTGTAGTTTCAACTGGATTGATGCTCAAATTCATCGGAGTTGATTTCATGGCTTGCTTGGCTAAATGTAAGAGATTCGGATAAAGTTGTCTTGTATACATCTCCTTTGTCGATTTGAATGACCTCATAAGAACTTGTGAGTGTATCCTTTTATCATCTCGTCCATGCTTCCTGAAGATCATCCTTAAGCTTGTACATACTCCCTTTCAACTTGCATCTTGTCATTCTCATCATGAAGATCGTTATCGATCGTGAGGAAAGTCAACTTCGTGGAGAATATCTTTCTTTCTAACTTCGTTTGGCGGCTTTAACGATTCGATTCTTAGATTGAGAGATCCAAGATGGAGTTGGCTTCTTCTTGATCTGGATGATGATTTGGTTGATTTCTTTGATGGTGGTGGTGAAGAGTGAGAAGAAGAATCTGATGATGATGAGATGTGAGGAGACTTCGGGTCCTTTGGTGGTTCAGAAGTTTCTTCCTTTGATCGTGCAGGACTATCTAGAAGAAGCGTATCATACTCAACATCTTCTTCATTGCCAGTCTTAGCTTGTTCATCACGGCTTTGGCTGCGGCTTCTTCATCGGCTTTACCTTCTCTAGCTTCCGATTACGGTTCTTCAAAATCATACTCAAGAGTATCTTCACACCGCATTTGTTGTTGTACCAAAGTGGTAGCACGGATCCCTTATCGGGTTGATTAACCGCATCGGGACTGGTGAAGGTTGAGCTGCACCACTTGACCCTCCGGGGCCACCCATTTGTTCTTTTGAAAATTCTTTTGCCACGTGTTGGAGTCTTAGGAATTTGAACTTCTTCACTGTAAGTATCTAGTTGCTCTTCTTCTTCATCGAGCTTTCTTCATAAGGCACAAGTCAGAGTCTTCCCTTTTCCTTTGTCAGTGGTGGACTTGGAGGTTTAGTGATGAATGAGGTGTTTGATTCGCGGTCAGAGTAGAAAGTCTCTTCATCTGATTCAGTAGCCTCCGAGTCCTCGTCCATTAGCTTTCTCTGCGGTTCAGGCTTAGATACGGGAATAGGACGACTTCCTTGGCGGGAACTGTCCCCTTTCATGGAGGATTCCTCTGAAACATCCTCTGACTCGGTGCTTGTCGCACTTCCAGCCTTCCTCTCTACGGTTCTCCTAGTAGGTGTTCTAGAAGGCTTATCATCGAGATGACCAACTTTGCCTTCTCGTACTGCTACTTGATACCTTTTGTATGTTTCAAGTTTATTGATTTCATTTGTCGGAAGGTGATTAGGCGTACGGCACCACTGTTTCTTTGTTGATGATTCCTTGATTACGATAGGGTGTAGGCTCGGTAAACATATCGTGATTATCACGGGTCATTGAGCCTCTGTGGAATATCGGGATGAAGTCCAAGTGCTCTCTGGATAAACAATTTCGTGTATATCGACATAGGGAATCTTTGAGCCAAGTTTCTTGTGAAATGACATCATGTCTTCCCATGCGATGCTTCAATTTGATGTCCTTTTTGTTGATTAAAGACCAGAAGATTTGTAGTTCCATGAGCTTGGGATGCTCATAACCACTATCGCGACCAGAGACCGATTTGGTAATGATGATGTAGAGGGTTCTCCACGGTTGAGGAATGTTCTTAAGCTCCACATGAGAGTGCTTAGTGATTATTCATGAAGCTTCATCATAGCCAATATCAATCGAGAATTGAGCGTCTCTTCTTGATGGTGTGGCATAGAAGTCGGTTGGCTCGATCAGGAATTAGAAACGGCCGTAGATATGCTTGTATGATGGTGACTTGTTTGTGATTTAGCGTCACATCACGCACTTTGACCTTTGATCCTTTGCATTGAATTCGAATTGTTGTATGTAGATCTCCGGTCTTGTAGCGAGAGTGTGAAAGCATGTTACGTGCGGATGATTCCTAAGAATATCCACGCGATCAAGCGAAGATTACGAGCATGTGAGGGTTTCAAAGTTAACTCTGAGATTGTTCTTTACAATCTTTCTAGGATAGCCATTAGGAAGATATAGCAATTATGAGAACTTCGGTGCATCCACATTCATTGAGCGACCATGTCGTGATGCGAAATAACATTAGCCAAAAGAACCAACATATCGAAAGACATAATGTTAGTCAACTGAAGGTTTTATTGTCTAATTATTGAATATACAGGTGTTAAGATTATTCTGAGTCCTAAGTCACTTGTATGTCCAATAGTCCAATGGCGTGGTAGCGTTTTGTGAGTTAGTTAACTTTAAGTTTTAAAGTTTATTTTATCACTTATTTTCACAACACATTATACATTTAAGTTTATTAGTGACATTATTGGATTCGTGACGTTATGATTCATTTTATTTACAAGTTTGCCGCAGCGTAACAATTCAAACGAAGGTCAATCAAGGCTTATGCGTAGATTTGGCAAAGTTAGCGTAAAGGGAGTGATCTATCGTGAGGAAAGCTTATCGTAGGATCTAACTACTGGCGTAAGAAATGTTCACAGCGTAGAAAAAAGGGACCTTATGCGTAAAGCTTCGCGTAGGCGTATAAAAATCTTCAGCGTAAGGCTTACTAGTAAGTAGACCTTATGCGTAGATGTCACTTTTCGCATATCCTTCATAGGATACGCAGCGTAGTCCCATTGTAGAACCTTCGCGGCGTAATAGTTACGCGTAAAATTTCTCTTACGCATAACTTCAGCGTAAGGTGATCCTTATCGCGTAGAGTAACAAAGACCTTGATTAAAGTTTTATGCGTAGCAAGCACGAAATAAAATCATCATATCATCAATCTTAACATGTATAGTCATTTAAAAAAAGCAGGATCATTGAAGCTTGTTGCGATTCTGGCGTAGAAAGTCATGCAGCGTAGGTCAAAACCCTAGAGTTTAAGATTTAGCGTATGATTTCTAACCATAGGATTTGCACCAAACGTTTTTTGGTAGGTCTTAGGTGTTGTGAGAGTCTATTAACCAAGTTTTAACACCTATTCTCGATGAATCAAAAATACCCAAACGTAAGAACATTAAACCCTAAATTCCAATTTTTATTCAATTAGAGTTTACGGGTTGTTATAGGGCTGGAAATCTTTAATTCAACACAATATGAACATCACACAATAACCTTTTTGACCAAAACCATTCACATTTTAAAATACCCAAATCCACGCATAACCCTAATTTTCAAAATCACTTCAATTAGGAGTTTACGGTTCGTTTGAGGATAGAAAAAATATCATTGATGTTATTAAAATATTTTGACACTATCTCTTTAACCACAAACACATAAACAAGATTATGTGTTCATGCATACGTAGAACACAAAATCAACCATAGTTTAAAAATCTAACGTTAATTTACAAAGCGATTTAAAACCAATGTTTGTAATCTTGTTAGGAACACAAAGATACTTACAAATTGAAGATCTGAAACACGGATTACTTGAACGTTATTTAAGCGTAGGATGAGATGGGTTTTAGCAATAAATGTGAAGAGTTAAGTTAGGTGGGATCTTTTATTAAAAAATACTTTCAGGTTTTGACAATTTTAGTCCCTCCACCTTTTCCATTTTACATCAATGCCATTTAACTTCCTTTTGGTTATCAAACAAAGATTTTAAGAAAAGAAACTTGACAACACTCCCCTCGACTTAAGAAATGATGAAAGGTTATAAATTTTAGTCAGAAGTGTCGACTAACCATAAAAGTTTACCACCATTTATATAAAAACAACGAGATAGAGTAACATGCAAATACAACGAATGTTTTGAAGCAGTTAGTGTTAATTTTCACCTCAACACTTGATCGGAAAAATCTTGAATTTTGAAAGATTATAGTGTTGACGGAAAAATTACTTGCCATGTTGAAAGAAAAATAGATTAGAAGAATATTTTTGTTGTTTTATCAGATTTTATATTTTTGTATTTTGTTTTTGAAAATAATATTTACAAAAGAGATTTTGGTGTTTGTGAGGTTTTAAATTTGTTTTATGAGTTCATCAATTCCTCTTGAGTCAAACACCTCATACCAATCCGGTGGACCAACTCATTAAACCTAGCGGGAGGCAAGGCTTTTGGTGAGAAGATCGCGGTGGTATTATGTACCCACAAAATATAATTCAACATTACCTGTTCCACGTGATCTTTGATGAAATGATATCGAAGATCGATGTGCTTTGATTCAGTCTTGGCGGGTTGCGAGATCGCAATCACTCCGATTGTCGCAGATACATGGGATTACTGTCAAATCACGTAACCATAGTCTTTGAGTTGTGTTCTCATCCAAATGACTTGAGCACAACACCGACATGGCTACATATTCTGCCGGTTGAGGACGGCGATGTACAATCTGCTTCTTCGATTGCCATGACACCAATTTATCACCAAGAAATTGTAAAGCTCTAGAAGTACTTTTCCGTGAGTCTAAGCATCATGTGGTGGCGCATGGCGATTAGTTCAAAACCGGAATCCTTAGGATACGGATCCCCAAGTTAATGGTTCCCTTTATGTATCGGAGGATTCTTTTAGCCTCTGAGAGGTGGGTTACAGTTGGTCGCGATTGATAGCGAGAGCAAAGATATACGGCAAAGACAATATCAGGTCCGCTGGCTGTTAGATACATGAGAGACCCAATAATACTACGGTATTTGGTAGGGTCAACCAATTTCCCATGCAAATCGGCATCCAGTTTCTTGGTATGTGCCATTGGAGTGGCATAAGTGTCGCAGGTATTCATTCCAAATTTATTTAACAATTCAAGGGAATATTTGGGTGACTCAAAAAATACCACGGGGTGATTGATGAACTTGTAATCCTAGAAAGAACGTAAATTCACCCATCATGGACATTTCAAAATTTTTCTTCATTAGTTTTGCAAAAGCGATTGAGTACTTTTTATGTGTAGACCAAAAATGATGTCATCCACGTAAATTTGAACAATTAAGATATGTGCCCGTGATATTGTATGAAAAGAGTAAGTCAACGAACCTTTGGTGAAATTATTGGCAATGAGGAAAGATGATAGCTTATCGTACCATGCCCGAGGAGCTTGTTTGAGACCATAAAGAGCTTTGTTGTGTTTGTAAACATGGTTCGGGAACTCGGGATCAACGAATCCCACGGTTGGTGACATAAACCGTTTTTTCGGTTGTCGTTGAGAAACGCAGTTTTGACATCCATCGAAGACCGTCATACTCATATGAGCCGAAGCGAGAAATATCGAGCGACCTCAAGGCGAGCAACGGAGAAAATAATTCTTCAAAGTCTATTCCTCTTCCGGCGATAACCCTTAGCTAAGCGTGACTTGTTTCGGATTCGTTCCCTTACATCAATTTGTTTTCCAAATCCATTTGAGACCAATGGCGTAGATCTGTTGGTCTTTCAACCAGTTCCATACTTCAAGACGTTTGAATTGGTTGAGTTCTTCTTGCATGGATTCAATCCGGTTGTCTTTTGTCATTGCGTCTTTGATGTTTTAGGTTGAATTGGCGGACGGTGAGTGCATAAATGCAATGTTCACCATCTGAGTGAAGGCGTTGTCTTGTAACGACTGGTTGATTCGGGTTGCCAATAATGTTTTCGGAGGATGGTCTTTGTCCATCTATGTGTGGAGGGTTGATGTTGGTATACATTGTGCAGATTCTGAGGATTCAAATGGTTTGTTGAAGATTCAGCGACATCACGGTGCGGCGATCTCATTAGCAAGCGGGTTGAAGAGCGCATTTGAATCAAAATCTGCAGGTGGGGTACTTCATTCGAAACATCATCGGCCGATTCATCATTGTTGGGAGCGGTTTGTTCAACTGTTGTGTTGGAGTCAACTGGTGGTGCTTCTTCAACCGAAGTGGTTGTAGCAGGTGTATCTGTTAGGATCCAAATATTATTTTGTTGATGATTCGGGTGGTCTTGGAAGATCAAAATACATGTTAAACATTTTAGAGAGAGAAAGTAGAGAGAGAGTTGTTTGTTGCTAGAGGTTTACACAAGGAAATGTTAGATTGAAATGAAGCGTGCCCACTTCCATGGATGGAAGGGTATTTATAATTCTGAAACATAGCGTCCTCTGACCCAATTTGTGGATCAGGCATCTGGTGGGTAAGGCAGTCCTTCCTCCCGGTGTTGCTCTAAAGTAAACTAAGCTACAAACTAACTAATAAGCTGCAAAATAACGTAACCAATGACAAATCTGAGCTAACTTATCTTTAGATAATATTTGGGGTGTGGGCTCTTCCTATGGAATTTTCTAATTCCTAACAATCTCCCCCTAAGGGAGGTCACCCCATGTTTTACATTATCCTAGCATTCTATTCTTGACTTTGTGCGTGAGCTCGTGAGCTTCAATTCTTCAATTCCGCAATCTTTGTGCTTAAGCGGTGACTCTTCATAGTCAGCATAGTTTTGTACTTTTAGTGGAGGCCATTAAGCTGATCCACATCTTTGATGATCTTCGAGCTTTCATTGAGATCATCAGCCCCAGTAAATCTCTGGATCACCCTTTATTGTGTTGCCATCATGTGAAGTTGCGACTTTCGGACCGACATGCTCACACTTTCGAATCATGACATCTTTCCATCAGTGGCGAAGCCTTTGGTTCATGATATTTGCGGCGAAGCGAAGCATAGTATGAAATATCAGAGCCAAATTATGTAGATATGCACCAGTCATGATTTCTTCAAATTAAGTGTGGATTTTGTGAGCATGCGGCTTTGGATTGACTCATCAATTACGATCACCGCACCGTCCAAATGTACCTGCAAACAACATTAGCAATAAAACACACGAAAGTGTCTTTGATCACTTTCGTTGAATTGAGGTACACGTCCCACGGTTCCCGTTGATCGAGTACAAATCTGCTGTGTCAGGTGGGATTCTAGGAATCTCCTTGGCCGGGTTCGCGGTGCTCTAAATTTGTTCTCAAGAACGTCTCAAAGAAGACAACGGGTGAGTGAACCAAATTGAGATTCACGATTGATGAAAAAATTGATTTGAAAACAATCGTGTATTGCTTGAAGAAAGAGTTTTATAATACGACGAAGGTTTTATGAGAAATATCAATTTTCAATAAAATACTTTTGTATTTGAAAGAGTACACATTAGTGCTGAAAAGAAAGAGATTCGCACATCGAGCGGTTTTTCCAAAAGCATTTTTCAACGGAGATACTTTTGAATTTGAAAATGAATACACATTCGACGTGCTAGAGAAAAGAAGGTTTGCACATCGGACGGTTTTTCCAAAAGTATTCGTCAATTCCAATCCTGGACCAAGGTTAATTCAAGATGAAGCCCCCATCGTTTCGTCGATTGTCACAAGCTTGATCTTTTGCAAGATTTCACATGTCACCCACCAAGAGCTTGTTTGATGTTGGATCTAGAAGGATTTCCATCTTCATTGTGAATATTTTACATATCACTCGGATGTTATGGCAATACCACAAGGATAATGCGTGGGACTCTTAATATATTCTTACTTTCCACAATGTGTGAAGCAGCAAGTCTTCAAATTTAGTGTCCTAATGAGATATTGTGGATGATCTCTTGGCTCTAGACTCAATAGTGCACATTTGGTTTCCTATATCGGAGACTAGGGAGAGGGTCTCCTTCTTCAATATCAAAAATCTCTAAGAGAAAGTCGATAGATTATGTCGGTTCCTCGTGAGAATGAAACAAGCCCTTTTAAGAGGAACTTGAGTAATTTGGGAAGTTTAGTGCGATTGCATCCTTGGGTCCATGATGTCTTGTCTTCAATACGGTGTTACCTTAGTAAACACCGTAGCATATGAATTGAACCGGTTTCGCCTAAGGTTGAATTGATGGAGGCTTTTCTTTTCACCCTTTTTCACATTCATTTCTTTTTCATTCTTCAACCCCTTCGGTGCTTACCAAGACTTCATTACTAGAACCTTGTTGGGTTTATTCCATACTAGCTCTCTCATCGGCACTCTTCCCATTTCTCATTTTTCTCCTTTTTTCATCATACCTAAGGACTCTACACTATATAATGGATTGTCCCTGGGTAGATCCATCCGGTTCTGTCGGATCGTGGGAACTAATACCTAACCTAACCATCCTTATAACACCATGCATAAATTAAATTGGTCTGTCTTTTGGTATTGTTCTTTCCTTCATGAAACCAATTGAAAAATCATTTGGAAAAACAGTCAAAGTACTTGTGATACGAGATCAAATCATTTTGTACCTTAATAGTTTTGATCATTTAGAAAACCTCCCCCTCAACATATGCATATGATTTAGAAAGTGTTTAGCACATGGAGGCAAGAGGACTTTGAAATATTTTCTTTGATCACAATTTTCATAGAAAAAGCCATTTGATTTTCTTGGTAAATTCTCCCCCTCAATAGTTTTGTACCTTAATAGTTTTGATCATTTAGAAAACCTCCCCCTCAACATATGCATATGATTTAGAAAGTGTTTGCTTTATGGAGGCAAGAGGACTTTGAAATATTTTCTTTGATCACAATTTTCATAGAAAAAGCCATTTGATTTTCTTGGTAAATTCTCCCCCTCAATATGTGCATAGGATATTTGAAATCATTTTATCACATAGAGGAAAGAGTTCTTTCTTGAAGCACATCCACGATCACAAAATCCATTAAGAAAACCATTTGAAAACTCAATCAAGGTACTTTATAAATCACTTTAAAACACTTTCGTACCTCGATAGTTTATTTGCTCCCCCTCACCATGTGCTTCGAGATTCGAAAGCGTTTAGCACATATGAGAGAGCAGCCTGCACAATTAAATCAAAACGATCACCTTTTATCAAATTTCATTATTAAATCACAAATTCTCCCCTGATCAAAATATCAAACCCTTTGAGATTTTGGATCCCAAGTGATTTAATTAGGTTTAGAAAACATGGGAGAAAATGTGGCCTTGTTTTAAATACTCATCTGGTTTTTGGATAAATCCTCCTCCCCAACATGTGCATTGTGTATTTGAAATCGTTTGGCACATGGAGGCAGGAGTGCCTTTGAAGGACTAAAACCAATTCCATTCAAACAGATTTGAGATTTAAATCACGATTTCTACCCCGATCAGAAATTTCAAACCATTTGAGATTTGTGATCCCAAAAGATTTAAATCATTTAGAAAATTTTGGGGAAAGACGTGGCAAGATTTGATTTTGAAAAATGATAGATAATGAACAGATTAAGACATTAAAGATTGTTAGTGTCAGGTATGATTGTTTTAAGAGACCTTTAAGTAAAATAAAACAATTTCACAATCAAACAAGAACAGAAAAAATTTCATTTTGAAGATCTTTGGGTTTTAAAGAAAATCATACCATGACATAACATTAAATCTTTAGATCACCACTTATTATTGTACCAACCGGAACTTTTATGAAGAAATATTGTATGAAAATATTATATTTTAAATCACTCTCCCCTTCAATCCATGACAGTAGTTGATGATTGAGTGACTTATGTTTTGATAAAATGAAGTCCGGTGATTTTCAAAAACAATATTTTCTATTTTCAAAACAATTTAATCAAATTATTCAAAATTGTTTAAAAATGGTATCTGCCTAAAAGATATGTTAAGTGGTTGAGAAGCTTACATTTGTTCTTTGGCAGGGCTTGGAAGAAAAAACCGTCTGCAGACTGCATGAGACTTCTTACGTTGCATTTTAATGCCAACTGAGGTCAAATTAAGCTCCATTTCTTCATTTGCTGATGAAGAAAACCATCTGCTGATGCAGTGAGACCTCTTATGTCACAATTCTCAAATTCCGGTCATTTCTTAAATTATATATGCATCATATTAGTTCATTCATGGCATTTTATTTCACATTTAACGCGTGAATTTTTTATATTTAATAAACGTTATCGCGTGAGTTATTATTTTGAATATTTAACCCGTTACTTTCAAAAATGATCCCGATATATTTTTATACTTAAATTTAGTTATAAAAACTATATTTTGACTTTACCTAGTGTTTTGAGTTTATTTGGTACATAAATCGTTAAAGTTATATTATTACGACACTTTTCTTAAAAATTACTCGATAATTATTTTATCACTCAAATTTCACAAGGAAAGTATTTTTACAATTTTTATGATATCATTATACCTTATTTTGATCTATTAAAATTACTTTTACCTAAAATTTCCTTAAATACACAAAGGTATATTAAACTTTACAAGTTAATTCTACCTACAAATTTCTTACTTTTTAACAAATTACACAATACATTTAAAAAAAATATGAGAGACATTTGCCCCTAAAAATCCGGCCATAGAGATTGCATTTATGGTTTGGTTGAAATTTTACTTACATATCTTAATATATACTCCAAACTTTACCTCATTCATGGGATCTCATTCACACTCATTATTCAAGTCTAGAAAAGTTTATCTCTCTTTGTTTTCTCTCCATAGAACCGGTTATCATCAAGAGTTAGCTAGGGATCATCAAAAATTTTACAAGTTCAAGTCTAACAATCTAGAATCACACTCTTTATTAGGTTTTGAAATAAAAGCCAAGAGTGTTTAGGTTTAACCTTGTTCCTTGCACCTCATCATATTAACTTGTAAGCATGTTTCTTTCATTTTTCATGTTTCCTTATCATTTCATAAGTATCTCTTCATTTTTGGAGCAAACATGCAAGACTTGTGTTGTTTATACCATTTTTACATGATTTTTAGAAATATATATATATAAGGTCATCCTATAATTATCCCCTTGGTATATGTTGGTCTTGATGATGTCTAGGAACCCATGACACCCTAAGAAGGTGTATGGTAGGATTAGATTAGCTTTGGAGTTGATTTGAAGGGATTGGAATAGGTTTAGTACGAGAAAAACTATTTTCAACAAGTATATAAAAGGGTCTGTCCTTAAAAATCATTTTCTGGAAAATCCGACTATAGCCACGACTTTTTGGCCTTGATATTTATAAAATATACTTAAAAACGAATCCGTGGCCGCTGACGGATAAAAGCGGAGTTATAACGAGCGTGGTGAATTTTTAAAAGTTTGACGACGAAAATATACTTTTCAGAAAATTCAGCACACTATTTTACATTGTTCGGGTCAAAACGAGCCTTAAGCTTCACAAATTATTTAGACTTGTCAAAATATATTAGTATACTTTGATCTGAAGCTAAGGACGTATTATACGTAGAAAACGGATTTGAAACGACAAATATATACACGTTTTCATAAAAATTGCCGTAACTATTATTTTAGAAAAACTATATTATTTCTACGATAAAGTGTTACGGTGGCTATGCGTCCATGTTGAGGGCTGTTTTTTTTACTATGTTGTGAAACTTTTTGGAACGAATTGTCTTCTAATAAAATCAAGATCACCGAGCATATTTTTCAAAACAATCAACCGTTTGTATAGCGGAGTTGTAGTAAATTATTTACGGATGTTCAAACTTAGCCGAAACTCATTTTCTCACAACAATTAACCAAATAACTATCTTTAACCCTTAATATCTTTATGATCGAGACCTTTTGGACGAAAACTCCTGAACCGAAACTTCTAGATATCGATACAAACTTTCCAAAACCGCCGAAGTTCGTTCTCTAACGATCGACGTTACACCGTTACGACTAGTTTTCCAAAGCCATTTTTGTCACTTTCATGAAATTTCCGACGACATTGTTTTGCGACGAAAAGTGAAAATTTCACAATAAATCATTATAAAACCATTGTAGGATGACATTTTGACGTAAACACTTGTGAAGTAATTTTGAATGGTCAAGACGTCAAAAGAGTATTTTTCGACGATAAGTATTATGTTCAAAACTCACAAATGGTATAAATATCATCCGAAATGCATGCATAACATTACATTGCAACTCATTGCACATCATATCATTCATAATAGGTCGGTTGAGATTTCGCTACATTTTGGTGTAACCACTTTTGTCGTCACATCTATTCATCAAGTGAGTAATCACACCCCTTTTACTTTTACTATATTTTTGGGGTCGAATGCATGAACCATACTTGAATTAAATTGATTCTTACTTTGTGAACTCTTTTGACTAGAACTTGTGAACTCGACTTAAATTTTGAACTTAAATACAAACTTATGACTTGTTTGAACTTATTGAACCGTACGTGTTATGACCTTGTCCCAAAGTCTCCCATGTTTGAGCATCACTCAAAGTCTCCCATGTTCGGAGCATCAACTTAAAGCCTCCCGGTCCGGAGCAAAATGTCTCCCTATGGGAACGGAGCATTTTCAATTAAAAGTCTCCCCTGTTGGGAGCGATTGCAAAGTCTCCCATGTTGAGCATCAATTTAAGTCTCCCCTTCGTTGGAGCAAGCAAAGTCTCCCATGTTCGGAGCATCTCTAAATTATTATATACTTGGTATTATATTGGGAACTATTATGACCGCTTACACTTGACTACTTGGCCGACTATATATTTTTGTGCAATGGGTTGTGTAATACACACAGTTGCAAGTTTTGTATGGGCGAATTTGGGAACTGAGTGGATACACAATGCCTTTGCTTTGTGGACTATTTTTTTTTTTTTTTTTCGTTGTGAAAGCTTTGAATATTTCTACGAAGTTTTCTTATTTTGTTAAACGTGTTTACTCACCAACTATTTTCATAGTTGACCCGTTTTCTCTCATGCATTTCCGGTGATCGTTAGTAAGCTTTTCTATCAAGTCTTGCATAAAGAAGTTTTCACTTGTCGCTACAAGTCGTTATGTAATAAAACTCAATATTTTGGAATCTAAACTTTGTAATATATTTCTTTGATGGCGGCTAATCTAGTATTGTAATGGAGTATTATTTCTTTTTAATTTTAATGTTGGTATGTTCTATTATCTTGTGCTTATGTTCCCTTCCGTTACACCTCGTGTTTCCTCCCTGAGGTGTGTGCAATTGGTATCAGAGCCAAAGGTTATAGAGAATGCCGATTTTCAAAAATAAAATCACATTATAACCGGAAAATTTTTATTTTATTTTATTAAACATTGAACATCATCCGAGTCATCTAGTCCTATCGTTGTATCGTTAATCATAAATTATACATAGCCTCGATCAACTATGTCTAATTTATGAAGAACCATCACAATGATAAGAGTGTAGTTTTAAATCATGTTTAGTCGAGTCTTTTGAGTCGGTCACCTGAGAAGTTGCATTGGTCGGTGGGTATGCATAGCATGTTTTTACCGCCCACGTCTACATTACCGTACCTTGTTCATATCTTCTCTTTTCCATCTTTCGACTTGTTAGACATAGCATGCCCCTTTGATCTGTCATATCTCGATCACTATAACACATTACCACCGTTCGCACCTCATCCGACTTCGCTAGAATGTCGTTTACTCAACCCGATGTTTGGTCCTCTCAGTAAGATCATGGCCGCAAGAAACACACGCTCGGGGAGGTAACAACAACGCAACCGAACAACAATGGCAATCCAAACATCAACGTGGGTCGTGGTATGCGATCTCTTGACAAATGATGTGATCGTCCGAGAACTAACAAAAGCAAACGCGACAATGGAAAGCCAGCTACGGGAGGATCACCGAGGAAACCGGGCCGATCAGCAAAACAAGAGGCGAATAACCCGTGAACTATGGGGCGATCACCCGGAAGCCGCGAAAAAGATATACAGGTCCACATCCTTTTGTACTCGATGTAATTATCATCACTGAGAGGCTACTTGAAGGCCGGACAAATGTAGACAGACGGGCCATTTAGCCGAAATTGCTCAAACGTAATGGAAATCAAGGACAGAGAAAAGGCATGTTCACGAAAGTGTGGAAGTCTAGATCACCTTCGCAATATTCGCCCAAAGCGAAAAGAACCCCATCAAGGGTCGTCCAAACTGGCGTTGGCAATAGAAGGCCCACAAGATCGAACATTGAAATTCCTCCGCACGCGGGTCGAGCATTCTATCGGGTACCGAGGAAGCCCGCAACGCTTAACGGGTACATTCTTTCAACGACTACCTTATTGCATGCGACATGATTTTGAGTACATAACTTCCTTCCAATCCTTACCACGTTCACGACATTGATTAATTTGAGACCTATTGATATCGACCTTAGTTGTTATATATATTTTGTTGATTGGATTTGATTGTGTAAGCAAATCGAATATCGAGCAAATCTTTCAAAAGACTTCATTCAAGGATGTTGATTCCTACCTTTCTAACAACTTGTTTCCTAGCTTGATCTAGTGACAGTTCTTGTTTGATGAGTTGAGAAAATCAAGCTAAGAGACAAGTTTACTCAAGTCGGTTTAGTTTAATCTCATTGGCACGCTTCTTGTTTGATGAGTTGTGAGATTAAATTAGAATCGACTACATAAAGGTCTTTTGAGGGCTACGTTCGATATTGTGTTTACCCCATCAAATTCTAATCACGGGTATTACTTAGTTGAATGGGGAACCTGACGCATGGGCATTGATATGATCATTTAGGCGCTCGTATACGAGCATGAACTTTAGAACTCTTGTCGAGGTTCGGACCATAGTATCGTTAATCGAATCACGAGGACGCGATTCGTGACATGGGAAGAATGTCACAATTCTCAAATTTCGGTCATTTCTTAAATTATATATGCATCATATTAGTTCATTCATGGCATTTTATTTCACATTTAACGCGTGAATTTTTTATATTTAATAAACGTTATCGCGTGAGTTATTATTTTGAATATTTAACCCGTTACTTTCAAAAATGATCCCGATATATTTTTATACTTACATTTAGTTATAAAAACTATATTTTGACTTTACCTAATGTTTTGAATTTATTTGGTATATAAATCGTTAAAGTTATATTATTACGACACTTTTCTTAAAAATTACTCGATAATTATTTTATCACTCAAATGTTACCAAGAAAGTATTTTTACAATTTTTATGATATCATTATACCTTATTTTGATCTATTAAAATTACTTTTACCTAAAATTTCCTTAAATACACAAAGGTATATTAAACTTTACAAGTTAATTCTACCTACAAAATTTCTTAGACCTTTTAACAAATTACACAATACATTTAAAAAAAAAAAGATATTTGAGAGACATTTGCCCCTAAAAATCCGGCCATAGAGATTGCATTTATGGTTTGGTTGAAATTTTACTTACATATCTTAATATATACTCCAAACTTTACCTCATTCATGGGATCTCATTCACACTCATTATTCAAGTCTAGAAAAGTTCATCTCTCTTTGTTTTCTCTCCATAGAACCGGTTATCATCAAGAGTTAGCTAGGGATCATCAAAAATTTTACAAGTTCAAGTCTACTTAATCTAGAATCACACTCTTTATTAGGTTTTGAAATAAAAGCCAAGAGTGTTTAGGTTTAACCTTGTTCCTTGCACCTCATCATATTAACTTGTAAGCATGTTTCTTTCATTTTTCATGTTTCCTTATCATTTCATAAGTATCTCTTCATTTTTGGAGCAAACATGCAAGACTTGTGTTGTTTATACTATTTTTACATGATTTTTAGAAATATATATATAAGGTCATCCTATAATTATCCCCTTGGTATATGTTGGTCTTGATGATGTCTAGGAACCCATGACACCCTAAGAAGGTGTATGGTAGGATTAGATTAGCTTTGGAGTTGATTTGAAGGGATTGGAATAGGTTTAGTACGAGAAAAACTATTTTCGACAAGTATATAAAAGGGTCTGTCCTTAAAATCATTTTCTGGAAAATCCGACTATAGCCACGACTTTTTGGCCTTGATATTTATAAAATATACTTAAAAACGAATCCGTGGCCGCTTGAACGGATAAAAACGGAGTTATAACGAAGACGTGGTGAATTTTTAAAGTTTGACGACGAAAAATATACTTTTCAGAAAATTCAGCACACTATTTTTACTTTGTTCGGGTCAAAACGAGCCTTAAGCTTCACAAATTATTTCGACTTGTCAAAAATATATTAGTATACTTTGATACGAAGCTAAGGACGTATAAAACGTAGAAAACGGATTTGAAAGCGACAAATATATGCACGCGTTTTCATAAAATTGCCGTAACTATTATTTTCTCAAAAACTATATTATTTCTCGATACAAGTGTTACGGTAGCTGTAACGTCCATGTTGAGGGCTGTTTTTTTTACTATGTTGTGAAACTTTTTGGAACGAATTGTCTTCTAATAAAATCAAGATCACCGAGCATATTTTTCAAAACAATCAACCGTTTGTATAGCGGAGTTGTAGTAAATTATTTACGGATGTTCAAACTTAGCCGAAACTCATTTTCGCACAACAATTAAGTAAATCACTATCTTTAACCTTAATATCTTTATGATCGAGACCTTTTGGACGAAAACTCCTGAACTGAAACTTCTAGATATCGATGCAAACTTTCCAAAATCGTCGATGTCCGTTCTCTAGCGACGACGTACGCTTTCTTTTACTAACTAGTTTTCCAAAGCCATTTTTGTCACTTTCATGAAATTTCCGACGCCCGCATTGTTTTCGAAGAAAAGTGAAAATTTCACAATAAATCATTATAAAACCATTGTAGGATGACATTTTGACGTAAATACTTGTGAAGTAATTTTTGAATGGTCAAGACGTCAAAAGAGTATTTTTTTTTTCGACGATAAGTATTATGTTCAAAACTCGAATGGTATAAATAACATACGAAATGCATGCATAACATTACATTGCAACTCATTGCATATCCTATCATTCATAATAGGTCGATTAGGTTTAGATTTCCGCTACATTTTGGTGTAACCACTTTTGTCGTCACATCTATTCATCAAGTGAGTAATCACACCCCTTTTTACCGTTTTACTATATTTTGGGGTTGAATGCATGAACCATACTTGAATTAAATTGATTCTTACTTTGTGAACTCTTTTGACTAGAACTTGTGAACTCGACTTAAATTTTGAACTTAAATACAAACTTATGACTTGTTTGAACTTATTGAACCGTACGTGTTATGACCTTGTCCTAAAGTCTCCCGTGTTGAGCATCACTACAAAGTCTCCCATGTTTGGCATCAACTTAAAGCCTCCCGGTCCGAGCAAAATGTCTCCCTATGGGAACGAGCATTTTCAATTAAAGTCTCCTGACCGGAGCAGTGCAAAGTCTCCCATGTTCGACATCAATTTAAGTCTCCCTGTTGGGCGAGTGCAAAGTCTCCCATGTTCGGAGCATCTCTAAATTATTATATACTTGGTATTATATTGGGAACTATTATGACCACTTACACTTGACTACTGGACGACTATATATTTTGTGCAATGGGTTGTGTACACACAGGTTGCAAGTTTTGTAATGGGCGAATTTGGGCTGAGTGGATCACCTTGATGCCTTTGCTTTGTGGACTATTTTTTTTTTTCGTTTGAAAGCTTTGAATATTTCTTCACGAGTTTTCTTATTTTGTTAAACGTTTTACTCACCAACTATTTTCATAGTTGACCCGTTTTTCTCTCATGCATTTCAGGTGATCGTTAGTAAGCTTTTCTATCAAGTCTTGCATAAAGAAGTTTTCACTTGTCGCTACAAGTCGTTATGTAATAAAACTCAATATTTTGGAAACTAAACTTTGTAATATATTTGCTGATGACGGCTAATCTAGTATTGTAATGGAGTATTATTTCTTTTTAATTTTAATGTTGGTATGTTCTATTATCTTGTGCTTATGTTCCCTTCCTCCCCTTTTCCCCGCAGGTGTGACATCTTACGTTGAATTTATGCCGTCCCTAGTCAAAAAGCCCAAATTCTTCATGTGTTGACCTGTGTACCCTTTCCTTCGGCATCCAATCATCTTAAATTGTGGATCCGGATCGGAACATTCTTATATACCAATATACCTCATACGCTAGTGAACACACATACGATATATATGGTGGTCGACATCACCAAACAAAGAATCGACTAATGAAAGTCAATCCAACATATCAATGGCATATAAGGCACGGGAATAATGTTCATCAATCTATAATCATCTAAACCTAACAACACTCCTAGAAACCTAGTCCTTCAACATAGGCAATTATATTTTTCGATAAGCATTAGGATGATTAAGAAAGCCCGTTAGATTATGTAAATATGAAAAATATTCTTCCCCTCAACCAATGACTCTTTTTCTTGAAAAGTTTTAAAGCCAAGTCATCGATTGAGTTTTTGTAATTTTATGAAAACTTGATTCTGATTGATTTACAAGCAACTCATTAACCAATTAATTTTCAACAAATATTTTTTCAAGAATTTTAGACGGAAAACATTTGTGTAGGAACAACAGCCATTCAAATACTTTCCTCATTATGATTTAGGATAAATTTTGAAAATGCTTTACGCAAAGACTTTCCTTCTTTGAAAGCGGGTTGCTATCAAATAAAAGCAAGCCATAGTTTGCACAGGTTACAAATCAAGTAACCAAGCCATAATTTTGACATGTTTTGAAAAAAGAATATTTACACCTCCCGCTCGAACTTCATCTATGGTCCTGTGCCATTATTGAATGACATTTCTATGACCGCAAATGTTATCGATAATTTAAGACGTTCTTTGAAAACAATATTTTGGTATTTTTGAGATTTTCGATTTTATAGGTTTTGAAGGTTTTATATTTTTCTATTTGCTTTTTCTTGGTTTTATATTTTTGTATTTTGATTTTCCGATAAATATATATACAAAGATAGAATAGATGACATAGTTTAAGAAGATGATGATACGAAAATCGAGATAAGGATATCGAAAGCCTCGTAGAAGAAGAAGTCATCATCTCTTAAACAACCCTCCAAGACTCTTGAATCAAAGAGAGAAATTGAGCCACTTGAAAGTGAGACTTTGGCAGCTTCCCCCCAAACCGAATATCCATTAGATGAGCGTATCTGGCTCTTTTCAAGCTGTGCCACGGGCGAAGCACACCATTATCATAATCCTTCCATTTAAGAACGATAATCGAGGTTCTCCGCTCAGGTTATATCATCAATAAAAGAACGACATCGAGATCATCCCACACATAAAACAATCTTCTCAAATTTCCTTTTCAACCGACGTGCCTGATCCATTACAAGGTGTCAAGAGAACAATTCCCCAGTAGTTGAATTGATGGCCGGTCTCTTTGTATAATGCTCAAGAACTCTCCCGAATACACATCATGAGGGTAATGAAGAACATCTACCCAATGTTCACATCTTTCGGCCCCTGATAGTGTATGAAGCTCAAGAACCCGGTACACCAATATCCAAGAGCTCCAATACACATCATGAGTGGAATGAAACACCTCCCCATGTTCACATTTTTCTTCCCTAATGATCAGATATGGCTTTATCCAAATACCAATACAAAAGGAATGAATAATCAGAAGCCATCGACATTCTCAGGGCGACAATCTCTGAATATGTCAACACCGGAATAAGTGATTATATCTCGAATCAATGACAGTTAGCCGTGAAACAAATGAGCATCCCCAATGTACAATCTCCCCGAACATTCGAGATACCATCAAATCACCACACACTTTGTACCTCCTTTTATCTTCAACTAACTCTTCCATCACTTCCCACATAGTTGGAATAAGAACACTAAACGGCTTGATGAGTAAAACCTTGAGTTTCTCTGCGGTCATGACATTTGTTTTCCCATGATATCTTCAATCACTTAGAAGAGTTAAGTTCATCAAGTTTACTCGCCATAGAGTCCGTCCTTGAGTTTCTCTCTAATAACATTTGTCTTCCTTGATATCTTCAATTACTTAGAAGTATTAAGTTCATCAAGTTTACTGCATGTGTCTCCTTCCCCTTCTTTGGTTTTGATATGAATCGAGAACTCATTGTAAGCCTGCAAATTCTGAAATCATTTAAGAACATCATTAGCTCATATGTATTTGTGAGAATCAACTTGTCGTAATGTGAAGCAAGTCTAATTGGGGATTAAATCGACTTTTCCCCCCATTAGTGCTCTCCCAAACCGACACTGCTTTGATAACGTACCCAAATTAAGAACAAGTCTTTAGATCGTTAAATGCAACTCGTCTTTAGTCTTCTAACATGTAGTGTAAAACTGTAACGAATGACTCTGACCTTCAAGATTGTCCGGTTGGGATTAGATAGTTAACATCTTCGACTCACCAAAACACAAGAACATCACCAAAAAGTATCCCAATTAACTTTACATCTTGCAATCCCTTAATTAAGATCCCAATCTCCATGTTCATCAAGGAAATCATCACCAAGAATCCAATTAACACACAAGATGGTAACACCAAACTACCAATCACATCAAACAAGAATAGAGAGTTGTTCGGAATCATCATGTTGATGTGCACGTGAAGCATTAACCGTAATAACTTTGTCAATAAACTCATATCGGCTTGTGAAGATGTCAACTGACGGCTTAGAAGAAACGCCATGTAAAGATGACCCGATAAGAAGAAGCTCGGTTCTTACATGAGTTTGGAGCCGTTTGACCATTTATTGCCGATAACAATCAATACTGTACACTTTTCTCCCCTCAAGAATTGCATACTGAGTTGCCATTCTTTGATTAAACAAGTGAAAATCATCCAAATGTAGTCAATTCACACTCTCCCCCATAAATAGCACGTGATGTCGCCATCGTCATTATAGTTGAACAAGTGGAATAAGAGAACAATCATCGGTAGTCCTCCACTTGATAACCGAAGCTGTGGAAAAAGCATGAAGCATGTTGATGAGAATGGTCATTAGTGAGAAGATTTCTCTTTTTCAGAAGATAAAGCTCACCGACACGCATTAATTTTCTTTCTTTGAATCGAGGCATGAACTGCTGTGTTCATACGCCATAAGAAGATTTCTCTTCTTCGAAGATATCGCGACCTAAACGCAAACATTTCTTTAGAGTAATGAGCTTTGTTAGGAATTAGAAAATTACATAGTGAAGTATCGGTCACCCCAAATATAATCTAGCATAAGTTAGCTCATGAAATATCGTATTTATGTTTCTTTTATTAGTTAGTTATTTAGTTTAGAGTAACACCGCGAGGAAGGACGGGTCTTTACCCATGCAGATGCCCGATCCACAACCGGGGAGGACGCTTAGTTTGTAATTATAAATACCCTCTACCTCCCAAGGTTGAGGGTTGGACCTTTCATTCATCTTAATCTAACCTTCTATGTTTTCTTTCACTCTCTCTCTAAAGGCTCCCACTTCTCTCTCTAAAACCTCTAAACAATTCGACCCATATTATTGTTTGTTATGTGTTTATGAAATCCAATATCCAACAATTGGTATCAAGAGCCATGGTTAGATCATCTCTTACATATCTTTTGATTTCTAGTGGTTTTAGGTGGTTTTGAGTTTGAGAAAGTTTAGTTGGTTTTGCATCATTTGGTTGATTTCTTGTGTTAAAGTTTGGATTTTGATTGTACTTTTGTGTTTAGGATCATCATAAGTGTTTAGGTTGTGATTTGGAAGGCTTGAATCATCGTGGTTGGGTTGTTTTGGATTGAAAAGTGTGTTTTGGAAGTTTTTCAAGCTAGCGACTTTAGTTCACTAATATTTTCTTGGTAGCGACTTGCTTACATTTTTCTAATAGCTTAATTTACAGTGTTGGAGCTAGCGAGTTAGGATCTAGCGAAGTACAAGTAAATGTGGATTCTCCACTACTGGTAGCTTAATTTTGTGGTAGCTTAATTTGGTCGAGTTGCCTGCCTTGTTCTCTAGCGACTGTGTAGCTAATCACACAAAAAATTTGTTGTTATGACTTGGTCTCAGAAGCTGCAGTTACTACTAGCCAATTTGCTTTTCTCTCAAGTAGCTTAACTTGGGGACTTTTAGCCACTGGGGTGTCAGTGTTAGCGATTGGTGTCTTAGCCGCTTGGGTCCTAGTTTGGTCTTAGCGACTGGTTCAAGAATTCTTAGCTTAACTTGTTGACTTTTCCCACAAAACTTAAACGGCTATAACTTTGATCCAGAACTCCGCTGCGTTCTACCCATCAAAACTAATCGCGGAGAACGAGAGTCAATAAACTAAAGTTTATTCGGTCAACCTTCGAGGGCTAAATCTCGAACAGGTTATCGAGGTTTTATGTTTTAGACCCAAATTTCTGAAAATCGTATAAACTCCAAATCTCAACCAAACAACATCTCTCGCTTATCCCACAAACAATCATAAGTCCTAACACACAATTGTCTATCATTGTGTCGATCCATCAGTCATCTTAACACGCTCTATTGGTCATTGCTTAACGGTTTGGTCTTGATTTAGTAAAATCCTCAGCAAAGATTCTATTTCTCGGTTTAACATAGATAAAACCGTCATTCACATCACATGTCTTATTCCATCACCCGATGATTTAAGTGCTTAAATTGTATGATGATGGACAACAATGATACAGTGACATATGCCGAACATTAAAGATGATTGAATCAATCAATGAGGATATGATATCTCCGGTTCGGACTGCAAAAGACGAAATGCACCATCAATGCTGAATGCCATGCAAAGGAAAGCATCATTGAACCTTATCAACAACTTCACTATCACCTCATGTTACTTCTACCCACATCAATGGAACGAACATGTATTGCCCTTCGTCAGATTTTTCCACATTAACGGAACTCTTGCTAAACCTTAGAGCAATTGGAGCTACAACTTGACAGAAGGTTCATAAGGATAGTTCCAAATGCGACTCAAGTGATCTACAAACACTTTCACCATTCATTAGAGGGAATTCACATCCGATTATGATCAAGACATGATCGAAATGTCCTTCCACACACCGGAATGGACATTAGCTGTTTCACGGAGACACTTATCCATCTCATGGATAATGGGAGAAGTATATTGAGGAAGTTACCGAAGATGCAAAAGTAGATGAGAGTCGCATACTGAGAGTTATTTGTGATAAGTGGGAAATGTATCGTAAAGGTCGGTGTTGTTGAATGCGTATCGAAACAACAAAGAATGATGTAACCAAATGCTGACTCATGTCTCACAAGAAGCTTGTCGTTATCGTAAAGGCTAATGTATCTCGGTACAATCAATAAATTGTTGTGTTGAGACCGGTATAGAACCAGATGTTGGATCGCTTGACCGCGCTGAGGCTCGAGACGATAAGCTTGAAACAAACACCGTTCGATGACTCTGTTACTACGATGTGGATGCATATCGCACCGAAATTGAACAGAGTCATGTAATGAGGTACCCTGTCAACAACAGTGCATCCGCTAAAGTTCTTAAACAACCGATCATGATGTTGAACATAACTTTCATAAATGTTAGTTATCGAGGTCGAGTCCGTATTAAGTGTTTCAACAAAAGATATGGTTGATAAGAGGCTTTTGATGAACTTTCAAACCAAATCTTGAAAAGCATTGAAACTCTTGATTCGTGAGTAAAGAAGAAACTTAACAAACCATGTAAACAACCGAACTTCCCTAATTTCGCAGGAACT
Organism: Chrysanthemum makinoi; assembly: GCA_910596185.1. Lineage (NCBI taxonomy): Eukaryota > Viridiplantae > Streptophyta > Magnoliopsida > Asterales > Asteraceae > Chrysanthemum > Chrysanthemum makinoi. The sequence goes on from OU343218.1 coordinate 221,645,271, forward strand.
TTTGAAATTAACACTTTGAAAGCTCACCAAGACAAAGAGTCAACCATTTACAATCTGAAGAAACATATTTCGCCTTGAATGAGAAAAGTAATTTAGAATACACAAGACATTGATGCTACTATAACAAGAAATAATGAAATGTCAATTTATGTGGCTAAATTACTAAAGGAAAATGAGTCTTTGAGAAAGCATCATATAGAACTAAGTGACTCAGTCAAAGATGCTAGAACTAAATCAAGAGAACAAACAAACTCTTTGATAGCAAAAATTGATGATTTCAAAGCTCAACTTCAGGAAAAGAGTTTCGCTATTGTTGCCTTAAAGAATGAGCTTAGGAAAACGTAGGAAAAATGTGAATACTAAGTTTACAAAACTTTGGGAAACCGGCTTTTATCCCATTAGAAACCGGTCCATTGTTAAAGTGCCTCTGCGATATCCCGAAGACAAAATTTTCAAAAACACGGTTTGCTCCCAAGTTGATGAGAAACAAGTTTTGTCAAAACCACCATTTCCGAAGTTATCTAAGAATAAGGCTTCTAGCTCCTAACCCTCAACACGTAGCCCACTTTTACCCCAAGACCTCTAGGATTAGTTCAAAAGCCGTGTCAAAACCAAGCATTAAAACCCAGAATTCATATGATATGAATGACTTGTGGTAGAACTATTATCTAGAAAAGCTAGGAAAAGGCAAGATGAAACGGAATTTTAGGTGCAAAACCTAGGGTGATGAATTCTCACGAGATTTCAGCACAAGCTAGTAGTTGTAAACCACTACCTAGGAACACTCAAAAGACTAGGGATTACGCACATCTAAGAGTAGTTACGTGCATAAGAATGCTAAGCATGTAGAAAACAAAACTAGAAATTCTAAGTCTTTTCCACAAAAGAAACATTTTCCTAATTCACATGCTAAGGTACAATCCCCAAGACTACTGTTCCAACATGTTGTGAAGCAAAACAAACCAAAAACTTTCCTAGATGGATACCAATCGCAAAATCTTTGGAAACTAGGAATAAGGATAAGTCTTCCATCGTGCATAGAAGCCTAACAATCCTAGACCTTGCCATAAGTGGATACCGGCCGGTAGTAATGTTTAAGGATCGGACTTAGGTGGATTCCTACCGAAAGGCTGTTCTCCGATGACAAATCAAGGTTGACCGTGAAACCTCAAAGGGTTTGGATACTAATGTCACTAACCAATATATATCAAGCCAGAATGTTGTAATTTTGTGTAGACCTACTACCGCAGATACTTCGATCCTTCAATACATGGACTGGTTTAAAGTATGGATAACACAAGGATTGATATCTCATAACTCACGGGTTCAAGTAACTAAATCTTGATATTCTTTCATATGGCGTTTGAACAAGCCTTCCTCGTTCTCTAAAGAAAAGAAAAGTGTATGCTTTCGGCGCTTTATCTTGGGAGAAGAGAAATCTTCTTATGACGTCTGTTCACATCGGATTCAGCCTCGTTCTTCATCATTATGTCATGGCTCTATAACACTGCCCCGCCCTCAAAGAAAAGAAAGTGTACACTTGCATGCTTTATCTTCTTAAGAAGAGAAATCTTCATGTTTATGACCATTCTCATCGACATTCTTCATCAACAAGTTTCATGTTTCTCCCATCGGTCATCAATGGATCTACATTCATTAATGTATATTCTTATTCACTTTAAATCAAAACAAAAAATCAACTGGATGCAATTTTTGAGAGGGAGAAGACAATATACTAAATGTGATGATACAGGATGTCGAACGACATACAAGTTTGATGCCCTCTCCTCCAACGCCTAATGTTTCACTCACTAAGGATAAATGGGATTTATTGTTTGGGATTTATTGGTTCAAGATATGTTTGATGAGTATTTACAACCTAGCTATATTTATGATCATCAAGAATATGTGATTCCATGAGTTCAAGATGATTGATGATCATCAAAGAAGTACAACCTGCACTTACTCCAAGGCCCGTCCTCAAGGCTGATAATGATTTGATTATCATAATATTGTAGTCACTCATGAATAATGATCCCGCTTTGGTATTCCTTCACCAAATCTTCACGGATTATTGTTCCTCTCATTGTGCATGCTATAAATAAACCACATGAACATTGGCGAAAATGACTACCTCATCCGCCGAACACATTATTGGTGAATCTTCCCATCACTACATGTATACTTTTAGGAAGAATGCATTGATGGTGAGGCATCATTTGTTCCGTTCTCACACCAAGGTGTTTATTCACGTGTTGGGTATTTGACATAAGTTGATTACTTCGAGTTAATCGCCTATCACTTATTTGAGATTGAAGTTGACCTTCACAAAGGCGCTTTCTTATTTTATCTTGTTCGGGATGGTTTGGATATGACTTTCAATGATAACTTGCTCGTGATTGAATTTAAGTTGAAGACTTAGTTTATCTAGTTACCGCCAGCAATGGATGGTTGAAGACCTGGTTAACTATCACTTCAAGGAGTTACGTTGTTTTACTCAATGACACACGCTTATGTCGTTGTGGATAATCGCAAGAGGTGTTAATGTCTCACACTTTGGTTGAGTATTGAGTACTTGGAGATTTGCTTGGAGCATAAATTCTATTAACCGTTCTTCCAACATTTGTGCAAGCTTAAGATGCAAATGGGTATTCTACTTCAAGTTTGGTCGGTTTTCTTCATCGCTGGTCACTTCAATTATTGTCTACGAATGGGTTGATAAAGAGAGAGAGAGAGTTTCTATGCGGTTGATTCTCACAAGATTCATTTGAGCTAATTTTTGTTCTTCTCAATTTCAAGAATATTTGGTATGTATAATGTCTTGATTCAGGTATCAAGGGGAAGGAGACATACATCTAAACACAATAACGTACACGCGGATGAACCTAATACTTCTGTTGAAGTAATCCCGGAAAGACAATTGTCATAACCATAGAGAAACTTCAAGTGTTTACCTATAACCTTTGATGTATTATTCCAACCATTTGGGAGGAAGTGGTCTCGATATTCTTTGGTATGTGTTAACTCACTCTCGAGAAGGAAATATGAGAAGAATATTTGGTTCGTGAGATGATATTGCTTATCGACATCTTCGATATGAAAAATGGTAAAGTGCCACGATTATTCCTTCTATGTACACATTATTATGTTGATTCCAATAAGATCACAACCATCATGGGGGAGAGATATGGGTACATCTAGAACTCACAACATGTTCACATGATCGGGCTTAATCGCTTATTCGGAGTTGACATCTGAGAGATGATCTACATGTTGATCTCATCATGTTACTTGTTGGGTCATCATCTGTACATCATGGGTCATTGGTTATATGTAAGATAATTGGAATGCATTTGAAAAATGAAGATGTTGATGTATTGTCCCCTGAATAGACAATCAATCAATCTCAAGAGTAATGTGTACACCTTGGACCTGCAAACATTCCATGATATTGAAGTTCGCCCGTTATTCCGATTTGATAACCAATCGATACGATCTATGTTTCAACTTGTTACTTTGGTGTTCTCGTGTTCTTTGGGGTGCAGAGCTTCATTAATCGCCCATTTCTACTTCTTGAAAATGGTCTTTATACTCAATTTGTTTGAGGAAGCTACCAAAGATTCACTTGTTGAAGGCTGTTCTTTCTCGATGATTCAAGAGCCTCATGCTTTGGTAGTGAAAGTTAAGAGATGATGACTTCTATCTTCTACGGTGTTTGAACGATTTCTTTATTAGGTACTTGTATCATCATCCTCTTAAACTATTTCTATATCTCAGAATATTTATCAAAAACCAAATAAAAAAATATAAAATCAACAAAAGCCCATAAAAATCAGAAAATTGAAAAATACCAAAAATATTGTTTTCTCAAGACATGTCTTCTCGTATCGATAACATCTACGGTCTTAGAAATGTCATTCAATAATGGCACGGGACTTTAGATGAAGTTCGAGCAGGAGGTGTAAATATTCTTTTTCTAAACATGTTAAAAAATTATGGCTTACGCTTATTTCTCGATCAGAACCCGGCTTCAAATCATGGCTTCGATTATTTGACCGTGAACCCGCTGCTTCAAATAATGGCTTGCAAATACTCGTGACTGTCCGTGCTTAAACTATTTGCTATTATTTCTAGCAACCCGCTCTTCAAGAAAGGAAAGTGTCAAGGCTAAACCATTTTTCAAATATTTTGTGCACTTATCCTAAAACAAAATGAGGAAAGTATGTTGAAAGATCGTTGCCCTACACAAATATTTTTCGTCTAAAAATTTTCAAAATATTTGGTGTTTTCAAAATGGTGGAAAATGAGTTGCTTAAAACAATCGATCCGAGTTTATAAAATTTGGAAACTCAATCAATGACTTCAACACTTTTAAAATCTTTTATAAAATGAGTTATTGGTTGAGGGGAGAATGTTTTCAAATCTATATCTTCTAACGAGCTTTCTTAATTATCCTAATATGCTTAATTAAAAATGATGTTAACCTATGTTGAAGGACTAGGTGCCTAGGATATGATTGCTAGGGTTTAGATGATTGTGAGAATATTCCCCAATTAAATTAAATGCCCGATTGATATGTTGCATTGACTTTATCGAATGTTTGGGTGATGTCGACCACCATATATCTCAGATGTGTGTTCACTAACGTATGCGGTATTATAAAGAATGTTCTCGATCCGATCCCATGATATGGATTGGATGCGTAACTCTGGGTAACAATATGAAGAAACGAGCTTAATTGGACTTCTGGAGGTTGGCATATATGCAGCGTAAGAGGTCTCACTACATCGCGATGGTTCTTCTAATTGATTGAAGAAACGAGCTTAATTTGACCTCGTTGGCATTCAAAATGCAACGTTAAGAAGTCTCCTTGCATCTACCGGTTTTTCTTCCAAGCCCTACGGCAACAACCAAAAGCTTCTCAACCAACATATCTTTGTGCAGATAATCGTGATGATACCATTTTTCTAAAACTTTGAAAAATATTGTTTTGAAAATGGAAAATATTGTTTTGAAAATATATTGGACTAATTTTGAAAATCACCGGACTTCATGTTATCAAAACCTAAGTCACTCAATTATTGACTTCTCATCATGGATGAGGGGAGAGTGATTTAATTTAAAATATTTTCAAATAATATATCTTCAAAAGAGTTGGCTTGTACGAAATTAAAGTGGTGATCTAAAGATTTAATGTTATGTCATGGTATGATTTTCTTTAGAATTAAGATCTTTCAAAATGTTTTTTCTTGTTTGATTGTGAAATTGTTTTATTTTAAAAGATCTCTTAAACAATCAACTCTCGACACTAACAATCTTTAATGTCTTAAAATGGTCCTTATCCTGCCATTTTTCAAATTAAATTCTCCCAAAATCTTTTAAATGATTTAAATCAATTGGGATCACAAATCTCAAAAGGTTTGAAAATTTGATCGGGGTAGAGATCGTGAGTTAAATCTCTTATCTCTGCTTAAATGGAATTGGTTTTAGTCCTTCAAAGGCACTCCTGCCTCCATGTGCCAAACGATTTCATACACAATGCACATGTTGAGGGGGAGGATTTATCCAAAAACATGATGAGTATTTAAAAAGGCCACATTCTTCCGTTTTCTAAACCTAATTAAATCACTTGGGATCCAAAATCTCAAAGGGTTTGATATTTTTGATCTGGGGAGAATTTGTGATTTAATAATGAAATTTGATAAAAGGTGATCGTTTTTGATTTAAGTGTCATTTCTCTCATATGTGCTAAAGCTTTCAATCTCAAGCATATCAGAGGAGATTTTAAAAGAAAATAAGCTATCGAGGTACAAAAGCTTTTATGTTTTAACATAGAGTACCTTGATTGAGTTTTCAAATGGTCTTCTTAATGGCTTTTTATATTCGTGGATGTGCTTCAAAGAATCTTGCCTCTATGTGTTAAAATGATTTCTCTTATCCTATGCACATATTGAGGGGGAGAATTTACCAAAGAAATTCAAATGGCTTTTCTAAGGAAAATGTGATCAAGAAATTATTTCAAAGAAATTATTTCAAAGAACTTGCCCCATGTGCCAAACAATTTCAATATCATATGCACATGTTGAGGGGAGCATTTCTAAATGATCAAAACAATTAAGGTACAAAATGCTTTTGATCTCACAAGTACCTTGATTGATTTTCCAAATGATTTTTCAATTGGTTTCATCAAGGAAGAATGAACCTGCAAAGACCGACTTAATTTTATGTAGCATAAGGATGGTTAGGTTAGGTATTAGTTCCCACGATCCGCCCGAACGGAGGGATCTACCAGTGGATAATCCACTAGATAGTGTAGAGTCCTTAGGTATGATGAAAAAAGGAGAAAATGAGAATTGGGAAGAGTGCGGACTTGAGATAGAGCTAGAACTGGAATAAACCCAACAAGGTTCTAGTTATGAAGTCTTGGTAAGCACTGACGGGGTTGAAGAATGAAAAAGAAATGAATGCGAAAAAGGGTGAAAAGAAATAGCCATTCCAACCTTAGCTTAAACCGGTTCAATACATATGCTACGGGTGTTACTTAGGGTAACGGTATTGAAGACAGACGTCATGGACCCAGTGGACGATCGCACTAAACTTCCCAAGCCACTCAAGTCCTCTAAAAGGGCTTGTTTCATTCTCACATGGAACCGACATAATCTATCGACTTTCTCTTAGAGATGGTTGATATTGAAGTAGGAGACCCTATCCCTAGTCTCCGCACAGAACCAAATATGCCATTGAGTCTAGAGCCAAGAGATCATCCACAATATCTCATTAGGACACAAAAAATTCATGAAGACTTCTTGTTTTTCACACAATGTGGAAAGTATATATTAAGAGTCCCACGATATCCTTGTGGTATTGCCGATCTGAAAGGTATGTAAAAGATATATCCTTCTAGAGCCAACTTCAAACAAGCTCTTGGTGGTTACATGTGAGATCTTCTCGATCATTCTGTGACAACCGGATAGAAACAATGGGCTTATCTTCTGAATCAACCTGGTCCGAATGGAATTGACGAATACTTTTGGAAAACCGTTCATGTGCAAACCTTCTTTCTAAAGCACGTCGAATGTGTATTCATTTCAAATTCAAAAGTATCTCTGATTGAAAAATACTTTTAGAAAAACCGTTCGATGTGCAAACCTTCTTTTCTAGCATGTCGAATGTGTACTTTTTTAAATACAAAAGTATTTTGATTGAAAATTGATCTTTCTCATAAAACCTTCGTCATATTGCAAAACTCTTTCTTCTAAGCAATACGCGATTGTTTTTCAAGTCATTTTTCATCAATCGTGAATCTCAATTGCCGGTTCACTCAATCCGTGTTGTTTCTTTGAGACGTTCCGCTTGAGAACAAATGAACGCAAACCCCGTCAAGGAGATTCTCCTTCGAATCCCATCGACCAAAGTGCGATTGTATCATCAACGGGAACCGTGGGCGTGTACCTCAATTCAACGAAAGTGATCAAAGACACTTTCGGGTTTTATTGCTAACCGCTTTTGGCGCGTGTACATTTGGACGGCTGCAAACATCGTAATTGAGGGTCAACCAATGCCTACAGATCCACACTTAATTTGAAGAAATCATGACCGGTGCATATCTACATACCGCTCGATATTTCTATACTTGTTATGTCTCTGCTGCTGCAAATATCTTGAACCAAGAAAGCTTCCGCCACTCTGATGGAAAGATGTCATGATTCAAAAGTGTGAGCATGTCGGTCCAAAGTCACAACTTCATATGATGGCAACACAACAAAGGGTGATCTAGAGAGACCGTGAGATTTGCTCGCCAAAGAAAATCATCAAAGATGTGGATCGCTTAAAGGCCTCCACTAAAAGTACAAGTCGCTAAGGCGGCCTTTGAAGAATCACTACTACTAAAGCACAAAGATTGTCGATGTTGAAGAATTCAAGTCACGAGCTCAAGATCGAAGATAAAATAGAATGCTATAGAACATAAAACATAGTGACCTCCTTGGGAGATTGTTAGGAATTAGAAAATTCCATACAGAAGTAGCGGTCACCCCAAATATAATCTAGCATAAGTTAGCTCAGAGAAATATCAAGTATTTACCGTTTTAGTTAGTTAGTTATTTAGTTTAGAGTAACAATCGTGAGGAAGGACCTGTCCCACCCACCATCCACGTCCAAGGAGGACGCTTAGTTTGTAATTATAAATACCCTCTACCTCCCAAGGTAGAGGTTAACCTTTCATTCATCTTAATCTAACCTTCATGTTTTCTCACTTTCTCTCTCTAAAACCCCACTTTCTCTCTAAAACCCCAAACAATTCAACCCATATTATTGTTTGTTATGTGTTTATGAAATCCAATATCCAACAGCTTGAACATTTGTGTTCAAACGCCATAATTCCTCTTTTCAACTTCTAGGAAAACATGTAATCAATCACCAATATTCAAGAGGGGCTCCTTTGAAGTGACATGATGGAGATAACCTAATATGATGAATTTGACCTCAAGTAAACTAACCCAACTCGTGACATAAACTTGCACATATGTAATAAAAGAGCTGTGCCGAGAATTCATGCTCCATTGAATCTTTAAGTACTCTATACTCTTCAACCAACCAACCATCAAGTAATAGACGTACATTACCTCTTGAAATTCCACAATTGAATGTAATCAGCACTACAAAGCGTAACTCCTTAAAGTGATAGTTATTTTGTGGTAAAGAGCCCAATTTAAAAAATAGACTCTAAAAAATAACTAGATTTCCAAGTCTTCATTTTTGGAGATAAGTCAACAAGGATCATGGGATCTTCATCCATCCATCCCGATACCTTCGGATACTCAAGTACACTGGCCTGATATTCACTTCAACCCTCAAATGAATAATACTGATTAACGTTGTCACATCTTTCCGATTAAAAGCTCAAATCTAGCCTCCTTTAACTTTTTAAGTGAACTATGATAATGGATCATCCCGCCATGGTATAAGCACATAACCCCAAAACCTAGTAATAACTAAACCGCCATGAAGAATAACCAAGAAATCATCCAATTCATGAAGTACACCCTTTTATCCTTTCTTCAAAAACGTAAAACGAGCACCAAAGATCAAATAAGATCCCAAAATACATTTTCCTTTTTCCAAGATGGTTCCATCATTACGGGATTTTACAACTCTATGGTTTAAACCTAGAAATAGTTTCTTTTCGGGATTTTTACAAAACCAAGAATAAACCGTAGATAGATCCGAAATGCACTTTACTTTAACTAGGATGTTCTCACCGTCTAAGGATTTACAAGTCTATGATTTAAACCGAAATAGATTCTTTGATTTTACAAAATCAAGATAAACCATAAACAATGTCACTTGAATGTGTTATGACAACTTTGATTTAAAATATCCGTTTTGGGGAATATGCAGGGTTCATCAACGGTTCATTATCTAACATCAACAACATCAATAACCATCCAATAAACACTTTGGTAAACACATCATTCACGATTCTCATTTACCAAGGTCAGACCATGGTGAAGTAAAACCCATATGTCAAACTTGAACAAGATCGTAACATTCCTGATTGTTACTTAAACTTGCACTAATCCTTGTGAAGAAGAAACGGTGTACCCAATGTACAAAACTTCTTGACATTCTCAAATCGAGTGAGACAATCAAATGATAGCTACGCTGGGTTGCGAAGAATCACAAACGTAACTAAATAGCCAAGTCTTATCACATTCTTTAAACCCAAACAAGTCATCTCGGAAGGGTAGAAAGAAAGAAGATGAAATAAGTAACGTGCGGGAAAAACGTCACTCCAAACAAATAAGAAATAACAACAAACAACCCTTAGTCAACCTTAGAAGATCAATTCTGCCGTTGACGTAATATCCTTCGTGGAAATGTATTCCCAACAGTGCAATCAACTTAACATAACAACTCTCATCATCAAATCTCATAGCACAAATCTCATCAACAATAGACCGCATACCAAAATCCCCATGAATACACAAACTTGGTCTATGACAAAAACCATTAATAGAATAACCACCATGCCTGCGGAGTGATATTGCAACTCAAGGCCCAAATCAGTAATTAAACGGATATTACCGGTTCTTTCAATTCATTATATGCCCAGACCAATTTCAAAATTTGAGGCCCATGGATAGCGCCGAACACGCTAATATCTTGCAACCCATGAGACATATAATAATTGTACTTACATGTGATGTTGCATATCGCTAAACAAAATACACAATTCGAACATCGCCCACGCCTCCATCTAATCCAAAAAGCCAAACCAAAGCCCAAATCGATAAGTGTGATAACCAAATACGGATTGTGAAGCCGGCCCAAGTCAATTTAATCCAATTCCAACGTCCAAATGTGTGGTAACCGGATATATAAGATTGACATTCTAATTATTAGGACATTACCTCAAACCCTAATCACAATACCTCTAAATAATGCCTTCCTTCAATCCCACATAACGGATCAAAAAAATCTGGTACTCATCTCATTTTAAGTTTTAAAGACAGAAACTAAACCCAAATCTTCACATAAGCAAATGCCTCACACCTATCACAAACTAAGATAATCAAAACCCTAATATCACTCAAGAAATAAGACCACCAAAAAGATCAAGTCACGAGATCCTTAATCAACTTAGAGTCTTGCAAATCCATTCGCCCCTATCACTCACATCGTGCAAGATCATTCATTTAGTCAATTTGACTACGCCACAGAGATGGCTTGGGGTTCATACTCAAATATCCTTAAGTCGCCACAGGGAAGGCATCAACAACTCGCTAATGTTCACGTGTAGGTTTGTTTTAATTTGTCACTTCATTTAACACATAACCGAACATGGAGAGAGATGAAACCCTAATGGTTTTGTTCTTTCTATAGCTTTTAATATTACCAAGATCTATGATGAAGTTGTGTTAATAGTTTTGAAAGATTTGTGATAATCATCTTATAAAAACAATCGAGATCTATATATTTCATTTGCTCATCTTAAATATTTGATTTTTGATCCTTGGTTTAATGTCTTGAATAAAGTTCCACCTATGATGATGTTATTGTTCGTAATTTGGTTCTAGAAACTAATCTTGACACATATTACATGAACACGAACAATAAAACCGAGGTCATGAGTCCTTAAGATTTTGAGATTGAGATGAGATAGAGTTAGGATAGAGTGGGATTTGATGTTGGCAGTTGGAGCAATTGAATTTGATGTTGGTCGGAGTTGAAAGTTTGATTCAATAAGATGATATTGATGTTGGTTTTGATATAACGCCGATGATGATGATGGTATAACCTGAGGTTGTTGGTTTTGATATGGTATATGTTATTGTTGTTGTCATGGTCAGATGAGTATACATCTTCTTCTTCATCTTTTCTTTTTCGTCCAAGTAGCTAGCCAAAGTTTGTACCAAGTCATACCCATTTTTTCAAAGCAAGTCGCTACCCACTTTTTCCAAAGTAAGTCACTACGACTTGTTAAATAACAAGTCGCTAGGTCAAAGATTTTTCCAAGTCACTAGCAAAGTGTTTGAGTCAAGTCGCTAGCATGTTTGTGTCAAGTAGCTATGACTTGTAAAGACAAGTCGCTACACAGAAAACATACTTAACTCGCTACCAAGTGGATACATAGAACTCACGGACAAAAATGCAACCCAACTCGCTATGATGAACCCGTAAAAGTTACAAGAAAAACTTCATTTTAACCCGTTTTGACCGAGTTTGACCATCGTATAAACCGACTTATGACCACATAGTATCACGGTTTGATAGCATAACAAAAAGTCATTGATTGGACCAAAAATAATAGACACAAAAGCAGATCATTTCAAAAGTGAAAAGACCATGACCTTTTTAGACCAATGATAGAGGTATAAAGACAGAAAACATGTAAATACCTTTTATTACAATGATATGAAAAACATATTTTCGTACCAAAAAGATATCAAAAGCAGCTTTGCTACATGATCCAAAAACAACAATAAATCAACACAACACCATAACCATGAGTTTATAACGAGAAATTTAACCACATGACAATGTATCAAAGAAACACAACAACGGTCAGTACGTACCAATTGTTAGGATCCAAATATTATTGTGTTGATGATTCAGGTGGTCTTGGAAGATCAAAATACATGTTAAACATTTTAGAGAGAAAGTAGAGAGAGAGGGTGTTCTTGCTAGAGGTTTACACAAAGAAAATGTTAGATTGAAATGAGCACCACCCTTCCATGGATGGAAGGGGTATTTATAGTTACAAACATAACGTCCTCCGGACGGATTTGTCGGGATCGTGCATACAGTGGGTAAAGACCTCGCCCTTCCTCCACGCATGTTGCTCTAAACTAAACTACGCTACAAACTAACTAATAAACTGCAAAATAACGTAACCAATGACAAATCTACGAGCTAACTTATGCTAGATAATATTTGGGGTGACCGACTCTTCACTATGAAATTTTCTAATTCCTAACGATCGTATAAGAGTATTATCAAAGAGGTTGAGCAAATGGATACACTCGAGCACGTTCATCAATATCGCCAACAATGGAGCAAATAACCTTTCCATTTGTTGAAGAGTAAGCGGGGCTTTGTTCACCGGGATGATGGGGTTTGAGGGAAGTTTAAGCGGTTGTGTCCGGTTCCAAGCCGTTATACTCGAAGCCATTTCGTGAGTTCATCAAAATGAGCATGAATCGTTTCCATAACCTCCTTTGTTCGACGATTCCATTCGAAACCTTTAGAATTATCACAATATCCAATAAAGACTCCAATGTCGGCTTTGGCTTTGAGCTTTCCAAAGTCATCACGATCATTATTCGGATAGCAAAGAGATCCAAATACATGAAAGTGTTTGAGATTCGGTTTTCTATTGTGGACAAGCTCGAAAGGTGTTTTGTTGTGGCTTTTTGTAATCATAGATCGGTTTTGAGTATAACATGCAGATGATACAGCTTGCCCATAAGTAACTGGAAGTTTAGCATTGATTAACATTGTTCTTGCAGCTTCCACTAACGTTCGGGTTTGTCTTTCAACAACTCGCTTTGTTCTCGTGTATGCAATAGATGTACGATGTCAATTCCCACTTTCTCATAAAATTTCACGAAGAGTTTGGTTAACAAATTCTGCCTCTCTGCATTCGATTTGTCGAACTGTGTTTCGTGAGTGAACTTGTATTTTCGTGAGAAAGGTGATGATCATCTGTGGAGCTTGATCTTTGCTTCTAAGAAAGTAGACCCAAGTCTAGCGTGAATAGTCATCAACAATTACTAAGATGTAGCCTTTTCCATTGATCGCTTGCACGCAGATCGGGCCACACAAATCCATGTGAAGAAGATGAAGCACATCGAGAGTCGTGGTTCCACCTTTGAAGGAAAATGAGCACGAGTGCTTTTGCCTTGTTCACAAGCCGAGCAAAGGTGATCTTTAGAATAACGAAATCGTGGGAGTCCTTCAACTAGTTTGTGTCGAGCAAGGTTGGTGATGGTTTGAAAGTTTAGATGTGTGAGACGACGGTGCGCCTATAGCCGGATTTTGTTGATGTTGCCTTTGAAAGTAAGCAGATGGGAGAAGAAGCAACCATGTCTTGCATAGAGATAGTGTAAAGAATTGAATTACGCGAGCCGACATAAGGTCGCTTCCTTTGTAGATTTAATGAAACAAGTTTTCTCCTCGAAAGCAACCTCCAAATCTCCATCACAAAACGACCTCATCAAAACAGATTGTGACCGAGGCCTTCCACATAATAAACCCTGCTTATTTCGATGTTCCTATTGATATAGTCTCCGTGAGCCCATGATAGCCGCTGCGAAGTGATCATTCCCGAACCTGACGACAGCTGCCAATGAACTTTGCAATAAAGTTTGATAACAGCTTTAAGGTTGCTCGTCATGTGTCGGGAACATCCGCTATCAACAATCGAGAATGATCAGACACCTGCATAATACGCATCTGTACAGATGGAATAGAAGTAGATGTGGAACCCAAAATGTTAGAGGGTTCCAGAGCGCTTATAGTAGATATACACACATCAATAGCTTTAGGTATCCATTTAAATCCTAGTGTGTTATATATCCATTTATGCCATCTCCAACTAGTATTTGCTTTAGTCTTAGTGAATGCACTAGGTGGTACTACATTCTTAGGAGGTGAGATGGAGCTACAGGATAACAATGCTTCTTAGAATCTAAAGAGGCGGTCTACCAAGCAATGGACTTAGAAAGATTAGTGGGCCTAGAGGTATTCTGGTTCTTAGGATTCCTTAAACGAGAGATGATAGCTTTAGCAACACATTTATCATGACAATAATTCATACTTTTACGACAAATAACACAAGGTGCATCGATCAATATCAAAAGTACTTAAGGTTTAGCATTCGTTACATCACTATTTCTATTACATTTGCCGACGAATATCTATAGTGGAAGCAACATGAGTCTTATTCATAGTCCTAGGGTGTTCTTCTACTTTAGCATTCCTTATTGATCTTTTCTTAGGTCGCAACTTCCTATTCTTCGATGTAGTGCTCCTAGGTCCGTGAAGTGGACGTTTGGAAAAGAGGCAACTATTCCCTGCTTCAAGAGAAGGAAGCACGCTAGCAACTTGTGATTTGGCAGTAGGGATTCTAGGTTCACGATTACTAAGTGTTCCTGGTGCTATTCTCTTAATCACGGTAGGCGGAAGTTGTTCATACTTTCCTAACATTTCTCTTAACTTGAGGATAGTGTGAATCGATCTTGATTTTCGTGACCGAACATTTCCAAAGAAAATGCATAACTTCTTTAGTGTGTGCAAGATAATGATCAAGTTCATTTGATGCTTCATCACGAGTCTTTTGAGTAAATCAAATATGACACCATATTCCTTTTAACTTTTACAAGTTCTTGTTCATATTTTGAGATTTGACACTTAAAAGACAAGTTTTGATCATCCAGCTTGCTCAATTTTGGATCGAAGATTTGTCACGAATCGGGCGATTTTCTGTTGAAAAACAAGTTGTTGATCGTGAATATCTTTTTGACACCAATTAAGACGACATATTGCATTTGAAAGTTCGTTTGACAATCATTTGTTTTCAACTTTTAAGGACTCGACCAAGCACATTATCGTTGTTCTCAACATTTACCACGTAATCAACAAGATCGCAGAGATATAATCAAATGCATATGACAAAGAATTCAATAACACAACATTATGGACATCAAAGACAGATGACATCTTCCAAGAGTCGATCAACATCTTTTCTCAACAGCTTTTACGCTTAGTGTTAGAAATAGATGTTTCGCTTTCTCAAAACGACCTTCATCAATCCAAGTTCCTTATGAAAGTCCATTTCCCAAGACAATGCACAACTTTTCAAATTTTTAACATTTGGTAAAAGATTTTTCTGAAAAATGTCTCTTTGTTCTCGCGCTAGAGGCGATTGAAAATGTTGAACTTTGATTTCGGAATGATATTCTATCTCATGTTGTAAATTTTTGAGGTCAGCCATGAAAAGGTCAAAATATCTAAGAATTTTGCGATTTTTTGGTTTTGAGTTTACTTCATCGATGGAAGGTAAAGGACCATAAGTTTGTGCAAATCGGTTTGGGATTAACATTAGAAGACTCGACGTTTTATGATAACCTTGGTGTGTTAGAAGAATCCGCTGGTGTGACGAAAGTGACCGCTTTTTTATAATTAAAAGGTTTGTTGTAAACAACATTTTCGAATTTTGATCGACTCGCCTCTCGTCTTACATGATCTAATTCTTTGACGATGATATTCAACAACACTCATATGTAATTATCAAATTTATTATTGGAAACTTCGGGATTTGGTTTGAATGCTTTGGTTGAAAGCTTAGGTTTGTAATCATCAAGATTCGGTCCATATCCATTTGGATTGGGTTTTAAAGTAAACTTTTCAATGGTTGTGACCGACTCACCATGTTTGTAAACAACAGTTTTAAACTCTTTAAGTTTGTTTTGCAAGCCGATGATTTCTTCAAGATGATCATCTATTCGCTTCGTTGAATGCTTTTTGTATGCAGAGAACTGTTTTTGACAAGTTAACAACTCCGCCTTAGCTTTTTGATTTTCCAAGGTGAGAGCGTTAATTTGCTTTTTATGTTCATGTTTCAGTTGTTCTATTTCAGACAACAAAGCATTCTTCGGCTGCTAGATCAGCATCACTGCCTTTCTAAATATTTTTCGTTTTGATAAGATTTGGCAAAGGCGCTTCAAAACCGCTTTTTCACGCTTTTTCTTGAGTTTTGAAAAAGTTGAGTTGCTTTTGTAAACATTCAAAATCCTTGGTTAATAAGTGCATTTTTGCTTTTCAAGTCCTGATTAATGGCATGACATTTTTCCACTATGGTTTGATGGTCTTGTATTAAACGAGCAAAATCTGGATGAGGCAAAAGTTCGGCGTGTTCAACGTGAGTCACAACATGATCATTACTTAGATCCTCAAGTATAACCACGGAGTCAATTTGATTATCAAAGGAAACCATAAGGTCATCTTGATCGTCAAATATAACTACGGGTCTAGTTGAAAATCGTCGGAATGAGATGTGGACGACTCATTTTGAACATTTTGAGCCTTGCCGGATTGATGTTGGCGAGATATGAGATCGAGATAAATATGGTTTGTTCGGTACTGAGACAAGCCATCGCTGTCATACACCGGGCCTGTGTCACTCATGTGTAACTCATGCATATTAGCCATCAACATAACAAACCGTGCATTGGCCGCAAGTCCTCCATATCATCATCGAGTCAGATTTGCCATAAAGCTCGTTTTGTTCGTGAGAGTTCCACCAGCTTCATCCTTAAGAGCCAAAAGAAGAGCCTCTTTGTGATAAGCACGCCTTAGTCCTTGGCTTTGGGCATGCATTAGCCAGTGTCCCTTCTCATTGCGCTTGTAGCATCGAAGACCATTCAACCCATTCCGAGCATTCCCTGTTCCACCACTTGAGCTTATTGTTATTCCTACCCACAAAGATTAAACCCTTGACCACCCCATCCGGACGACCATAACCACGATTCTCAACTTCAACTCGTCCATTGTTCACAATGCCAAATTTTGATTCCTTGTGTTAGATGAGGAACGAATACGGTTGTTGGATTTGTTGGTATAACGGCTAAAGGCATTAGCAATCATAGCAAATCATTGTTGCAATGCTTCAACGGATCGATTCCTCATTAGCTTCACTGACAAGTGCTTGAGCATTGTTGTTGTTGTATGGAACCAATTGAGTTTATTGAGATTGAGGCTATGAAGGATCATATGGTGTGATTGTAGCAGTTGGTTGAGTTGCTGGTTGAGGAGAATAACTGCTTTGAGCATATAAGGCAAGTTGTTGATTTTCCGGATGTGTCGGTGGAGCAATTTGAGCACGGAGAATCCTTTCTCTATCAACTTCCTTTTCATGAGGCTTCAAGTAATCGTACAACAATCCATATGTAGAATGATGCATATTCTTCGGTTGACGGAGAAAAATGACATACTTCTCCCATTCAGGACCAAGACTACTCAGGAACTTAGTATTCACTGCAATTCTTGGCATGATGATGTTGTGTTTATCCAAATCATTGATGATGTCGGAAAAACAATGATGATAAGACTCTAGTGTCTCTCCAAGTTCAATCATGAAGTGTTCATAAGCCAAGTAAATTTTGGATTCCAAATCCTCCTAATTGAGTAAAGATCCTTCCATAAGAAGATGAATATGATCCCACATTTCCTTTGTAGTCTTTTGAGCATCAACACTTCGAAGAATTGGGTTAGGTAATCCTAAGAGGATATATTCCATTGCAAGTTCATCAGCTTCATAGTGTAGAAGTTCTGAGATTCAAGTCGGCAATGTAAAGAGCAATGTTGGATTGTTCATCTCTTGGTGGATTAGCATTTGGATCGGGTACGACAATGACAAGAGGCATCTCAAATGGACCTTCCAAGATAACCTTCTTTAAGAACTTTCCATGTGGCTTCTTCGGATCACAAAACCTAAAGAACCTTATCACCCATTGATCGTAGTTTCTGGGCGTGAGCATTGGAGGTCTATCAAGTGATCCAGCCTCATGAATTGATTGTTGGCCGCTTAAAGCTTCACACATCTTTGCAAACCAAGTGGGTTCCTTCATAGTGTTCCTTGATGGATGTTGATTGAATTCATTTGTGTAGGGTTGAACTTGAAGACTTGGTGGTGGTTGAACCATTTGAGGTTGTGGAATTGCAGCAAGTTGTGGAGTATGTTGTTGATTAAATTGTTGTTGATAAATTGCTTGTTGTTGATTCCATTGTTGATGTTGTGGAGTAAGTTGTTGTTGACGTTGAGAATAAGTGTAAGGGAAATAGTTAGAGTATGGTGGTTGTGACATGTTGAAAACTTGTGTTGGTAAAAAATGGATCTTTGTAGTCGAATGAACCTTTGTTGATGAAGTGTCCTTAGGCGTAGAAATCACAAGAAACCAAGTAGAACTTATGCGTAAAACACCAAAGTTACGCGTAACAATCAAGGAGTTACGCAGTAGAATTTAGCTTACGCGTAAGTAGGGAAAAGACACTAAAGTTATGCGTAGACACAAAGTTAGGCGTAGGATTACCTTATGCGTAAGAATAGGCTTACGCGTAAGATGAATCTTATGTAAGGATTTCTACGTAAGCTTTATGCTTATGCGTAAGTTTAGGGTTTTATCCCAAATGATCTTTTACACTATCACAAAGCAAAAGATATCCAAAGTCGACGTGATTTTCGTGCTTATCCAAGCAAGAAACACGGAGTAAACCACGAAACTGAAGATCAAACCAAGGATAAAGTTACGCAGTGAAAATAGGGGGTTACGTAGCTTACTTCGTAAAAGTGATTTTGCCCAAAGTTGTTTCTAAACTAGATTTTGTTATGGAATAGCTTCAATATCACCAAAATAACACAAAAGTGTGAAACTTGATGAATCAAAACGGCTAAACAAGTTACGCGTAGAGCCGCCACCCACGAACAAAAATAAGCTTAAAAACGTAAATCCACGCGTAAAGTTTGAAACTTTTTGCCTAAAACAGTATTTTAACACCTTAAAACATTGAAAGTACAAGAATCTTGGATTAAAAGTGTAAAATGGTGTTTTCAAGCGAACCAAAGTATCATACGCTGTTTATTAGGACCTTAAACCCAAAAACTTCAAAACAAAACGCTTCACCCAACTAGTAGGCGATTGATACCATTGTTAGGTCACTAGTTTTACAACACAAGCTTACTAGAAAGAGATAGAGAGGAGAAGAGGTCGGTTGAACAACACACACACAAACACTACGACAGACAATGAAAAGGGTTATGCGTGAGTAATGAAAGAGAGTGAATTGAACAACCAACCTTCAAATGAAGGTTTACACAAGGTATTTATAGGCAAGGAGCTAGGGCAACACTCCCACTCCTTCCCTTTACCTTATTGGACATGGGCCTAAGCTCATGGGCCTTCTATATAAGCTTAAGGCTAATAACAAACATAAAGGCCATAATTAAGCTACCTATTACATATTAATTACTAACACTTGATTATGGTTTAGGAGTGATTCCAACAGTATTTGACATGTCTTAGACTAGAGTGATTATGCCTATGATTTCTACAAACTTTCTGATAATATAACTGTAAAATTATCTATCCGTAACTTTAAACACCATGTGATAGTGTTTGGATGTGGTTTTGGGTATGACTTAACGAGGACAAAAAAGCTTGTATACGTTTGGTTTATGGGGATTGGGTTTGAGGATGCCCAAAAGTGAGTGTAATAAGTTGCAGGGTTTACGAAACCTCACACCCACTTTTTCTAGTCAACAATTGTCTCTAACCATGTTAATGTTTCCCCTAATTACATTGAGACAATGAGTGACTATCAAGCCCACATTATTATGGTTATTATCCATAACAAGGTGATGAAAACTTAAGTTTGGTAAGATATTACCATTTAGTTTTGCATCAAACATCTAAACACCTCTTAGTCCCTCAATTTCGGAAGAAGCTAATCATGTTTGACTTTTGGAAGTCATACACGAGACTTTCGGAGGTCTACGATAGAACCTTTATATATGAAGTGCTTTACCTTTTAAAACCGGTTTGTCTTGTGATGTAGCATTGTTAATAATTTGGTAATTTCATTTCATATTGATATCAAGAGTTCAAATGTATGAATGTTATAGTATTAAAAGTCAAACATGGAATGTGTAATGGGGTTTGAGTATAATGGTCTCGCGATCCATCTCTGGTTGGGACGTAGGTACAATGCACAAAAAGTTATTTAGCTTCCTTGTACTTACATACATTCTTTCATTTGAGTGAAAATTGTGTTCTGAGCATTACAAAGGCATTGGATGTAGTCCAATTGGACATCTTGCTGCAAACATTCTAATATTTTATGGTTGATGTCACTAACGTACAATCATATGATGGTTGTAGGAAACATCACCACCTGTGGTTTCCATAGAAGATCTCGAAATAATTCTAATGAGGTTGTGATTGTTGATGGTGAGATGACAAAAGTTGAAAGACCGGTTCAGGCTTCCTATCGGATAAGTTTGGTCACGTAGCCTTTTTCACTAAGTAGCCAATTGATAACCTAACGTTGTTTATGATCTAATAGATTACTAAAGGTATACTAATAGGATGATTAAATATGTACCTCAAGAATAGGGAAAAGCTTATTCACAAGCTCTTGGTTGTTTTCATATATTGATGTTGTAGTTGTATCTATGGGTTAAAGCCATTAGACTCCTTTGGGTTATAAACTATTTGACTATAGATATGCTACTAAAACATTTTTGTTGCGTATTACATCTAATAATATCATTGACAAAACCAATCACAAGCTTATAAATAAAAAATACCTACATTTTTCTCTCATAATCTAGTCATATTTAACACATACGTTAATACATTGCTTTGAAAACTGAACTGAATATCAAACCAATTGCCTTACCAGTTTGATGGTTCAACCGGCCTCAGAATAGGAGGTAGTTGTAACTAAGTTTACAAATACGTAAAGGGTTAATGGCATGTAATAGCAACGTACTTTCTCATTTGTTCCATTATCAGATACGAACCCAAAATAATACAACAATACCCATCCAACTTTTAAATTTTGTTTCATTATCATACGTTTTGTTTGCACCGTTAGTCCTTTTTGACTAACGACCGTTTCTAATTAACTCAAAATATGTTTTTTCTTCGTTTCATACGTTTCTATCCATTTTTATATGTTTTCGCCCATTTTCTTTACGTTTTTATTTGCACTGTTAGTCCTTTTGGCTATCGACCATTTATAATTAACTCAAAAATAGGTTTTTCTTACGTTTTCTTACATTTTCAGACGTTTTCATACTTTTTTATAAGTTATTGTCCGTTTTTGTACGTTTTCATAAAAACAGACAAAAACATTTAAAAACGAACAAAAACGTTTGAAAGCCGCGAAAAGGGCCGAAAAAGTATAAAAACGGATAGAACCGTATGAAAACATATGAAAATGTAAGAAAATGTATGAAAACATAAGAAAACATATTTTGAAAGTAAATTTAATGGTGGTTAGTCAAAAGGACTGCTGCAAAACAAAACATAAAGAGCTGAAAAACAAATAAAAACGGATAGAAACGTATGAAAACGTAAGAAAAACATATTTTTAAGTTAATTATAAATGGGTCGTTAGTCAAAAGGACTAACGGCAAAACAAACGTATGATAATGAACTAAAATTTGAAAGTTGGATGGTATTGTTATATTATTTTGGGTTCGTATCTGATAATGAAATAAATGGGAAAGTACTTTACTATTACATGCCATTAACCCATATGTAAAATCATTACTTGTTGTAATATATGTAATGAAAAACTTATAAAAAAATATGAGAAACCAACGAAGTGAAGTTTCATGTACTGAAAATAATCTCCTTTTGGCAATGCATGAATGAATAGCTAAAAAATAGACACCTAACATCTCTTTAAATTAAGTGTATATTGTTTGTGTTGCATTATATTTAACAAAATGTCTATTTGTATTTGCTAAGTCATTTTTCATCTCAATTATAAACTAGTCTATAGTTTGTTCCACCACCAATTTGGGACAAACATAAACCCATTTCTAATTTTCAGCTTTTATGTTTCAAATGACTCAATATTGGACACATCATAGCTCGTTGCGAAACTTTCTTAATGGAGAACGCAAACCCACAAAATACTAATAATGTATATAACACATACATAAGTTTATTTTTTTCCAAAGTTAACTAAAGCTCATTTTATCATCATATTTTTCCTAACATGTTCAATTTTTTCATGTTATGTTTACCTGTTTTATCAATTTCTCTCACATTCATATACACTATGAATATTCATTCACAAAACTATATTTGGTTTATTGGGTTGTGCATGTTTTATGTTTGAAAACGAAAAGGCAAAAAATCCTAACCGAATCCCGACTCGATTCTAGTTCGGGTAATCCCGAATCCCGACTCGAGTCCCGAAACAAACCGGTTTGTATGGTTCTCTTTGTGTTATCCCGGGTAATCAAGACTTCCGACCCGACCGAGTCCCGACCCGAGTTAAGGTCTATTTGTGTCGGTCGGAGTCGGGCGTCGGTCGGTCGTCGGGATGTGCTAATGTATTAAATCGAAGTGAGTTATATGCATTGGAGATGCTATAAAGGGTTTTATGCACTAGAGTTTTATGGTAACTTCATCTCCATTCCCATTTCATCTTCATCATCATTAATGTGCGACCTTAATCTAATTACAACACGTAGAGCAATATTACAAACGCATTGCATCATCATATCTTTAGCTCTCACCAAATCAATGTGATGCGGCAATGAGGGGCCGGAGCGGGTCCCGTGGGTGCCCGTGACACATATGGATTTTTTTATTTAGTTTTCATTTTAACAAAAAAACATCAATTTTTCCCAAATACATCTTAAATGACGCCGTTTCATTGAAAGGTGTTTTTATTCTTATTTAGTTAGCATCTTAAACTCTATTATATTACGATTTAAAAAAAATTGTGCACTCGATCATGTTTGTTCCTGGCTCCGTCCCTGGTGTTAAGGTATTTCAGAATATGGACCGTATTAGGAAACACAAGCTAAATTTTACATTAATTTGAAAACGTGTAAGCACAAAATTATGGAAACACAAGCCAATAAAGGAGCTACATCCCATTATGGTCCAACAGCTAATTATCCCACATAAGTAGGTGAGCAAACCTGTTATGTGTTTATAAATAAGAATACAGAGGATCATAACACTCTCTTACTGATGAAGCGGATGCTAGATGCGCGACATTTAGGGAAATATTTTTAGTCATCTTGATGGTTAGTTATTTTATTTTGGGTTTCTCTATAAACGCTTTGTCGGGTATGAATAATATCGGACATCACAATTTTGGAAAGTGGCACTACTTTACCTTCGCACACATGTTTACCATCCTAAATCAATCTCTATGATTTTTCCAACCACCCTTTGGTCAATGAGGGCCCCGCGCGGTTTCTTTCCACCATTTGATCTTTAAATAACCCAAGATTACCCAATGACCAATCACTCACCTCTTTGCAACGCCTGGCATATGGTTTGTCACCTTCACTCACCAAACATCCTTCTACCGGTTGCAATTTTAATACTTATGTACGGATTTAGAAGATGTCTTGGTCTCCAAGATTCAATTCACAAAAGAGTTAAGAATTACTTCTCTTTTGTTTGATCAAGTGCCTGAGTCGTTTTGTGAAGGTGGTTTAGAGTATAATAGACCGTATTGGGATCATGTCTTAGGTTGTTGCGCACATGATTTCGAAGTTGTTTTAAAATATGAGGAGATAAAAAAGGGACCCCGAGGTTCATGTCAAAAGAATAGTTGACTTCATGGGTGTCCCTATTTCGATTTGAAGAACACGAGAATGGCGTACTTGAAAAGATAGTAAAGGTTTGATTTCAGGCTTGAGATAGATATTGGCGTTTCTTCCAAAAAGGATTAGTTGGAGACCGGAAACATCACTTGACAGAAAAAATGAGAGAGCAAATCGATCACATCACCAATGATATTATCAAACGAAGGTGGTGTTTGTTTTTTAAGATACTCTGAATGTGAATCTGAATCGCACATCTGAATCTGAATCTGAATATGATGTGTAAATGTATGAATCTGAATCTAACAAGATTGTTTGGGGGGAGGGGGAATGGGAGAGTGAAAAGGCTATTTTATTTATTTATTTAATTATTTTGTCTCAACAAGAGGCATTAAGATACCTCTCCCAAGTCTAGACCATTAAGAGGTTATTACCTTTGACAGCGTCTGAACGAAAAAAAAATAAATAGAAAAAAAAAAACGGTCTGACCGCCCAAAATGTCTGATAGATTAAGATGTTTGGCTCGTTAAGAGCCTGTTAAAACATTTAAAAAAAACAAACACCACCTAAGACATATGGTTCTTGGATGTATAGTATAGTACTATACTCACATTTTATCATATATTCGATCCATGGTAGATCAAAATAATTTTATTTTGTTGGTGTATTCATCAAACTAATAAGTCCTTGTAAGTTTTAAATAATCTTCTTATAACACAAGAAAAATATAATGTTAAAATATATAGCATATATGACTAATCAGTTTAATAAACTTTCTTTAAGATGTAATATCTTCGTCCCATAATGATTGTCTACTTGGACGTTTTTAAGTATTTTTTATTCAAATTTGACCATAAATATTTTTACTTGTGTAATATAATACTTGAAAATTATATGAATAAATTGGGTTTTAAATGTATTTTCATTTGGTATAAATTTCATCATGTATTATATAACATAAATAAAAATATTAATGGTCAAAGCTAAACAAGAAAAACTTAAAAAAGTCAAAGTGGACAATTATTATAGGACGGAAGGAGTAATATTTATTAGCTAATCTTGTTTATGCTTATTTCATAAAATCATTTTACCGGAGAAGGTACGCTGGCCCATCAATTATGCGGTAACTAGAACTTGGCCTATGGCTCTACATCATAATCGGACAATCCGCCCATCCGCCCATCCAATATATTTAGAAATTGAAAAGAGCCCAATCATTAAATTTTATAAAATATGTAAAATACTTTTGTTATAGATATAGATTAGAGTTGTCCGAGCTGAGTTTGGGTCAATCTCGTATCTATTTGAGCATAGTTCGAGTTCAAAAGAAGAGTAATTGCATAGATGATTCATATAGGTTAATACAAATTAGAGTACGTGAATTACATAGATGTGAATCACATAGATGATCCGTATAGATTACTCAAAACTAGGATTCAGGAATTTGGTTAAGCAGGCCAAAAAGTTGAAAGTGTTTTGCCAAAATTAAAGGTAGAGAGGATAAGTATTTAAGTGTGCAAAAAAAAATTGATTTGTGTATCATGTTGGTACAATAAACTTATGTGCTTTGTATTATCATCTAATAACTACTGATCGAATAATAAGAGCTTCATAAAGGTTTTTGGAGCATTAAAGACAATTAGTTGAGTTTTTACTAGTAGTTGACTCACTGTAGTGTCTATTA
Organism: Chrysanthemum makinoi; assembly: GCA_910596185.1. Taxonomy (NCBI): domain Eukaryota; kingdom Viridiplantae; phylum Streptophyta; class Magnoliopsida; order Asterales; family Asteraceae; genus Chrysanthemum; species Chrysanthemum makinoi. Next base: position 221,670,818 of record OU343218.1, read on the forward strand.
ATTAATTAAACTGAAAGAGAATATACCTCATTTATTGTCTTGGACCCCATAAAACAATGTAAAGTAACCAGAGGAGCAACAAACTCAACTCAAAATGTGAAACACAAAAACAAGTATCATCACCATGATCATCTTGCGTCTTGAATATGTCCCACATGTAACAATAGAACCGCATTTGGAATGTCAAATCCCGCCCACTAAAGTATTTTCGGCTTTGGCACTCGTAAGTTCCTCGAGTAGCAACAATGCAATTACAACACTAAAGCGGCGAGAATAACAAGAAGCATACAACTATATATGTTATCCATGTAGTGTGTGTACATGTATCCACAATTGGAACATGCATATCTTATATAAGGCCACGGTAATTTCCTTATAGAAATAAACTGACACACCAACTCCACCTGTAGTACATAACAATCTTGTACTCTTCTTTCTATGACATATTCAAGCATTTACAACTTTAGATATTTCTACTTACTTCTTTGTCAGTTACCAAGCTCTAACATTTGAGCACTCGCAAGAACCCTAACCCCCCGCTAAACGGGCATTAGCCTGCGTTAGATGGCATTACCTACACCACATGCTGCGTTATTTGGACGTTAAAGGCCCCAAGTTACCAAGGTAACGGGGCGTTAAGGGTAGGGGAAAAAAATTCATTTCACCCCTACACCATTTTAAATAAATTGTCACTTACACCCCCTCAACCTATTCAAATTCAAATTTAAATTATACTGGTTAATTATGAGCGGGATAAATTCAAATTCAAATTTGAAATTTAAAAATCAAATATGAGCGGGATTTATTCAAATTCAAAATCAACTCTGCCTATATATGCTACTCTACCAGAGTTGTTTAGAACACACAACTTACATACATAACTCACACACACACACAAATATCTCGCAAAGATTTTCTCAAAGAATTCCCAAGTCCACAACAGTTGCTGGAAACTAGCTTTCCAACTCCAACTCAGTTGCCGGAAACTAGCTTTCCAATTACAGAAGAATTTGAAGTTTACTCAACACCACCTGAAGATGTATTTCCAGTTTCCAACCGAAAATGTATTTTTTAAACTCTCCACCTGCTAACAATCTAATTGTTAACACTCTAGCCGCGAACAATCAAATTGTTAACACTCCAATTGTTAACAATCACATAGCTAACAGTCACAGGTGGATCTTGAAAACAATCCATTTGGGTTAAGTGAGGCTTCCCTTCGTCAACTTGAACAGGACGAAGAAAAATATAGAGAGATTATGGAAGAGCAGGCACGCGAGAAATCTGCTCGTCGTGAACAAGAAGCCAAGGAAGCTCAATATCTTCGAGATAACTACTTTGACATCATGGAGACAAAGCTCTTTAATGGCGAGTTTTATTCCTCTTCAAGTGAGGAGGGTTGGAACTCAGATGATTCGTATTCTTAAGTTTCAGTAGTTTTATTTTTACTCAATCTCGTTGTAGGTTTAATGTTTAATGTAATCCGTGTTTAATGTTTAATGTACTTTGTGTTTTAATGTTTAATGTGATGTGTTTTTTTAATAAATGAAGTGTTTGTTTTAGTTTAGGGGTTGAATTTGAAAATATCAAATGTTAAACCTTAACTTGGGATGTTATGATTGCGGGTGTTTTTTTTTTGTGAGTTAAGGTTTTAACCGTGATGTGTGACCGACATGGCAGTGGGTAAACCTTAACTTATGTTATGATTGCAAGTGCTCTAAGTCCCAACACCTTATCCCACATAGATTGGTGAGTGATTCGCTCCCAGACGGTCAAGTTTTCTCACACAAGCTAGCCACTTGTGAATGGTCAACCGTAAGAAACTTAAAACAGTCCGGAAACAAATGCAATGAAGATCAGGGGAGTATAGTGTTTCCCCGGGTCGTTATGTCCCAACGAGCTGTGCGATGAATCACCCAACGAATAGTGATCGAGAAGATTTGAACGGAAAAGATTTTGTGAATGATAACTACAGAAAGAGTATATAAATTACAATGGCTTAAATGCAAATTAAAGAAAATTAAAAAGATAAACTATATTAAATAAACGCTATCACTATTTGCAAAATGATGTTTTTGATTTTTCTTTTATAAAACTTAAATTAAAAACTACGCGACGTACAAAAGAAAATGTAAAATTTAAACAATATTAATCTTAAAAATATGAAAATGATATTTTTACAAACCTAATGATAAAAGAAAATTTTTAGAAAAAGAAAATTATTTTTAAAACTATTTATCTAATTATTATTAATTAAAAACTATTTTACTTATTTAATAATAGCCTAAAATACAAGAAAATATGAAATAAAGCTAGAAAAATGAAATTATGACTTGGAAAAATCTAAAATAACAAAATAGAATTTTCAAAACTATTTTTGTATTTTTCTCAGATATTTTTGTATTTTCTATTAATTAAAAACTATTTAAAACTACTTAAATTGCTTAAAAATACAAATTTAACTAAGAAAAATCTGGAAAACTATTTTTTGACTTTTTATATTTATCTTAACCTAAGAAAAATGAAAAATTATTTTTTTGAAACTTTTCTGAATTAATTGTATTAAATGCTAATTAAAATGACTTAAAAACTTATTAAAATGAAGAAAAATACCAAACTGACCTAGAAAAATCTGAAAAATTCAAGATAAGTCTAAAATAATATTAAGAATCTAGGAAAAATATAAAAATAGTTGGTTGTGTGCAAGAATATGGAACTGCAATCACAAGTGCTTAAGAATAAACACTTGTATTAAGCAAATGAAAACCAAAGACCACCACAAGTAACTCGTGGTTATAATATGCTGAAACTACTCAAATGCAACTAATTACAATTATCCTAAACCTCTAAATTACAAGCTACTCGCTTTTGATGATTTGAGCTTAAGTGTCAAAACAGATTTTTTTTCCTAACTTCAAGCTTAAGCACAAGCTTATTTAATAAGCCAATATGAAACCAAAGCCGAGTATCTCAAGACCACCAGCTTAACTAACTTAAGACCAAGATTCAGACCAAAGTGATTAAGAACAACACACAAGCTGTCTTGAAGTTGCCTCGGCACACCAGTGTACGTGAGGCACTTTGCGACCTAATGTATCACCTTACTTGGAGCTTATAAAAATTGCAAAAATTTAAAAAATCATATTAAGTAACTTGACCAAATTGAACTAGAAAAACCCATAATTTCACTTGAATTGAACCAGAAATGAATCCATTAAAAATCACCCAAGTTGGGTGAAAACTGAGTTTTTCATTTTTGACTTTTGACACAAGTTGGTTATTTGACTTTTGTGAGATTGAGAGCCTATAAAATAGAATGAAACTGATGTATTATGACAAAATGAATCCAAATCAAGCTAGCTGAACTACTTCTATTCCTTTATGCAAAATATGGATAGCTGAATCAAACAAATGGATCACAAGGACAATAACATGCAATTTTGACTATAAGTGAATGCGCATGAATTTTGATGACCGAAATGAGTTTTCAAGCCTATGTGAACCTAAAGCAATGAAACTTAACACCTAAACCAATCTCACACTCAGATTATAAGCAGATCCAAACACTAAGTTTCCAACTGATTTCCAATATCCTCTATCCCATATTCAACTTTAAATCAAAGCAGTGGTGAACAAAAGTCTAATTATCCAAATATTAACTAACTAATGAACTAACAATGATTATAACAACAGATTAAAATTATACTAACTTTTGCAATGTAACAGTAATGAAAAGAACAATGTGAAAACTGACTTTAGACACTTACAGGTGTCCAACCAAATTGTAGCTTGAATCCAAACCATACCTACACTAATTTAAGCTAATCCTACCTATTCCAAGCTCTGCATCAACCCATATCCAATTCCTTCTCCATTTTGACCCAGTTTGACTTTCGTTGACCAAGAACCAAATTTGCTTGAAACTTAAATGTGAGCTTACAAAAAGCTATAAGAAGCTTATATAAGCTTGTTTGAACCGAGAAACAGTGCTATTTGAAGCTTGGAGATAAGAACTTGAAACTGAAGTTTTAAACAAAGGAACATGAAAACTTGAAACTGTAATAGAACTTTGAATTGATACTTAAAAGTACTTTCAATACATTAGAACAACTTAGTTTGATACAATACAACTTAAAATTACAACTTAAAACCTATTTAAGACATGGAATTTTAAAAACGATATACATTTTAAAATAAAACTAAGTACTCCCCTTCTTCTCTTCTTCCTCTATTTATATGCAATATGCTTCCCACTTGACTTCGAAAGAAATCCGACATGCATTTAGGGCCATTGGATCACTGGAAAAGATATGAGCCATGGATGAGATTTTGGCGCCAAAAATGGTTTTAGCCAGTGGGGTTTGATTGAGTGTTAGGTTGAAGAAGTAATTAATGTCCCTTGTTTGGTTATTGAGGTGGAGTGATAAGGTGGGTGAAAAGTGAGCTGGAGGTGAGGTTGGACTGGTGGGCAGAGAGCAGGAGTGAGATGAAGAAAAGGAGGGAAAAGGGGTGTATGTTTGACCATGATATTTGACCGGGCTTAATATAGAAAGGGGGGTCAATGGATATGGCAGGGGTTCATTGGCTTGTGGCAGGGGGTCCAAATGGGATCAAAGGTCCAAGGGGTTGTATTAATAACATAGGGACCAATTTGTATTTTCTGAAAAACAAGGAACCAAAGCTGCCAATTTTGCAAAGTTATTCCAAGGGACCATAAGTGACAAGTTTCAATAGTACAAGGACCAAAATAGACTTTTTCAAATTTCCAAGGACTATTTTTGCCAATTTTGAAACTTGAAGGACCAAACTTGTAATTTCTCAAAACTTTTGATATTTTTCACCAAAGGACTAATTTTGACAACTTATGATTTTAAAAGGACCTTTGGTGATTTTTCTTTTTGAAATAAGTGCTCAGGGACTATTTCTGACAACTTTTGAAACTTGGGGGACTGAAACTGCCAAATATGCAAACTTAGCTCATTTTTCATCGATTTTAAACATTTTGCATCTGAAACATATAAAATGAAACTTTGAGATATTTTCAGTATTTTGATGCATTTCTGAGCATTTTTAAGTGTTTTGCAGTTCAGATTTAACCAAAAATGATGAGTATTTACACACTCATCAGTGAGTAAACTTGTGTTGTGTTTATAAATAAGAATAGGAAGGTTATTCATAGGTGACTTTAAGTGTTACAAAAATGGGGTTCACTTATTTGGAAGGAAAATGTTGAACAATTTTTTCTTATAAAGTGCATTCCAGAAGTGCGACATTTAAAGGCAATTTTTTGAGCCATTTGAAAACATGACAAGTATTCAGAGGTTTTATTTTGAGCTTGAGATAGAAAACCAGCTTTTCCTTCAAAAAGGACTAGTTAAAGACGGGAAACATAACTTCATAGAAGAAGGTTGTTCATAGGTGACTTTAAGTGTTACAAAAATGGGGTTCACTTATTTGGAAGGAAAATGTTGAACAATTTTTTCTTATAAAGTGCATTCCAGAAGTGCGACATTTAAAGGCAATTTTTTGAGCCATTTGAAAACAAGACAAGTATTCAGAGGTTTTATTTTGAGCTTGAGATAGAAAACCAGCTTTTCCTTCAAAAAGGACTAGTTAAAGACGGGAAACATAACTTCATAGAAGAAATGATTGAGCGGAATAATTAATCAAAACACCAAGAGAACTTCAAAGGCTCTGATCTAAAGTTGTTGCAAGTCCGAAAAGATATACTACTCCCTTCAAAGGCTCGGTCCGAAAATAGGAAGGTCTGTTCATAGGTGACTTTAAGTGTTACAAAAATGGGGTTCACTTATTTGGAAGGAAAATGTTGAAAAATTTCTTCTTATAAAGTGCATTCCGAGAATGCGACATTTAAAGGCAATTTTTGAGCTATTTGAAACAAGACAAGTATTCAGAGGTTTTATTTTGAGCTTGAGATAGAAAACCGCCTTTTCCTTCAAAAAAGGACTAGTTAAAGACGGGAAACATAACTTCATAGAAGAAATGATTGAGCGAAGAATTAATCACCTCACATCAAGAGAACTTCAAAGGCTCTGGGTCCGAAAGTTGTTGCAAGTCGAAAAAGATATACTACTCCCTTCAAAGGCTCTCGGTCCGAAAATAGGAAGGCTGTTCATAGGTGACTTTAAGTGTTACAAAAATGGGGTTCACTTATTTGGAAGGAAAATGTTGAACAATTTTTTCTTATAAAGTGCATTCCGTAAGTGCGACATTTAAAGGCAATTTTTTGAGCCATTTGAAAACAAGACAAGTATTCAGAGGTTTTATTTTGAGCTTGAGATAGAAAACCAGCTTTTCCTTCAAAAAGGACTAGTTAAAGACGGGAAACATAACTTCATAGAAGAAATGATTGAGCGAGCGAATTAATCACCTCACTGAAGAGAACTTCAAAGGCTCGGGTCTGAAAGTTGTTGCAAGTCCGAAAAGATATACTACTCCCTTCAAAGGTTCGGGTCTGAAAATAGGAAGGCTGTTCATAGGTGACTTTAAGTGTTACAAAAATGGGGTTCACTTATTTGGAAGGAAAATGTTGAACAATTTCTTCTTATAAAGTGCATTCCAGAAGTGCGACATTTAAAGACAATTTTTTGAGCCATTTGAAAACAAGACAAGTATTGAGAGGTTTTATTTTGAGCTTGAGATAGAAAACCATCTTTTCCTTCAAAAAGGACTAGTTAAAGACGGGAAACATAACTTCATAGAAAAAATGATTGAGAGAGCGAATTAATCACATCACTGAAGAGAACTTCAAAGGCTCGGGTCTGAAAATTGTTGCAAGTCTGAAAAGATATACTACTCCCCCCATCCCAAATTATAAGTCTGTTTTTGATTTTTCAAAGTCCTTCTCTTCCGACTTTGACCTTAATTATTTCTTTTCATGTTATACAAACTTGATGAAAAGTATACTAATAAAAATGCATTTAAATCACATATCTATTTATATATTTTACATCAAGTATTAAATAATGCTAAAAAAATTACTAAAGTCAAAGTTGAAATAAAATGACTTTGAAAAAGTCAAAATGGACTTATAATTTGGGACGGAGGGAGTATTTAACATTCAAAGACTATGGAATGAACTTATTATATCTAACCGAGACATGTTATCATAAACTGATTTTCTTCTATTATTTGATCCATAGCAGATCGAAGTGGTTTTTTAAGTCCATTCGAATTTTTAACTTCTTGATGTTTTCATCTAAATACTTGTACCAAAGGGCTTGTGTTTTAATGGTAACTAATGTATGAGAATGTTCATTAACTAGATAGTTGTTGGTTCAAGTCATGTTTAGAACATTATGAGATTAAAAATTGTGTTTATATATTGTGTGATAGTTAATTGTCGTTAAGAATAGGTTGAGTTTATCCCATATGGCTATTCTAGCAAACTTTTGATGTCTTTATAACTAAAAATGTGAAGGCATGCTCTAGTTTACTTTCAAGTGTTGCAAAAATGTCGGTTTCATCGTTATTTATGTTACTTTATTTTGGTTTTATTTGTATATGTTTTGTCGGTATGAATAATATCCTACATCGCAATCATGAATCAAGTTTTCATTTTTTTCTTTCTTTTAAGAATGCGTTTTACATCAAATAAGATATTTCTAAAAATGTAAGATATTGTTCTTGAAATAGGAGGATATAAAGAAGGATTCTGAGATTCATGTCAATAGGTTGGCGGAGTTCATGGGTGTCCCAATTTCGCTTGTGGAAGAATATAATGGAGTGGTGAATAGATTGTAAAGTTTTATACTATTGAGCATTTGAGGATTAACCAGCATCGCCATCGAGGACCGAATTGCATTGAATCACCCAAGACCAGTTCAAAACTGGGTCCCGAAAGTTGGTACAATGCCTAAATAACATCAGATTATTGGTGTTTAAAGATAAGACGATATCAATTGATTTCTCCGTTGATAAGTCATAACTTCTGCTAGCTTGTTGTATCTAAGAAATAATAAAAATTAAAGCCCGAGAGAAGTGATTCAATTGGAAATGGATATGCATGTTGTATAGAATCACTTCTTCTCAGAGGACTAGTTAAAGATCAGAAACATAACTTCATAGAGAGATGATGACCGAGAGCAAATCGATCACATCATGAAGAGAACTTCAAAGGCTCGGTCGGACAATAGGTGCAAGTCCCAAAAAAATTTATTTTACCACCAAAGATGATGGAATAAACTTATTATATCTAAGACATGTTATCATAAATGATTTTCTTCTATTATCTAACTTCTTGATGTTTTCAACTAAGTACTTGTATGAAATGGCTTGTATCTCAATGGTACCTTATGTGTGAGAATGTTCCATAAGCAAATTGTTGCATGTTCAAAGCCCCTTAGAAATAGTGAGATTAATTTTATTGTGTATATATTATGAGATAGTTAGTTTCATTAAAAAGGAATGAAGTCCTTATAACTCGTATGTTATATTTTTATAACGGAATCATGAAAAAATTTGGTTTGTTCAAAGATATTCGGTAGTGACCCAATCGAACTGAATTCAAACAACTCATTACACATATGAAAGCCATGGGTTATCCAAGATTAAGTACATATGAGTACTAAAAGTAGAGTAAATTACATAGTAGATCCGTATAGATTACTCAAAATATTGAATCATGCTTCGTTTGCCATAAAGTTACAAATGTGGTTTGCCAAATTAGAGGTAGAACACGAAGTGATGGTTTGTTAACTTTAGAAGTCTTGTGGTAATTTCTAAGATATATTTATGATCATCTAGTTTAAATTGAAAGAGATGGTTTGCTTGAGTGAGTGAAAGCTAAGGAAGAGGAAAGTGTTTGTAAAGACCAAGGCGGGTGGTAATAAACTTTAAAAGACGCGTCCTTTGCTTCGTGGCACCACAAAGACGTGTCAACCATTAAAATAGACACCCCACATGTTCTTCATGCATAAGATGGAGAAGTCAATCTAAAGACCAACCGACTTGTGAAGGTGTTGATGTGTGAGTATGTGTGTATTTTTTTTATGTAGGTATATTTGAGTAGGGTTGTGTGCTGTACTATTACAATATATTGTGGTGTTGTTGGTTGAGCAGAAAAAAGTTGACATTTCGCTGAGTTTGCGTTAACTATTACCGCCAGGAGCCATACTTGCTAAATATGATATGCCACTGTTGGCTTTGGCATCTAATTATAAAGCATATCATTGATTTACACACTCAATGAAAATACATAGCTTGTACGGGTTCTAGAGAGTGTTGGGTCATGTTTTCTTGATTCGAATTTTCATGCAAAGTTTTATGTGCTCCATGTATTCCTCAACTAACTCATCGATCTTGTCCTCATCACAACCCTTTACTTTCTTTCATTCGATGTTTACGTTTAGTGATAGTGCGTTGATGGGTTCAAGGATCGGGCCTGTATTTTAGTATGTTAGATTGTCACCTTTTGTTTTATCCATGTTTGGTCTTGTTGTAGTAGTAGTTTGTAATGTCTTTGTTGGTCGGTATAATCTTGTCAGTGTCGATGTAATTTAGCATCTTGCTATTATATTTATGCAAACCATTTACAATTTTAGATACCTTTACTTTGTGCTTTGTGAATTACCAACCTCTAATAAAAGTCCCTATATGGGTAGGGAGCAAACTTTTGATATTTTTATAAGTAAGAAGGTGAAGGCTCATAATAGTTTACTTTCAAATGTTACAAAATGGAAGCTCTTGGCAGGTATAGAAAGCGTCGAACAATTTCTAAACAGGCAGGTTAGACCCATTCGGGTAACATTTAATGTAATTTTTTTGGTCATCTGGATGGCTAGATATATATATATATATTTTTTTTAACAACAATTATCTCATTCAATATGGTATCAGAGCCAATCTTTAATTCTCTCCTATTTTTTTTCTAACAAATCCGGTTCTCCCTCCCACCATTTTCTCAAATCTGCTGCAACTTTCTAACCCTACAACATCAATCTCGCAACAATGACGGGAGATGATATCCCTCATCCACCACCCCCTCCTTCACCTACAACCGCCAACAAACTCATCCCCTTGAGTATCACAAACAAAGTCCCCGTCAAACTCAATCTAGAAAAACATAACTATACATCTTGGTCTTCTTTCTTTAAAATATATCTCGGCAGTCTTGGACTAAAATCACATATTGATGAAAAACAAAAGGATGGGGCCTCGTCTAGTGCACAAGATCCGGAATGGTGCAAACTTGATGACCTCATCAAGATGTGGATACTCGGGTCTTTATGTGATTCTCTACAAGAACAAGTCGTATCCACACCTGGCAACGCGAAGGACTTGTGGGATCACGTCCAAGGGTTGTTTCATGACAACAAAGACGCTAGGGCTATTAACCTAGACAATGAGCTTGGTTCCATTAAGCTTGGTAGCATGTCAATCAACGATTATTGAACTAAAATCAAGTCTATGGCGGATAGGCTCAAAAACCTTGGCTTGTTGGTTAGTGAGAAGAACTTAGTTATCTATGCCGTTAATGGACTTGATTCACGATTTGCCACTATTGTCAAAATCATACGCCATCGTGAACCCCTCCCAACCTTTGAAACGGCATGCAACATGCTACTCTTGGAAGAGTCTACGTTGAATGAACAAGTCAATGGGTCTAACACATTTGATAGTAGTACCTCCTCGCCTACCGTTCTTATGGCATCTCACTCATCGAACTCCAAAGGTAACAACACCTCTCATAAATCTCAAAGTGTCACTCAATTATGCAACCACTTTAATAAAGGGACATGTAAGTTTGGTGATCATTGTAAATTCATTCACGACCACCAAAATAGGGCGGGATTGGAAACTACAAATAACATCAGTAGCCTTGGTCAAAATAGCTCCTTGGGTCGTATGACTGGTACCTCACGTATTCAACATAACAATATCAGTTGGGCTCCACCTGGCTATTAAAACAATCGCTTAGTCCATACACCTCACCACTCACAGACCAATACACCCTCTGGCTTAGCCCAACACCACTCATATCAGCCCACTCCCACAGCCTTTGCTACACACACTTACCCAGCCCACCAGGAACCTACACAAATGTATCAACAGGCCCAAAAACACTCACATCAGCCCATATATACAGCCCCGTATGAAGCCACACAACCAACTCCAACTCCGAACAACGGCATTCTCGGACCCTGGTCGGTTCCGAACCGTCAAGTTTATCACACAAGCTAACCACTTGTGAATGGTCAACCCTAAATAAACTTCAAACAGCTCAGAAACAATGCAATGAAGATCTAGAGGAGTATAGTGTTTCCACATGTCGTTAAGTCCCAACGGGCAGTATGACGAATAACCAAACGTATAGTGATCGGGTGAATTTGAACGGGAAAAAGGTTATGATTGATACTAGATGACAAAGGAAAAATGAAAGAAAATTAAAAAGCTAATTATATTAAATAAACGCTATCACTATTTTTTAAATTGGATTTTCTTGATTTTTCTTTTATAAATTTAAATTAAAAACTAATTTTAACTTTTAAAACTAACTTAAAATACTAAAAATTATGAAAATAAAGAGGAAAATTATGAAACTATTTTTATAAAATCTAAAATAACCAAATAGAGTTTTCAAAACTATTTTTTGTATTTTTCTGATTTATATTCTAATTTCTATGATTTAAAAACTATTTAAAACTAATTAAATTGCTAAAAATTACTCTTTAAACTAGGAAAATTATGGAAAAATATTTTTTTGGCTTTTTATATTTATCTTAATCTATGAAAATTGAAAACTTATTTTTTTGAAGCTTTTATGATTTAATTGCAATAAAAGCTATTTAAAAAGTCCTAAAAACTGATTAAAATAAAGAAAAATAGCAAACAGTAATGGAAAATTCTGAAAAATTCAGGAAAAGTCTAAATTAATATTCTAAATCTATGAAAAATATAAAAAAATATACTAGTGTGCAAGATTATGAAGCTGTAGTGAAATGTGCTTATAAATAAGCACTAAAGTTAAGCAAATAAGCACAAAAAGCTACCAAACTGTTACTGAGGCTAATTTATGCTAAACTTAACTATAAGCAACCAATTCCAGCTACTCTAAACCTCTTGATAACCAGCTGTAAGCTTATGAGTACAAGATCAAACAAGAGAATTCAGTTTTGGGGGTGCTTACTTCAAGCTCAAAATTAAGCTATCTACCCTAGTTGGAACCCAAAACCAGATATCACAGTCTCAAGTAGACCTGGAAAGGAGCTTATAAACCAAAATCTCAGCTACTCACAAGCTCTTATGAGCTTGTGAGGAACTCTGCAAGTTCCTGTCACACCACAGTGACCAGTGCACAGGGCAACAAGTGCCTAAAAGACAAGCTTGTAAAGAGCTTCAAATGATTACCAAAAATTGCACAAAAATCACTTTTGAACACCCAACCAGTTGAAGTTATTAATCCCAAAGTATCCAGAGCATTGATTCAGAATTGAGACCAACAAAAATCTACAAAGTTTGGTAAAAACTGAGTTTTTCACTTTTTTTTTGACTTTTGTAACAGATTTTAAAACTTTGACTTATTTGAGATTTGATCATCAAAAACAGGAACATGATGATGAATGTAAATATAATGAGACCTAAATAAGCTAACCTATAGGATTATAAACCTAACATGCAAGTCTACTCCATTCTAGCCTAACTGGGATGCATGTGAATTCAGTGCGAATGAAATTTTGACTTTCACTGATCTAAGGTGCAATTGAGTGACAGAAATTACCTATTCTAACCTATCTTAGACTATAGTATCAAGACTTAACTCATATCTAACCCTCTAGCTGAGTAAAACTGCTTGTGCCAAACACCCTTAACAGATCCTAAATGCAATATAATCTAACCTGTACTCAATTCTACTCTGAGACATCAATTGAACTATGGTCTACTATCAAAATAAAAGCTGACTAATGCAACACTAACAATATAAACTAGCAGAATCAAGTTACTTTATCTCTAGAATGAAACAGTAGTTAAAAGGAAATTTAAGAACAAAATACTAGAACTTACAATGTTCCACCACTATGGTTTGCAACAGAGATTCAAGTAACACTATCAACCCAAATCAAACTCAAATAAACCCAATTCTAATCCACACCATCTGATTTACCCCATATCAGCTTCCATTCTTCATCATTGAACTTTTGTTGACTGAGTCTTAGATGTGAGTGTATAATGGATTGAAAACAGTAATAAGCTCACTACAAGCTATAAGAAGCTTAAATGAGATTAGTGGGACAGTAGCTAGAGCTATTTGAAGCTATAAAACTGAATTGAGACAATTTTTTATTTTTCAACTATATTTCTTATTTTTTTTTTTGTGATTCTAATTGAGAGCAAAAACAAACTAAAATGAACTTGAGGTAAGCTAAAATGACTTCTTAATAACTTCTAATTCGTATTTAAAAGCAGAAAAAAGAGAATAAGTTATTGAGACTGAAAGGAGAATTCTATTAACTTGAAAACTGAATACAATGAGATTAGTACAATGCTGAGATTATGCTAAAAAACATTAAAAGGTAATTTGAAACCGATACAAGCTACAAAATTAAGTAAAAGGTGCTTCAAACCTAAAACTAACTCCTTGTCTTTAGCCTCTCTTCTCTTTATATAGTCAACAAAAACTTCCCCTTGTCTTCGATCATTTCCCACCATAATCTCAGCCATTGGATGATTGGAGCCCCTTTTTAGCCGTTGATGGCTTTTGGCGCCAAAATGGTATTTGCCAGTTGGAGTTGATTGAGTGCAAGGAAGGGGAAGAATTTAATGATTCTTGTTGGTTTGTGGAGGGGGAGTGATAAGGTTGTGGATTTGTGAGCGGAAGTAAGGTTGATGTCCGGTTTTGCGTGCAGCAGGGAGAGGGAGAAGACAAAGTGGATTTGGGCGGATTTGACTACTTTGATCGGGGTGTATTATATTAGACAGGGGGTCAAAACAGGGGGTCAAAAGTGTTATGGCAGGGGTCAAGGTTCAAAAAGGGTTCAAGGGTGTTTATTAATACAAGGACCATAATTGCAATTCACCAAAAACCAAGGGACCAAATCTGCCAATTTTGCAAAGTTATGCCAAGGGACCAATTCTGACAAGTTTCATTAGTAAAAGGACCATAAAAGACATTTTTAAACTTCCAAGGACCTGTTTTGCCAATTTTGAAAGTTGAAGGACCAAACTTGTAACTTCTCCAAACTTTTTACCAAAGGATCATTTTTGATAAATTTTGATTTTGAAAGGACTTGGGTTGACTTTTAAAACAAATGCTCAGGACCGATTTTGTCAAGATTTGAAAGTGGGACTGAAACGCCAATTATGCAAACTTAGCTCGTTTTTCATCCGATTTTAAACATTTTGCATCTGAAACATATAAAATGCAATTTTGAGATATTTTTTGTATTTTGATGCATTTTGAAAGTGTTTTTAAATATTTTGCATCAGATTGACCAAAAATGATGAGTATTTACACACTCATCAATCCCCCACACTAAACTATTGCTAGTCCCTAGCAATCTTTTGAGAAAAACTTAATGGATTTGAGTCTCTTTACCAAAAGCCATTACTTCTAGAGTAGCCAAAATGTTTCAGTTCAAGTAAGAACCTTGGTACACTGATAACCAAATGATTTTGAGCAAATCACCAGCTTCCAACGGATTTGATTTGTCTTTACCAGAAGCCGCTTGCTTCTGGACTAGCCAACTCTTAGATAAAATATCTTTGGTGAGTTGATTACCAATTATGGGTTTTCAACTGCCTTTACCACAAGCCATAAACTTGCGGGCTAGCCAACTCTTCAGTAAATAAAGATATGGTGAGCGAATAACACCATACAATTTTGGGCAAATTGCAAGCCGTCAACGGATTTGAGATATCTTTACCAAGAGCCGTTTGCTCCTGGATTAGCCAATCCTTTTGTTTATTAGACATGGCGGACTGATAACCATAAGTTGAGTAAGTGCAAAATACTTACTCCAAAAAAACATTTTGGCCAAAAATGGGGGAATTGGGTGGTATAATTACATGATAAAATTCGTGAGAATTCCCCCCCACACTAGAAATGAATATTGCCCTCAATATTCAAAGTACCGGCTGTTATGCCGAAACATAGAACGTAAAAGGGAAATACTACGGCCATTATTTTGAAAGATTTTTTTTGAAACTTTATATACAAAAGCGGGGGCAACTCCCCACACTAGGTGGTAGAAAATAGAAAGAAGTCAGAAATACTGGTGAAAACCCATATAGTGTGCTACTGTTTTTGATTCCCGAGTCGCTAGCTTGACTCGACCCGTATTCATTTGTTCTTGGGGAAGCAACGTGGAAAACCAATCTCGATCGGACTTTCGCTCACAGTGTTAATAAACATATGAACATCAGAAAGTTCCACACCGACGAGATACAACCGCTGTATTGTTAATAGTAGAAACTATAAAGGATGATACCGGGGTCAAAGATGGTGTCCTCATTCCCGAAAGAGAAAAGGGAAAGAGCAACCACACCATCTGTGAAGAATGGAATAAAGATGTGCATGAGAATGCAAGTGCATTCTCTGAAAATAGATCTAGATAAGGTTCCAAACGGCTGACATGAATAACGATTATTGTTTTGATGTTTATTAGGTAATGATCCTGCGGTGCAAAAACCAAGAGGTAGACCATTAGCAGCTCAAAAGAAAGCTCTTGCTAAGAACAAAGTACGAAACGAAACTCTATCTTTGTTAATTTTAATGATGCAAATTTGACTGATCATGGCCCTTTTTTAATTTATGATGGGTGTGAGTAAATTTTAGTTTTGATCAGCTCCATACTCAATTTTTGTTGTGCAATTTGTGCAACTTTTTCCCGATTTTATGTTAGACAATTAATTGTGATTCTCAGGTGTGTTATGGAACAGCTTATGTTAACGTTGACCTGCTGAAAGGCGTATGATCGACAAAGAGGCTATTAGCACAGTCTTTTCTAGATGGGCAGAAAAAGATAGTATCACGAAAACATGCCATTTTTAGAAGGTTGTTGGCCCGAATAGGAATGGGATTTTGCTTCCAGATGCGAATGTAGAGATTTATGCCTTAACCACCTCACTGGTGAGCTCTTCTCCTTTTGCTTTCTTGAAGTTATGTACAACAAAGAACTGTACAACTGTTTCTTAAGGGCGTTTGGATCATGTGTTTGAATTATCGCTCTCATACTAAATCCAACATAATTACCTATCTAATAGTTTAATCTAAGTACGTTGAAACACTGTCTACTATAGCATGTTATGTTATAGCATGTTGATTTAGCTATGCTAACTTATAATTATGGTACTTTGTATATGTATTCCAAAGCTTATAAGACTCAATTAATGATCATAATCAGAGTCATCTTTTGTTGGTTTTGCATGAAATCCGAAGGTATAAATAATAGACTTATGTGATATTTCATCCATTCATAACATTACATAGTGTAAATGTAATATTTGTAATCGTTTTTCATCAAATTCATTTTAGGATGCGTTCAAAGTGACCGGAAAAATTTAAACCCCGTCAACTGTGGACAAATCGACTTCTGCGAGTCTTGGGGAAACGGATGGTGGATACGGTTTGCTACCCATTTATGATTCTAGGTATCTCGACATGGACGTTCAGAACAACAGCAAAGTCGGCAAGCTATGTTACGCTAAAAGTAAAGAACTTCAGCCAAGTCAGCGTACTACTAGAGTATTTTCTTTTGAATTTTATAGCATTTTTTTAGTTAACGTTCAAAAGTGTACCAAAGAACCTATATGTGGAAAGTATAGCGATTCTTATGGCAATTTGGGTGATAAGTTGTTCTCTTTTGCTTTTTATTATGTTGATTTTATTTGAGCAAAAAATCTATTTTGCTGATGTGTTGAATGGTGTTTGGTTCATAACATTTCTACCTGTTTTGCAAAGGGATTTGGTTGAAATACAATGTTGACTTTTTGTGCAGCAAACATTTGTTTTTGCTGAACTACATACAATGCAAGCATTGTTTGACAAGTATGAATCTTATTAGTCTTTAAAAAGCTTACTAAGTCTTCATTTATAAGTTTTTAAAATGATGCTGCTCCGCAGCAACGCGCGGGCAATCATGCTCGTTATCTATAAAATGGAATAGCTAACCATGAAGATAATAAAAAATAGCCTTAAATGTAGCACATATGGTATCCATAATTTTCTATAAAAGTGTTAGACGTTTTCTATAGAAAGGATGGTCACCATGTTTGTAACAGCTAAAGGAACTTGTCAAAAGATTTGATATTTTTGTATATAAACAGATCAAAACTTAACACTACAACAATCAGGGCTTTCGCAGGGGAAAAATCAGGGCTTTCGCCGGGGACATGTCCCCTGCGAAACCTTTCCCCGAGAACATGTCCTCGGCGAAAGTCCCCCGACAATACCCTCTCGGGAATACTTTCCCCGGGGACTTAAGTCCACTTTTACCGGGGACATGTGGGTCCCGCAGCCATTTTGAGCCGGTCAAACATGTCCGACGTGGCACTACTTTTCACGGGGACATGTCCTCGGGGAAAGTGTTTTCAAATAATTAGCTAATTAGTTAATTACGTGATTAAAATAATTAATCCCACCTTTTGCCGGGGACATGTCCCCGGGGAAAGTGAGTAGGGTAACATCAATAACCCAACCCGACCCGATAAGCCTCTATCGGGTCGGGTTGAATCGGGTTTCGACCTTTAGAAATATAACCCGCAACCCGACCCTATAAAAAATCGGGTTATCGGGTTCGGGTCTAATTGGGTCGGGTCGGGTCTAACCCGACACCCCTACACCTAAACCGATAAAACCCTAACCTGACCCGACCCTATAAGGCTATCGGGTTTATCGGGTTGACCCGATAAACCCGATAAGCTAAGTTGGACCCGACCCTATAAGGCCTTATCGGGTTCGGGTCGGGGTCGGGTCGGGTCGGGTCGACCCATTTGACACCCCTAAAAGTGAGGTAATAAATTTATGGTTTAGACTTTCGGCTAGGACATGTCCCCCGAAAGCTCGACCCATTTTCCAAAGATAATGTCTGCAAAATGGATAATTTTCAGATTTTTTTCTGAAATTTTTCCGAAAAAAATCTACCTATTCTCACCCCACACTAACATGCCAAATTTACTAGAACACCACAAATTAACTCGCTAAAACTATAAAATCACTAATAACATAATGGAAATACAATATATCAATCTAGGAATATCCTTTACGACAATTCAATAGTGATGTTAAATAGAATACAAAACAAAAATCACAAGTAAAGGTAATGTTACAAGTGTATGTTCTAGTGTAATGACTAATAAAACAAGGCTTGAGATGAAAAACCGAAAATAATCGTATGTGGCTACAAGATTCCGATGGGGATGGTGAGTGGAGACATATACCAATTGCGTCCTTCTCACGTACCTGCAAGTTTGTACAAGAATCCATATGTGTGGTCATGAATAAAACCCAAATTAACCTATTTTCATATGCATATGGCTGTATTTAATTGATAACGGATCAAAGGGTAAAATGATAACCGAATGAAAACTAAATTATGTACCTTCATCAAGTGCTCTAGTTTTCCAGATTGGTGGCTGAAGTAGTACAAGTTTCTGCAAGAAATATGAAATGGGAACATAACAATTATGGAGTGCAAGAAATATGAAATGGGCACATAACAATTATGAATAAACACTTGTAAAAAGCTAAAAGCTACTAATAAGCTACTATAAGCTACCTAAACCTAAAACTAACCTAAACTAACTGGAAATAAGCTATTGAAACTGATTAGGAACCTAAGAGCACAAGATTTAAGCAAATAAGCACAAACGCAGAATCTAAGTTTAATAAGCCAAACGGCCCTACAGGGGGTACTTTAAGCACTGATTAAGGTGGCTTATAAAAATCCAAAAAATAAACTAAAAATACCCTGTTAACCAATACCAACCAAAGTGCTTAAGTTCAAAACTTCAGCTCCTAACGACTAAATTTGAAGGAATTAAAAATCAAAACTAAAGGCAAGTTGGGGCACTAAAGCTGGTGCTACAGTAACAGATATAAGCAGAAAAAATAAGCTCCTAAGACTAAAACTAACCTAAACTATCTAGCATAAAGCTACTGTAACTAAAATGAATCAAATGAGCACAAGCTAGAAGATATTTATCTACAAAACAGATCTAAGCATACTATGCCAAACAGCCCTATCACCCGTACTTTAAGCCTACATTAAGCTATTCTAGAAAATTCACAAAAATAAAATAAAATTACCATGAAACTAACATCCTATCAGAGTATCTAATTCTAAAATTTCAGCTAAAAAGGACTTAGTATGAAGGAATTAAAAATCAAAAACTAAATGTACTTAGGAACTAAACTGACCTGCTGATGATGCAGGCTTGAAACAGCCTACTGAGGCTACTTCTGACTTATTTTTGAGCTGTGAAATAAGCTTCCAAGGCCAAGACAGATAAAACACATCAAAGTTAGCATGGCCAAATCTCTAAAGAAATTGATTTGGTCCAAGAAGGAGCCTTTTAACGACTTAAAAATAAGCTGGAAAAAGCTTGTTCAGTCATATTAAAGTTATTGATAAGAACAGATTTGTTGCAAAAAACCTTTTTTAAACTCAAAGATTTATTTGAGATCCATTTTGCACCTGATATGACCCATTCCCATTTTGCACCTGATATGACCCATTCCTATTCCCATTCATTCAATGACACAACAATTTATATTCATCTTTACATTCAACAACTAACATAAATATTTAACATAAACCAACTAATTATAACTAACTAACATAAATAATACATGGGTTATAACTAATTAACAAAAAACAAACCCCAAATTAAACATAAAATAAACAAAAAAAAACAAAAATAATTGTGATGGTGGTGGTTACCTGTGGTCCGGCTGTGGTGGTGGTTCGGCTCCGGTTATGGTGCTAACCAAACACAAACAAAAAAACAAACCCCAAATTAAACATAAACATAATCTAAAATTAACTAAAACTAAAAAAATTACAAAAATAAAAAACACCAACCTTAGTGTGTTTTTGTAAAAAAGAAGAGAAAGAAAGAGAGGAAGAAGTGCCCAGTGGTGCGAGTGTACGGGGGACGTGGTGGTGGTGGGCTGGTGGCGGTGATATAGTGGTGGTGTGATGGCGTGGTGGTGAAGTGTGGTATTTGAGATGAGGATGCAGATGAAGTGTGTGTGTCTATTTTTTTTTTTTTTTTTTTTTTTTTTTTTTTTTTTTTTTTTTTACAAAGTGAAGAACTCATATATGAGTTAGTAAGAAGATAATTGAGGGAGGACTTTTGACGGAGACATGTCTTCGGTGAAAGTTTTACACCCAAAAGGTTTGGCGGGATAAAGTAAATCAGAGGAGGGAAAAATAAAAAATTCGCTAAAACTTTTCCCGGGGACATGTCCCCGCCAAAAGGTGTATTTTTTAATTTATCCAATTTTTTTTTTATTATTATTATTTTTATCATTTAAGTAATTAAAATTAATAATAAATCAATTTAAATTTAACCTAAAAAATTTCTAATTCATATTTGAATAATCTAAGAACTTATAAAATTATTTTAATTACTTTAAACTAATTTAAATTATTCAAAAATTTTCTATGGTAATCGTAACATGTTAAACGTCCAAGTCAAGGTGCTATTGTTATACATAACATGTTAAACGACCGAGTCTAGGTGCTATGGATATACGTCACATGTTAAACGACCGAGTCTAGGTGCTATGGTATACGTAACATGTTAAACGACCGAGTCGAGGTGCTATGGTATACGTAACATGTTAAACAACCAAGTCGAGGTGCTATGGGTATACGTAACATGTTAAACGACCGAGTCGAGGTGCTATGGTATACGTAACATGTTAAACGACCAAGTCGAGGTGCTATGAGTATACGTGAACAATATGTTAAACGATCGAGTCGAGGTGCTATGGTTATACGTAACATGTTAAACGACCGAGTCTAGGTGCTATGGTTATATGTAACATGTTAAACTAATCGAGTCTAGGTGCTATGGTTTACGTAACATGTTAAACGACCGAGTCTAGGTGCTATGGTTTACGTAACATGTTAAACGACCAAGTCGAGGTGCTATGGTATACGAACATGTTAAACGACCCAAGTCGAGGTGCTATGGGTATACGTAAAATGTTAAAACGACCATCGAGTCGAGGTGCTATGGTGTACGTAACATGTTAAACGACCAAGTGGAGGTGCTATGGTATACGTAACATGTTAAACGACCAAGTCTAGGTGCTATGGTATTCAGAACATGTTAAACGCCCAAGTCGAGGTGCTATTGTTATACATAACATGTTAAACGACCGAGTCTAGGTGCTATGGATATACGTAACATGTTAAACGACCGAGTATAGGTGCTATGATATACGTAACATGTTAAACGACCAAGTCTAGGTGCTATAGTATACATATCATGTTAAACGACCGAGTCGAGGTGCTATGGTTATACGTAACATGTTAAACGACCGAGTCGAGGTGCTATGGTTATACGTAACATGTTAAACGACCGAGTCGAGGTGCTATGGTGTACGTAACATGTTAAACGACCAAGTGGAAGTGCTATGGTATACGTAACATGTTAAACGACCAAGTCGAGGTGCTATGGTATTCGTAACATGTTAAACGTCCAAGTCGAGATGCTATTGTTATACATAACATGTTAAACGACCGAGTCTAGGTGCTATGGATATACGTAAAATGTTAAACGACCGAGTATAGGTGCTATGGTATATCGAACATGTTAAACGACCAAGTCTAGGTGCTATAGTATACATATCATGTTAAACGACCGAGTCGAGGTGCTATGGTTATACGTAACATGTTAAAAAACCGAGTCGAGGTGCTATGGTGTACGTAACATGTTAAACGACCAAGTGGAGTTGTTATGGTATACGTAACATGTTAAACGACCAAGTCGAGGTGCTATGCTATTCGTAACATGTTAAACGTCCAAGTCGAGGTGCTATTGTTATAAATAACATGTTAAACGACCGAGTCAAGGTGCTATGGATATACGTAAAATGTTAAACGACCGAGTATAGGTGCTATGGTATACGTAACATGTTAAACGACCAAGTCTAGGTGCTATAGTATACATATCATGTTAAACGACCGAGTCGAGGTGCTATGGTTATACGTAACATGTTAAACGACCGAGTCTAGGTGCTATGGTTATCGTAACATGTTATTAACGATCCAGTCGAGGTGCTCGTGTACGTAACATGTTAAACGACCATGTGAAGGTGCTATGGTATACGTAACATGTTAAACGACCAAGTCGAAGTGCTATGGTATAATGTATTATGTTAAACGACCAAGTCGAGGTGCTATGGGTATACGTAACATGTTGAACGACCGAGTCGAGGTGCTATGGTTAAGATTGCTAAGATCACAAAGGCTAGAATCCGGGTATACTTTTTACTTACTGATTTTTGTCTATTTAAAATAGTTTAGTGTTTTACGTAATGAAAAGACTATCCAAGCATCGGGGTTTAGTTGTGTGATAAATATTAATAGTTGGACTAAAGATTGATTTTTGTAAATATTACTTTTGCCGGGGACATGTCCTCGGGGAAAGTTTTGGCGGGAACATTTAGCATGCTTTTGACTTTGGTCAAATTTTGGTAAAAATGGATTACACTTTTGTCGGGGACATGTCCACTGTGAAAGTCCCATTTGAATTTTTACTAACCAGTCAAACTTTGGTAAAAATGCAACAGACTTTCGCGGGGACATGTCCTCGCCGAAAGTTTTCGTTGAATTTTTACTATCCGGTCAACGTTTTCGTTTGCCACGTCAGATTTTTTTTGTCGTTTAGTGACTTTCGCCGGGGACACCTCGTCCCCGGGAAAAGTGTCCTCGCCGTCCATCCGATTGTTGTAGTGTACCTCACCTACCTATGTGGGATAAGTTGTTGGAACTTTTGTTGGAGCTTGGTAACTCACAAAGCAGTAAGTACAAATATCCGAAGCAGTTGGTACATTAGTTTCTATAAGAAAGCTAACTCCACCATCTCAATAATCAGGAAGTGTACTATATTAACGTGTGCATGATCCCTCACTTAATTCAAGAAAAGGAAAAAAAAATGCCCTCACTCTTGTTTGATGAGTATATGATATGTTTTATCTCTAAAATGAAATTATAAAATAACAAAGGTCAAAAGTCAACAGTGGCATATTATATATAGCAATGTACGTAACTAAATAAAGACGAGAGGTTGAATCTTTTCTTGTGATCACGCAAACGTGCAACTAACGACTTTTGGATCATGCATCAATCTAAGTTTTGATAAAACATTGTATATAGTTGAAGAATCGTTTGTTTCAAATTGACGACCAATACGATTTACTTAAATACACATGGTCAGGTAATCCTCGATTTCAGATTCAATAGGCTTACGGCATTGTTATTTATGTCTAATGTATATCAAGAAAACCGCCTTCGAAAAGAACTTGCATGGATATAATATGATCAGTAAAAACTTAATAGATCTAACAAAGGTCTCGTAGACGATAAAATGTGAATGGGAGATGATACTAATACACCATAGAAACGTGAAATAATAAAAAAAATTAAAAATGTTATAGTAACTGCATATGGTAATACATAGCTTAAATTTTTGGAATTATATTATTTTATTTGATTCGGAACGTAAGTATCCAAATCAATATCACGAAAAAAACTATAATGCAACACAAATGGTAAAATGTTTACCTTAAATGTTGGCTCATATCAGTAACTTTTGGCCTTAGCTAAGTGTTTCAAAAATTACACATGACAAGTTTGCTCACCTACCAATATATGATAAACCTATTTTTCTTTGATCAAGTTTTTTTGGGAAAGGCTTTTAGAGCATTCATTATGGATGTTTAAGAATAGGTTTAAAAACTTATGAAGAGGTTCAAGAATTTTTGTACATAGTGAGAAACGATTTCATACTTAGATGGCATGAAGAGGTCTAGGATTTTGGAAAGGTTCAAGAAATGTATTATGAATTAATGTTAGAACAATTTACAAACCTCAAAAGCTTTATTATATAGTAGGAATAGGTTCATAATATAAAAAAATTTACGAATTAATGACATTACAAAATATGGCAATTTTATAAACCTTTTAATAGGTTCGCCATAGTGAATGCCCTTATAGATATACTAGCAAGATGCTAAGTTACATCGATACCGGCAAGATTATGCTGACCGACAAAGTGACATTACAAGCTACTACTAAATTAAGACCAAACATGGATAAAATAAAGGGTTAATGGTCCAGAAAATATACAAACTTGTCACTTTTTACTATTGTGACAGTAAACTTTTTTTTTTCCTATTAAAACAAAAAAACTTCTTAATGACTATTATTGTAACCAAAAATGCCACGTGGCAAAGTTAATTATCACTTAACCCAAAAAACTAATTTATACTCGTTTTATTATTCTGGGGGACCATTTTTGCCAACTTTCCAAACCTAAAGCCGGAAACTTTAAAGCCTTAAAACCCATAAACATAGATGCTTCTTTTCCATTTCTTCCATATATATCATCGCAACATCGGCTTCCTGCATTTGCAAAGGCCATTAATAAAAGCATCTACTAGATGAAGAGCCTATCACCTTCCATTTCTTCCTAAATACATGAAACAAATTGTCTCCTTGCTCCTTTTCTGCCACCAATCGCATGCCTCAACACAAGTTCAAAACTTTAAGACCTATCACTAGATGAAGAGCCTATCATCTTCACCTCCTCTTTTCCCACAAGTGATCACGAGGGTGTGTCCAGTTATGAGGATGGAAAGCAAGTTTAGCTTGAAATGGTTCCTCACCAAGACCCAAGAAGAAAAGTGAAGTTGAGGCACCGATTGAGTTTTCATCATCATTTTTACAAAAATTAGGGTTGGGTAAAAGTTAGGGTTTTCGAAAATTAGATTGGGGGTTTTGCAATTCAAGGTGTGTACTAGCCGATTCAAGCTTTAATTTGGTGGTATCATAAAGGATTTGTGGTCAATTGAGCTTTTCTTGGGTCGATTCATACCCCTACTCGCTACCCATTTTGTAAGGATAAATGTCATTTGATTTTGTGAAAATTATTTTTGTATATTGACTTTTTTATCGGGCACAAGCACGTAAGGGTTTGTAGCAGGTTTGGGTAGCAGGTTCAAATGTTTCATTTGTGGTAGCAGCTTCAAAGCGTTTTTTTTTTTTTTATATTCGTATTTATGTTTGGTTACTTGGCAAATGTAACAGCTTCAAATGGCATATAGGTCTAATAAATTCCCACTTGGGAAAAAGTTTATACAAAGCGTTTTTTTTTTTTTTTTTTTTATTAGTATTTAGGTTTGAAAAGTTGGCAAAAATGGTCTCCAGAATAATAAAACGAGTATAAATGAGTTTTTTTGGGTTAAGTGTTAATTAATATTGTCACGTGTCAGTTTTGGTTACAATAATAGTCATTAAGAAGTTTTTTTGTTTTAATAAGAAAAAAAAAAGTGTATTGTCACAATAGTAAAAAGTGGAAAGTTTGCATATTTTTTGGACCATTAACCCTAAAATAAAAGATGAAGATCTAACATACTAAAATACAGGCCTGGTCCTCGAACCCATCAATCGCACTATCACTAAGCGTAAACACCGAATAAAAGCATGTAAAGGGTTGTGATGAGGACAAGATCGATGAGTTAGTTGAGGAATACAAAGAGAACTTGAAACTTGCAAGAATATTCGAATCAAGAAAACGTGACCCAATACTCTCTAGGACCGGTAGAAGCTACGTCTTTTAATTATGTTTGTCTTACTTTTCTCAACGACGTAAAGACATGTTTCTCCTTACGCCGTAGACTACTTGAATAATAATCGTTTATGCGTCTTGATGCTTACGCCGTAAAGGGTAAAAACCCCTTACGCCATAAAGGCTAACTTTGATAGCTAAATTTTATGAGTGTGCAAATCACTACTCTTAATTTTGGCACACAACACTTTCAACTTTTTGGCCTAGTTAACGAGATTCGTAAATCCTAGTTTTGAGTAATCCACACGGATCATCTATGCAATTCACGTACTCTACTTTTTATAAAACTGACCATTTACAAACCAACTTTCCAGCATGACCACATGAAAACTAGCTCATCTTCGGCCACGAACTCGAATCACCCTTTACAAAGAGCCTTCCAACACAACCACATGAACATCGCCTTACATTAACCATCATTTACATACAATCTTCTAACATGACCACATGACGACCGCCTCACCGGCCTTAAGCCATCCTTTACAAACAACTTTCCAACACGATCACAAACATGACCAATTTGTGACGTCAAACCATCCTTTACAAAACAGCCTCCCAACACGACCACCTGACGACTACACTACCTCGAACCACCATTTAGAAACTAGCTAGTTTTTAAACATGACCACTACCTGACCTCGAACCACTATTTACAAACTGGACTTCCACGACGTCCACATGACCACTAGCCGACCTCGAACCATCCTTTACCAACTAGCCTTCCAACACGACCTCATTACAACTATCAATCTGCAACACAGATGGTTAAAAAAAAACCCTTGATTCATGATTGCGATGTATGATATTATTATTTATACCAACATAACATATACAAAGAAAAAAAATAAAATAAAATAAAATCTAGCCATCCAGATGACCAAAAAAATTACATTAAACGTTACCCGAATGGGTATAACCTGCCTGTTTAGAAATTGTTCGACGCTTTCTATACAGCCAAGGCACGCCCATTTTTGTAGCATTTGAAAGTAAACTATTATGAGCCTTCACCTTCTTACTTATAAAAACATTAAAAGTTTGCTCCTACCTATGTGGGATAGGGACTTTTATTAGAGGTTGGTAATTCACAAAGCACAAAGTAAAGGTATCTAAAATTGTAAATGGTTTGTATAAATATACTAGCAAGATGCTAAATTACATCGACACTGACAAGATTATACCAACCGACAAAGACATTACAAGCTACTACTACAATAAGACGAAACATGGATAAAACAAAAGGAGACGATCTAACATACTAAAATACAGGCCCGATCCTTGAACCCATTAACGCACTATCACTAAACGTAAACATCGAATAAAATAAAGTAAAGGGTTGTGATGAGGACAAGATCGATGAGTTAGTTGAGGAATACATGGAGCACATAAAACTTTGCAAGAAAATTCGAATCAAGAAAACGTGACCCAACACTCTCTAGAACCCGTACAAGCTATGTCTTTTCATTGAGTGTGTAACTCAATGATATGTTTTATAATTAGATGCCAAAGCCAACAGTGGTATATCATAGTTAGCAAGTATGGCTCCTGGCGGTAATAGTTAACACAAACTCAGCGAAATGTCAACTTCTTTCTGCTCAACCAACAGCACCACAATATATTGTAATAGTACAAAGACACAACCTCACTCAAATATACCCACATAAAAAAAATACACACACACTCACACAACAACACCTTCACAAGTCGGTTGGTCTTTAGATAGACTTCTCCATCGTATGATTGAAGAACGTGTGGGGTGTCTATTTTAATGGTTGACGCGTCTTTGTGGTGCCACGAAGCAAAGGACGCGTCTTTTAAAGCTTATTACCACCAGCCTTGGTCTTTACGCCACCTTACAAACACTTTCCTCTTCCTTAGCTTTCACTCACTCAAGCAAACCCTCTCTTTTTCAATTTAAACTAGATGATCATAAATATATCTTAGAAATTACCACAAGACTACATTTGTAACTTTATGGCAAACGAAGCATGATTCAATATTTTGAGTAATCTATACGGATCAACTATGTAATTTACTCTACTTTTATTACCCATATGTACTTAATCTTGGATAACCTATGGTTTTCATATGTGTAATGAGTTGTTTGTATTCAGTTAGATTGAGTCACTACTGAATATCTTTGAACAGACCAAATTTTTTCATGATTCCGTTATAAAAATATAACTTACGAGTTATAAGGACTTCATTCCCTTTTAATGAAAACTAACTATCCCATAATATATACGCAATAAAATCAATCTCACAATCTCTAAGGGGCTGTGAACATGCAACAATTTGGTTATGGAACATTCTCAGACATAAGGTATCATTGAGATACAAGCCCTTTCATACAAGTACTTAGTTGAAAACATCAAGAAGCTAGATAATAGAAGAAAATCATTTATGATAACATGCCTTAGATATAATAAGTTTATTCCATCGTCTTTGGTGGTAAATTTTTTTTTTTTGGACCTGCACCTATTGTCAGACCCGAGCCTTTGAAGTTCTCTTCAGTGATGTGATCGATTCGCTCTCTCAATCATCTCTTCTATGAAGTTATGTTTCCGATCTTTAACCAGTCCTCTGAGAAGAAGTGATTCTATACAACACGCATATCCATTGCCAATTGAATCACTTCTCTCTGGGCTTTAATTTATTTATTTATTTCTTAGATACAACAAGCTAGCAGAAGTTATGACTTATCAATGGAGAAATCAATTTATATCGCCTTATCTTTAAACACCTATAATCTGATGTTATTTAGGCATTGTAGCAACTTTCGGACCCCAGTTTTTGAACTGGTCTCGGGTGATTCGATGCAATTCGATCTGATGGCCGTCAGTTAATCCCTCAAATGCGCAATAGTATAAAACTTTACAATCTATTCACCACTCCATTATATTCTTCCACAACTAAAATTGGGACACCCATGAACTCCGCCAACCTATTGACATGAATCTCATAATCCTTCTTTATATCCTCCTATTTCAAGAACAATATCTTACATTTTTAGAAATATCTTATTTGATTGTGAAATGTAAGTATTTATTTCTTTTCACAACCATTATTCTGTAGGTGCACTTCCAATGTTTTACCAAATCATTATCACGAGCAAAGACTATGATGCAAAACGCATTCTTAGAAGAAAAAAATGAAAACTTGATTTATGATTACGATGTAGGATATTATTCATACCGACAAAACATATACAAATAAAACCAAAATAAAGTAACATAAATAACGATGAAACCGACATTTTTGCAACACTTGAAAGTAAACTAGAGCATGCCTTCACATTTTTAGTTATAAAGACATCAAAGCTTTGCTAGCATAGCCATATGGGATAAACTCAACCTATTCTTAACGACAATTAACTATCACACAATACATAAACACAATAATTTAATCTCATAATGTTCTAAACATGACTTAAACCCAAAATTATCTAGTTAATGAACATTCTCATACATTAGTTACCATTAAAACAGCCCTTTGGTACAAGTACTTAGATGAAAACATCAAGAAGTTAAAAATTCGTATGGACTTAAAAAACTACTTCGATCTGCTATGGATCAAATAATAGAAGAAAATCAATTTATGATAACATGTCTTGGTTAGATATAATAAGTTCATTCCATAGTATTTAAATTTGAATTTGAATAGGTTGAGGGGTGTAAGTGAAAATTTATTTGAAATGGTGTAGGGGGTGAAATGATTTTTTTCCCTACCTTTAACGCCCCGTTACCTTGGTAACTTGGGCCTTTAAAGTGCAAATAACGCAGCATGTGGTGTGGGTAACGCCATCTAGCGCAGGCTAACACCCGTTTAACGTTGGGGGTTAAGGTTGCGAGTGCTCTTATGTTAGAGCTTGGTAACTGACAAAGAAGTAAGTAGAAATATCTAAAGTTGTAAATGCTTGAATATGTCATAGAAAGAAGAGTGCAAGATTGTTATGTACTATAGGTGGAGTTGGTGTATCAGTTTCTATAAGGAAATTACCGTGGCTTTATATAAGATATGCATGTTCCAATTGTGTATACATGTACACACTACACTATTGATAACATATATAGTTGTATGCTTCTTGTTATTCTACCGCCGCTTTTGTGTTGTAATTGCATTGTTGCTACTCGAGCAACTTACGGAGTGCCGAAAGCCCGAAAATACTTTAGTGGGCAGGGATTTGACATCCCGTACGGTTCTGTTTGTTACATGTGGGACATATTCGAAGATGCAAGATGATCATGGTGATGGTACTTGTTGTTGTTTTGTGTTTTACATTTTTGAGTTCAGTTTGTTGCTCCTTGGTTCTGTTTACATTGTTTGGGGTCCAAGAAAATAAATGAGATATATTCCCACTCTGTTTAATTAATTAATATAGACTACAGTGAGTCAACTACTAGTAAAAACTCAACTAATTTTCTTTAATGCTCCATAAACCATTATGAAGCTCTTATTATTCGATCAGTATTTATTGGATGATAATACAAAGCACATAAGTTTATTGTACCAACATGATACACAATTCAAATTTTTTTTGCGCACTTAAATACTTTATCCTCTCTACCTTTAATTTTGTCAAAACTGATAATGTTTTAAAATGTACCTTTTTGAGGGGTCGTTTAAGCCATTATTTGATCACTTTTGTATCCGTTATTACTTAATATCGTTCCTTTTCACTTTTTAGTTATCTTGAAGGCAAAATGCTGGAATGACACTTATTCGGACGAAAAAGCGCGAATATACGAAGAAAATGGCCAAAGTCAAGAATCGAGACACTCAGGCTGCTGGAACTGAAGGGGACGGCGTCAGGCACAAAATAGTGACGCCTTCGGACAACTTTTGTGACGGCTCAGTAGCCAAATTGCTCATTTATAAGTGACGGCTTTAGGTTTTAAAAGAGTAGGGCGTCGCAACTCAGACAGCATAGATTTGATCCAGACGACGTCAGACTGAAGGGGACGGCGTCACAAGCATAAGGTGACGCCGTCGCAAGACTAACGTGGCCAAGACGAAACCCTAATGACAGCGACCCGAATAACACGATAACCGAACCTCACAAATATATATAGTCGTGACAAATTAGCCAAACAATAAAACTTGCCCATTTTTTTAAGAGAAAACTGACAATCTAAAAATATATAAATACAACTATCGCACGCATTTGTCTTAAAAGGTACTTAAATCCAACACAAGCCGGTTAAACCACACGTTTCATATGTACATTTTCTTTTAAAAAAAAGTTAAGCAACGTGTTCATTAATAACCCAAATTACTAAATCCAATTCAAAATGATTTAAGTCATTCAACTATGTTAGTTTACCACTAAATATCGAGAATGGGTAATTATTAAGTTCGGCCCATATCCAACAAATGTTGGCTAACTAATAAGGGTCTAGGATACTTATGATGTTGGCTAACTAATAAGGGTCTAGGATAACTATGTGACATCCCAAATCCAAATACTTCTAGTTGCAAATTGACCGAGGCCACTCACCATATCCTTAAAATCCATAATGATCGATGGCTTGTCGTTTTCGATCATGGTGGTTTTATGGAGTGAGCTAAAACAAACTAATTAATCGGTACAAAAGATACATAAAATATAAAAGCATTAGGCGGGTTGTAATGGGAGTATAACTCACGCGTGAGACCCATGCGTGTTAAGCAACTACAGTTACAACCTATTAAGTCAAGACCATGACATAAGCAAAAAACACCTAATTGAGTCAATATTGTTTTACGTATCTTAAAAGTAGTGGTTCATTAATACATTTAATCTTAATATGACTGGTTCAAATGTGTTTTTCTACTTACCCCAATAGACCCGGCCTGAATAAACCCAGACATAACCGACTACATCCTATTAACACCGGCATCCGCCTATACTTGTTTCTAGTAGGTGGAAAAATATCATAATTAATAACCAACAAGAAAATATTGATGGACTTCGGCTAAAAAATTTTGTGACCTCGGTAAATCCTAAAAATCACATGATCAAGGGTCAGTCAAGCAAGTGTCGAGGCATTAGCGATTTTATTATGCGTTTTCACCGGTGGTAATCATGCAAGTCGGTAGTGTTTTCGTCAATCTTGTCGTACTAATTATTCGTAGTGGCACTGCGCCACTACTTGTTTAGATAGTGTTCCAACGGGTTATGTTTCATGTGTTAGTGTTGGATTTAATACTCATAACAATTATATAAATCAAATAACATCATCAAAGCATGCAGCGGAAGTAAATAGGAATAATATATGTAAGTAATTAACCGAACAAGAAAGTGCGTACCTTTTAGCAATTCAAGAATCAAACGATGATTGAACAAGAACCAAAAACCCAAAACCCTAATTATAGGGTTTATGTAATTCGACCCAAACAAAAGAATCGACCACCAAGATTACAAGCTCAAGCGTGCTTGTCCTTCGTTCTTGTACACACGTACTAATAGCGATTTGATGTGGAAAAGCTAGTTCCTTGAATCACAAATAAAACCAAACACTTGTGTCTTTGAGTTAAGCAAAATCGAAAACCCTTGGGGTTTGGGTGTTTCGACCGGCCACACAAAGAGGGAGAGAGGAGGAGAGAAATTAGGTATATTGGTGATCCAAGATTAAGTTGTGAATGAATACAATGAATTGTATTTATAGTTAACTTAACTTGGTGACCAAGTTTGTGTGGGTTAGGGTTTGGAAACCCAAACCGATCGGCCAAAGCATCCCAAGGGGATTCTAGAACTTTCCCGACTTGTAATTTCATCTCTAGTCCTTTTAGTTAATATTTAACGACCGTTAGCTAAATCTCGTTAATTATTTAACTATCGTTATGTTTTATTTCGTGACTAATAATTAATAATAATAACGTTTTATTTATATTAATTATTTACATCAATTCTCATACGTAATGTGTGCAATCCCGAAGTCTCGAGTTCGAATCCGGACATACATAAATTTAAATATCCATAAAACCTTTCAGCTCCCACTTGGATATTACTAAATATAGTAATGACATCAGTTAGTCTAGCTTTCACACGCCAATGCCCCCAGATCAAATCAAGTATGGTCTCCTGGAAAAAACCATTTAATGATTCATCATTTTGACTTATCCTTTTGTTACTAATACTACATTAACTATGAATATGGATCAAGTCATTTCATAAGTTAACATTCTGTTTCTCGTTGTATTCGATTGAACAAGATTACCAAATCTTCTGAACGTATTCAGATAGATCTTGGGTATGGCCATACAAACATCTTGTCAACCCTACGAGGGCCCAAATATAGTATTATGCTTTGAAACAAATTCAAAGGAACAAATTCTCTTGACTACAAACATAACTCATGAACTTTGCAACACTTCCGAAAATAGCCCTTATAACTACCAGTTACGGATAGCGTTAGACTATCTCACATAAGTGCACTACATTCATATCACTATCCGTATCTCAAGTCTGAGGATAAACACTTCATGATATACTTAATGACAAAGATCCATAAAGTATCATCATGTAAAGTTGGGATGAGTCCTATATTCAATTCATTGAATATCATGTGAATCTGGTATGTCCCACAAATCAATATACTGTAAAAGTATATTCTACCAAAACTCAGATTTGTCTTAATTCAATGACATTCCCACATCATTGATCGACAACGGACTATTTAGAATAACATAAGTTATTCACGGATTAAACATGCAAATATAGGATATAATATTAAGAAAATGAAAAATAAACATAAACAACTATTTTATTTCATTAAAGTAATATTTGTTCATAACATCCTTTATCC
This sequence comes from Chrysanthemum makinoi, assembly GCA_910596185.1. NCBI lineage: Eukaryota > Viridiplantae > Streptophyta > Magnoliopsida > Asterales > Asteraceae > Chrysanthemum > Chrysanthemum makinoi. The sequence continues at coordinate 221,704,423 of OU343218.1, forward strand.
AAATACTAAATAGATCAATGCATGATAATACTGGTTAATGAATTATGTCTCAAGTAATGACAATCATACTTGTTGACAAGACATAATTTCAACTAACTTTGACCTATCAGAATTTTGAGAATACTTAAGAATTCAACTAGTGAAGTTCTTGTATGTGTGCATTCAAAATATCTTGATATTGCCACATAATATTTCATAAAGTGTGTGACATCCTCAAGCACCAATTTATGACAATCAAACTTTCAAACAATTTTAAAGTTTAAAGCATTCTAATTCTTTATTGTATAATGCAACTATGCTCTTGGTTAAGCACAACTAGTTCACATGGCCATTTACAAGGATGAAATCCTCCCATGACTAGTATTGAGTGTCATCTCAATTAAACCAGCATCATTGTATACAAACAACAATATGCTCTTTAAAATCTCCGTAAACTTCAATATCTATAGTGTAATGTTTGACGCCTTCCAAACTTTCAAGTTTGTTGGCTATGACAATTATGCAACAAGCTGTAATGCTCATCCATAGAATTTTGAGAGCAACTCCAAGCTGAGGAATGTAATTCTAAATTCAAACATATTCCATTAGAATATTCATTACACTAGTTATCTAATAACTTCATTAGATATCAATGTTGTCAAATCATTTTGCATTCAAGCATGATACAACAATAACATGATGTACATGAAAAATCCTTGTGTCAAACTAAGATTTCATTCATGTTCTACATATCTATTTTCCAAATGATATATCATGTTCTATTAGACTCATTTATTTAATACCACATATGTTTATTAATAATAAACATATATTCCAAGGTTGTATGTCTTATTTTCTAAATCTTTCATGTGAAGTTCCATTCCAAATTAAACTAACATTTATCTTAGATGGAATGTTACTACCCACAACATATAAGATTTAAAGAAATAAACATAATACTCCCACTAGCTTTCAGGAATACTTAGAAATTATCTTATTTTAATTTAAAACCAAAACTTGGATTTAATAGTTAAACATAAGAATCATCTCCTAGATGCATGCATATATCCATTCATGGATTCTTGCAATTTGTACATTTCCAAAGATTATGTGAATTCATAAAACTCATTTGTATTACTTATCGTCCTCGCAAAAGTAATCACACAAGAAAGGGTTTTAATATCCAATTGTCATTTTCCATATCAATGAAAATAAGTATGACAATTATAATCATTATATGTTTAATGTGCCAAGGAAAGAATATTCAATCACAGTTAATTGCTTAAGTGTGATTAATAATCTTGTCACAAGTCATGCATTAAACACATGTACAATTTTGTCCATATGATTTCTACACAAAGAATTTAAACCGCTAGGGTTTTCCTTCCTTTGAAGAAACTGATCTTTATTAAGATAAACCAAGTTTACAAAGTTGATTATCTCTTTGGACAGCATCTTAACATTCATAGTATGAATAATTTACCACAATTCAATATTAGGTAATGTATCATTATGATTAACATGTTTACAATGATCCTGTAATTCATATTTCTCATCATATCAAATATCTGAGATATCCTTGCGGATCTATGAATGAGAATTCCATCATTTTGAGATATATCATATTTGACCTCATCATGATATTCACTAGTGTATTTTAGAAGATTATGTGTTTTGTAATTGTAATTTAATCTCTTCAAGATCTAAACAAAAATCCCACTTGCTTTTGAAATTTAAAGAGTATCTATAAATACTTCAGCAAGTAGAACAACATCAAATTGTTTTCTTTTGGGATATTACAAAACACACTGTTGGGATTTAATACTCATAACAATTATATAAATCAAATAACATCATCAAAGCATGCAGCGGAAGTAAATAGGAATAATATATGTAAGTAATTAACCGAACAAGAAAGTGCGTACCTTTTAGCAATTCAAGAATCAAACGATGATTGAACAAGAACCAAAAACCCAAAACCCTAATTATAGGGTTTATGTAATTCGACCCAAACAAAAGAATCGACCACCAAGATTACAAGCTCAAGCGTGCTTGTCCTTCGTTCTTGTACACACGTACTAATAGCGATTTGATGTGGAAAAGCTAGTTCCTTGAATCACAAATAAAACCAAACACTTGTGTCTTTGAGTTAAGCAAAATCGAAAACCCTTGGGGTTTGGGTGTTTCGACCGGCCACACAAAGAAGGAGAGAGGAGGAGAGAAATTAGGTATATTGGTGATCCAAGATTAAGTTGTGAATGAATACAATGAATTGTATTTATAGTTAACTTAACTTGGTGACCAAGTTTGTGTGGGTTAGGGTTTGGAAACCCAAACCGATCGGCCAAAGCATCCCAAGGGGATTCTAGAACTTTCCCGACTTGTAATTTCATCTCTAGTCCTTTTAGTTAATATTTAACGACCGTTAGCTAAATCTCGTTAATTATTTAACTATCGTTATGTTTTATTTCGTGACTAATAATTAATAATAATAACGTTTTATTTATATTAATTATTTACATCAATTCTCATACGTAATGTGTGCAATCCCGAAGTCTCGAGTTCGAATCCGGACATACATATATTTAAATATCCATAAAACCTTTCAGTTAGGTCGTGTGTTGTGATTGTTTTCTAATCTGTGTCATATCTTAGTATGTTGGACATTCAATCACCATGGGATATCCATGTGTCCTAGGGTCGGTTCATTGGTTTGTTATGCTCGGGTCCATGTAGTTTAGCATATATTTCCTTTCAAAAAAAGACATTAAAAATCACAACTAAAATGGAAAATAACAAAAATACGTGTAAATTCAATATTAAGGGTCCAAACGTCTAGCATATTAGAATTTGTTGGGTACCCCCTATGGTTAGTTGTCACGACATTGGGCTCAATGTCGGCTTTCCATCTATACAAAGGGACCCTTCAATTTCAAACGAATTAAAAAGTTGACGCTTTTATAGTACAAATGTTTTTCATATGCATAATCTCACTGAACCATGAAAGAGTCTCCTAAATTTTCAATATACACCACATCTTAACAACATATGAGTGAACATATTCTTACATTCTCAGGATGTCATGTGATAGAGATTAATATCCTACTAGGATATTGTTTGCCTGCCATACGATGTGGAAAATTTATCATTGTTTTTTCGTGTGCAAATACCAAACTCTACTCGAGCTAAGTGCAAGCAATATGAGAATTGAGACGAAGTTCTCAATTATAGGGAACCACATTATAGGGACCAATTATTCAATCAAACAAACTTAATGTGGACTTCGGCATAAGTTTGCTTACAAGCATCTATATCACATTTTAGAATGTAAAACCGGCACATATGTATACATATCAAACAGAAAATACTTAGAATTTAAATCGAAAATGTTTTGACATAAATTATGATTAGATACTTGCAATCTTAACAAAGAGATAAACCTATAATAAATTTACATAATTACCTTAAAACATAATGTGAATTGTTTAGACATTAATAATATTTGGCATATCCATGTTTATGTTATAAGTTCTTATATTTCTTAAAAAAATTGTGTCTTTGGACTAGATAATGAACTTTTCATTAATCGAGAAAAACAACTTTATATAATATATGACCATAACATTATTACACGTAGATGACTCTAGTGAAGCGCGGACAAAACAATCCTCCATAACCATAATTAAGCAGTGTCATTTGCGTGTGATTGTTCCCATTGTTACAACTCATGACTCTATTTTTTCTAAAAAGATAGTTTGGCTATAATTTTTGTAGCCAATTGGTTACAATTTTTAACAAAAGATACACAAGAAATGATTCATGGACCTCAAAAAAGACTCGGAACTTACAAAAGGACTCAAGGCCCACAATTTATAACATAAATTATAGCCAATTGACTAGACAAAAATTGTAGCTAAGAGCACTCCCATCGTTAACGCTGCAACGGCGTTAAAGCCCAAACTAACGCCCGTTAGTGGCGTTGAACGTTGGAAATGTGGTGTTATAATGCCGTTAAAGGCTGGGCGTCCCGTTAGTGGGTTTAAAAAATAAATAAATAAAAAAAATAAAAATAAAAATAAATAAATAATTCAAAAAAATTTCACTTCTAGTCCCTTAAACGGCTAGTATCCGTTAGGTTTAAAAAAAATTTCAAAAAGTTTCAAAATTAGTCCCTAACGGCTAGTTTTTACCACTATAAATACCCAAGTAAAACTCTATTTTTTTCACACTTCCTCTCACACTTTATATACTTCCTCTCACACTTTCATAATTCAAAAATCAAATTCGTTCACAATGGATCCAAATCAAGCTGGTGATATTCCTCTGTCTTGGTCAGACAGAGAAGACTTAGCAGACTTCCAATTTATGGCCTCCGCGTACGAGTATCACCTTCAGTTGGAACAAGAAAAAGGTATTGAATCTCAACATCCAACTCGTTCTCGTACCCATATATATCGTGAACGTGAGCTTGCAGAGGAACGTCTGGCAAACGATTATTTCGTACAAGGTTGTAAGTATTCAAACCGGAATTTTCGTAGAAGATTTCGTATGAGCCGGAAACTATTCCTGCAATAGTTGAAGGTATTGAATCTTATACTTCCGATAATATTCCAGATCATTTTAATTACTTTAAGCAAACAACCTTCTTGCGGGGGCAAATAACGATATTAATGTTTTAGATAACTCTCCGTTATTCGACGACCTTCTTGCTGATAATGCCCCAAGAGCACCTTATATGGTCAACGGAAGTATGTATGAACATGGGTATTACTTGGCTGATGGAATTTATCCACAGTACTTTAAAAGGAGACAAGAAAGTGCCCGAAAGGATATTGAACGTGCTTTTGGTGTTCTTCAAGGCCGTTGGGGTATACTACAATTACCGGCACGTCAATGGGATATTGCCACGATACGTAGAATCATGTATTGTTGCATTATTTTGCATAACATGATTATAAAAGATCAAAAATTTGCATTACGTGACTATAATGAATTGTGGGTGGATCCATCAGCAAATTTGAGGCAACGAAGATGGGTCGAAAGATGTGATACTCACAGTCGTAAGGCAAAAGAAATACACGACCGACAAACGCATACCCAACTCCAACAGGACCTTATGGAGCATGTTTGGCTGAAAAATCTTGAACGACATGGACAACAACAAGAGAGCGACGATGATGAATAAGCATTTGCTATGTTTTGTAATATGTTTTCAATTGCGGTGTGTTTTTTTAATTCGATGTATTTTTTTATTTCGCTGTATTTTTTTTTAATCTCGTAGTGTAATATGTTTTCGATTTAAGATCATTTGAGGACAAAAGATTGTTTACATACCAAGGGATCAATCTCCACCCTTCATTTTTATTTGATCTAATGAATGAGATTAATCCCAACAATTTAAAAAACCCACATTCATTCTTTTTTTTCAAATATTAATATCTTTCAAACCGTTAATCGTTAAGCGAAAAAAAATATATCATCGCGACGAGCATTTAATTATCTTTCTATAGATAGGCACTTTGATATACTTTCGACAAAAATTTTTTTTTCGTATTTTTCACGTTTTTTTTTAAGTTTTTTCGTTTTTTTTATGTTACTGAAATTTGCATTAAAAAATCATATATGATAAAACACTAATTTGAATATCACATGTGATATTAGTGTAATATCATATATGATATGTAATATCACATGTGATAATATCACATATGGTATTACATATCATATATGATATTACACTAATATCACATGTGATAATCAACTTAGTGTTTTATCATATATGATTTTTTTCATGCAAATTTCAGTAACGTAAAAAAACGAAAAAACGTGAAAAAAAACGATTTTTTTTTGTTCGAAAGTATATCAAAGTGCCCGTCTATAGAAAGATAATTAAATGCTCGTCGCGACGGTGTAAATATTTTCGCTTAACGATTAACGGTTTAAGAGATATTTAAATTATAAAAAATATGTGAAATAATAAAATGCTTTTAATCTCAACCATTGATTTCTTTTTAAATGGATAGTGGAGATGAGTCCCTTGGTATGTGAGAAAAGTTTGGTATGTAAAATAACTCTCCTCTATGTTTTCAATTTTAATGAAATGTTTGTTTTTGTTTAATAAATGAAGTGTTTGTTTTAGTTTAGGGGTTGAAATTGAAAATATGAAATGTTATTGGTGTTATTGATGTTATTAGGATGTTATGGTTGTGGGTGTTTTTTGAGGATGTTAATGTTAAATGTTAAAGCTGATGTGGCGCTGACGTGGACGGTGTTATTGGTGTTATGGATGGGGTTGCTCTAATATATATATATTTTCTTCTAATATTGTAAACTACACCAAGTGGGAGTGTCATAAATTTTTCTAACAAATTATTCAACTAATTGTAATTGGTATAAGACTTAAACGCTTAGTTCTCGAGTTTTCAGGGAAGGGAAATGGAAAAGAATAGGAAAGGGAAAAGAAATGGAAAATGAAAGTAAGTGTTAATTGTTATGTTCTTGAGATAGAGAAAAGGAAAAAGAAAGTAACCATAATCATGTTCTTCAGTGAGAGGAAAAGGAAAATAAGTTGATCAAATTACATATATGTCCTTTAATTATTAATGTCAAATGTTTTAAAAAGGGTATATTAGTCTTTACATAATATATGGTTCCGTTTCCTTTCTCTTTCCTCCCAAAAGTGGGAGGAAGATTTACTTATCAAATCTTCCTCTCTATTTCCTTTCCGTTTCCCTTTCCTCCTTTAAAAAAGACTCAAGAACACAAAAAACTTTTAGTTTCCTTTACTTTACTCTTCCTTTTCAACTCGAGAACTGAGCCAAAGAGTCCTTTGATGGTCTTTTCATAGCCTGCTAATTTCCCCGCCAAAGTAAATGCCCGCCAAATTATTCACCCATAGTTGGCAGTTAGACACCACGTTTGTTCAGCTCCATTCTCAGCCACATACAAGGGTCCAAACCATGATAACCCACAAACACCACCCTTCTGACAGCGTCGCCACTACCATGACTTACAATTTGATGATTTTGGGTGGTTTAGTAGACTTCTTCTCAATATACACCTGGTCATATTTTGAGTGGACGAACCGGCAACAAGGAAGTCACCTACGAACAAAACAGGGTATATATCTCTCCATTCACTGTTTGTTGCATAGTAAATTTCATTTCTTGGTTGTCTTTGTTTGCTACTTACATTTGTTACACATTTGCAAATTGTGAGTGCCAAGTGTTTGTTGAAATGTCTAAATGGAATTTTAGCAATAAATTATGTTAATGTGTTTATGTCTGCGTTTTAATACATATATTCAATGAATATTGGGGAATGATTTCGTCTTAATTCATGTAACAAAATAAACGATGATAGGTAGCCTCTGTTTGTTGGTTCCCTTTGTGTTATCTAATATTATCTGCTAATTGGTTCTGCTCTCATTTTTAACAGTAAAAATGGGTTTATGCTCTTATTTCTATGTTGGTTAGACCTGTTACTTCTCTAATTGCTTCAATAAAAAAAGATGGAAACAGAAAAGAAAAAAGGTTAAAAATTCAACATCCTTGTGTTAGGAAAAACATTCACACATCGGTTCCATCTCGTGACCCTTTACTTATACAACATGCCCATATCCAAACAGTTTGAAGCACTGCAAACAAACACAAAACAATCATTCTGCTATTGATATTAGAATTAACTAAACCAGGAAATAATGGCTATCTTGAGTAGTTGCCTATGCTACTAAGCCAGGGAGAGACACTTTGCATTCTATCCGTCTATCCCGCAAACAGCTAACACACTCCCCCCTCAAGTACAGATTGTCGTCATTGTGGTGCCATAAAGCTATACTCTGAAATGACCAATTTTTGTTTGCAAGGATGGTCGCATTGTGATTACCTACAATGAGCTTTCTGGTAATCTGAGACAAAGTGCTACAACAAAGTGCTACAACTATTTTCTCTATGCACGTGTCCCTCAACCCAAAGTGCTACAACTATTAAAAGATGCAAAGATTATCCTTAAAACAATCCCTTCACAAGATCAAAGCGTGCATAGAGAAAATAGTTGCAATGACATTGAGGTCAAAACTTGTAGCAATCCTTCCAGAAAGATAGAGTATTATTACGGTTGCTATGACTCATTACTAAACAACACCAACTGCTGTTCATTTAATATGTACTAACAATGTTTTAATTGATGGAGTAGTGTCTTTGTCACTAAGGTAGAACTTGCAATGAGTAAATGGTAAATGTGATATAGTATGAAAAAGGCTCGTTTAATGTGAAAGGTAACATTTTATATGCAATTTTAATAGTCTCTTTATTTTCAGCTATCTTTTGGTAATGTCGTCGAGGATGGATAATAGAATTAGCATTAGAATCTGCAATAATATCCAACAAGCTGAGGATGTACTTGAGTTGGGCTTAAATCAATCTGATGACGGCGAAGGTATATTGTATTTATGCATGTTGTGTGTTTATATGGTTCAATATAATCCTTTACTCGTTCACAAGATTTATTGATTCCAATCTTTTCTTTATAGTACAAGTGATTGGACGCAGAAAAGTTAGAGGACAAACATCTATGCAAAAAATCTGGGCACAACCTGATGGTGATCGTGTTAGTGTTTCATTCAATGGAAATGGACAACCCGTTGATAAGAAAACAAGCAACAAGTTGAGCCATTTCATACGATCCCTTGTAAAGAGTGGAAAGTATTGTCCGCTTCACAAACCATGGCCTAAAGTTGGCATTGCCAAGAAACAAGCTTTGCTAGACATCTTAAACGTATGTTAGAAAACATTCATACTTAACTAACTAGTGTAATATTCCACATGTAATTACATTTTTTTTTTCTTTTATTTTTAAGGATAGGTTTGATCTTCCCCGAGGTTCTGATGATCAAGGTCGTAAAAATCGCTAGGCGTTAGTGAGGCGGTCGGGTAGGGCCTAACGATTAATCGGTTAGGCGGGGATTAATCGGGGATTAATCGGATTCGAATTTTTATACCCAATATTGTAATATTAGATACTATATTATATTATATGTATGAGATAAGCATAGGGCATCAAAGTTCAAATATTTTAAGTGTTCAAATATAAACATAATACATAATTCTTCAAAGTTTAAAGTCAAACATAGATATTATTCGGTTTGTTGACCATTTTTAAGCGATCTTTGACCGAGTTTGTCCGATTAATCGGTTTGTTGATCCATTTTTAAGCGATTTTGTCTGATTTTTAAACAATATTATTGACCGATATTTAAGCAATTTTGTCCGATTAATCCAATTAGACCAATTTTGTCCGACTAATCGGTTGGTTGACCAATTTTTTAAGCGATCTTTGACCAAACCGATTAAATAGGCCGATTATGATTAATCAAGACGCTTAGTGAGCGATCAGCGATTATGCGGGGATTAATCGGCCGCCTAGACCGATTTTTACAACAGAGCTGATGATTGGATTCTAAATTCCTTTGGGAAGAAGGTGAAGAGTTGGAGGGCTAGAGTCAAGGAAGGCTCTTATGATCCATCTTTGTCATTTGATGAACAAATAAATTCCAAGCCAAAACAAGTGCGCCTCAGTGACTTCGAAAAAGCTTGTTAGGACATGGAACAAAAAAAAAAAAAAAAAAAAAAAAAACCCCTCTAAGGTATGCAAATTATGGTATGTTAAGATAAAAAACCTGTAAAACAAGTAGGGTTGGATCAGTTGAAAAACCCCTTGCCTCTCAACCGAGAGGTCAGGGGTTCGATCCTCACTCCCTATAAAAGACCGGAGGTCCTTTCTATCTTTGGTAGAACTGGAAGCAGCCTCTCTACCTTAGGTAGGGGTAAGGCTGTCTACATCTTAACCTCCCCCAAACACCGAAAACGGTATTGGGTACCCATAACCCGTGGAAGACGGCATTGGGAGTTACTTTACTTTACTTTTTTTTTAAGATAAAAAACCTGTCTCTATGCTTCTTTTTTTTTTAATATAAAAATGGAGCCGCTTAGGATTGCTTATTGAAAATAATAGTAGCACTTTTAATAAGCAAACCCAAACAACCCTTAAAAGTGTAATCAATAAGCAAACCCAAACAGCCCCACAAATCATGAGTAATAAGTCAACAAGTAATATTAAGTTCTAGCCAACTAAAAAACATCACAAGTGTACATGTCGAATTCGTCACCTCTGCATTAAATGTATCATATAGATGTGTAAGCTCTTAGCTAAAACTACTGAAACACGTTACAACTGAAACCCTACCGAAAGTTGTAAACAATTTGTTGCACAAACGATACTTGGAAACACTTTTTTGCTAAGACATGACCTGAGTTAAAGCCTATCCCTCTTGATTAGTGGTATATGCGTATAAAGATCATTCGGCTATCTTATCAATTATTGATCTTTATCAGCTAACTTCAAGAGAAAAATGCATGGTAGTACAGAATCTTTAATTCCTTACCGACCAGCTCCATGAGAAAAACGCACGGTATTACAAAATCTTTAATTCCTTATCGACCAGCTCCATGATCAAACCAGTTTCAACCTTTTATGTAAGTAGCATCTCAAACATCCATAGCAAAGTATTATCACATACCCTCTGTGGATTCCCTGTAAGTACGTAAGTAACCCCAGCTTAGCAACACACAGTATAATGATATGATAACAACATTACCACCATTTCCATTCTTTCTTACTCTTTATTACTTGAAAACCACGATTCACAACTATTCATCACATACTAATATAGTTATTATTAAGAATTTAACATCTAGAAACAGGTTAAGAACTAAATGTTACAATTTTTATACCCGTAACCATAAACAGCTACTGTACATTATTCAGATTAATAAACCTCAAAAGCAAAACCAAAAAAAAAAAAAAAATGTACCAAACATCATTTAACATTACATACTCAAATAGCCAGTTTTGATACGCAATGCTAAACATCCTAAGAACATTACATAATCAAATGTGGATCAATTAAGTCTCACAAAAATTATCCTAGAACTTTCATCAAACACATTGTGGACAATTACTTTTCACATTGGTTCTTTTGGAGTTTTCAACAACCACATGGAGGACAATTCAGATTTACCCAAAACTTCCAACTTTTAAAATGAAATAATTGCAGCTTTCACAAAGAAATTAGATGGCAACAGCAACCAATCACAATCATATAATAAATGAATACAAACTTTAAATAAAAAGAAAGAAAACCCACTTAATCTTTTAATTAACGCAGACTTACACAATCATCAACATATTTCATTATTCTTCCTGTATCTTTTCTCTAAAATATTTCTTGAACAACCTACCCGTCAAATAACTGGGGTAGCGAGGGTGTCAGGATCACCGGGGTGGTGGTGAGTACTTGGAGAAGAAGGAGCAGCGGCTGTGGGTAAGTGTGTTAGGGTTTTGTGAGGATCGGAGGAACATAAAGAGGGAAAAGTATAGGGCTGAAAATATTTGATTTGGTATAAGAGGGAAATGTACTGGGTTCAAAATTTTCGTGAGATAAGCGGTTGGTTGATGAAACCCGGTCCATAATCTTTTGCTTGATACAGGCCGGTTCCCCAAAATTATACCGGTCTTGATTATTTTAAAGAGAGGCCGATTTTTTCCAAAATAACCGGACTTTATTTTATTTTTATATCTAAACCGGGTATTATGCTTAGAGGGGTCTCAGAAAATTTGAGCGGATGAATGGAACTTTTGGAGTCCGTTTTTCTTTGAAAGGGGTCTCCATGAGGAGGTATCTATTGCCTAATTTGTAGTAGTGATTTATCAGCCTTGTTGTATCTTAGTATCTGTTTACAAAATGTAAGTTTTTTTACAAAATGTAACGTGTATAAACACTTCTTTAAAGTTCATACTCGATCATACAATCCATTGTTTATTCCACATTTGTTAAAAATGAAACATGGCGTTGTTTAGAACTTAAAAAGTCTACACAGCTATACATTTGAGCATGTTTTTTTTTGCATATATATATACTTTTGTTGTCTGCATATACAGGTGGACTTTGTGGGAAACGGTGTACACTTTATTTATGAAAACAGATTACAATCATAATAAATAAATTAACAGTAAATTAAATAACAGACAGAATGGTGTAGAAGCAGAAGACAGACACTATAGACGTATAATAAACGAAAGCAGTAAAGACAGTTGTACGAGGCTCGTATTGAATACGATTCCCTTAAAACAGATTCGCCGTCTGTTTCCCAGGGTACAACGTACGCAGCTGTTGTACAGCCGGACTAGACCACTTGCCTGAAAGTTCACGGAATCCTGAGCGTTTCTGATCGAAAAGATAGCTGGAACGTTACTGCAATGGAGTTGCGTTTCTGTCTGTGTTATAAAACCGAATGAGATGTGTTTAATATATAGGCTAAACCTATCTTGGTCACCAAGAAAAGATATTCGCCTGTATAAACACAGATACGCAAATCTGTTAATTTATTAAACACTGTTTCGATATCTTCTATTTATTTAAAACCGATTCTGTCTAACTTGTTTACAAAGTTTAAATCAGTTCCAAAAATAAATAGACACAAATCTGGAAATAATGATACCGAAATCTGCAGCAAAAAGATACGCAGGTATGCGAGATTTCGGAGCTGCATTCGTGTCCGCATGATTTCAGAAGCTTCGAACCCATTTTGGCCCAGAAATCCTGAAATCTGCACCCCCCCCCCACTGCGCGCGCACACGTAGGTGTTGGAGTAAAACCAACAAATCATTTTGAAGGTTCATATCAAGATTTCTATATAAACACACTCCCACTTCCTTTTCTAGGCGATGTGAGATGTGTTTGTTTTCCCAAATTTGTGTTTCACGTGTCCCACTTTGAGACACGATATCTCATTTATATTAACTCCATTTTGGACATACTTTAGCTCGTTGCGAAGCTCTCGTCGAGGAGAACGCAAAGCTATCAAGAAATATAAATATATATAACATATACATATATTAAATAATGTCCAAAATTTGCAAAAACTCATTTGCAAAACTATTTTTTCCAACAGACTTTTTTCTATGCAATGTTTAGGCTGCTTATTCATGATTATTCATTTCCTACTTTAGAGTGTAGCTGAAAAAACTAAGGACAATCGCGCAAAAAAGAATATGGTGCAAGTTACGGGTAACAAAAGTTATGCCACGGTGCGTGAAGAACTAAAGGTAATTATATCTTATTGTGTAGCTCATGATGTAAAATATGCATATGTATTGAGATTATATATTTTGTTCAAACAGAAATCTTTAACAGGGAGTGAGCTAACTAGAAAGGATTTGTTTCGTGCTTGCTTCTCAAACTACACATGATTGCAAAAATTGTCGAAACTGCAAATGCAGTTGATGGAGCATGATGATGATGCATTATGTCTTTAGACCAGTTTACTTCTACTTTTATTTCCTGTTGATGCATTTTCCATGTAACAAAATTTAAGACTTTTTTTTAAATGATGTTAACTTATCAAGTTTTGTTATGGAAATAACATGTATGTTACACCTAATACAGTTGATGGTGCATGAAGATTATTGGCGTCATATGAATCCATGTCTGTTGTAGTGAAAGTTTCACTTTTTTCATAAATATTTGCAATCTTATGACTAGCCTTAAAGTGTCAAATAGAAATTATAACCTTTTTTTATCTTATAATTGTATGAACTTAAAAAAGCGTGCGTTACTAAATAATAATTACAATGATCAATATGATAGACATAGCTTTTGTGTATTAGAAACCCAAAATACGACAAGTGCAGTAGCCTACATGTAGGGAGGTTCTCCAAAACGTTCATTAGAAACTCTTAAATGTTGGCATCCAAAAAACCTAAGTGCCCTTAATTTAAAATGTATGTGAACGCAACACTTTTCTAAATGTTGTGCAACACTTCTAGAAATGTTGCGTGATTGAATAAAATTTGCAACATTTTGAACCAAAGTGTTGTAATTTTCTTTTAAAAAGTGCAACACTTTTATAAAGCGTTGTATTTTATTTCTAATGAATGCAACACTCATAAAACAATGTTGCGTTAGATCCTTAAATGCAACACTTACATAGTAAAATGTTGCTTTATTATTACTGAAGTCTAAAAGGCAACAATTTCCAAAAGTGTCGCTTCTAAAATGCTGCAATAGCTTCATTTTCTTGTAGTGACGTACTCTAATTTATATTAACCTATATGGATCATCTATGCAATTACTCTTTTTTTGAACTCGAACTATGCTCAAATATATTCGAGATTGACTCAAACTCAGCTCGGACAACTCTAATCTATATCTATAACAAAAGTATTTTGCATATATTTTATAAAAGAGTAAACTACACCATTCGTCCTTGTGGTATACGTTGACCATCAAGTTTCGTCCTTTGACCCAAAAAATTGCACCATTAGTCCTTAAGAACGAAACGTTACTCAGCGTTGGTCCCTCACCCTAACTGGCGTGAGTAACGGGCGTTAAGCCTATTTAAGTCGAGAGTATTTTTGTCTTTTCCCACCCACACCACTTTTGTCTTTTCCCACCCACTTCATTTTCATCAAGTCATCACCATTTTCATCATCTAGATCCAAATCAGAAAATCCAAAGCTTACAAAAAAACCCACCAATCCTTGGATATTATCAATTATATTTATATCTTTACAAATCCATGAAATCCAAAAATCCGAAATCCAAAAATCACAAACAACAAATCTTAAAGTAATACTCTCTAAATCACCATGTATATGTTTTGAAGACCGCCGTTCCACCATCTATTTCAATTCTTTTGAAGATCGTCGTTCCACAGCTGTATCTACAACCCATCAAACTTCTTTCAAAAAAATTTAATCTTTTCTCTCTTTGCCGGCGATTAACAGGCGCTCAGATTTGGTAAAATTTTCCGGCGAATTCCGGCCACCCGAAATGATCAAGCACATAAATCATCACAAAAGACTTGTTGATACATTATACTTTCTAATTTGTCCACCTTATTAGCAATTTCTAAACCATATTATTTTCCTATCATTGAGTTACAATGGTAATGGCCATGAGTTGATGGGTGACAAGATGATTACAGTGGGTTTGGTGACTGTGACGACTGACGAGATGGCCATGTGTTGTGGCGACAAGATGATGATGGTGTGGTGGTGGTGGTGATGTTGATTTTGTTGGTTTTTAACGAAGACGAAATGAATGAATGGAATACATGGGTGCGAAAACGTAAACAGTAAATAATATCACTCTATAAGTTGTTAAAAGATAGACAACAGTTACATATGTTGTTGTTGAGATGGTGGTTCTTGTTAATGATACATAAATGGTCATATTCTAAAAAAAAGAAAAAAAAAGTGGTAGTTAATTTTTAGTGATGAAAGATCATGGGTATATTTGTGATTTGGATTTTGTGTTTCATGAAGACCCAGATGTTTGATTTGGTACAAAAGGTGAGTGGGTTTGTTTTTGAGATGGGGTTGACTATCCTGGTAGAGACAATAAATAAGTATATGTGCAAAAGTGGAAAAAAATGACATAAAAAGACAAAATTACCCTTATGTGAGTAAGACTTAACGGGTGTTAAAAAGATCCGTTAGAGGGAGGGACCAACGCTGAGTAACGTTTCGCAGTTAAGGACCAACGGTGCAAATTTTGGTCAAAGGACGAAACTTAATGGTCAACGTATACCACAAGGACGAATGGTGTAGTTTACTCTTTATAAAATTTAATGATTGGGCTCTTTTCAGTTTCTAAATATATTGGATGGGCGGATGGTCCGTTATGAGGTAGAGCCATAGGGCCAAGTTCTAGTTACCGAATACTTTATGGACTCGTACCTTCTCCGGAAAAATGATTTTATGAAATAACGCAAACAAGATTAGCTAATAAATATTACTCCTTCAGTCCTATAATAATTGTCTACTTTGACTTTTTAAAGTTTTTCTTATTTAACTTTGACCATTAATATTTTTATTTATGTTATATAATACATGATGAAATTTATACCAAATAAAAATATATTTAAAACCCAATTTATTCATATAATTTTCATCAAGTATTATATTACACAAGTAAAAATATTTATGGTCAAATTTGAATAAAAAATACTTAAAAAGGTCCAAGTAGACAATCATTAAGGGACGAAGATAGTACAACTTAAAAAAAGTTTATTAAACTGATTAGTCATATATGCTATATCTTTTTATATAATAAAAGAATTACATCATTTCGGAGTGTTTTTGTAAAACCATTTTCATTGAAAAAACAATTTGGCCAATAGGAGAGGTTGATTTTGCCACGTAAGCGAAATCGGGCGACGTGTTTGGTTAATAAAAGTCAAAATTAAATTGATTTTGGTCAACCTTTAGTTTAGTTGGTGTAGAAATTTGGTTTAGAAGAAAAATACATAAAAATATAGGTGTCAAATTTGTGAAAACAAAAACTTTAAAAAAGAAGGGGTAATTAATAAAACTTTAGTGGTTAAATTTTTAAAAATTGTATAGAGTTAAGTGTAATATTATAAGTTTCCATGTTTTTTAATAACTTTGGAAATTAAAAAAATACCCCTTATATTTTATACCCCTTATACTTTATAACTTAAAAATACAATATATATGTTGTTTTAAAACTCCATCATATAAATATACATAAGATTATAAATGTCATTTTTTTACTATATATGTTTACTAAGGACTCATTTATTTCATATTAAAAGTATGAAAAATGTTGACACGAATTTAAATATTAAATACGGCTAAATTATTGAAAACGAGGATATAATTATCAAATTGTAAGTACGAGCTACTGTAATATGAAGAAAAAAACGTGATTGTACTTATAACAACTACTCATATAACTTTTATTTATTTATATAAAGATATGTAGAAAAACATTTTTAAAAAACTTTAAGGAGTATATTTTAACTTCGTCAACATTTATTATGTGCAACTAAACTCGCATCTTGTGTACATCATAATATCAATAGTGAAATTTAAAAATGAACATCAACATCTATATCAGCTAAATATAGTTGAATCTTGAGTTATCTAACAAATTTTTTTTTTTGCAAAATTTGATTGTATAAAATTCTAATGGATATAATGAATAATGAAAAACTCGTGCATAAGTATATAATTATATGTAATTACCTTTAAAGACATAATATTTAGCATTTATACAAAATATTTTTTTTTGTCAAAACCCTGTGCGTGCACAGGTATTATAACTAGTATTATAACAGTATATTTTTCTTGTGTTATAAGAAGATTATTTACAACTTACAAGGACTTATTAGTTCGATGAATACAACAACAAAATAAAATCCTTTTGATCTGCCATGGATCGAATATATGATAAAATGGGAGTATATTACTATATTATACACCCAAGAACCATATGTCTTAGGTGGTGTTTGTTTTTTTTTTAAATGTTTTAACAGGCTCTTAATGAGCAAAACATTTTAATCGGTCAAACATTTTGGGCGGTCAGACAGTTTTATTTATTTATTTATTTATTATTTATTATTATTTTTTCGTTCAGACGTGGTCAGAGGCAATAACCTCTTAATGGTCTAGACTTGGGAAGGGTATCTTAATGACTCTTGTTGAGACTAAATAATTAAATAAATAAATAAAATAGTATTTTCACTCTCCCATTCCCCCTTCCCCCCCCCCCCCAAACAAAAAAAGCCTCTTGTTAGATTCAGATTCAGACATTTACACCTCAGATTCAGATTCAAATTCAGATATGCGATTCAGATTTACATTCAGAGTATCTTAAAAAAAAACAAACACCACCTTAGTTTGATAATTAGTGATGTGATCGATTTGCTCTCTCATTTCTTCTGTCAAGTGATGTTTCCGGTCTCCAACTAGTCCTTTTTGGAAGAAACGCCAGTATCTATCTTAAGCCTGAAATTAAACCTTTACTATCTTTTCAAGTACGCCATTCTCTTGTTCTTCAAACCGAAATAGAGACACCCAGAGAAGTCAACTATTCTTTTGACATGAACCTCGAGGTCCCTTTTTTATCTCCTCGTATTTTTAAAACAACTCAGAAATCGCGCTGCAACAACCTAAGACATGATCCCAATACAGTCTATACTCTAAACCACCTTCACAAAACGACTCAGGCATTTGATCAAACAAAAGAGGAAGTAATTCTTAACTCTTTTGTGAAGTGAATCTTGGAGACCAAGACATCTTTTAAATCCGTACATAAGTACTAAAATTGCAACCGGTAAAAGGATGTTTGGCGAGTGAAGGTGACAAACCATATGCACAGTGAGTTGCAAAGAGGTGAGTGATTGGTCATTGGGTAATCTTGGGTTATTTAAAGATCAAATGGTGAAAAGCAACCGTGCGGGCCCTCATTGACCAAAGGGTGGTTGGAAAAATCATGGCTATCGATTTAGGATGGTAAACATGTGTGCTCGAAGGTAAGTAGTGCCACTTTCCAAAATTGTGATGTCTGGTATTATTCATGCCGACAAAACGTTTATAGAGAAACCCAAAATAAAATAACTAACCATCAAGATGACCAAAAATATTGCCTTAAATGTCGCGCATCTAGCATCCGCTTCATCAGTAAGAGAGTGTTATGATCCTCTGTATTCTTATTTATAAACACATAACACGTTTGCTCACCTACTTATGTATATGTGGGATAATTAGTTGTTGGACCATAATGGGATGTAGCTCCTTTATTGGCTTGTGTTTCCATAATTTTGTGCTTACACGCTTTCAAATTAATGTAAAATTTAGCTTGTGTTTCCTAATACGGTCCATATTCTGAACTACCTTAACACCAGGGACGGAGCCAGGAACAAACATGACTGGGTGTACAATTGTTTTTAAATCATAATATAATAGAGTTTAAGATGCTAACTAAATAAGACTAAAAACACATTTCAATGAACCGGCGTCATTTAAGATGTATTTGGGAAAAATCGATGTTTTTTCTTAAAATTAACACTAAGGTGTCACGGACACCCACGGGACCCCGTGGCTCCGTCCTTGATTGCCACATCACATTGATTTTGTAAGAGCTAAAGATATGATGATGCAACAGCAGTTTGTAATATTGCTCTACGTGTTGTAACTAGATTAAGGCTGCACACACTAATGATGATGAAGATGAAATCGGAATGGAGATGAAGATGAAATGGGAATGGAGATGAAGTTACTCCGGTGCATAAAACCCTTTATACCATCTCCAATGCATAAAGTGATAAAACTCACTTCGATTTAATACATTAGCACATCCCGACCGACGACCGACGCCCGACTCCGACCGACAATGACCGACACAAACTGACCTTAACTCGGGTCGGGACTCGGTCGGGTCGGAAGTCGTGATTACCCGGGATAACACAAAGAAAACCATACAAACCGGTTTGTTTTGGGACTCGGGTCGGGATTCGGGATTACCCGAACTAGAATCGAGTCGGGATTCGGTTAGGATCTTTTGCCTTGTCGGTTTCAGATGGGTCAGAATCGGGTCGGGACGGGTCGGTCTCGGCCCGATGCTCAGCCCTACATCACCGTCACAGCATTATATATTTTTCAAACATAAAACACTCACAACCCAATAAACCAAATATAGTTTTATGGATAAATATTCATAGTGTATATGAATGTGAGAGAAATTGATAAAACAGGTAAACATAACATGAAAAAATTGAACATGTTGGAAAAATATGTTGATAAAATGAGCTTTAGTTAACTTTGTAAACAAATAAACTTACGTATGTGTTACATACATTATTAGTATTTTGTCGGTTAGCGTTCTCCATTAAGAAAGGAGAGCTCCCAAATCCTTATGGTTTGAAAATGAAAAATCAAACAATCCAACTGAATTTCAGACCCGTTTTCTCAGCTTTGACACTTGATCTTGTAAAATTCAAAAATACGACTTAGACAACTCCAAATTTGACCAAACCACTTGGTAAACTTAACAAAGACATAAAATAAGTTTTTCCAACAAAAACCCAGCTTTTAACCCTTATGAAACTTATCTTATCACTCACACACATTCGACTTACAAAACTGCCAAATTCCAACATCCGTTTAAGACCATTATATAACATGTTCTAATCATTCAAACGCACACGAGACTTATATATTTTGATCTTAACGTGTCTTATACTTCATTTACAGACTTTACAATAAACACCTACAAAGCACCCCCACACACACCGAAATTACCAAACCAAACAAAGCCGGAATCGCCACATAAATCATAAAAATAAATAGTCTTTAACGCCTAGGGTTTTCTATATCAGAACGCCACGTTCATGACCATCCAACCCGGTTATTAAAGCTTGATTTAGGTTTCCATATAGTCGATTAGGGGCTGAGAATGATGACACAAAATAGTCCATCCACCCGACACAAAATAAATTCCACAAGTCGACACACATTTAGAGTTACGTATATTCGTTATTTTATGTGACAAGTTTCTAACCCGATTCAAAGTATGAGACTTTTACGTGTATTCGTATATTTTAACAAGAGGGAAAAAATCATGAAGGAGAAGAAGAGTGATAGTTCAGCTTCGTCGGAGTCTGGTCAGGTCCCTAAGGGGACTTGGATGGCAGATGGCACACATTGGCCCGGTACATGGTTGGACCCAACAGCCGATCACAAAAAGGGTGATCATGCCGGAATTATACATGTAGACCGGTTTTGATTTAAGGAAAGGGGAAATACCAAAAAAGAGTAACTAGTTTTGCTCAAATCCTTAATTCTTCGTAAATCATGTAAAAAAAGGCCATTTAGCACACCTTTAAAAAAACGACATGTTTTTCCAACCTAAAAGAAGTCATTTAACTAAAACTATGCCATTAGCCTGTCCTAATATTAATAGAAATGCCGATTATAGTAACTCTTTGAAAGAAAGTTCTTGAATTTGAATCTCTTTACGCAGATAATGAGCAAGGTGCCAGAAAATGATCCAGTAATGGGGATTGAAGACGAAGGAAAACTAGATTTCACGGATGTGGATATTAGAATTCCAATGTTTGTGTATGTATCGCGTGAGAAACGTCCTGGTTATGACCATGATGAGAAGAAGGCTGGAGCCATGAACGCGTTGGTTAGAGCATCGGCTATACTCTCCAACGGACCCTTCATCCTTAACTTAGATTGTGATCATTATATAAATTACACCATGGCTATAAGGGAAGGTATGTGTTTCAGATGGACCGTGGCGGTGATCGTGTTTGCTACATACAGTTTTCACAAAGATTTGAAGGCATCGATCCGTCTGATAGATATGCGAATCATAACAGTCTTTTTCGATGGTGTGTTATTTTTTCCTTTTAGTGATTATCTCCGATAAATTTTGAATGTTCTCTTTTTTTTTTGTTAGCTTATAAAGCATGTTTCAAACATGATCAGGGAATATGAGAGCCTTGGATGGTCTACAAGGTCCTGTGTTGAATATATAAGTGTCATATATTCTGTTGCACAATTTAGTACAAATCAAATTGAAATGAATAATAATTATTGAACCAAGTAAAGTAATATAGCTTACTGATACTTTTGAAAACAGAACCAACATCATAAAATGAACTTGAAAGTCATTTGAGCACATTCTGGACAGCAAGAATATAACCCAAAATGCAGCAGCAAAATCCCAAAGTGCAACAACAAACTTCATCTTGATCTCCATCTTCTCGAGTCTGATCAAACGTAATAAACACCACCAAGATTGAACTGTACAGGAGATTAATCCCTGTCCTTTTAAGTACGATCGGCACCCCGTAAAGTTGCTGGAGTCTACGAGCCGGGCACTTCAGGATGTATACAGTACGCACACACAAACCTTGAGCAGCAACGACACTTGGTTTGCAACGCAATAGCGGTAGACAGAAAACTTAAAAGGAAGTGTTTAATGGCAACAACAATCTTGTGTGGTATGTGTATATTCTGTATATGGATTTGTTAGACTCTTCATAGCCTTTTATCAATCAATGACTTGTTATTACCCATTAAACTTCGAGATAGGAGCACTAAATCCAAGTCGGGTTACCATCACTAACCGATTCATTTATAGTTTCAGACCCATGTCTCTAGTAGTAACACTCACCAAGTCTCTCGTCAGAGGCTTAGTAAGTGGATCTGCCAAGTTTCTACACGACTTGACGAAAACAACACTAATGGTACCATTCTCAACTAATTGTCTCACATAATTGTGTCGAAGACGGAGATGTCTCGACTTCCCATTATACACAGAGTTGTAAGCTATAGACAAGGCAGCTTTACTGTCACAGTACATGGGAATTGAGGGCATTGGACCGGGCCACAATTGGATATCCATCAACAAATCCCGAATCCACTCGGCCTCTTTGCCTGCTGCAGCCAAGGCAATAAACTCAGCTTCCATAGTAGAATGAGAAATACACGTTTGTTTCTTGCTCGCCCAAGAAACAGCTCCTCCAGCAAGTGTATAAATCCATCCACTTGTGGATTTGGAATCACCAAAGTGATTTATCCAACTTGCATCTGAATACCCTTCCAAAACTCCGGGTATGGCGTGTATGTTAGTTGTAAAGCACTAGTTCTCTTCAAGTATCCTAGTACTCTTGACACTGCATCCCAATGTTCCAAACTTGGGTTACTTGTGTATTGACTCAACTTGCTCACAGCAAAAGCAATGTCAGGTCTAGTACAATGCATGGCATACATCAAGCTACCAATGACACTAGCATATTCTAGTTGAGCCACCGCACGACCGAATTCACTTCAAGTTTCACACTTGTTTCAAAAGGAGTATTACATTCCTTAATATCCAAGTGCTGAAACTTGGTCAAGATCTACTAATGTAATGAGATTGACTTAGAGAAATTTGATTGTTTGTCCTTCTTACTTTAACTCCTAAAATGGTGTCTACTTCTCCAAGATCTTTCATCTTAAAGTTTGAGGATAAGTAAGACTTCGTCTTTAATATACCATCAAGAGTTGTGCCAATGATCAACATATCATCAACATAAAGACAAATCACCACTGTATATTCTTTCGTGCTTTTGGTATAAATACACCTATCAAACTTTTGTCTGAAACCCGAAAGAAGTAACAGTAGTGTCAAGCCTCTCATGCCACTGCTTTGGAGCTTGCTTCAACCCGTACAAGGACTTCACAAGTCTACATACTTTATTCTCTTGTCCTTGCATTACAAAACCTTCGGGTTGCTCCATATAAACCTCCTCGTTTAAGTAACCATTTAGAAAATTGTCTTCACATCCATTTGATGAATGTACAACCCTTTAACCGCAGAAATTGCTATAAGAGTTCTTATGGAACTAATTCTAGCTACTGGGGCGTACGTATCAAAGTAATCAATCCCCTCTTTCGTCGTAGCCTTTAGCAACTAATCTTGCTTTAAAGGCAGATATCGATCCATCTGGGTTAAGCTTCTTCTTAAACACCCATTTCGATCCTATAGGTCTCACGCCCTTAGGAAGTTCTGAATTCCCAAGTCGATTTCCAAGTATGGAATCCATCTCATCATTAATTGCCTCCTTCCATAAAGGAGCATCACTAGATGACATGGCTTCCAAGAAAGTCTTAGGGGCATCATCGATATTGATCATGAAAATAACCTCTCTTGTTACTTTCTTTTGCGTCCCTTCGACTAAGTAGGAGAAAAATCGATCCTAAATCTTTCTCCTTTCTAGCTCGTGTGCTCCTTCGCAGTTCATTAATCTTTGTGGAGGTTTCTCCACGACCAAACCACAAGAAGTTGGAACTAGCGTGCGTGAGAATTTTCGACATCTTTCGAAAATTTATCTTCAAAGAATTCCACATCTCTGGATTCTATTATTACACCTGTTTTGTCATCCAATAGTCTATAAGCCTTGCTATTTCGAGCGTATCCAACAAATACGCTTCTAATACCTCGAGCTCCAAGTTTTGACCTTTTAGGATCAGGTGTTCGATAGTAGGCCAAACACCCCGGACTCTTACATAATCCAGGTTTGGTTTTCTACCTTTCCATAACTCATATGGACTCATGCGAATTACACGACTAGTAATTCTATTGTGAATGTGACATGCGGCTAACAAGGCTTCTCCCCATAAGTTAGTCGGTAACCAAGATTGGTTCAACATACAGTTAACCATCTCTACAAGGGTTCGGTTTTTCCTTTCGGCTAAACCGTTTTGTTGTGGTGTATACGGTGAGGTGCGCTCATGCTTGATACCATTCTCTTCACAGAATGCATCAAACTCTCCAGTAAAGTACTCCCCTCCTCGGTCAGATCTAAGGATTTTAATCCTTTTCCCGAGTTGATTCTCTACCTCAGCTTTGTACACTTTAAATGAATCAAAAGCTTCGTCTTTTGATCGTAATAAGTATACATACATGTAGCGACTAGAATCATCACAAAATGTTATGAAATACCTTTTACCTCCTCGAGTAAGTATTCCATTCAATTCACAAATATCAGAATGTATCAATTCAAGTAGTGTAGTTTCACATTTAACGGTTGGAAAAGGTTTCTTCACAAACTTTGATTTAACACAAGTTTCACATTTTTCAAAATCTTTATTTTGAAATTTTATTAATCCGTTGTTTTTCATCTTTTCAATGTTTTTCACATTTGTATGTGCTAAACGTTTATGCCATAAGGAAATTGAACAAACAGAATTATCCGTACTTTCGAAATGGGGTAGTTCAACAACAGAAACATTAAGATTCTGAATTTTACCAACCGAACCACTACTATCATCTACACGATACATCCCTCCTACATAGTATCCTTTTCCCACAAATACACCATGTTTTGAAATCACAACTTTCCTTGACTCGAAGGTGATTTTAAACCGTGCTCATCAATTTGCTAACTGATATAAGACATTTTGGAATAGAGGGAACATGATAAACATTTTGTAAGGTTACACCTTTTCCAGAAGTGAACTTCAGCTTCACAGTTCCAAACCCACAAACATCAGCTCTATCACGGTTAGCCATTATCACTTGTTTACCCGTAACTTTGTGATAGTCTACAAACTTGTCTCTTGAGTCACAAACATGTACTGTGGCCCAGAGTCAAGATACCATCCGTTAGCGCCGGGTATTCGAGCGATAGTGGCTAACATGGATATCTTACCTACAACTGGTTTTGGTTTCCGGTTTAATTTTCTCAGTTTTAGTCTTAATGGTCCGCGTTTGGAAATTCTCTTCTTAGAAATTCCAGCCTTCACAAGACTCTCATTTGGTTCAACTAGGGTTGCACGAATACTACTTAAAAGATTGTTGAATATATAAGTGTCATATATTCTGTTGCACAATTTAGTACAAATCAAATTGAAATGAATAATAATTATTGAACCAAGTAAAGTAATATAGCTTACTGATACTTTTGAAAACAGAACCAACATCATAAAATGAACTTGAAAGTCATTTGAGCACATTCTGGACAGCAAGAATATAACCCAAAATGCAGCAGCAAAATCCCAAAGTGCAACAACAAACTTCATCTTGATCTCCATCTTCTCGAGTCTGATCAAACGTAATAAACACCACCAAGATTGAACTGTACAGGAGATTAATCCCTGTCCTTTTAAGTACGATCGGCACCCCGTAACGTTGCTGGAGTCTACGAGCCGGGCACTTCAGGATGTATACAGTCCACACACACAAACCTTGAGCAGCAACGACACTTGGTTTGCAACGCAATAGCGGTAGACAGAAAACTTAAAAGGAAGTGTTTAATGGCAACAACAATCTTGTGTGGTATGTGTATATTCTGTATATGGATTTGTTAGACTCTTCATAGCCTTTTTATATCCCAACTGGTAGTTAAAGATGAAGTGTAAAACGTCATCCTAAAGCTAAGGAAGAGTGGAGGCAGTGCACCAAAATAGCATCCATTTCCCTGTTTACCAGGTCTTGACACACCAAGTCAACCACAAGTGGTATTAGATACTTCACTATCTTGTACCTTATGTTGTATACCATGTACAATAAGTTGATGCATTAACTAATTGCACCTCATGCTTTATGAGTAATAAACTTCCAAACTAATATTTCCAACATCCTGTGTATGTAGGAACGGGTTGCATGTTCAGACGATATGCACTCTATGGATTTAGCCCACCTCGAGCGTTTGAGTATAGTGGATTTGTTGGGCAGAACAAGAAACCCGCAGCCACACTCTCTCCAAGTTAAATGAAGACCATCCTGATTTAAGCCTCCCGAAAAATTTTGGTAACTCAAACTTGTTTGTTGACTCTATTGCAGTTGCTGAGTATCAAGGGTGGCCACTTGCTGATCACGTGTCTGTCAAGAATGGCCGACCTCCAGGTGCACTACTTGAGCCACGTCCTCCGCTTGATGCACCCACTGTAGCCGAGGCTATTGCTGTTATATCCTGCTGGTATGAAGAAAATACCGAATGGGGAGAAAGGATAGGATGGATCTACGGGTCAGTAACAGAAGATGTAGTAAGAGGTTACAGAATGCACAATCGTGGCGCGCGATCAATATACTGCATAACAAAACGAGATGCATTTCGTGGCACAGCACCAATAAACTTAACAGACCGCTTAGGCCAAGTCCTCCGGTGGGCCACTGGTTCAGTCGAAATCTTCTTCTCAAAAAACAACGCTTTTCTAGCATCTTCACGTCTCAAATTCCTACAACGCATAGCTTATCTAAACGTTGGTATATACCCGTTTACATCAATATTCCTCGTTTTATACTTATTCCTACCAGCAATGTGCATGTTCACAGGACAATTCATTGTCCCAAACATAGATGCAACATTTCTAACGTACCTATTGCTCATGCCCGTCACATTATATATGTTTAATATCTCTCCTTGAAGTTAAGTGGTCGGGTATAGCCCTCGAAGAATGGTGGAGAAACGAGCAGTTTTGGGCTATTGGTGGTTCGAGTGCTCATCTTGCAGCTGTAATCCAAGGACTGTTAAAGGTAACAGCTGGCATTGAGATCTAGTTCACTTTAACTTCCAAATCAGCAGCTGAAGACGAAGATGATATATATGCTTATTAATTTTGTCTATAAGATCCAACCCATTCAATTTTACATCCCACATAGGTTGAAGAAATGAAATGTACTTTGCTTATATACTACGGCATATATGGGCATAATGTGTTTTGAATTGTATTATGTTTAGGTTAGACAATGATCAATGGCGTTCATACATAATCTGAAAATTGAACGTTGTTTCTCACTGAAAACCTAAATTTGTACAAGTTCTTAACTTTTTATATTTATTATAACTTCTTTTTGTTAGAACTTTTTATATTTATTGTAACTTCTTTTTGTTTCTTAAAAAGCACACCAAAAATTGATTTACAAAGGTTAGAGTACATAATATTGCGTATCTAGACAGTAATTACTTTTCAAAGTTATACGATGTAGTTGTATACTTATATCCTAGTTACTGGTAAATGGTAAGAAAGATAACGCACAATACGCTATATCCTAGGTAGTGACAAGTCGTAACATTATGAGTTCCAATTTCACAGGTAGCAACATTGTGGTCACCTTCATGACGCAAAGCTCCAGATGAAAGGGGAATAAGAGTATTAAGAAAAGGGATTTCTTGTTCTTAGTTGGGTCTGTTTTCTGAGCGAAATAGCTATCAGGGTTCCTGGGCTCAATGTTGAGTTTGCGACAAAAGAGCACCCAAAGCTGCATTTTTAGTACTCGTCAGACAAAACATACTTCCTATAAACTTTTAACCGATCTTACATCACTTACATGAGAAAATTTTACTACCTCAGCCATAGCCTCGAATGTCAAGATGGCGCCACCATCATCAGAAATATAGAGAGCCACCTTCTCAATAGGATATTCAACCGCAAGGATAGACAAAATGGTGTTAGCAGTAACTAAAGGGGGTTCTTTATCAGGGTCAGCCGTAGATATAAACACATCTACTCCCGGGAGATCAGATCTGTTGATACATAATCTGGCGCGGGCTGGATTCGACGACTCTCCCTGTGGCCGTTCGTCGTCTTCTCGAGCCCTAAGTAAACCTGTCAACAAAGAGAAACCGTTAGGAGTGGACCCGAGGCCGTAGCCCCGGGGTCCACCTCCGACGGTTAAGTTAGTATCGGTGCGATGTGATGAGTTAGGGTTAGAGTAACCTGTTATCGTCACATATATCATGTCCACAAGAAGGAGATCCAGCCATGTATTTATAGGGCATGGATTAGGGTTTAGGTGTAGAGTGGGCCGCTGTCTGCCGGGCCTGACCCATTCCTGGCCCAGTCCGGACTATACGTCCACAAGCCCCCCAAGTCTAGTATGAGATAGTACATGGCTATGTTATGCTAGACTTAAGTTCTGTTCATGGCCGCGTAGGCCCAATCAATCATGACGGCATGGCCCATGTGTGCGCAACTCAAGTGTGCACATTGGTCGGACCATACTGCGCAGCCCAAATGCGACAGTGCGCACTTGGCCCATGGCGTTGTCCTGTTTAGCGCATATGCTAGGTTTCCCGCCACAGTGTGACAATAAAGACCCCGTAAGAAGAACACGTAGTTCTATAGTTGGGGTAACAGTGACATTGCGATTGTGAGAGTGGATCCCGTATGCTGCATCCTGGGCAAGGGCGTACCTTTTGTACCAAGAGCGACGCAGCATGGTGCGACGAAGACGTGCTTCTGTAGAAGTGCGCGCTTGCGCGACAAAGAGGTGCGCACAGAAGACGTGCTTCTGCGCATTACATCCGTCTTTACAACCGCATGAGGACATCTCCCTTGTGGCAAGATGGTGCGAATATTTAAATCTGTCTTTGTACCGGGCTTGCAATACCTCTTACATACGATCTGCTTCCAAATATACATGCATGACGCGTACGGAAACAGTGGTAGTATATACCTTGGTAGCCCCCCAAGTTTGATGGTGCTACTTGTTTAGGAGCATTAAACTTAGTTATGCCTGCATAAAACACTTAATGCAAATATTAAAAGTATATGCCACGAATCGAAACATATAAAACCTAATGAAGTGAAGCAATATATAGCACATAGCATATGAACTTAACACATAAGAGAAGTGGCAGTGCGAATTACCCCTATCGCGAGGTTTTACAAGCTACATAAATAATTAATTGTTTTTTTTTTTTTAAAAAAAAAAAAACCCCGGATGGACATACCGTGACCGCGACTAATAGACGCAGATGGATATATCGTGACCGCATAGACTCGAACGTTTGTGGATGATCGCAGATGAACATAACATGACCACGGCCTTTGTCCAGTGCGCTTATGGCGATTGACTAGCATCGTGGTGTTTGTTCGCGCTCGTAGCTAATCTGCGAAGATGTCCGAATGAACGGCCTAACGCGGGTAGATTTATCGTGACTGCGTTGTTCGATCGTACAAACAAGCGCGAACATGCATACCAACCGTAAAAACAGTATCTGCGCGAATTAATTCCCGGCTAAAAGATAAAATAGGTCTGATCGTGCGGACTTTTTCTTTTTATCTATCTTAGTAAAAGAATAGACTATTCGTAAATAATGATCTATTGATAACAATATGCAATTTAACGTAATGTTTTATTCCACGTTTAGATTTGACCCTAAATAGGCCGACATGCAAAGCAAAGTTTGTGTCGTATAATGGTTCAGTAAACATCTTAAGATGCTTTTCTTTTGTACATTGTCAAATACATGTCAAATTATAAAGCAGGGTCTATGATGAGCACGAGTAGAATAAAAAAATCATTAGTTTTCAAACTATCATGTTAGGACCTTATTTGCATTTGATATGCGGTGAGCATGCGAGGCAAATATTTTGCTCGTGTCCCACGGATGGCGCAAACTTGTTGATACATAATCTGGCGCGGGCTGGATTCGACGACTCTCCCTTTGGCCGTTCGTCGTCTTCTCGAGCCCTAAGTAGACCTGTCAACAAAGAGAACCCGTTAGGAGTGGACCCGAGGCCGTAGCCCCGGGGTCCACCTCCAACGGTTAAGTTAGTATCGGTGCGATGTGATGAGTTAGGGTTAGAGTAACCTGTTATCGTCACATATATCATGTCCACAAGAAGGAGATCCAGGTATTTATAGGGCATGGATTAGGGTTTAGGTGTAGAGTGGGCCGCTATCTGCCGGGCCTGACCCATTCCTGGCCCAGTCCGGACTATACGTCAACAAGATCGTCCAGTTGGATTTGACCGAGACTTACTCTCAAACTTATCTTTAAGAGCCACCAAATCCGTTGCTCGATTTATAGGATTTGGCTTTGGTAGCTGATGTTGATACAAAGTTGCCTTGTTTGGTCCGGCTCGCACTCACCATTCGATTGTTACTTGGAACATGCACTAAGAGATAGAAAACACCGTTAGGCTTACCGTGGGATTGTCTCCCATTATCCTCCCGAGAGTAAGTAATCGGTTTAGGGTTAAAGGAGAGTTAGGGTTTGTGAATCGTACCTTTAACGAGGGATGTGATTCCTTTATATACACACGGAATCCTTGTTGGTTCCGTGTTCCTCAACCTTCGGCGTATCCCGCCTAAGTCGGTTGGGAATGATTATCTCCTTGATTAAGAGATATCCTCTATCTATTCCATAATTAGATTTGTATTTGGCCATTGGGCCTAAACGCTTATCAGTAGCCTACCGCGCTTATTTATTAGGATTTGTCGGTTCGTGACCGGATATAGAACTCGTCATCATGTCCCCTAGTCTAGTATGCGGTGAATGATCGGATGCTAGACTAATAACCGTAGTCAATGAAAAAGCGTCAAGCGTAGCCAAGAAGTTAAAAGAAGATGTCCTCCAGTACATTGTATCTAGTCATGGGATTAAAAATTGGCCTGTAAGTCGGGGAAAGTAAGCAGTAACGTCCCATCAAGCAATCTCGCCACACAGTTAGTGTTAGTGGGTCCACGTGTCACTCATCGTGGATGAGAAAATTATATAACCCATCGCTTCATTTGCACTTTGTTTCTCACAAGAAACGTTCATCCGCCATTGCTAACAAAACTTCAAACTACAACCCAGGAAAACACTGTATTCAAAAGGTTACCGCGCGTGCGTGATGAGTGTCTAAATACTCATCATTTTTATACTGTCTAGACTACAAAAACATCTGAAAACACTCAGAAACGCATCAAAATGATGAAAATATCACAAACAAGTGTTTTATATGTTTTAAATGCAAAAACATCAAAATCTGGTGAAAAACGTATCAAGTTTGCATAATTAGCAGTTTTAGTCCCCCAAGTTTCAAAAATTGTCAAAAATAGTCCCTGGTAATTCAAAAATAGAAATTATTCAAACAACACCCTTGTATTATTAATAAATGACATAATTGGTCCTTTATGATAAGTTTAGAGAAAAATTACAAGTTTGGTCCCTGGAGTTTGAAAATTGTCAAAAATGGTCCTTGGACATTTTATAAATGGAATTTTATGCAATTGGTCCTTGTACTATTCAAAATTTACAGGTTTAGTCCTTGTGATAAGATTGGAAAAGTTTAGGGATCTCACCTCACTTGGCGAGAATTACATTTTTGGTCCTTGTGCTTAATACAAACCAAACGGACACCATTTTAATTAAACAAGCCCAAATCCAATCCATTACCCAAACCCGGCCCAATATTTAAAAATGAGAAACCGCCTCAGTAGCTTCCTCTCCCACCACTGCATCCCATTACCTTGGTTTCACCACCACTGCCCCACTCTCCACCTCACTTATCTCTACACTGTCTACCCACTACCCTCCACCTCCACATCCATCCAAGACCCATTAATTGCGTAAACCCACCCAAAGACTTTTGGCGCCAAAATGCCATTTGATGGCTAAGATGTATTTGACCCCAAAAGGCTGATATTATTGATGGAAAGATCAAGTGGGACCCACAGACTTCAGTAGGATCAATATAAAAGAAGAAAGAAGAGAGAGATAGGTTGTCAAGTTTTAGACCAAATTAAGTAGTGTAAACTTTAAATTACATTTGTTAACTTTTAAATTCAATGTTATTTTCAAAGTTGTATCATGTTTCATGTTTAATGAAAGTTATTTCAATAGTTCTCAGTTTCAGTTCTCAAGTTTGAATTCAATCTTTAGCATTTTCAAGCAAAATTGACACTTTGCTTTAATCTTGTTGAATATTGTTGTTCTTGTTCATTTAATCTCATTTCAGTTACCTTTTAAGTTTTTTGAAGCTTTGTTATCACTTAGAGGACTTGTAACTTTGTTTACTTAAAAAACATAAAAAATCAAAGAAAATAGAAATAAAATAAAAATAAGTGTTCATGATGATGAAGGCTTGGAGCAGGGTTGCTCATGGATTGCCAGGTTAGATGCTTTGGGAAGCTATAGGTAGTGATCTCAGACTATGGTTCTCGGTCTCACTTAATTCCAAATTGTAAGCTTTTTCTTTAAGATTTGCATTTTATAGTATAAGTGCTTAAATTCTGTTAATTTTAGCTTAATCATATTTAAATATAGTTAGTATAAGGTTTTAAGTAGTTACATGATCTTAATCTTTGGAATTCTTTGATAAGCTTTAAAGCCCTCTTAAAGGCTTGTTTGGATTTGCTAGTTTAATTGTGTTTAAGAGTGTTTGTGTTGCTTTCTTTGGATTCATGTCTCATTAGGTCTCAAGAGCTCATACAAATAATATAAGTCAGTCCTTGTTTAAGCTATAGTCAAAATACTCTATAATCCTTCTTAAATTAATAACTGTTAAGATTTTAAAGGTAAGAATCATCATATTAGCTTAAAAGTTGTTAGCATAGCTTAATATAACTTTATTATACCTTAACATATCATAATCAATCATTAGCTTTGATTATAAGTTCATTAAAGTCAACTTTGTTTCATTTTCTTAAAAAGTCAAAATGCTCAGGCATGTTTTATGGTCGAATTCACAAGCTTGGCACAAGCTCACTAGTTAACTTTAGCTTGTGATTTTTAGTTTTTTGTGAAGCTAACCAAGCCATCTTTGAGTCCTAAGCTTAAATTTCCAATTTGAAGCTTGTTTGATAAGGTTGCACTCAGCTTATTGTTTTGTCCATTTAACTCAGATACACCGAGTTATACTCAATATACACCGAGTTATACCTAGTTGTTTTTACTTTTAATAAGCTCACCAAAGCTCTCCGATGAACAAAAGCAGGTGATAATTTTAGCTTTTTGGATAGCTTATTTGGTCAACTTATTAGTTCAAGTGTTTGTTTTAAATTTCTAGCTTATCTTAGTGCTTAAAAATAAGCTTAAAGGTGCATAGTGATTTACATAGTGTCCTATGCATACAGTTTAGTTTAAGCTTATTTAGAGCTTATTTAGTACTTATTTCTTAATAAATTTGCTTTTCCAGATATCATTTTAGCTTAATAACTGTTGTTTAGCTTATTCTTAGTTATCTTATGCTTAATTATTAGCTTATAAGCCATTTGCTTAATCCTTGTGCTTATTTATTCTTAAAAGCTCACTGTTGAAAAACTTAAGCTTTTAGCTTATTAGAGGTTTTGTAAAAGTTGTAGTTTTAAAAGTGCTTATTTTCTTGTGTTTAATAAGTTTGTAAAAGAAAATCAAAAAAAAAAATAAAATGTTTAGCAAAAAGGTGGGGAGGCGCTCAACACGAGACCTCCCACCTTGAGAGTGATAGTGTGTACCTGTATAACCAGTTGCCCTTGGGTCTTTGACTTTTACACAATTTAATACATAACCACCTTTTGTCTCATATAGCTTATTCGAGCTTAATTGCTTATTTGTAGCTTATTTAGTCCAGCTTTTTCACCATTTGTATTTTTCTTTAATTTTTATTAGTATAAAGTATTTTATAAAAAAGTTTCAGATTTTTCTAAATAGTTTTAGCATTTTTAATCATTTAATTAGTGTAAAATCTTATTTAATTCATAAAATAAAAGTCTAAAAATATAAATCTTTTTTTTTTCTAAAATTTTTTTTGTCATATAGTACGTAATAAAATTGTTTTTACATCGTAGTACTTTTATTTCATAAATTTTTTTTGTTTTTGCTCAGTTGCATTTTTATACTTTACGTACGTTTTCATTTTAAGTCACGTTTTTAGATAATTTAAGTTTACGTTTTAGTTAAAATAGTTTATTTAAGTCATTTTGTTTTATAAAATCAAGAAACATCATTGTAAAAATAGTGATAGCGTTTATTTAATATATTTTATCTTTTTAATTTCCTTTAATTTGCATTTAAGTCGCTGTAATTTATAAATCTTTTCTTTAGGTATAATTATCCATCAAAATCCTTACTGATCACTATCCTTAGTGATTATTCGACATCTGTCTGTGTTAAACACCAATTCATCCTCTGTGGGACTTAACGACCCAGGAATCCACTATATTCCTCTGATCTTAAATTGCATTGGTTTCTGAGCTGTTTGGATTTTTATTACGGTTGATCATTCACAAGTGATCAGCTTGAGTGATAAAACCTGACGGTTTGCCACCAATCAAATTTTGGCGCCGGCCGAGTGTAGTAGCGTGTTTTAAGCATTTCCAGATCCATTCTTGCACATATACCACCTTTTTGTAAACAATTTTTAAAAATCAAAAAGTTTATTAACACTTTTCCTAAAGTGTTAACAACACCAAAAATATTTTCATTCTTTGTTTTATAACATGTTTTTCAAAAATACCAAAATATTCCTCTTTACCCTCTTACCCTTTTGATTCTTCATTTCTTACCCTCTAGAACCATTTGATTCTTTCTATGTCTTATCCTCACTCTCTTGGTTGTCAATGGTGTGGTGGTCCTTATAATGGTGGCAATTGCCCCAGTTGTAGCATGGTGGAATCGGGAACGGTCCGTCTATAACCAAGATCCCTATTCCTACCATAACACAACTGATTTATTCCATCGCCTACCACACCGTGAGACTCTGCAGCTTTTATTGTTGTGAGTACTGTGGTGGTTCACACTCCGGTTCGATTGTCAATCGGAAACACGCTTGTCTATGGCAGGTTCACGATAACAATTATGACTACAACACATATGACTCACGTTCCACACGGTTTACTGTGAGTATTGTGGAGGTCCTCACTCTAGCTCGGATTGTCAAACAGGTAATCCATTTCCTTGTAACAATTACGACTCTTAGATCAAGACCAACCTCCACAGTACCAAATGATTCAAGCGACTCCTCATGAAACTACGACATACCTTCTCTTGAAGAGTCTTGAGTTATTAAAAGAACTTAAGGAGGAGTCGGCTATGTCACATGAGAAATCTATGGAAGAATTGTTAAGGAGGAACGGTAAATTAGATTCCAGATTGCCATTGAAAACATGTTAGGAATCAATTTGACTACAAAAGCATTCAAATCTAGCTCTCAATTCCATTTCATTCCTGATGGCGATGATGATGAAGATACCCTTGATATTCTACAATTTTATTCATCAAGTTCATCAGTTGAGATTCCATCCGTGGAAATGCAAGGAGAAAAGAATATGACTGAATCACTAGCAGTAGAAATAATGGAACTTGTAGAATCCATAATTGCTAGTCCTTCTCAACTCCCTACCGCTTGTTATCACACCCGGTTCACACTCACCCGAACACGGGGATGAGTATCTTGACACCTGTTCTAAAAGGAATCGGACTAATTCATAAAGTCTAGTGTTGAGGACTTTGTCCCAATCCTAGAGAGTCACGAGAATTATCGATCATGTGTGTGATATCCCTCCTCCTCTTGTCTTCCAAAGTAATCATGTTGAGATGTGCTATGATTCTATTGATGACGATTCGTTATCTTGTGGAGACATATGGAAGAATTACCTTCGAGCTTGTTAGCTTAGAAGAAGAGAATGATGAAGATTGACACGAAATCAAAGATGAAGCACTTCGTGCAACATTCTTGAATGTGGTCTTCTCATTTCTAAAATCGAGGCTTTCAAAGAAAAACCCATTTCATCTCCTATCCCCATTAAGGATAGTGACATTTTTTCCGATGATTCTATTCTGGAAATGGAAGCCTTCTGTTTTGATAATATGGAGAGAAGATTAGTGGCAGTACCACTTTTCATTCTCATAATTCTCTCCCTAATTATGAATCATTTACATTGAAGGAGTTCACCGGTGAACCACGATACCAATTCTGAATATGATTCATTTACCTTCGAGGAGTTCTCTGTGAACTCACTCATATCATATCTCTACCGGAGTATGATAACTTCTACTTTGATCTAGACACACCCGGGATATGTCTAGACCAATTGAGCTTAAAGATGAAATTCATGCTATCATGAATTCCCCTCGATGATGATGAGTTAGTCAAGATTATTATCATGACTCTTCTTCACTTATCCCGTGGCTTCTCCTGTTCTTTTCTCCTTCGGGAATGAAGACACTATTTTTGATCCCGGCATTTTCATTTATCATTTTTGAGTCGGTTCTATGTATATCTCATCGGTGTGGAACTTTCACGTGCTTCAAATGTTTATACAAACATTTTGAATGAAAGTCCGATGGAGATTGTTTCTTCCACTTACTTCCCCATGAACAAATTATGCATGGGTCGAGCTGTTAGTGACTTCAATCAAACATATAGCAAGCACAACATGGGTTTTCACCCATGAGTACCACCTAAGTGTGGGGAGATGCCCCACATGTTGTATATAGATCTAAAAATGATTGAAAATTGTAAATATTAAAAAGAGAATAATTGTTGTGTTTCTACACTTAGCTAGTAATGTTATCTTTTTACGTTATAAGGATTCCATAACGCCGGTACTTTGAATATTGAGGACAATATTCATTTCTAAGTGTAAAATTCGCGAATTTGATCAATGTACCCTAGTCCCTTTTCCCCAAAATGGCCAAATTAAAAAAAAATTTAGTGAGGTACTATGTACTAAACATAGCAAATGGTAATCAGTCCACCATGTCTAACCCACATAAGGATTGGCTAATCCAAGAGCAAACGGCTCTTGGTAAAGATATCTCAAATCCGTTTATGGCTTGCAATTTGCCCAAAATTGTATGGTGCTCAGCTCACCATATCCTAAAAAGTGAAGAGGCTGGCAGTTTATGGTTTTTGTGCGTGGTAGCGTAAAGGAAAATCCATAATTGGTAATCGGCTCACCAAAGATAATTTATCTAAGAGTTGGCTAGTCCGAAGCAAACGCTTCGGTAAAGACAAATCAAATCACGACTTTATGATTTGCTCAAAATCATTTGGTTATCTTTGTACCAAAGTTCTTACTTGAACTAAAACAATTGGCTACTCCAGAATTAATGGCTTTTGGTAAAGAGATAAAACCATTAATTTTCTCAAATCATTGCTAGGGACTAGCAATATCTTAGTGTGGGGGATTGATGAGTGTCTAATATCACTTTTTATATCGTCTAGACTACAAAACATTCAAAACACTTCGAAACGCATCAAAATGATGAAAATATCACAAACAAGTGTTTTATATGTTTTAAATGCAAAAACATCAAAATCTGGTGAAAAACGTATCAAGTTTGCATAATTAGCAGTTTTAGTCCCCCAAGTTTCAAAAATTGTCAAAAATAGTCCCTGGTAATTCAAAAATAGAAATTATTCAAACAACATCCTTGTATTATTAATAAATGACATAATTGGTCCTTTATGATAAGTTTAGAGAAAAATTACAAGTTTGGTCCCTGGAGTTTGAAAATTGTCAAAAATGGTCCTTGGACATTTTATAAATGGAATTTTATGCAATTGGTCCTTGTACTATTCAATATTTACAGGTTTAGTCCTTGTGATAAGATTGGAAAAGTTTAGGGATCAGCCTCACTTTAAGAATTACATTTTTGGTCCTTGTGCTTAATAAACAAAGACACCATTTTAATTAAACAAGCCCAATCCAATCCATTACCCAAACCCGCCCAATATTTAAAAATGAGAAAACGCCTACACTTAGCTTCCTCTCCCACCACTTGCATCCCACTCACGTGGTTTCACCACCACTTGCCCACCTCTCCACCTCACCTTATCTCACACTGTCTACCCACTACCCCCACCTCCACATCCATCCAAGACCCATTAAGTAAACCCACCCAAAGACTTTTTGGTGCCAAAATGCCATTTGATGGCTAAGATGTATTTGACCCATCCAAAGGCTGATATTATTGATGGGAAAGAGCAAGTGGGACCCACAGAAGGATCAATATAAAAGAAGAAGACAGAGAGATAGGTTGTTTTTAGACCAAATTAAGTAGTGTAAACTTTAAATTATGTTGTTAACTTTTAAATTCAATGTTATTTTCAAAGTTGTATCATGTTTCATGTTTAATGAAAGTTATTTCAATAGTTCTCGGCCAGTTCTCAAGTTTGAATTCAATCTTTAGCATTTTCAAGCAAAATTGACACTTTGCTTTAATCTTGTTGAATATTGTTGTTCTTGTTCATTGAATCTCATTTGGTTACCTTTTAAGTTTTTTTTTGAAGCTTTGTTATCACTTAGAGGACTTGTAACTTAGTTTACTTAAAAAACATAAAAATCAAAGAAAATAGAAATAAAATAAAAATGAGTGTTCACGATGATGAAGGCTTGGGCGGGGTTGCTCATGGATTGCCAGGTTAGATGCTTCTTGGGAAGCTATAGGTAGTGATCTCGGACTATGGTTCTCTCTCACTTAAATTCCAAATTGTAAGCTTTTTCTTTAGGATTTGCATTTTATAGTATAAGTGCTTAAATTTGTTAATTTTGCTTAATCATATTTAAATACTGTTAGTATAAGGTTTTAAGTAGTTACATGATCTTAATCTTTGGAATTCTTTGATAAGCTTTTAAAGCTCCTCTTAAAGGCTTGTTTGGATTTGCTAGTTTAATTGTGTTTAAGAGTGTTTGTGTTGCTTTTTCTGGATTCATGTCTCATTAGGTCTCGAGCTCATACAAATAATATAAGTCAGTCCTTGTTTAAGCTATAGTCAAAATACTCTATAATCCTTCTTAAATTGATATCTGTTAAGATTTTAAAGGTAAGAATCATCATATTAGCTTAAAAGTTGTTAGCATAGCTTAATATAACTTTATTATACCTTAACATATCATAATCAGTCATTAGCTTTGATTATAAGTTCATTAAAGTCAACTTTGTTTCATTTTCTTAAAAAGTCAAAAATGCTGCGGTACAGCTTTTTATGTCAATTCACAAGCTTGGCACAAGCTCACTAGTTAACTTTAGCTTGTGATTTTTAGTTTTTTGTGAAGCTAACCAAGCCATCTTTGAGTCCTAAGCTTAAATTTCCAATTTGAAGCTTGTTTGATAAGGTTGCACTTCATTATTG
The DNA here is from genome assembly GCA_910596185.1 of Chrysanthemum makinoi. Lineage (NCBI taxonomy): Eukaryota > Viridiplantae > Streptophyta > Magnoliopsida > Asterales > Asteraceae > Chrysanthemum > Chrysanthemum makinoi. Next base: position 221,743,600 of record OU343218.1, read on the forward strand.
TTTGTCCATTTAACTCGGATAACCGAGTTATATCACTGATACACCTGAGTTATACTCGATTGTTTTCACTTTTAATAAGCTCACCAAAAGCTCTCCAGTGAACAAAACAGTGATAATTTTAGCTTTTTGGATAGCTTATTTGGTCAACTTATTAGTTCAAGTGTTTGTTTTAAATTTCTAGCTTATCTTAGTGCTTAAAAATAAGCTTAAAGGTGCATAGTGATTTACATAGTGTCCTATGCATACAGTTTAGTTTAAGCTTATTTAGAGCTTATTTAGTACTTATTTCTTAATAAATTTGCTTTTCCAGATATCATTTTAGCTTAATAACTGTTGTTTAGCTTATTCTTAGTTATCTTATGCTTAATTATTAGCTTATAAGCCATTTGCTTAATCCTTGTGCTTATTTATTCTTAAAAGCTCCTTTGTTGAAAAACTTAAGCTATTCAGAGCTTATTAGGGTTTTGTAAAAGTTGTAGTTTTAAAAGTGCTTATTTTCTTGTGTTTAATAAGTTTGTAAAAGAAAATCAAAAAAAAAAAAAAATGTTTAGCAAAAGTGTGGGAGGCGGGCTCAACCTAAGACCTCCTCACCTTGAGAGTGATAGTGTGTACTGTATAACCGGTTGCCCTTGGGTCTTTGACTGGTTATCTTTTATACAATTTAATACATAACAACCTTTTGTCTCATAGCTTATTAGAGCTTAATTGCTTATTTGTAGCTTATTTAGTCCAGCTTTTTCACCATTTGTATTTTTCTTTAATTTTTATTAGTATAAAGTTATTAAAAAGTTTCAGATTTTTCTAAATAGTTTTAGTATTTTTAATCATTTAATTAGTGTAAAATCTTATTTAATTCATAATAAAAATATAAAAGTCAAAAAAATATAAATCTTTTTCTAAAATTTTCTTTTATCATATAGTACGTAATAAAATTGTTTTTACACTCAGTAGTACTACTTTTATTTCATAAATTTTACGTTTTTGCTTGCATTTCACTCGTAATTTTTTATACTTCGTGCGTTTTCATTTTAAGTCACGTTTTTAGATAATTTAAGTTTACGTTTTAGTTAAAATAGTTTATTTAAGTTATTTTGTTTTATAAAATTAGAAAAACATCATTTTAAAATAGTGATAGCGTTTATTTAATATATTTTATCTTTTTAATTTCCTTTAATTTGCATTTAAGTCGTTGTAATTTATAAATCTTTTCTTTAGGTAATTATCCATCAAAATCCTTCTTGATCACTATCCTAGTGATTTTCGACATCTATCGTGTTAAACACCAATTCATCCTCCAGGTGGGACTTAACGACCAGGAATCCACTATATTCCTCCGATCTTAAATTGCATTGGTTTCGAGTTTGGATTTTTATTACGGTTGATCATTCACAAGTGATCGGCTTGAGTGATAAAACGACGGTTTGCCACCAATCAAATTTTAGCGCCGGGAGGTTGGTAGCGTGTTTTAAGCATTTAGGATCCATTCTTGCACATATACCACCTTTTTGTAAACAATTTTAAAAATCAAAAGTTCATTAACACTTTTCCTAAAGTGTTAACAACACCAAAAATATTTTCATTCTTTGTTTTATAACATGTTTTTCAAAAATACCAAAAATATTCCTCTTTACCCTCTTACCCTTTTGATTCTTCATTTCTTACCCTCTAGAACCATTTGATTCTTTCTATGTCTTATCCTCACTCTCTTGGTTGTCAATGGTGTGGTGGTCCTTATAATGGTGGCAATTGCCCCGGCTTAGCATGGAAGTCGAGGAAATGGTTCGTCTATAACCAAGATCCCTATTCCTACCATAACACAACTGATTTATTCCATCGCTACCACCTTGGAGACTTTCAGCTTTTATTGTAGAACTTGTGGTGGTTCACCCGCTCATTGTCAATCGGAAACACGCTTGTCTATGAGCGTTCTCGATAACAATTATGACTACAACACATATGACTACTCACACCGCTTTCTTGTTGTGAGTATTGTGGAGGTCCTCACTCTAGCTCGGATTGTCAAGCAGGAATCCATTTCCTTTGCAACAATTACTTAATTTATCAAGACCAACCTCCATAATACCAAATGATTCAAGCAACCCCTGAAATTCACGCACCTTCTTTCATGAAGAGTCTTGAGTTATTAAAAAGAACTTAAGAGGAGTCGCTATGTCACATGAGAAATCCATGGAAGAATTGTTAACGGAGGAACGGGCTAAATTAGATTCTCAGTTGCCATTGAAAACATCGTTAGGGAATCAATTTGACTACAAAAAGCATTCAAATCTAGCTCTCAATTCCATTTCATTCCTGATGGCGATGATGATGAAGATACCCTTGATATTCTACAATTTTATTCATCAAGTTCATCCGTTGAGATTCCATCCGTGGAAATGCAGGGAGAAAAGAATATGACCTAATCACTAGCAGAGAAATAATGGAACTTGTAGAATCCATAACCTAGTCCCTTTCCCTCAACCCCACTGTTATCACACCCTAGGTTCACCTCACTCTGGAACATGGGGATGAGTATCCAACAATCGCTCCCAAAGGAATTGATTCATCATAAGTCTTGTTGAGGACTTTGTCCCAATCCTAGAGAGTCACGGTGAATTATCGATCATGTGTGTGATATCCCTCCTCCTCTTGTCTTCCAAAGTAAGCATGTTGAGATGTGCTCGATTCTATTGATGACGATTCGTTATCTTGTGGAGACATCAGTTATATGGAAGAATTACCTTCTGAGCTTGTTAGCTTAGAAGAAGATAATGATGAAGTTACTCACACCTAAATCAAAGATGAAGCACTGTGCAACATTTTGAATGTCACTTTCTCATTTCTAAAATCGAGGCTTGAAAACCCATTTCATCTCCTATCCCCATAGGATAGTGACATTTTTCCGATGATTCTATTTAGGAAATGGAAGCCTTCTATTTTGATAATATGAGAGAAGACAAGGCATTAACTTTTTCATTCTCATAATTCTTCCTCGATTATGAATCATTTACATTGAAGGAGGTTCACAAAGGAAACCACGATACCAATTCTGAATATGATTCATTTACCTTCGAGGAGTTCTCCTCGTGAACTCACCTCATATCATATTCTCTACCGAGTATGATAACTTTACTTTGATCTAGACACACCGGATATGTCTAGACCAATTAGGCAAAGATGAAATTCACAATCATTAACTCTTCGATGATGATGAGTTAGTCAAGATTATTATCATGACTTTCTTTCTCTTCTTCACTTATCCCGTTGGCTTCTCTGTTTCTTTTCCTTCGAATGAAGACACTATTTTATCCCGGCATTTCATTTATCATTTTGAGCGGTTCTATGTATATCTCATCGTGTGGAACTTTCGCTGCTTCAAATGTTTATACAAACATTTTGGAATGTCCGATGGAGATTGTTTCTTCCACTTACTTCCCCATGAACAAATTAATAGCGGGTCGAAGCTAGTGACTCGAATCAAAAACATTAGCAAGCACAACATGGGTTTTCACCCATAGAGTACCACCTAGTGGGGAGATCACATGTTGTATATAGATCTAAAAATGATTGAAAATTGTAAATATTAAAAAGAGAATAATTGTTGTGTTTCTACACTTAGCTAGTAAATGTTATCTTTTTACGTTTCTAAGGATTGACATAACAGTTGTACTTTTGAATATTGAGGACAATATTCATTTCTAAGTGTAGGGGAATTCGGCTAATTTGATCATAAATGTACCCTTTTAGTCCCTTTTTCCCCAAAATGGCCAAATTTTAAAAAAAATTTAGTGGAAGTACTATGTACTAAACATAGCAAATGGTAATCAGTCCACCATGTCTAACCCACATAAGGATTGGCTAATCCAGAGCAAACGGCTCTTGGTAAAGATATTTCAAATCCGTTTATGGCTTGCAATTTGCCCAAAATTGTATGGTATTCAGCTCACCATATCCTAAAAAGTGAAGAAGAGCTAGCCCGCGCAAGTTTATGGCTTGTGGTAAAGGCGTGGAAAATCCATATTGGTAATCGGCTCACCAAAGATAATTTATCTAAGAGTTATTAGTCCGGGCAAGCGGCTTGGTAAAGACAAATCAAACCGTTTACTTATGATTTGCTCAAAATCATTTGGTTATTTTGTACCAAAGTTCTTACTTGAACTTAAAACAATTACTCCGGAGTAATGGCTTTTGTAAAGAGATAAAATCCATTAATTTTCAAATCATTGCTAGGGACTAGCAATATCTTTAATCAAGGGATTGATGAGTGTCTAAATACTCATCATTTTATATCGTTCAGACTAAAAAACACTTAAACACCGTAAACGCATCAAAATGATGAAAAATATCACAAACAAGTGTTTATATGTTTTAAATGCAAAAACATCAAAACGGTGAAAAACGTATCAAGTTTGCATAGCAGTTTTAGTCCCCAAGTTTCCAAAAATTGTCAAAATAGTCCCCGTAATTCAAAAATAGAAATTATCCCAAAACCCCTGTATTATTAACAAAATGATCACAATTGGTCCTTACCAAGTCAGAGAAAACAAGTTTGGTCCCTGAGTTTGAAAATTGTCAAAATGGTCCTTGACATTTTATAAATATTCATGTAATTGGTCTTGACTATTCTAAAATTTACAGTTTAGTCCTATGATAAGATTGAAAAGTTTCAGATCGCCTCACTTTGGCAGTAATTACATTTTTGGTCCTT